>JAHSUH010001079.1:1182500-1927500 GCA_025388415.1 Cynanchum wilfordii
AATGAGGACGAGTATCTCAGAACCTTCCCACGAGGAATTGGACCTAAACCATTGGGACTCAAATCTGAAGCGTCTCGAGAATCGGCTGTTGTTATCATGAATCACATTAACCTTGTTGAAATACTTATGGATGTGGTAATTAATATATATATATATATATATATATATATAATTTTTCCTATTTTTTTTGTGTAATTAACACTGATAATAACTAATTAATTATTTGTATGATGAGCAGAATCAATGGTCAAGTGTGTTCTCCAGCATTGTGTCGAGAGCACTGACACTGGAAGTATTGTCCACTGGTGTAGCTGGAAACTATAATGGAGCTTTGCAAGTGGTAATTAATTATATATTATTTATAATTTAATCATTTGTTCTTTTGTATTAGCAATAATTTAATCATTTTACATGGTAATTTATTCAGATGACAGCCGAGTTCCAGGTACCGACTCCACTCGTTCCAACTCGGGAGAACTACTTCGTTAGATACTGTAAGCAACATGCTGATGGGACGTGGGCTGTTGTTGATGTCTCTTTGGACAATCTGCGCCCTACTTCTGTTTCCAGATGTAGGAGAAGGCCTTCTGGTTGTTTGATTCAAGAATTGCCTAATGGCTATTCAAAGGCATGTTTTTTCTTTCCTTTACTTGAAACTTTCTCCAAGTAATATATGCCCTTAATTAAACGTACGTACATTGCGTGTGTATATATATATATATATATATGTATAAATAGGTTACGTGGGTGGAACATGTTGAGGTGGACGACAGAGCCGTTCATAACATCTATAGAGGACTAGTTAATACAGGCCTTGGTTTTGGAGCAAAACGCTGGGTGGCAACTTTGGATCGTCAATGCGAGCGACTTGCTAGTGCTTTGGCAAATAATATTCCCCCAGGAGATGTTGGAGGTAAAAAATAATAATAATAATAATAATTTAATTTCTTCCCTATAGAGGGTAAGATTACTCGGCTTAATTTAATTTAATTTGGCTTTGGCAGTGATAACAACTCCTGAAGGTAGAAAAAGTATGTTAAAGCTTGCAGAGAGAATGGTAGTGAGTTTCTGTGCCGGGGTGGGAGCTTCGACTGCACATACTTGGACAACACTGTCGGGGAGTGGAGCTGATGATGTGAGAGTGATGACTAGAAAAAGTATGGATGATCCAGGGAGACCTCCTGGGATTGTGCTCAGTGCTGCTACATCCTTTTGGCTTCCTGCTGTTCCTCCAAAGAGAGTTTTTGATTTCCTTAGGGATGAAAACTCTAGGAGTGAGGTATCTTTCTATCATTAACATATCTGCAAAACAGCTGTAATATACATATTAACATTATATATTTTTTTGCAGTGGGATATTCTATCAAATGGTGGCCTAGTTCAAGAAATGGCACATATTGCAAATGGTCGGGATCCAGGAAATTCTGTGTCTTTACTTCGTGTTAACGTAAGTTTGTCATGTTCTTTCTAAATGGTGTACGTTTTTCTCCTATAGCATTCATGTTTTGTGTACATCATATATATAATCAATTTATGGGGGAACAACTAATGTTGCAGAGTGCAAATTCAAGCCAAAGTAACATGCTAATATTGCAAGAGAGCAGTACTGATTCAACTGGTTCTTATGTTATATATGCACCTGTTGATATTGTTGCCATGAATGTGGTGTTAAGTGGCGGTGACCCTGACTACGTTGCTCTCTTGCCCTCTGGTTTCGCCATTCTCCCTGACGGTCCTCCAAGCACTAATGGTGGTGGAGGAGCTGAAGTTGGCACAGGTGGATCACTTCTCACCGTTGCTTTCCAGATACTGGTTGATTCTGTTCCCACGGCAAAGCTTTCTCTTGGATCAGTAGCAACTGTTAACAGCCTCATCAAGTGCACGGTTGAAAGAATTAAGGCTGCACTATCATGTGAAAATTAATGCATTCATGATGGTTGACACTACTAGCGATAAACAACACGGACACACGGTAAGCAATCATACATATATCCTCAAAACTTGTTTATTTTTTTTATCATTCATATACATATATCCTCAAAACTTGTTTATTTTTTATAAGTTTTCAAATAGATTTGGGAAAATTACTACTTCCTTTAATTATCTGTTGTTGTTGGTATTACAGTGAGATCGATCGAGTAACTGGTGATTAAGAAGAAGTAAAAGGGCACAGAAAAAAGGAAGTGTTTCTAGTTAACCTAAATAGTAGTAGGAGGAGAGAAATCAAGGGAGGGAAAAAGTCAAGAACGCACCATATGTAATCCTTGCCGTCTGGTGTTTGCAAAAGGGTTGCTGGAAAGCCAGAGAGAAAAGCATTTCACCACGCTGCAAGGGTATAGATAAGGTTCGGGTATTGACTTCACCAACCCATCTAAGAAGAAGAAGATATTTGTCAAAACTAAAACTAAAATCAATACTTCCTTTTTTCCCTTCAGAGAAGTAGTAGTAGTAAAATCTCTCCCTCTGTTTTTTTTTTTTTTTTTGCTTTAAATTAGGGAAAGGGGTTAATTAATTAGGCCTTTTTCATTCATGATCATGTATGTGTATTTGGAAAGTCCTTTTAATTAGTTAGCTTCTTGAGATCCAACTGTATGTTTCTAACAAGCAATGGTTTGTTCTGAACTTATAAGCTCATCATGACAATTCCCCTTTTGATTTATTAAGCTTCTGTTTTTTGTTTCTAGGCTTTTTTTGCCTTTTAGCATTTCTTTCATTTCTTTTTGTCCATAGGTGAAGTTTGTTTCCTGTCTTCATATCACCATTGAATCAAATTCGCCTTTACTAAAACAGCTTGAGAAACTCTTTAATCCAATTAACAGAACTGGAGATTCATTGTCAACTTATTTTTAATTTCATGCCCTACAGGAAGGAGGATTGAACAGAATTCAACTTGAAGCAATATCATATCTGCAATTACTTAATTAAATATATCTATGTGGTTCTAATTATATATATGTGGAAGCAATAATTAACGAAATATACTACCAATTGATCGAGAAATTATAAGTCATAACAACCAATTCATGGAAGAATTAAACAAACCACAGCCAAAACCACAACCTTACCCTCTCACATGCGAAATCAAAGGTGAAATAATGACAAATATAAATAAATGCAATCGGTAAAGAGCAGCAAATATTCAACCTAAAATTTTATCAGAATTGAAAGGGAATTAAAGGCAAACATTAAAAAATTTACCTGAATTGTTAACATCCTTGATGATTATCTCCCGCGCGCCGAACAAGATCTTCAGAACGTGTAGTGTATAATGCCATTTCCGAAGTTTCTGCTGGAAATTAAGGGTTTAGGAATTGTGAGGCTGGACGGGGAAGGGAGAGACACAATATCCACGGCGGCTGCTATGTTTATATAATGATTTCAGCCATTAGAATTATAAAATGGAGGTGGTTGCCGAATACAAATTGGGGTTTAAATGAATTCATGGGAAGAAAAAGGAGAAGATAATTAGTTAGGTGAGCATTTCTTTTTCAATTTATCATACACGGTTGTTCAGATTTCCTTCGGCTTCCATCTTTTCATGCAAACTTTAATTTAATTTTCCCCACCTTTGGCATACTGTGACCAAATACTGCAGCCAATTAAATGTTCTTCATTTTCACCAAATTTATTTTCTCCATTCTCAATTTTCATTTTTCTTTTCCATCAAGAATCTATTAATTTGAAGTCGAATCAGACCTTCTGGGAATAAATTTTCTTAAGATGAACTGATGACCCATTGGATCAAAAAAAAAAAACAGAAAAAAGAAAAAGGAAATCCTGCTATTAATTGGGCCGGAAATTAGCCCACATAAATTATTATGTTGGATGTAAGGAAGTATGGACTTCCATATGTATATATATAAACTAAGAAGCCCTTGATGTAATATAAATAGGCCCTTTTAGAATGATGGATATTAGTATATTACGATAGATAAGGGTACCCAACTAATTGAGCTATAAATCCTAATTATGATATGGTGGAGTCCGATGGCACCTCTGGTGTGATTCTAGTTCTCTGGACTGCTGAACTGCAAATGGATATCATGGGTCTTACATGCCAGGAACTCTATCTTAAAGTCAAGGTAAATCCTAACCTCTCCTTCCTCCTCACTGCTATTTATGCTAGATCTTCTGTGTATGCTAGAGATGATTTTATGGCAGAACTTGTTCTATCTTAACTCCATTCATATCCTCCCCTGGCTTATAGCTTATAGCTAGTGATTTTAATGACATTTCCAGCCCTTCTAAGAAATATTGGGGAAAACCTGCTTCTATTAGCAAATGTATGTCCTTTTCTAACAATCTTGCTAAATGTAACCTTCTTGACATAGGCTTCCATGGACCACCCTTCACTTGGTCTAACAATGGATTCTCTAACAAACACTCTCTTATTAGGGAAAGGTTGGACAGGTTCCTTTGTAATGATAAGTGGATTAATTTGTTCCCTAACTCCACTGCTTTTCATCTCTCTAGCCCGGCCTCTCATCACAGGCCTATTTTGCTTAAAACGTACCTTTACCAGCCTCCCCATATTCCTTTTAGTTTTGAATCTATGTGGCTCCATGACCCTTCCATTCCAACCTTAATAATTTTCACATCAACCTCAAATCCAAGAATCATAAGCAGTTTGGTAATATTTTCTATAGGAAGAAGAAAATTATTGCTAGACTTTATGGTATCAGTATTACTTAGATAAGAACTATAGTAGGTACCTTGATGAACAAGTAGATTTCTTGTTGTGTATGAATTCTTGGTTCGATGGAGACGAGATCATTCCACAAGATGTATATTCCGCCAGCACTACCATCAGCATCCACCTCTGAAGAATGAGGGTATCGGAAGTTTGACATTATGGTGTCTGCCTCGTCACCACTGGCCTTCGTTTCAGTCTATACAATGATTGACGATTTATGATAATTTATGAGCTCCTATAAATGGATTTTGAAGCCCTGGTTATTAATGCCTCTACAATTCCATAGAAGTAGAATCATTGGTGGAGATGTCATCGGTTCCTCGTCCAGGCTCAGAAGATTGTCCCACTGTTCGGATAGGTCCTGTAGGCTCTCGGAGATGTTCACTGTTGAATTTGTCCGAGGGATTAGTATGGCTACTGACTTGTCGTCCAAGTGAGATTGTTGAGGCGTGGAGTTGCGAAGAACAAACGATAGTTTGTAGACACTCGAGTGAAAGGAGAAGATAAAGATTTTTTCTGCTTCCGGGGAGAAAGTTATCTCCGAAGAGTTTTCTCTTATTGCTTGAAATGTTATTGACGGCTCGTAATCGAGAAGAGGATCTTTGTAAAGATCCTCTAGAAGTATGTTCAGTATCTGTTGCAGCTCGAGATAATCGAAGTAGTTTGGACTGAGTAGTAAATTCTCGATGATAGGCTCTGGTGACTGAATCGGCGTTGAAGTCTGTTCCGTCAGTGATGATTGATTGTTCTGTGCAGTCTGTGTTACTGGTTGAAGTGGTGACACCGTCAAGTTGTCTAGGTCCATTGGGGTCTGTTGTTGAAGAGAGTTGGACGGGTCCGAGACAATCAACTGTGGGCTGGGTTGGAGGAAAGTCGGGTATTGTATGCTCCAATGAATTTCGACACATAAAAAAAAAAAAATTTCCTACTTGCTCAATGGCAACTCAAATGTTATTATTACTTTTTTTTTTTTTTAAAAAAAAACTCAAATGCTATTATTAATAATATTAAAATAACCAAATAGGATGTTTGAAAATAAAGAAAAGTTAACTCTATTCATGTCAAAACAATTTATTATTCAATAATGGGCTGAACTCGAAATGAATGACAAAAAAAACATTTTTTTTGGGGGGGTTAGGTCACGTGACATTTTGAACTTAGTATTTTTCAGAAATTAAACGGTGTAGCTATTTTTTAAATAATAATAATAATAAAATAAAAAATTTCAGAAAATTAAAAAAATATTAATTAAACCATTAAAAAAAATTAAATAAAAAATCAATTCTTCATATATACCAATTTGACTAAAATAAATTGAAAACTATTTACACCAATTTGCCTAAATAAATTGGGAGCCTCATTTATCATACTGAAAATATGAAAATGACGAGCCAATGTCTCGAAATGCGTACTCGCCAAACTAGATTATCGCCACCTGTCCTGCCTCCATTTCAATTGCTTTCGAGGTCCATTTCTGTATTAGAAGTTAGAGATGTTCTAATCACTAAGGTGATTCTAATTCTTCCCTTAAATTAATGATTTTTTTTTTAATTTTTTTTAATGGAATGAAATTTCATTTGCACAAAAAGGGAAATAAAAAAAAAAAAAAAAAAAAAAAAAAAAAAAAAAAATCTAGCGGGAGAAACGCATTTCCAAACCAGGTTCCAATTCCGACATCCATTATAAACAGTAGTGCTTGCCGCTTCCGACAATCTATATAAAGTATATATTATTTATACATCAAATTGTCAAGTAAAATAATAACGTTCACACGTATCGATAGACTCAAGCACGCAGTATGAAATTGTATCCGATATTGTATACATAATTTTTAATTAATTTTATTGGTCAAAAACTAAATTTTATAAATTTTATAATTTTTTTTGTTATGTGTTATAAATTTTGCTTTAGAAGGTAAAAGGAAGCATTGCATAATATGGATGGGTATAGAAGAGAAGAGAGAACAGATTTGGCAAGAGTGACTCTTCCGGAGAAGTTTAACATCTTAGTTTTCCAAGTTGATAGTTTAGAGGAAATGTTGTCCAAGACTATTTGAAAATCCGAATGCCTTGGGGATCTATAAAGTAAAGGAAAAACTAAGTAGAGACCTAGTGAATCAGCTTTTGGAATGGCTAAGAGATCTGAAATCTGAGAAGAGAGATTAGAGGGACAATTTTTTGAGAAGTAGACTTTTGAGTCCACTGTAGGAGGAAAAAATTTTAAGGACAGTTTTTATGACAGCGGCATTCTCAATTGATGCTTCAGCAAAAAGAAAAACGTCATCCGCAAATAGAGTATGAGAAATGAAGGGGCCATGGTTAGTGATGGGAATTGGTTTCCAGGGACCATGGTGGTGAATTAAAAAAGAAAGGAACTTCATACGAAGAATAAAGAGATAGGGAGAAAGAGGATTCCCTTATCTTATACCTCTAGCATAATATATATAGGTTATTAATTTTTTTTTATAATATTAGTTGAATTTATAAAATGAATTACGTGTGTATGAATTAAAATAAATAAAAATATAATATATGTGAAAGTTCAAAAAAACGTGGAAATCATTTTGATAATCCCATCCCATCATTTTCCGATCGTCACAGACGTGCTGCTAGAATTAATAGTGTCTTGGTTTTCTTGACCCACAACCACATTAAACATTTTTTTGATGTATATAAATACGCAGCTATCGATCTATATTATATATATATAGATACATATACACTCAAAAGAAAATATAGAAATCATCCTGCAATATTTGATCGATTTTCTCCTTTCCTTTGTTATTCTGATCAATCTTCAATTCCTTCCGATCTATACATACATACATATATATATATATATATATATAGACATGGCATGCTCCAGTTCTCTCTCTAATCTATTCTTAATTCGTGGAAAAGCTTCTGTAGTGGCACTCGGTGACGGGGGTGAAAAGAACGTGCAGAAAATATCCTTATCCAAACAGCACCATGCAACTGCAGGCTCAGTTTCTTGCTCCGCAGTAGGCAATGAAATATCATCAGCATCATCAGCTGTTGCTACCGCCGGCAATTCATTTAAGTTGGAAGCTCTGATTCTGAACAGTACGCGGTCGCCGCCCAGTACTGTTCCTCCTACTCATGAAAAACAAATAACTCCTCCGAAATTTACTTCTGGAAAATTTGGAAGGTTCGGTGGAAAATTCGTCCCCGAGACACTAATCACTTGTTTGAACATGCTTGAAGCTGAATTCAACTCCGTTTTAACTGAAGCAGATTTTCAGGTCCGTTTTGTTAAAGAGCAATTAATTGTCAATAATCTAAAAACTTAAGCTTGTAGAGATGTTGAATTTTATCTCTTAAACTTAGTACACCATCAAAATTTTCTTAAATGAAGTAGATGCATATATATAAAAATACGTTTTAATTTCTCTGTTGCAGAAAGAGTTGGGCATAGCATTGAGGGATTATGTGGGGCGAGAAAGTCCTCTCTACTTTGCTCAAAGGCTGACGGATCATTACAAAAACAGCAAGGGAGAAGGACCTGAGATATACCTAAAAAGGGAGGATTTAGTCCACGGTGGAGCACACAAGATTAACAACGCCATTGCACAAGCAATGATCGCTAAACGCATGGGTCGAACTAGTATTATAGCCGCCACGGGTGCCGGCCAGCACGGTGTCGCCACGGCAGCCTCCTGCGCTAAACTTTCTCTTGACTGCACTATATTCATGGGATCCGCTGATGTTGAAAGACAACCATCAAATGTCCTCCTCATGAAACATCTCGGTGCTCATGTACGTACCTACGCACGCATATATACTTATACATACAATTATAAAATAAAATGTCAAACATGAGAGATTATAGTATATATATCTAGAGTTTTCCTATGTTTGGTCCGAGATAAGGAAAGTATTGATTTTTAGGCTATAATTGTATGTATAAGTATATATGTGTGTGTATTAATTGCTAATTCAAAATATTTTACACCATATTTAAATTAATGTGTGTATATATAAATATATATATATGTATATGTGAAGGTTAAGGTTGTGGATGGCAGCTTCAAGGATGCGACGTCGGAAGCAATCAGGAACTGGGTAGGAAATTTGGAAAGTAGCTATTTCTTGACGGGTACTGCTGTAGGGCCACACCCTTGCCCTACCATGGTACGAGAGTTTCAGTCAGTGATTGGGAAAGAAACCAGGAAACAGGCTATGGATAAGTGGGGTGGGAAGCCAGATGTATTGGTAGCTTGTGTAGGTACGGGGTCTAATGCACTAGGGCTGTTCCATGAATTTATAACAGATGAAGATGTGAGGCTGATAGGAGTGGAAGCTGGAGGGACTGGATTGGATGAAGCACATTCAGCCACCTTGGCTAGAGGTGAAGTTGGAGTCTACCATGGAGCTATGAGTTATCTATTGCAAGATGATGAAGGCCAGATTGTGGGACCACATTCCATAGGTGTCGGGTATGGTTTTTCTAATTAATCTTTTCACACAAATTATATATATGTATATATATAAAGATTAATTCTCTATAATTAACACTTCATTATATATATCTCTTTGTTCAGATTGGAGTATCCAGGAGTTAGCCCAGAACTGAGTTTTCTTAAAGATGTCGGACGTGCTGAATTTTATACAGTCATGGACGAAGAAGCTCTAGATGGTAATACATACATAAATACATACATATATTTCCAAGGAGAATGAAAAATATATTCTATATATTATATGTATATTGAACGGTTGATTTTTCTTGACAGCTTATGAAAGATTGTGTCGATTAGAAGGAATATTTCCAGCTCTGGAAGCTTGCCATGCACTTGCATATCTTGAAAAACTTTGTCCCACTCTTGAAAATGGCACAAAAGTGGTAGTAAACTGCAGCGGCAGCGGCGAGAAGGATGCTGCAACAGTATTCAACCGTAAACGCAAAATTAATAACTAAGCATTGGATCAACGTGTTGTTGAGAGAGAGATCTCAAATTGAAATGTCCCTGGTGAAACAGACAATTTATGCATGCCAACATAAAAAAGAGTTACCAAAAATAATGTTCCAAAGATCTGCTACCCACTATGTATAGACTTGTACATATATATATATATATACACACCATTGATAATAAATTAAAAAGATCGGAAACCACCAGGAGTGGTGTGTATCGATCCATCATTATCTATTTATTTCCCACAACATTATGAGATAGATATTTATGGATCACTAGGTTACACTATATGGTATTCGAAACCATCAAGATTACAATTCAGCTCGAATTGTACCTGTAAAGTTCCAACTCTTATTCATTGAAAAATCTCACACTCGCTCTTATATGATATTTGTCGAATCATCGACCTCGTGTAATATTCTCAATGTATTTTTAATTGTGTCAAACCAAAATTTATATAGATCACTATTTAAATCCTAGCTATTGCCCCATTTATTTAATTTTGTGTTATTAGACTCCACTTTTAGCAGCCTATGAAAATGATAGATCAAAGGAAAATCCAGAGAATATTGTATGTCTGGTATTCATTTAGTACCCACTCTGACATTGCTGATAAGGCTCTTATGACAATACTTGTCTCAACCAAAAATAAAAATAAAAACTTGACAAAAATACGTAAAAAGTGAAGTAGTTCACTCTTTAGTTAGCGGCGATACAACAATATCTAATACAGTTGGAAATCAATTTGAACCGGAAGGGACGATATACAAATAAAAAATAAAAATGACAGAAACCAAAGGAAAGACCATAAACTGACCAAGAATTAAAAAGTTCTCCAAAATAATGTGAAGGCTCATAAACATTAATCCATTTCTAATGAAAAAGAATTCTACAATATGAATAGGACGGGAAATATAAAGAGAAATTGGTGACTAAAGTAGTCCCAGGTATACCCGCCAGATGGAAAACCAACATAAACAATAAAATGAAAACAGAATTCCGAAACGGCAGAAGTTCTCGTCTTCAACATCTATAGCATGGGTCTTACCTGGATCTTGAGAAGTACTGCATGGACCTGCAAAATTGCTAAACCACAGCCAGGAAGTACTGAATTATATATTCCTTCACAATAGAATACTGCAGTTCATCCCAAATGATAAGTGTCGCATCAAAAGAACAGAACTGCAATACCATTTTTAGTACTAATGGTGTCTTCTGATCCTGTCCATGAAATAAATCGATAAAGTAAAAAAGAAAACAAAGTCCAAGATCCTAATCAATAATTCTGAGTTCTAGATAATAGAGAAGAACACCAGTGAACAAGATACTGTAACAGCATCGGTGACCCTTTTTCTGCAATAAATGTGAATGATACAACTAACTATACATTTACATGATTTGCCACGCTACAGAGATTATTAAGTGCTGAAGCAACTCTATAAAATTACAGTAAACCTAGAGCCGCTGCCCTAACAATGCTAACTCCGCAATCGTTTCCTTTCGTTACCCTCATCAGTATAACCCTGTGCAAGATGATTAGCCAAGTCAGAGTCAAATAGTAATTATTCAACTAGATGAGTGCAGTAAATTCAAATATAGAGTAAACATGACAAGCCAAACATTTTAAACTAATTTCTATACGCAAAGTACTCATTTTAATAAACTTTTAATAGCCAATATACATAAAATCATATGGTTGCCCCATTACTGCAGTACAAGCCCTCTTGGATCCCATCAGCTCCAAACTTTATTCCTTCAGTTTCAATACCGATATTGAATTTTTAGAACTAATATCAAATGTTTGCTAGTATCCCTCCCAATACTGCTACAAGAATATAGAAGAGTAACAATGTAGAAAAACAGTTCAGATAAATTTAAAAAGTAACAAGAAAATAACCACCTCAATAAAAGAATGGATCAATGGTAACTAAGCAAGACAGCCATAAAACTATCAGAAAATAAAGCAAAATTAGTACCCCTTCATTTCTCCGATGATCTACAGAAGAAACGCCACTGGTCTCTGACCTGCATTTAGCATGCACTATTGGACCCAACTGAGACCTATCCATCCCAGCCATCAATCCACTTGGTGCATTCATATAGACAGCACCCTTATACATCCATTCTTCGGTCTCATCACTGTAGAAATCGTCAAAAGGCTCTCCACATAATGCACAAGCTTTTTGATCATCATCAGCAAGAACAGCCATCTCTTCTTCATCATTATTTTCCACAACATTCTCTGCGGGTAGAAACCCAGGAACTGCATCAGTTCCCAATGCCTCTGCACTACTAAGCCACATGCTAACATTTACAAACCACTTGCGAGAAGGTTTCTGCTTCCGGTTTTTTGATATTCGGTTCCTAGTAACATGCCAATCCATATGACTGCTGTGTGCCTCTTGACATTTAAAACGAAGCCCACAGGTTGTGCATTGTCTGGGAAGATCAGCATACAGAGCTGTTATTGCAGACTCATGTCGCACCTTCAGGAGGTCTTGATTAAATTCAAGGCCCACAGAATCCTAAGATTGAAGACATCACCGAAAATTTCATTTCCATTATAGAACAAAAGACCAATGAAATTGTGCAGAAAAACATTTACCTGGGTGGAAGCTTGATTTGTTAAAGAGATTACCCCTTGGGCCATTAGAGTGTTAATCAACCCAGATAATGCACCTCCAGTTGGAGGGTTAGGGCCCCTTGGTCCTTGATTTTGGGAGATTGGCAACATTGGGGATGACAAAGGGGTGAGACCTCGGGGCATTGGTGGCAAAGCTCCCAATAATTGAAAAGAAGCGTTTGCGATAGGAACAGATGAATGAACATTATGGATGCTGTTCAGTCCAGCAGCACCAGTTGGAGCACCATGTCCTTGTCGAGGGATGTACCCTTGATTTAGAGATGGTCTTACCATGTGTGATGAGGCTGAAACTGAAGAAGATGGAACTATGTTCTGAAGTGCTTCCTGCAAAGGTCGTGGCTGCGGTTGCAATAGATTAATTTGTGGGCGGAATTGCTGACTTAACGATATAAGATGCTTCTGACTTGCAAACTGAGGCGCATTAATCTGTTTGTTGCCCTCAACCGTATCCAACTGCTGCAAAGGAAAACTAGGTTTAATTGGGCCTTGCTGAGTAACTGCAGTAGGCTGGTACCCAAGCTTTTCATGTGTCTGACCAGAAAGAGAATGGGGTTGATTGTGCACATTTATAGGAGGCCATGCTCCTGTTGAAGCAGATCCAGCTGGCTGTATTTCAGGAGGCAAGGGATCCAAACTAGAAGAGCTAATTTTTGACAAAAGAGCAGAAGAACCCCCAATTCGCTCATCTATATTTTGGAAATTTCCAATCAAGGGAGGTTTCTGCTCAACCAGTGGGGCGGAAAAGGGCATTTGATGATTCCTTCCAACACCTTTCACACAGAACTGGGATGACTGAGGAAGATTTTTATGCAAACTGAAACCTTCTTGCGTGAAATGAGTATTGGGCAGCTGAGAGTTCTCATCGGGGAATCTAGCAAGCCTGTCAATTCCACCTGGACCAGACTGCTAAAAGAAAATGACATCAAATCATTAAGAGAGCATTTCCACTTAAAAATAACTTTAAGCATTAAAATAACAATGGTAGACACTAAATCAAATACACAAGAAAGCTGTATATGTGAAATAAACAGATTCATGGATTCGTGATCTCTCATCTTTGTTAAATGGTTCTTATAATTCTGGATCTACTAGGATTTCCAAATAAATTTTTATCAGCAGATAAATTACATATACCAACTAAAGAAGGAAATTCGGAGAATGGTAGAAGTACTATTAATTCTCATTCACACCAAGGACTGTGTCACATTAGGCAATGTCAACACATCACGGAACAACAATATTCTATCCCCTGAAGAAAAAAACTGTAAATCCATAGAACTGCAACCAATTTGAAAAAGGGGGAAGCTAAACTTTTTTAAGTTGTATGACTGCAGGAGTGATTTACTACTTCCAATATTTATGGGTTATGGATATATGCCCCCATGTATAAATGTATCTCATGAAGATCAGTAAATATTAACGGGTAAAAGGCACCCATGCATGTGTGTATTTATCACAAGAACAAGCAAACTCATTTATCTTTGCTATATTTATCAATGATAGTCCATAGATCATTTCACAGCAAGGCCTAATTGGACTGAATGATAAAGCATAAGAATCAAACACTGATTGCTGAAACATCCTCATTTGCATAAGAATAATTAAAAACAGGAAGTTGCCCATGATTGGACAACTTGCTTCTGAAATTAGTATTTACCAAAGGAGCACCAGATTGTGTTCCAGGGCCTGGTCTGGACCTAAAATTTGCAGGCAATGGGATAGATGATGGAAACAGATCACTACTACGACCACTATCTGCTAAAGCAGGGCCCATATCCTCCCAGTTAAATTCCTCCTCTTCAGTATTTTGCCATGACTTCAATGGCACATTTTTGTGAATCCCATTCACTTTCAGGTGATCTCGCTTTAGATGTTTATAATTTGGTTTCTCCCTTTCATCAATACCATAAGCATCAATCAAAGCTCTGGGTCTATCAAGATTAACACCGTTGTTATATCTATATCCTGCGGAAGTTTCAAAACGTCTGCCCGGATCATCAGGTAAAACATTCCTTTGCCAGTCATTTATCTGTTCATGCCTACCTAAAACCCTAGTAAAGCCATGATCTAACCCAGTATGAGATGGTGAGGCCTTTTCTGCAACTCCTCCACGGGAATCATCAACAGAAGGTGATATGGATCTGCCATGCTTGGCTGGATAGGGGATAGATGACCTTGCAAATCTGGCAGATGCTGCATGCCCACCACTTGAGCTCAACCTTTCAGCTCCAACCTGTGAGGGGCTCACTGCATTATCAGAATTATATTCTTCATATGCAATAACAGGTTTAGGGGTATATGCTGCAAGGCTGGAATTGCTTCCTCTGGCAGGTTGAATATTCTGCAAACAATAATACAAACTGTAATTTTTCCAGGTTTCCTTTCAAATACAAAAATAAAAAATAAAAAATAAAATTCATAGAAGAGAGCAATTCTAGAAAACGGATTCTACTTTAAACTGTATTAAGCACAGAACTATTCAAATATGAACCAGATACGCTGGAAGTGAAATTTGGTCAAATAACCTTCTTATTAACATATCCTTCCAGATAGTATTTCAGATGACAATCCACCTAATCTGATATTTTATCAGCTCTATGGACAATCAAATCTAGGAATATTTGATACTGAGCCCACTAGAGGAGGGATGGGATAGGATGGGGATATTCCAGTGTATTTGAAATGGCTCTGATTTGTCTATTGCTTACAACCATCATGTTGATTAAGTTAGATTTGTGAATACTTGCCCACATTGCATTACCAGATGTAACTGATCTGTTCACACCACATGAACAACCAGAACTATTTTTATAATAAAAAAATTTCTTCACAAGACATAAAAGCTTCCTATAATACTGTAAAAATATTACATTTTAGAATTTAAGTGAATCAACGAAGAGTACAACAGATCCAATGAACACTACATCATATTATTTAGCTAAACATTTATACATGTAATGAAGAAATAGTTGGCTTGAGTAATGCGTTTATGCTTAATGATAAACCATGAAAAATGTTAAGTTACCAATCACAATTTCAATCTAAAAACTACTCAATCAAAAGTTCTACAGTCAAACTTTGGAAGTATAGACACCAAAAAGGAAAAAGTAAAGTATTCAGAAGCTAGCAGATATTTTTCTTCACACTCCAAAATCGTAGACCTTGATCTTGCAAGTACTCATCATATCTCTACTTCTTCCGAGGAATCTCATCTACCCTGGATACAGCATGACCTTTTGGAAAGAATAAACACAAGCCAAAACTAGTTTTCTCTAATTCTAATCTAGACAAGGATCTTCTCCCAAAAGAAAAAACAAGCAGCAAACAAAATTTGAACCATTTGATACATGAAAAATGCATTCAATAGAGTTTTCTGGTTGGAAAAACATAAAACCAGTTTGGAATAACCATTATTAAAAACTGATAGGCTAGAAAGAACTATTATTAATTGTATGCATTTGACGACTGAAGTGATGCCTAGTCAAAAGAATAGAAGATTGAAGAAAAACATAGAGCAAGATAAAAGCTTGTGAAATTGGCAGAACATTTAACCTCAGATCAAAAAAAAAAGAGAAAGAAATAGAAAACACTCCAGATTATACTGAAATTGGAAAAAGAAATTTAGTTAAAGACTTACAGAATCTGAAGTTGTATTACTAAACTGCCGTCTTGCTTCCAAGTATTTGGGATTTACATGTATGCCATGAGTTGGTCGAGGAGATTCTGAAGCTCTTAAAGAAGTCATGCTAGAGGGTTGATTGTTTAATGATGGTGATAACCGAAAGCAAGGCTCAATCTTCCTAAGAACCGATGAAGGAAACACTGTTGACCAGGTTCCAAAGAGGTGACGCATTGCAGGGTGCATGTTAGAGTCCACTTGCCTGTGTGCTTCACAGAAGACCTTGGCAAAGATAACAAGGACACGAGTGAGATATGCCTAGCAGTTTCACAGCAAGATCCCTGAATCAAATACATGGCATAATTTGCTTACCAGTGGCAAACGCGCAGCAAAGTGTGTCACATATTCCCTTCCAATATTTTTAACGATACTATCCAAGAGATATAAAGATGGCAGTTTTTGCTCAACTGGGACCTGAAAACATTTCAGATAATGAATTCTCCATCAAAATCATAATGCAAATGTCTATGTCTAATACAAATAGCAACTTGATCTTTTCCTCGTATTGTTTCAAGGGTTCGTTTCACTTCCTACAGATGTCAGAGCAGAAAAGTACTTCTGGGAATAAACCAAATTCCACAAGAATTACCCAGTAGAACAGAGAAATAAGTCAGATTCATCTGTCTTGGTCACATGAGCTAGAAGTTCCAGTACAAAAGCCATAAGCATACGGTTGTCCACAATTCTTGCAACTGGGATAACTGAATGATTACACTGTTTTGCCATTGAATTATCTGACAGCTGTCTCTGCAATATCCCTTTAGATATTTTTCTTCAAAATGACAATAAAATTGTGTGGTTTGACTTTTTACATTTATCAACCAAGATTTAGGCAGCTGATTAATGAATTTTTAATATCCAAGCTGTGAACTGGGAAAAGGCTCCGTGCAGGAGGCAATTCTTTTTAAAGGAAATTATTTAATATCACTAGCAATTATCATGAAATTGATTGGAAACTCAGAGAAATAGCAAGGAGAAAGACGAGAGAAAGAAAAGAATTCGACACCATTGAAGACTATGGGCGAAAATTCAATAGCATTTGAATACAAATCCACTAAAAATGGAACTATACAAAATGTCCAAAAAAAACCATCCTACAAAATACCTCAAGAATCCTCGCGCAGATAGCCTCCGCAATCCCTCTGCCATGTATCCTCTGCTCTCCGGCGATTATTGTAAGGTCAGTAATAACTGGCTTCGAATTAAAAGTAAGTTCAGATAACAGCACTTCGTAAAGCCTCACCACCTCATCTGTACTTAGTGAAACAACCTCGTCTCCTGAAACCCTAAGTTCATCTTCTCTCTCCTTCATCATGGCCTTAAACCGCTCCAAAATTGACGGCGTCCCAGGCTTGGAAACGACGTCACTTGGCATTGTCCTATTAGAGTTAGCAAAACCACCGCTGCCGCCACTAATAATTTTAGGGTTCTCAAATCTCCCTTCATCCATAGACGAATCCATCTATCTATATACAGGAAAAAATTTAAAAAACAAATAAAAATAAAATAGGGTCAAGAATAGAAGAAGATTATCTTGAAAATTAGGGTTTTAAGCCACCAGCAGGTGGCGTAGATTCGTACGACGTTACATCCCATTCGACGAACAGGGTTTTAGTCCAGCAAGATAGAGAATGTTCCAGGTTTACAGTTGGGAACTATAATTTGGGAATTTCTCTATCCGGTCTTTCAAAAGAAGAAGAAATTTTATATATATATATATATATAAAAAGGAAAATGAAATATTATTCTATTTATACCATAAGTAGTATAGTGGAGTGAACATCATTAGTACTATAATTTAGTTTAAGTATTTTCTGATTTTCCTAATTCTTTCTTTTGTTTTATGTTTCCTAAAAGAGAAAAGTGTCCCATTGTCCAAATGACTCTTTCTTTCTTTCTTTCTTTCTTTCTTTCTTTTCTTTTTTTTTTCCCCCTTTATTTTTTACTTTTTAACAGAAATGTACAAAATTTTACACTTCTTCATAGTCTTCCATGTATATAATCAATCCTTTTTTTTTTTGTTTTTTTTCAAACTAAAATGTTTATTTACTTTCTAAAATAAATTGAGAAGATATGCAAAATTAACCTCATAATCTTTTAAAAGATTATAAAATATTTTAATCTAAATGCAAGGGAATAATTTGAATAATTTGCCTGTGAAAAAGTAGAAAACTTGCTTGAGTTTAAACCTTTTTAAGTATTATAATCAATTTAACAATCTCTAAGTAGGGGTTAACCAATGTAATATTTGAGTTGAGATAGACATCGACCTAAAACATTTCAACCGGCAAAAAAATATTTTATAGATTTAATTTAAATAACTAAGATTAAAAATATATTTATTAAGTCTGTCTTAAATAAATTAAGAAAATTTTATCAAAATAATTAGTAGTTAGTTCTTCTGATTGTTTTAATATCTTGAACAGATTGTTGGTTTTCTCTCATAAAAAATTGTCCCAATGGTTGGCATAATATTGGAATATGTAATAAATGAGGGGAAAAAAAAAAGAGTTAAGTTAAGTTACCAACTTACTTCACACCTTTGTTCATGCAATAATATGCAGGAATGCAATTCTTGATCTTGTGTTATTCAAAGTCAAGAAAATGCTTGTACATTATACAAAGTTTGGGCGCCACATACTAAGGAAATTTTTTATTCGAGGACATAAATCTAGGAATAGCTAAATCATGTCATGGAACTAACCTTGTCATTTTCTTTAACTCCGAACTATAACCTGAGAGTCTTCTTTCTTTGCCGAGGTACTTCAAAAGTCTTGCTGTTCTATATTGCAAGCTTCAGCTCAAACCTAAATTCCTCACCTACCAGCTGTCCAAGCCCTGAGATATCAACTGTGGCATCTTTTTCGCTGACTTGAACACTAGGTCTTAATGCACTGCCATTACTTCTTTGGCTTCTGGAATTAATGAACTCCAAATGTTTGAATGTTCTAACATCGCCTAATCCTAAGAATGTAACGTTTTCGATGACCCATTTCTTATTGAAGGCAAATGCTCCATTTACAACCTGGGATTCAACCACTACTCTCCCCTTATTGAAGTAGCTGTTAAACTGCACCAAGGTCCAGTTTCCCCCTTCACTATGTATATTTACTTCCTCTCCATCATCCAAGAACAATTCGCCAGTGCTATTCTCACTATTGCTGACAACAACTAGAAGCTGAAATGGGGATTCACGAACAGCTTGAGTTGTCAAAGCGTCTTGTTGCATGACCAATATATTGCCTCCCCGAACATGCACATTTATACTATCAGGTGGTGCATCAAGCAAGATGTACTCCCCTTGACTTGAATTGATCTGCTTAGAATAATCGAAGAGGTTAAACCAGTTTCCAGCTGGAAAATATGCTTTTACAGTGACTTCTCCTGGCTTCAGAACGGGAGAGATCATAACACCTTTCCCAAGAAGAAATTGAGTACTGATTTCATAAGTATTGATGTCTTCAGGAAATGAGAAGAAAAGAGGCCGTGCAATAGGTGTTCCTTTTGTATGTGCCTCGTACATTAGCATGTACAAATATGTAAGTAGTTTGTATCGAAGTCCAAGTGCTTTCTTCGCTGCTGCTGCAACTGAATCCCAGATATAGAGTTCTTGGTGGATGGAACCCTTCTCAGTGTGGTCCCTTGCAAAGGGATAAAAGGCCCCAAGCTGCATAAAGTCCTCAATTTTTAGAAATTAATATAATCATGAGAACATGTTTTTCTTTAATGACATGTTGTCATTCCCCTGTTCACAAATACTTATCACAATTTTGAGTTATGTTTTCTCAAAAATACTTGTTGCTTTGTGAAATCAATGAAGTATTCATCATTGGTTTTCCTATTCTGCTTTTTCATTTTAATGATTTTATCATCCTACCAGATCAAGTTTATGTTTCATTTCCAAGAATAGTTTAGTCTTGTTTCCATCAAAACTTTGCAGAATATAAAACTTTCTTAAAGGATGTGCACCTGATCTAAAGTCTAATTGTGACAAGTATTTAAGAACAGAAGTTGTAATGTATATGTAGACCTTGTAGTCATACCTGAATCCAACGGCGACAAAGTTCTTCAGTTGTATTCCCTGAAAAGCCACATATATCTGCTCCAACCATGGGAATTCCAAATAATCCAGAATTCAAAATGCTGGGAATTGAGTAAGCCAAGTCCTCCCATTTGGCAGCATTATCTCCAGTCCAGTGTGCTGTGTACTTCCCAGACCCAACAAAAGTTGATCTAGAAAGCACAAATGGTCTCTTCCCAACCACATTGACTAATGCCTGATTTGTAGCACGAGATTCCAGAAACGCGTAGAGGTTATGGGCATCGTACTCAAGAATACCACCAAAATGCAAAGAACTTGCAGGCACTGTTCTTTGGTTGATGGGAACATGATCTTCATAATTGTTAATACTATAAGGAGGATTATCAAGGAGAGATGATGGAATAGGAGGAGAGGAAATGAAATTTGATAGCTCATTCATATCAATCCAGAGACCATCAAATGGAAGAAGATTGTGGAAGAGGTTTATTTCATTCATCCAGAAGTGTTCAGCATTGGGGTTCAGAAAATCTGGGAAGTAAACATTCCCAGGCCAAACAACACCTAGGTAAGGCTTATTTTCACGCTTTATGAAAATGTCTGCCTTCATTCCCCTTATATAAGTTTCATATGTACTATTTACACTGATACCTGTTCCATGAATAAAAAATATATATTTCATATGTTAGTATGAGATGAATAGCAATTCCTACCTTAATCCAGCTAGTTAAAAATATTTTTCAGGTTTAGAGATATAGTAATTGTCTATAGGTTACAATGAAAGCATCCATAACAACTTGCTTTTGCCAAAATAAAGACACGAAAACAGGATTTAATAAACTAACCAAAAGCAATAGTGATGAAAGGAAGAAGATTTTTACCAGGATCAAGGATGAGCACATATTTAAGTCCATTTCTGTGAAGCATATCCAGAAATTTCTGCATCTTATCCAATGGGAAGTTGATGGGATCAAGTGTGAAGTCCTTGTATGCATCCATGTAATCAATATCAGTCCACATAACCTCTAGGGGAATTTGAGCCTTTGCATAACCAGCAACCACACTCTCAAGTTCATAAACACTTTCATAGCCGTAGCGGCATTGATGAAATCCTGTTTGTCAAGCACAAAAGACACAACTTCAAATGTGAATGTGTACAAGATTTCCAAAATAATATAATGTTTTGCTATTTATATAATGAGAAAGAAGTATTATGATTATCAATAACACAAGTTTCCTTTTTCCCTCAAAAAAATTACAAAATGTTTTCTGTGGTAAAAGTGGAGTAGTTCTAGGAATCTTGAAAGCATAGTACAAAAAATCAGAGAGAAAGCCCATCAAAATTAAAATTTCAACTACTGGAGCATCAAGAAGAAGAAGATATTTCATCTGGAACCATTTAACCTAAAATGTATGACTTCTAGCTACTTCTTGTTGATATAAATGAATTTCTATTCTATCATGAGAAAATGGGCAGCTAAGCTATTGGATAAAGCTGGGTTTCTATCATAAGTGAATGCTTATATCATTTTAATATCACAGATTATGGCTAAGCTAATACAAGGAAACTCACCATCCCTGAATACCTAAATTCTTCTTCTTATAATAATTTATCTACCTATAATACATTCTAACACTTACGATTTCGTTCATGATACTTTTGAGCATTTTATGAAAGAAAGGCCATTCAATTTTACTAACATATTTCTCGAGGTCTATTTTAGTTGGCTTGTAATTGGCTTTTGTTTTGATTTCTTACAAAACAAAAGCCAATTACAAGGTTAACAGGGTTATTAGATCAATGTGATCATCTTCACATCATGAAAGACAATTTAAGATCCGGATAAACAAGGCCAACATTTTCAAATATATATGTCAAGGAATAAAAGAAACAGTAGATAATTATGAGCAGTATAAAAATACTTACCAAAAGACCAGTAAGGCATGGGTGCCGGGCGACCAATAAGCTGCGTATACTGGTCCATAACAATCTTGGGCGTCGGGCCAGAGAAAATGTAAAGGTCAATAACACCCCCAATGACCTTGTAAGTGATTCTATTACCGGTATAAACAATGTCCATACCATTACTGTTGAGTAGCAGAACTCCATGGGTGGTTCCATTGGGTGATCTAACATCCATGTAGAAAGGATGGGAGCCATATAGATTGATATCAGGATTGGCGCTGGCAACGTCGGCATTCCAGAGAGTCAAAGTCTGGTTGTGTTGAAGCTTAAATGAGCTTTTGGTATGCTCTCCGAGACCGTAGAGGTTGGCTGTGCGTGGCGGAAGTGAGGAGGAGAGTTGGAGGTATTGGTCTTTGAAAATAAAGAAGGTGTTGGGGTTGTTGGGATCCGGAGTGGCGTCGAAGAGTGTTTCGCCGGTGGATATGCGGCTGACGGAGAAGCCGAAAGGGGTGGTGTTGTAGAGGCGGAATGTGATATCTGTGCTGGAGTCGGAGAGGAGCTGGCGTTGGTGTGACGGAGACTGCGAGCCGAGTCTTTGTAGTCGTATTGGCTTTGGGCGGGGAATAATATCATATGGTACTTCCCATCTTTCTTTGTCAGGGTCTGCTATCCTTATTCTTAGGCGGTTATTGCTTTCAAAGCTGCAAAAGAAATTTCAAAAATATAAATAAATAAATAAATAAATAAAACCCGAATTTATGTAACGATTAGTAATTTTTAAATATCTTTATAATTTTTTTTTTTTAAAGAAATCTTTATAAATTATTTGAACTCAATATTAATTAACTTTAACTTTTGTGAAGATATTTTTTATTCTCTTTTTCTCACTACACCATGGTCGCGAACCAAATTCTATGGGGGTAAAATAGTAAATAAACACCTGAGGCGGTGAGAGGAATAGAAAAGAAAAAGGATTAGGTACTATTTTTTTTTTTTTTTTTTCAATTAATTTCAATTGTTTGCTAAAAGCGGGTTAGACTTTTGAACTGAACTGTGGAGTTTCTTTTTGTTTACGTATTTAATAAAAATGTTATATATATATATATATAATTATAATAAAAATAAAACAAGAAATTAGTCAATGATATAATGGTGCTAGTCAAAAAGTGTTTCAATAGTTAAAATCAGACTTTTGCTGCAGAAGATACACACGAGTGTTTTCAGCAAAATATATACATATTATAAGGCAAAAGGTCCTTTTTATGTCGTGAATGATAATGAAACTCATTGCAAAAATTAGCTTTGGGGGGTTTTTTTTTTTTTTTTTTTTTTTTTTTTTTTTTGGTTTTATAAATAAAAAATTGTATAATGTCTTTTTTTTTTTTTTAGGTAGAATGTTCTTATTGTTAATTATCAGTTACTACTGACTTGCACATGGGGGCAAATAAATGCAGAATATCTCACCTAAAATGAATATTATCCCCAAATTGAAACAACTAAATAGCAACAATCGAACATCCATTTGCCCATTACCATTACCAATCAATGAAGAATTTGAATTTGCCCATACTCTTTCATGATTGAACTCTGGAGCCAAACATACATTCATATATAATCGTAAGGAGAAAGTGCTGAAAAGTCTTTACCTGGCCGTGAGATGGAGTTTGGGAACATCCGATCCGAAAACGGAGGAACTCTTGATGAGTTTAAGATCAGCGAAAAATGATTTTTCACTAGAATCGCTGCTCGTTGACTCGACTGAATAACCATAACCTACTGGTTCTTCAGCTCCGACGACTCCATTTATGGATATTATTAAAGAGAAGCAGAAAAGAAACAGAATAAGTTGAAGGCATCTCGGTGACGGCGTTGAAAAAGAGTAAGAAGAAGGTTTTGGCTTCATTTTAGTTTGGTTTTGGGATTAGATAATTATATGTGTGTATATGTATATATATATATTGGTCCATTTCTTGTGGGGATTTCACGCATGATTTCCTTTTTCATGTTTTCCAAGCATGCCAGACCAAAAAAACCAATACATTCTTTTCTGTGGAAATTTTGGTGAAAAATGTGGAAATTTTGAAAAAAAAAAAAATGAATTGATATTTTTACCCTTTTTGAGAAAATTATTTTTATTACATTGACAAAAAAAAATTGACAAAAATTATAAAGATAAAAGATGAAATTATCCAAAATTTTTAAAAATGATGAAATCGTAAAAAATTTATAAGTTTAGGGATGAATTTGACTAATTTATTTATATATAAATAAAATTATTAATTGTGGGTAAAGGATTGAAATAATAATAATAATAAATTATAAAGGAGCACCATCAACGTGGGAACAAGAAAGCAACTGGAATTATTTTTTCCTCCAATTACATGTAAACGACAACACATCCCACCCGACATTGACGAGCTTAAAATGGTTGAGAATCTCATTTTAGATTTTTTTATTTTTTCTATTTTGATGTTATTATAAATACAATTTTGTATATATAAAATTAAGATGAAATTAAATGTAACAAACAAATTTTGTAATTCTGTCTTATAGTTTAAGATTGAAAATATTCGTTCCATATGTTTTTATATGTTATTAAATATATAAAAAAATAAATATGTTATTAAATATATTTAAATAGTGATGTGATATGATTTTATTTAATTTAGATTTTATTATTATTATTAATAAGATACAATTCATTCTCAAAATAATTTTTAAAATGTATTTTAATTTATATTTTTAAGTTTTATTATCTATGATTATATCAACAAAGATATAAAAAGTATTGATTTAGAAAACTTTTAAAAATATGATTTAAATACTAATAAAATAATACCTCCTAATATTTTGTATTGGTCTAAATAATAGAGGATCTCCAACCCCTTATAATGATTATATAGGTAGAAAATATGAAATTCTATTCAAGTACAATTTAATTTCTAATTTAAATTTTTTTAATCATAATTACAAACTTCTCTTCTTGTTTAACCATTAATAGTGTAATATTTTTTATAGTCATATATATATATATATGGAAGAACGTTATATAAAGTTTAATAGAAATGCTAAATTAATCATATAATTTAATTTTAAATATTTAAATTCTAAAATTTTATAATTAAATATTGAAAATATAATGAATACATTTAAAATTTTATATTTTAAATAAATTAAAATAATTGGTAGAATATTTTTAAAAAGAAAATATTTAGTGTCTAACAAATTTGAAGTTAAATTAAATTAGATTTTTATTTAAGAATAATAATAAATTAAAATAATAATAATAGAAAATATCAAGTACAGTAGGTATGTGTTAAAGGTTGGATGTGTTAAAGGTTGGATGGTCGAGTGGCATGTTGCCACCCACCAACCGCCCCATTTGGGGGTTCAACAACCAGCCTCCCCCCCCCCCCCCATGTAAAAAAAAAAAAAAAATTACGGTAGATATGTAAAGTCACGGCTCAACAATAAAAAAGACAAGGAAAAGCAGGGTAGTTTGTTCAATTCGATGTGGCTAAAATAATTAAATAGATTTGACCATTTGCGCCATCCCCTTTCTTTATCTTTATTTTTTCGATTCAAATAAAAGAAATTTAATTTTTTATTTATAAAGTTTTAAATTTGAATTATTGTAAGAGTTTATTTTGATAGAAATTTAAGGTGGTTCAATCTAATTTAATTATAATTTAAAGTGAGATTAACAAATACAAATAAATTTAAAAAAAACCTATAAGCATAAATCTTTCCCTTTTTTTCCCCTTTTCAATAACAAAATTTGTTACCCTATAATTATTTTAATGAATAATTATGTATACATATTTTAATTTACGATGCAATATAAAGACACGTATACTTTTTATGAACACATCAAGAAAAGAAAATAAAATAAAGCAATAATGTTAAAATCATTGAATTTCAATCCATAATTGTAGAAGAGTCCAGCTTCTAGCTTTGATGGGAGAGATTAAATATATTATTTGTATATATATATATATTTAAAAACCCTTTCACAGAAACGAGGAGAATTAAAGCCCGAGCTTTGATATTTACTTAGTAACTTGCACTTGTTCTGTCAATGGCAGTATCTTCAGTTCACAAGAATTTCTTGTTTCTGCAAGTGCTGCTCTTGTTTTGTCCTCTCTTGTCATGTAGGCATATTCAAGGAAACAACGGCTCAGAATCTTCTCCTTTTCCTCCGAACTTTCTCTTCGGGATTGCATCATCTGCTTACCAGGTAACCCTTCTTTTTATTTTAGAATAAAATATATATATATATATATATGCTGGTAGGAAGAGGAATATAAGGATCTTCTTTTGCTTGATTTTACTAGTATGAAGGTGGTTATTTGGCGGATGGAAAAGGTCTCAACTCTTGGGATGTTTTTACTCACGAATCACCAGGTGGGTTGATGTTTTCTTTAATGCCTTAAGTGATTCAAGCATCAGGATTCAAATTTTGGCATATGAATCTTGCAGACAGCATAAGCGATAGAAGTAATGGAGATGTCACTGTTGATGAGTATCATCAATATCAGGTATAATACGATGGCAAGAAGACTTTGAATGCTATATATACATGTATGTATGTATGCATACCTTACCTTTACTGCAATAAAGAAATTAGATTATTGTAAAATGTAAATGCATATTTGATGCTTTAATAACCAAATTCTGAGTTTAAGGTTAGAATCCCTTTACTTGAAACTTATCAGTTGTGATCTAAAAATTGTGTAAAACTCAAATCCCTTGTTTTATGTGATTATTGAGGGCAGGAACACGTTGATCTTATGGCTTCAATAGGAATCAACAGCTACCAGTTCTCAATATCTTGGGCGAGAATCCTTCCAAGTAACTTTGACATTGTCTCCTTTTTTTAATGATCTTCCATAAGTATTACTCCAATGAACATACTTGCTGAAACACAATCCTTATGCTAACAGGAGGAATATATGGTGGAGTAAATTCTGCTGGAATTGACTATTATAACAAACTCATTGATGCCCTTCTCCTCAAAGGTTTGTCACAAGAAAATGGAAATTTTAGAATGTCGATTACCTTTCACTTAGACAACTAATGCATATAACCTACTTTTTTTAATCATGTTCAAAATTTTCAGGGATTCAGCCATTCATAGTATTGAATCACTTTGACGTTCCTATTGAATTAGAGTATAAATATGGATCTTGGCTGAGTCCCAAGTTGGTGTAAGTAGTTTTTGTTGACAATCATCCATTGAAGCTACTTAGACTGTACATAGTAATTATGAAACTTGTTTTTTGATTCTTTAGGGAAGACTTTAAGTACCTTGCAGATATCTGCTTCCAGAGCTTCGGGGACAGGGTGAAACATTGGGTCACTTTCAGTGAGCCAAATATTTTGGTTACGTTGGGATATGTTATCGGCAAGTCCCCTCCAAATAGATGTTCCAAACCTTTTGGACAGTGTGCTGAAGGAGATTCAGAGAAGGAGCCTTTTATTGCAGCACATAATATTATCTTAGCCCATGCTGCTGCTGTGAAGCTTTACAAAACCAAGTATCAGGTGTGCATTTTCATCAGGATTCTAAATCACCAGTTTTCATTACCAACTTTTGTTGTACACTTTGCTTATTAAGTACACAAACTTAAATTTATATTCTTCTTCTGCAGAAAGAGCAAGGAGGTAGTATTGGCTTTATTGTGGAGACTGTTTGGTTTGAACCTATGACTAACTCCACGGCAGACAAGCAGGCTGCAGAAAGAGCTCAATCCTACTTTTCCAATTGGTTTGTTTTCTTGCCATTAGCCCTATTCATTATGAACATTCAACTTGTGTATAAAAGTAAGAAAGATGAAAATTGTGTTCAAAGATCAGAATAACACCTGTTTGTTATCATCCAAGCAGGTTCCTGGACCCAATTGTATTTGGAAGATATCCTAAAGAGATGCAAGATATATTAGGATCCATCTTACCCAAGTTCACTAGAAAAGATATAGATGATTTGAGATTAGGGGTGGATTTCATTGGTATCAATCACTACACTGGAGTGTATGTCCAGGATTGCTTGCTTTCTGGATGTGGACAATGGAGCTCAAAGATAACAGGTTACTATAGAACAAGTTATATGAGGGATGGAATCCCCATTGGTGAACTTGTAAGTAGTGTTATTTAAGAGCTTTATTACTTAAAAGACTTGGTGATCAATCTATGAACAACTGACATCTTCCTCAGACAGGAACAGAACCACCAATGTTTGTTTATCCTCCAGGATTGGAAAAAATTGTGACATATATAAAGGAAAGATACAATAACATCCCAATGTTTGTTACGGAAAATGGTGAAGCAGCAGCATTGCCTAATCTTTTTCATACCTTTTCTTGAACTATTCTTTTCCATTTCATAAAACAAATGTGATGATATTCTTTCTTGTTTTTTTTTCTTTTTAGGTTACTGTGAGGTGAGCAATGAAAGCTGGACTGTTGAAGATTCAGTAAATGATGTCAAACGAGTAGATTTCTTCAAAAACTATCTAGATTCTGTAATGATCGCCATAAGGTTAGTGTATTTGAATCCCTTTATTCTTAAACAAAACCTAGAAACTGGTAGCTATTATTCATGAATTCTTTACCCTCTGATGATGAAGAACATGTGAACTTCATATATCTTACTTTCATTATTTGGACTCCTCTTTGTTGTGGTGAAACTGAGATTTGAATTGATTTCTAATGTATATATCAGGAAAGGAGCTGATGTTAGGGGTTACTTTGTGTGGACCTTATTGGATAGCTTTGAGTGGACAAATGGATTTGAAAAAAGATATGGAATCCATTATGTAGATTATGCCACACTAAAAATTACTCCAAAACTATCAGCAGCCTGGTACAAAGGGTTCATTGCCAAACACAAAACAATTAAAGCCAATGTTCCAGAAGTCAATCCACAACTTTCTCAGTACTAGAAAGTGAATGGTCAGTTCTACTGCTTATACATATATATATATATATATATATATATATCGACTAGTATGGAACTGTGAACATTTGATGATTACCATTAAAAATTAATCTGTACAAGTTGCTATTTTGCTGAAGTTGCAGTAATGAAATTTCAATGCAGTTGATGATCTCATGCAAATAGATGCTACCACAACCTGGTGTTCTTGTTATGGATTTAAACCAGATATTAGACCTATCCCACTGTTCTTCTTGTTAGTCTGAAGCCAGGATTATATCTACATGTATAATCATTTTAAATTGCATAAAAGGGACTTTATTTATATTTTTGTCTTCTTAATTCATGTAAACCACAATATAATGGATTTGAAATCCTTGTATTTCCCTTTTTATTTTATTTTCACTGAAAATATTAAGAATTTGATACATATATATATATATATATAGAGAGAGAGAGATAGATAGATATAATGTTTTAAAATTTTTTGTTAAGACAAAAAAGTGAAAAATGAAAAGAAAGAAAGAAAAAGCTCAGACTCAGAGAAAATGGGATTGGAAAAATAGAAATACAACTTTGCCGTCTACAAGACTACACATGAAACAGAATTCAAACTGTTTCAAATCACATGATTGGCTGTCCATCCAATCATATAAAGTTACTGATTTATATACAAAAAGTTTTGTTTTTTTTTTTTTGGTAATGTCCAAATAATAAGTATCAACAAACTCGAAATCTTGTTATTTTGTCACCAATTCGGTCCTGCAAGACTATTCTCATGTGTAATATTTAGTTTTTATAGTCTGAGTAGTAGGTTATTCTGTTCTGAACCAAATGTTTTCACTATTAGAACGAAAGATTTTAAGTTGATTATGAGTAATTATGTCTATTTTTATATACTATTACATATTTACTTATCTATTTGATTTGATTAAAATCTGAAGATTTCAATTTGACCGGTGTCTTGTACATGAACGAGGCCGGCAAATTTGATTTTTATTAGCAAAAAAAAAAAAAAGAAAAAAAAATCTCAAACGTAACGAAATGGACTTCTTTTCTGTTGCCGAATGCCGAGTGGGCTTTGAAGTTCTTTGTCCATGGGGGAATCCTTACTGCACAAGCTTCTCTTGCTACTGCAAGTGTTGCTCTTGTTCTTGCCACTCTCCAAGTGTAGTCATCGCCTACCCAGCTATGACTCGGAGGCATCTCCTTTTCCTCCCAATTTTCTCTTCGGGACGGCATCCTCTGCTTACCAGGTATTCTTTCTCAGCAGACTCAGAACGGTTGAGTTTTATATAATAAATATTATACATATATATATGTTCTGATCAAGTTTTATCAGTATGAAGGTGCATATTTGGTTGATGGAAAAGGTCTTAATACTTGGGATGTTTTTACTCACGATTTTTCAGGTGAAGGGATTAGAGTTTATATTCTAATTTTATTCTAGTTTCTGATTGATTGAATAATCAAAATTCAAAATATTTCAGGCAAGATACTTGATGGAAGTAATGGAGATGTTGCTGTTGACCAGTATCATCGGTTTCAGGTATCCATGGAATCCTCGTCTTAATCATCTCTATATTATGGGTTTTTAATTATCCTGAATTTAGTAACCCTTATTACACAGCAATCTGCAAGAGAATGAAACTTGGAGGAATGATCTCTGAAATGTTGAAATCTTGTTCTTTTTGTGTCAAATTTATTGAATCTATAGGAACATATCGATTATATGGCTTCAATTGGAGTCAACAGCTACCAGTTCTCAATTTCCTGGGCAAGAATCCTCCCAAGTATGTTACTTCAATAATTATCATAGGATATTGTTAAATCCCCATCATCTTCCTTGACTGAGATGTAGTCTGTATTACTACAGGAGGAAGATATAGCAAAGTAAATTCTGTTGGTATTGACTACTATAACAAAATCATCGACGCTCTGCTCCTAAAAGGTTCGTCTCAAATGGTGCTTTATAATCCAATAGTACCGTGGAAGCCTCAAACAACTTAATGACTGATACAACAAGTTTCTACATATATTTCTGTATTACCTATTGTTTCTGCTTAGCCAGGGGTGCAGCCATTCGTAGTGATCAATCACTTTGATATTCCCATTGAGCTAGAGAACAGATATGGAGCTTGGCTTAGTCGCAAAGTAGTGTACGTGTTTTTTTGTTTAATTCAAAATACAGCTATGCACTAAATTTTGTAGATAGTGATGAACCTTGTGATACTACCAGGGAGGACTTCAAATTATTAGCAGATATTTGCTTCAGGAACTTTGGAGACAGGGTGAAATATTGGGTTACTTTCAGTGAGCCAAATATGTTGATTCAATTGGGGTATTTATTCGGTGTTGCCCCTCCAAATCGTTGCTCAAAACCTTTTGGACAATGTTCTCATGGAGATTCAGAAAAGGATCCTTTTGTTGCAGCTCATAATATCATCCTAGCCCATGCTGCTGCATTGAAGCTCTACAAAACCAAGTATCAGGTACGACATAGTCAAGCATTGGTTTGGTATATTAGAATTTTGAATTAGTGGTTCAACACAGCATGTAGATAAACTGAACATAATTTCAATGTAGAAATCTCTTTTCGGATCTTTATCAAACTTAATCTTTTTTACTGTTTGTTTTAGAAAGAGCAAGGAGGGCAGATTGGATTTATTTCAGAGACTATATGGTTTGAGCCTATAAGCAACAGCACAGCAGACAAGCTAGCTGCAGAAAGAGCTCAATCCTTTATGTCAAATTGGTGAATTGATTTACGTTAAGGGTAAGTAAAGGGAGAAAAAACAGACAAAAATTAATGTCTTTTTATTATCTGAAACAGGTTCCTCGATCCAATTGTTCTTGGAAGATATCCTATTGAAATGCAAGATATTTTGGGATCCGTCTTGCCAAAATTTTCAAGAAAAGAGGTAGAAGACCTGCAAATGGGATTAGATTTCATTGGAATCAACCACTATACTGGTGCCTATGTAAAAGATTGTATGTATTCATCATGTGGACAAAATACTTCAAAGACAACAGGTTACTATATGACATCGTATTTTAAGGATGGAATCCCCATTGGAGAGCTTGTAAGTTTTGTTACATAATACGGTTTCATCGGTTTTATTACCTTTTTTTTGAATAGAATACTAACATTATCTTCCACAGACAGGGATGAATCCTCCACTTAGTGTATATCCTCCAGGAATGGAAAAAATTTTGATCTATATTAAGGAAAGATACAATAACAGTATTCCGATTATCATAACAGAAAATGGTGAGTAAAACTGGTAACAGATTACCCTCTTTTCACCCTAATCTGTGAACTTTCTTCCCTGATGTCATCTCTTATTTGCTCCCCTTTTTCTTAATACCCTGTAACTGATGCAATGATCTTTCAGGTTATTGTGAGTTGAGCAATCAAAACTCCACCATTGAAGACTCAGTAAATGATGTCAAGCGAATTGAGTACTTGAAGAACTATCTTGATGCTGTAATGATGGCCATCAGGTTAGTATACTGAAAAACACACAAAAGATGGCATGCCACGCCATGCCTGAAAGTTCATTAATTTCTTGTAATGATTAACAATCTTGATCATATATTTGTTGACCAGAAAAGGAGCTGATGTGAGGGGTTACTTTATTTGGACATTGCTGGATACCTTTGAGTGGACAAATGGATACACAACAAGATATGGAATCAATCACGTTGATCACTCCACACTGAAAATTACTCCAAAATTATCAGCCTCCTGGTACAAGCAGTTCATTACAGAACACCGCAAAACAATCAAGACCACAATTCCTGGACGCAATTCACACTTTTCAGGATACTAGAAAACTCGTTACTATGCTCTTCATCTTTCTAGATCTGTTTTACTTTTAAGAAAGTGTAGGTCCGTCCTGTCGAAGTCCAGGTGAGTTAATTTTAAGAGAACATTAATTGTTATATCATGCTAACTTTCTGTACGAGACTACTAAAAAGATAAATTAGGGGTGTACACCCTCAATTCCATGTGGAACATTCCTTTGTATCCATATATATATATATATATATATATATATATATATATATATATATATATTTATAATTAATGTTTTATTTTTTTTAAAAAAAATGTTAATATTTTTAACTAAAAATAGGCATTTTGTATATTTTCAAATTGAGACGAGTGTGTATATAGTATATAGTTTAAAAGTGTTTCTTTTTTTCAATATTTTCATTAGAAATATTCAATAATGGATGGTTCCGCAATGCCACACCTTATCTTCAGGAGAAAAAAAAAAAAAAAAAAATCTTGAAGTTGAGTCAATTTCCACCTACTACACTTATATATTATTATTATTATTATCTTGACAAAAGGTGAAAAAGATAAAAACTCGAATAACATTAAAATAAAAACAAACCTTTTATTACTTAGAAATATTGGTTAATAATTATAGGTTGAATCCTTTTTTGCATTGGTGGAAATTAGGAACACATCAATATTATGGCTTCAATGGGACTTAACAGCTACCAGTTTTGGATTTCTTGGGCAAGAATCCTGCCTGGTTAGTCTACTTCAAATGCATGCATCTCTTCATAAGAAATCAAGCAAAGCAACTATGGTATAAAAAATAATAATGAAGTGCAAAGTTCATTAGTATATATGCAGAAGGGAGATACGGTCCTGTGAATTTGGCTGGCATTGAGTACTATAACAAAATCATCAAAGGTTTGTCTAAATTCTAAATCATTATTTGGAGGAAATGACGATTCAAATAGAATGAGAACAAAGATCAATAGTTTAATTCTGAATGTCACCTCGAACCAACAACCAAAAATGGTGTTTCTTTTATCTGTTCCTGTTCCACTTCTTGTTTATGTGCAGGTATACAACCAGTTATAAAACTAAACCACTATGAAGAAAAATATGGGGCTTGGCTAAGTCCAGAATCAGTGTAAGTACAGTTTGGGATTCAGTAGCTAGCATGACACGATCGAAGACATGAAGTTAGGAACAAGATTTTGATAAAAAGAGAAGCTTTTGATTGTTTCAGGGAAGACTTCAACAAGTACTTAGCTGACATCTGTTTCAAGAACTTTGGAGATCATTACTGAACCAAATATTTGGTGATCTTTGGTTATCGTATAGGTGATTTCCCACCAAATCGCTGTTCATAACCTTTTGGGGACTGTGCTGAAGGAGACTCCGGGAGAGAACCCTTCATTGCTGCTCAGCTGCTGTTAAAGTGTACAAAAAACCAAAGACCAGGTAGGTAACAAACATAATACTACAAAAGCATGCGCTTCTTGATCTTGTAACTATATGAGTGCAAGACATCAAAGAACAATGCAAATCTTGCTAGTTGAAAGTTGAGAAATATTCCAAGGTAAGAAGGAATTAACTAGAGTGGGAGATTGTTGTTATGTACACTTTGTCAAAGGATGAAACATTAATGTCAAAAGAAATAATCCCTGATGTTAAAGTTTGTTTATGGAAAGAGTCCAGTTTTTAGAAAAAAATGTAATCTCAAAGCTATGCATGATTTTAACACTAAATGTAAGTTTTCAAGTCTCAAATCATGCCATGCAAGCAGTCACTACTGTTGCAGGAATTGCAAGTAATTATTCAAAGGAGAAATATGGTTAATACTCACAGGAGCACAACATACATAAAATTGCATGCAGAAGTTCAACAAACATTGCATCTGAAGCATATCACTGTGAAATATCGCTTCAATCAAAATTCAGATAAACACTCATCAACCCTAACAGAAATGTTCTGCAGAAAATATACATAAATGATGATACAACTTTGAACAACAATGACAATGAATCAGGTGATACTAAACACCTACAGTTATGTCCCCTTCCATCAAGCTTAAATTTCTTTCACTAGTCATTAACTATAATTTACTAAACTGTACAGCTTGAACCTTGTTTCTCCCTAAAACTTGATTTTGGGTATTGAAAGATGGACACGTGGAGTTGTTCACAGCCAAATAACCAGACAAATCCTTCCACATCATCAGGGTTTCAGGGTTCACCTTTCCAAGCTCATATATAGCATAAAGGTGGTCTAGCATTATCTATCTCCATCAAGGTGTTCCAGCCTCATAACTCATAAGAGTAGACTCCATTGTCGTCCCAAGATATCTGCCATGCCTGAAGACCAATAGCCACATTCGGTTCCTTCCCATGTTTTGCTATCCAACCTTCAAGTTTCTGTTCTATGTCACTTTCACTTGCATATTTTTTTTTTTTTTTGTTCTTTCTAAAGGGGTTAACCCCAGGATTCAAAATCTCAGCTACTGCAGGCAGCAGGCATGTACATTGAATCCCCAACTATTGGTGCCCCAGATGCAGCCAATTGCACTCGGATCTGAATATGATGACTAAAGCATGAGCGGCGGTAGCAGCCAATTTACACACACCAACACACAAAAAAAAAAAAAAAAAGAAAGAAAGGTTGATTTTACACACATGCAAAATCTTGAATTTGCCACCCACAATCCTCAATGTCATTTTCATTTTGCATCAAAGTAGTGGTCCAAGGAACTTTCTTGCATTCTAATACCTCAAGCTGGCACAAGTGCCATCCATAAAAAATATTTGCACAACATTGAAGCATAAGACCACCAATATGGTTGTCGGGTGGTGAAGTACCTCAAATCTCACATTGAACTTTATCGAGAACGTAGAACTTTGTCAATTCTTTGGGAGTATTATGGGCTGGCGGTGACCGACCTATAATCCGGGTTTATTCCCAAAATATGGCAAATTTTGAGATTCTTTCCAAAATATGGTTGTTTTTTCACCATATTCTCAAAATATGGTTCATCTACTTTGGCAAAGTAGAGGCTCATTATTTTTTAATAAAATATTTAAAGTCTACTTTCCTCATTTTTTTTCCTTTTTAAATTTATTTATAAATTTTAATTTTATAATTTTCTAATATTAATAATTTATAAATATTTTTTTTATAATTTTCATAATATAATCAATTGAAATTATAATATATTATAATATATTATAATATTAAAATAATATTTTATGTATTTATTTAAAGTAATTTTTTTTATTTATATATATATTCAAGTAATTTTAATTTAAGATTTATTTTTATATTATTAAATTAAGTAATTTAATTATATATTGACGTTGATGATCACGATGCTTGTACATGGAGTACAGTATGATAGATTTGCAAGATAGACATCGTTTGCGACCAGGAAGATGTGGAACATCCGATATTGTAACCAACATAAATAACAATTGTATTTTTTTTTAATATTTTTTTAAATTACTTTATAATGTATTACATTTTTATCTTTATTATAAAAGTTTATATTTACTTTTTTTTTCACATATTCATAGTATTTATTTGATATAAAATATATAATAAATTAAAATTTTATAATAAACTAAAATGGGTTATCTATAAATAAAATTTCAAACATACATACACCACGATTGAAAATATTTTTTTCTATTTATTTATTTTCTTTCATGTTTAAAAAAAGACATTACCATATATATATATAAATATATAAGTTTGCCAAATCTATATAATTATTTTCTATATGATCATATTGGTTGTTATATTATATATGGGAGAACAATTTTTAGAAAATTTTTATTATGAATAAAAGATTTTTTATATCAGTATATAATATAAATTTATTAAATTACTTAATTCAAAAATATAAAAACAAATCTTAAATTAAAATTACTTGAATATATAAACACGTGTCAAAAAAAAATATTTACATAAATATATAAAATATTATTTTAATATTATAATATATTATAATTTCAATTGATTTTTACATTGTTAAATATAATATAAGTATAATAATAAATATAATTTATATTATGAAAATTTTTAAAAAAATGTTTATAAATTACTATTATTAGAAAATTATAAAATTAAAATTTATAAATAAATTTAAAAAGAAAAAAAATGAGGAAAGTAGACTTTAAATATTTTATTAAAAAAATGAGTCTCTACTTTGTCATAGTAGAGGTACCATATTTTGGGAATATGATGAAAAAACAATCATATTTTGGGAAGAATCCCAAAATTTGCCATATTTTGGGAATAAATCTCTATAATCCTTGGTTCCGTAGGCTTGGGTCATATCCCATCAGTATTATACCTTAACCGACCTTTTATTTACCACAAAAAAAAAAATGAAGCATAAGAATTCAAATTCAATTTCGCGAGTTATGTTTGAATCTAATTCTTTTTTATAAGAATATTTTAACGTTTAATTAGAATCATTCTCACTTATAATTTGAAAGAATTAATTTAGTTAGTAATTGATAGCAATAAATACGAAAATATTTCAAATTTATTAAAAAATAATAATAATAAAATTCATATAATATTTATAAATTGATTACTATTTTTGTGATTTTAACACAGTAACCATTGCATGTATAACGGGTGGTTAGAATCTAACGATTTCAATTTGACAAACAAAAAAAATATCTCAAAAGCAACGAGATGAACTTCTTTTCTGTTCTGCTTCACTAGGCCGAGTAAGCTTAGCTTTGAACCGGATTGTCCATGGGGGAATCCTCACTGCACAAGCTTCTCTTGCTACTGAAATTCTTGCTCTTGTTCTTACCTCTCTCCAAGTGTAGTCATTCCCTGCCAAACTATGACTCGGCGGCATCTCCTTTTCCTCCCAATTTTCTCTTTGGGACGGCGTCCTCTGCTTACCAGGTATTCTTTCTCAGCAGACTCAGAACGGTTGAGTTTTATATAATAAATATTATATATATATATATATATATATATATATGTTCTGATCAAATTTTATCAGTATGAAGGTGCATATTTGGTTGATGGAAAAGGTCTCAATACTTGGGATGTTTTTACTCACAATTTTTCAGGTGAAGGGGATAGAGCTTATATTCTAATTTCATTCTAGCTTCTGATTGATTGAATAATCAAAATTCAAAATATTTCAGGCAACATACTTGATGGAAGTAATGGAGATGTTGCTGTTGACCAGTATCATCGGTTTCAGGTATCCGTGGAATCCTCATCTTAAATAATGGTCTCTTTATTATACTATATTATTGGATCTCGGTTTTAATTATCCTGAATATAGTAACCCTTATTCCACAGCAATCTGCAAGAGAATGAAACTTGGAGGAATGATCTCTGAAATGTTGAAATCTTGTTCTTTTTGTGTCAAATTTATTGAATCTACAGGAACATATCGATTATATGGCTTCAATTGGAGTCAACAGCTACCAGTTCTCAATTTCCTGGGCAAGAATCCTCCCAAGTATGTTACCTCAATAATTATCATAGGATATTGTTAAATCCTCATCATCATCCTTGGGACCTTGACTGAGATGTAGTCTGTATTACTACAGGAGGAAAATATGGCAAAGTAAATTCTGCTGGTATTGACTACTATAACAAACTCATCGACGCTCTGCTCTTAAAAGGTTCGTCTCAGATGGTGCTTTCTAATCCAATAGTACCTTGGAAGCCTCGAACAACTTAATGACTGATACAACAAGTTTCTACATATGTTTCTGTATTACCTATTGTTTCTGCTTTGCTTCAATTCACAGGGGTGCAGCCATTTGTAGTGATCAATCACTTTGACATTCCCATTGAGCTAGAGAACAGATATGGAGCTTGGCTTAGTCGCAAATTAGTGTACGTGTTTTTTGCTTAATTCAAAATGCAGCTATGCAATAAATTTTGTAGATAGTGATGAAACTTGTGATACTACCAGGGAGGACTTCAAATTATTAGCAGATATTTGCTTCAGGAACTTTGGAGACAGGGTGAAATATTGGGTTACTTTCAGTGAGCCAAATATGTTGATTCAATTGGCGTATCAACTCGGTATTGCCCCTCCAAATCATTGCTCAAAACCTTTTGGACACTGTTCTCATGGAGATTCAGAAAAGGAGCCTTTTGTTGCAGCTCATAATATCATCCTAGCCCATGCTGCTGCATTGAAGCTCTACAAAACCAAGTATCAGGTACGTCATAATCAAGCATTGGTTAAGTATTTTAGAATTTTGAATTAGTGGTTCAACACAGCATGTAGATAAACTGAACATAATTTCAATGTAGAAATCTCTTTTCAGATCTTTATCAAACTTAAATCTTTTTTACTGTTTGTTTTAGAAAGAGCAAGGAGGGCAGATTGGATTTATTTCAGAGACTAGATGGTTTGAGCCTATAAGCAACAGCACAGTAGACAAGCTAGCTGCTGAAAGAGCTCAATCCTTTATGTCAAATTGGTGAATTGCTTTACGTTAAGGGTAAGTAGAGGGAGAAAAAACAGACAAAAATTAATGTCTTTTTATTATCTGAAACAGGTTCCTCGATCCAATTGTTCTTGGAAGATATCCTATTGAAATGCAAGATATTTTGGGATCCGTCTTACCAAAATTTTCAAGAAAAGAGGTAGAAGACCTGCAAATGGGATTGGATTTCATTGGAATCAACCACTATACTGGTGCCTATGTAAAAGATTGTATGTATTCATCATGTGGACAAAATACTTCAAAGACAACAGGTTATTATATGGCATCGTATTTTAAGGATGGAATCCCCATTGGAGAGCTTGTAAGTTTTGTTACATAATACGGTTTCATCAGTTATAATTTATTACCTTTTTTTTTAATAGAATACTAACATTATCTTCCACAGACAGGGATGAATCCACCACTTTGTGTATATCCTCCAGGAATGGAAAAAATTTTGATCTATATTAAGGAAAGATACAATAACAGTATTCCGATCATCATAACAGAAAATGGTGAGTAAAACTGGCAACAGATTACCCTCTTTTCACCCTAATCTGTGAACTTTCTTCCCTGATGTCATTGGTTTAGCATCCTATTTCTTAATACCCTGAAACTGATGCAATGATCTTTCAGGTTATTGTGAGTTGAGCAATCAAAACTCCACCATTGAAGACTCAGTAAATGATGTCAAACGAATTGAGTACTTGAAAAACTATCTTGATGCTGTAATGATGGCCATAAGGTTAGTACACCGAAAAACACTCAAAAGATGCCATGCCTGAAAGGTCATTAATTTCTTGTCATGGTTAACAATCTTGATCATATATTTGTTGATCAGAAAAGGAGCTGATGTGAGGGGTTACTTTATTTGGACATTGCTGGATACCTTTGAGTGGACAAATGGATACACAACAAGATATGGAATCAATCACGTTGACCACTCCACACTGAAAATTACTCCAAAATTATCAGCCTCCTGGTACAAGCAGTTCATTACAGAACACCGCAAAACAATCAAGACCACTGTTCCTGGACGCAGTTCCCACTTTTCAGGATACTAGAAAACTCGTTACTATGCACTTCATCTTCCTAGAACTATTTTACTTTTAGGAAAGTGTATGTCCGTCCAGTCGAAGTCCAGGTGAGTTAATTGTAAGAGAACATTGTTAAATCATGGTAACTTTCTAGACGAGACTACTAAAAAGATGAATTAGGGGTGTACACCCTCAATTCCACATGGAACATTCCTTTGTAGCGGTTTAATTTATATTCTTATAATCTACTAAAATTTCTAGCATCGAAGCACCCTGCAGCACGGATCTTGTATAAGAATTCTAACAGGTTTCCTTTTCTTTTCTTTCAGGTTATCTTTTTAATTAAGTGAAATTGAAACTAATTTTCATGATGTTCAATAAAAAGGGAAAAACTTTAGCATTTTTTATTGACATTTCAATTAATATTTTTCATGTAAATTAAGTGTTTGTTGAATTGCTTAAAGGAAGAAAGATTTTGAAACTTTAAATATGTTTCCAGCTTCAGTAATCACTCTCTTAGTATTCACAAGTCTTGGCTTCTGTTTTGCTATTCTATCTAGTGATGCCCTTGTCGATTTTGACTGCAACAACAATTCCGACGCTTGGTCCGCCGTCGGTCACAGGATGTTTAAGTGTTGGTTCTCTAGATATTTGTAAAATTGTCTTATATTTTTTATTTTTAATTTGATGACGTTTTTTTTTTAATTAAATAAATAATATAAATTATTAGATTTAAGCTTACGAAAAATATATTTATTCGGGATTAAACTCACCAATTATTTATTAGTTTTTTTTAATTTTTTGATTTAAAATATTCAATAATGGATGGGGGCCGCAATGCCTCACCGAGTCAATTTCCACCTACTACGTTTATTTTGACCAATGATGAAAAGGATAAGAACACGAATTACGTTTCAAAATAAAAATAAACTTTCTATTACTTAGAAATATTGGTTGAATAAATATTAATTTTTTAAATAAAGACTTTTTTCATATTGAGAATGTTTATTTTTATTTTTATTTTAAATTTTTAAATAAAGTAGTTGTTTGCACAATTTTAAATAATACATCAACTATTAATAAAGACAAAGGAATAATTGTAAATTTCTTTTGAAATGTATGTAATTTTATAATATAATTATAATTAAAGAAAAATTCATATTAATTTTATAGTGTTGATAAATAGCAAGAGGTTGTCAAATTATCCATCAAAAAAAAAAAGAAAAAAAAAGGAGGTTGTCAAATTGAAATAGTGTTTATCTTAAAATAGTTGGTGCAGCCACATCGCTATCACTGTGTACTCTTCTTGTCATAGTCGCATTTAGAATCTTTCTCCATTTAAGTAAATATATTTAGGTTAAAAATAAATATATTTAGACTTATACTTAAAATAGTTTTTTTTTTAAAAAATCATAATTTTTATTATATCTCGAACTTATGACTTCTCATGTCAAGTGAGGGTATTACTAATTGAGCTACGCTTTCTTGACATACTTAAAATAGTTAATACTAAACATTTAAACAAAATATTAAAATCACAAAATAATTAGTTATTTAAAGGTAAATTAGCAAATTTCATCTCTTAAGTTATATAATTTTTACGATTTCATCCATTTTTTAAATTTTTGGATGATTTCATCTCTTATCTTTATAATTTTGGCAAATTTAATCATTCTGTTAATTTTATTAACGGTTAACTGTTAATCAATTTTTAAAATTTTTTTTTTTTATAAAACTAATTATATTGAAAGGGTAAAAATGTCTTTTTCTCTTTCCCTCCTTTCATCTTCTTTTACTTCTTTCCTTCCTTTCTTTTATTGCCGGATATGGATTGAACCCAAACGGCCATGACGAATCCCAGCCATTTTTCGGCTGGAGATGACGGAGAAGGCAGTAAACCCATTTTTGAAGGGATTAGGGAAAAAAGAAATTCAGGAATGTGCAACAGATTCAGTAAAATGGAGATACTTCTTTCCTCCCTTCTTCTTCCTCCTCTTCTTCTTCTTTCTAGGGGTGAATGCCATTTCCAAATTTAAAGTTACATTCACAAAAGTAAAAATCCTCTGTGACTTTTTCATTCCTTCCTTTTTCTTTTTCTTCTTCTTCTTCTTCTAAAAGTAGTTATATTTTTATAGATGGTCCATTGCAAACTGTATAAAACAATACCAGTCATAAAAATTCAGCACCCACCACCAATATTGTCCATCGATTCCAGAAACCAAAAAAAAAAAAAAAAGAAAAAAAGAAAAGTTGCCTGCAGTACAACACTATATAGTAATTAATTAAATCACAAATACATTATATATATATATATATATATATATTAAAGACGTATGAAGATGTTCCAGTCTTCTGGAAAAAAAAAAAGAAAAAAAGAAGATGAAGAAGGGCATTAGTCCCTTTCAATATAATTATTTTTATAAAAAAAAATAAAAAATAAAAAAAATTGACTAAATTTGCCAAAATTATAAAAATAAAGATAAAATTATCTAAAAATTTTAAAAATAGATAAAATCGCAAAAATTATATAACTTAAGAATGAAATTTCTCAATTTACTGAAATTTAAATAAAAATAACTTGTCTTTGCACCCTTTAAAAATTTTTAAAATTTAAAAATAAAGATATACATGTGCCATATAAAAATTTTAGTCACACTTTTATATGGTAAAAGCAAGATTATCATTATATATTTGTAACAGATTATACACATATAATTTAAGACTGTATTTATAAATTCCAATTTGAACGGCAGCCATATATATATATATATATATATATGTATGTGTGTGTGTGTGTGTAAGGACCACAACTCTCACCTACTATACTGATGGCTATCAAAATTTCTTCACTTCAATGGTATTTCCTGATTCTACAAGTCTTACCTCTATTGATATCTGCTCGTCAGCTTCAATTCAACCATAGCTGCTGCTCAGAATCAGATTCATCGTCTCCTTTTCCTCCAAACTTCCTTTTTGGAGTTGCTTCATCTGCTTACCAGGTACGACAACACACTGTACTATTTTCGCTTTCCTCTGCTGCTTAATTTCCACGTCAAGGAAGTGAAAAAAGAAGCTTAACTTTTTCTTGAAAGTCCGATCCTATGAATCATACTGTTCTTGCAAAATGAATGTTGTTTGATCGGTACTTTTTGTCGTTTTTTACAGTATGAAGGCGGTTTCATGGATGACGGAAAAGGTCTCAACGATTGGGATGTTTTTACTCACAAATTTTCAGGTAATTAAAAGTAGTAGTGGTCCGCTTCTATTGTTCAGAAATCATCTTGAACTTGAACAAGAAGAAGAAGAAGAAACAATGAATTATAATTTTGTTGCAGAAAAAGTAGATGACGGAAGTAATGGAGATATTGCCGTCGATGGATATCACCGATACCAGGTATATATCATCTCTAATCTGTACGTTTATCATCCAAACATTGGTTAATAATATAGCTTGAATCCTTTTTTAATTGTTGGAAATTAGGAACACATCAATATTATGGCTTCAATGGGACTTAACAGCTACCAGTTTTCAATTTCTTGGGCAAGAATCCTGCCTGGTTAGTCTACTTTAAATGCATGCATCTCTTCATATGAAATCAAGCAAAGCAACTATGGTATCAAAAATATTAATGAAATGCAAAGTTCATTTGTATATATGCAGAAGGGAGATACGGTCCCGTGAATTTGGCTAGCATTGAGTACTATAATAAAATCATCGATGCCCTTATTCTCAAAGGTTTGTCTAAATTCTAAATCATTATTTGGAGGAAATGACGATTCAAATAGAATGAGAACAAAGATCAATAGTTTAATTCTGAATGTCACCTCCAACCAACAACCAAAAATGGAGTTTCTTTTATCTGTTCCTGTTCCACTTCTTGTTTATGTGCAGGGATACAACCAGTTATAAAACTAAACCACTATGAAGTTCCTATTGTACTAGAAGAAAAAAATGGGGCTTGGCTAAGTCCAGAATCAGTGTAAGTATAGTTTGGGATTCAGTAGCTAGCATGGCACGAAGACATGAAGTTAGGAGCAATAATTTGATAAAAACGGAAGCTTTTGATTGTTTCAGGGAAGAGTTCAAGTACTTAGCTGACATCTGTTTCAAGAACTTTGGAGATAGGGTAAAGCACTGGTTTACCTTTACTGAACCAAATATATTGGTAATCCTTGGTTATCGTACTGGTGATTTCCCACCAAATCGTTGTTCAAAACCTTTTGGGGACTGTGCTGAAGGAGACTCCGAGAAAGAACCCTTCATTGCAGCTCATAACATCATCCTCGCCCATGCTGCTGCTGTTAAAGTGTACAAAACCAAGTACCAGGTAATAAACATAATACTACAAAAGCATGTTTCTTGATCTTGAAACTATTAGCATTACGAACACAGAAAATCATAAAGTTCGAGGGAGAGCAAGGAATCAATGATATATATATAGAGAGAGAGAGAGAACAGCCTAATCAAGCACTCAATATTACAGAAAGAGCAAGGAGGTAGCATAGGCTTCATTGTACAGACTGCATGGTATGAACCAATTAGCAACTCCACAGCGGACAAGTTAGCTGCAGAAAGAGCACAATCCTTCTTCTCAAACTGGTAATTGTCTTTTCAAGCTGAAAAAGTAACCAACTCCATCCATCATTCTAATGCATATTGGACGCATAAAACAGGTTTCTTGATCCGATTGTATTTGGAAGATATCCTGCTGAGATGACAAATATTCTGGGATCTACTTTACCTACATTTTCAGAAAATGATTTGGAAGATCTAAAAATGAGTCTGGATTTCATTGGCATTAATCACTACACTAGCTTATATGCCCAAGATTGCTTGTATTCTCCTTGTGAATATTCAACAGGGGCCTCCAGAACTGAAGGTTTCGCTAAAACAACAGATTCCAAGAATGGCATTCCTATTGGCGAACCTGTAAGTCATTCTCATCAATACAAGAACATCTAATCAATCTTCCATCATTAGCGGGCTGATATTAGTTTCTGCAGACAGGGGCAGACCTTAACGTTTATCCACTAGGAATCGAAAGAAGTGTAACTTACATCAAGGAAAGATACAATAACATTCCAATATTTATAACAGAAAATGGTGACTGAAACTAGATCTCCTCTTCTTCCATCTAGTGTGTTGATATCGCAGAAACTTGTTAATTTCTTTGAGCTCACTGATTCTCAGGCTATTGTGATTTCACTGATTCAAACTCCACCATCGAAGAGTCCATAAATGACAGGAAGCGAGTGGATTACTTGAGCAGCTATTTAGATGCTCTCTCTACAGCTATGAGGTAAATGCTGCTTATAACAAAAGCATTTGAAATTTGATCTACAGAACAAATTATCTTCTTCTAACCTACAAATTCCATAAATTTAATCAGGAAAGGAGCTGATGTGAGGGGTTACTTTGCTTGGACCTTACTTGATATATTCGAATGGTTATATGGATATACCAAAAGGTATGGACTTCATCATGTTGATCGCAGCACCTTAGAGATTACCCCAAAATTATCAGCACTTTGGTACAAACAGTTTATTGCAAATCAAACGAATATTAGAAGAACCATCATGCCAGCAACAAATTCTCAATCTTTGAATCTCTAGGGAACCCACCCACCATCTCTCTTACCATTCCTCATATTTCTATAACTGTTAGGCAACAAAAAAAATGTACAGAGTTAAAGAGTCATTAATGGGGTTCGTTGTTTAAGTCCAGCTACTTATCACTCAAAGAACAATACAAATCTTGCTAGTTGAAAGTTGAGAGATATTCCCAAGGTAAGAAGGAACTAGAGTGGGAGATTGTTGTTATGTACACTTTGTCAAAGGATGAAACATTAATGTCAAAAGAAATAATCCCTGATGTTAAAGTTTGTTTATGGAAAGAGTCCAGTTTTTAGAGAACTGTGGTCTTAAAGCTATGCATGATTTTAACTCTAAATGTAAGTTTTCAAGTCTCAAATCATGCCATGCAAGCAGTCACTACTGTTGCAGGAATTGGAAGTAATTATTCAAAGGAGAAATATGGTTAATACTCACAGGAGCACAACATACATAAAATTGCATGCAGAAGTTTAACAAACATTGCATCTGAAGCATATCACTGTGAAATATTGCTTCAATCAAAATTCAAATAACGCTCAACCCTAACATAAATGTTCTGCAGAAATATACATAAATGATGATACAACTTTGAACAAAAATGACAATGAATCAGGTGATACTAAACACCTACAGTTATGTCCCCTTAGCTTAAATTTCTTTCACTGGTCATTAACTATAATTTACTAACCTGTACAGCTTGAACCTTGTTGCTCCCTAAAACTTGATTTTGGGTATTGAAAGATAGACACAGGGAGTTGTCGACAGCCAAATAACCAGACAAATCCTTCCACATCATCAAGGTTTAGGGTTCACCTTTCCTAGCTCATGTATAGCATAAACGTGGACTGGCATTATCTATCTCCACCAAGGTGCTCCAGCCTCATAAGAGTAGACTCCATTGTCCCAGGATATCTGCCATGCCTGAAGACCAATAGCCACATTCGGTTCCTTCCCATGTTCTGCTATCCAACCTTCAACCTTCTGTTCTATGTCAGTCTCACTTGCATATTTTTTGTTGTTCTTTCTAAAGGGGTTAACCCCAGGATTCATCATCTCAGCTACTGCAGCAGGCATGTACATTGAATCCCCAACTATTGGTGCACCAGAGGCAGCCAATTGCACTCGGATCTGAATATAATGACGAAAACATGAGCGGAGGTAGTGGCCAATTTACCATACACAAAAAAAGAAATAATAATAATAAATAAATGATATTATGCTAAATTACTATTTGTTTTTCTCTTAGTTTGACTTCATATTTGGCTAGAAATTTCAAGAAAGATTTGAACAGGACAACCAAATTGGAAAGCCTAACAGCAAGAAATTATTATTGAGAATCTTTTTCTTTTTACTGTGCATCCACACATTAATTACTGAAAAGGTCTTCATAAAACTTACTGATAAAAAGCTATTACATTACGGTGTCTCTAGATCTAAAGTTATCTGATAAAATTTAGGTTTTAAGGCACAAACCAATATACCTTGTAATAAGGATATGATAAGATGGGAAGTTAAATTTTAAAACATTGATTAAGAAACACATCAATATATATATATGTATGCAGAAAAGTGGGAATGGAGAAGTATGAAATAAAATGACCACCTGCAGAATGCATTCTTCAACCTCCAACCAAAAAAGAAGAATGGCATAATACCTGATGAGTTCGACCAGTCAAAAGGTTGATTTTACACTCGTATGCAAACTCTTGAATTGGCCACCCACAATCCTCAATGTCATATTCGTTTTGTATCAAAGTAGTCGGCCAGGGAACTTTCGTGCATTCTAACACCTCAAGCTGGCACATGTGCCATCCATCAAAGATATCTGCACAACATAGTAGCAGCGGTTATAGTGCATCTTTAGAACAACCAGGAAAGGGGAGGAAAAGAAAATTTCCTTAAGCAATAAACTAACATGAGCATTGCATTTCATAGCAAAGACGCCATCTTAAAAACTAGAATAAACAAAGAAATTGTATTGTGCTAAATGTCAATTTGTAACCCTTCAGGAGAATCTTTTTCCTTTTTTATCTGGAGGATAGGAGGATACTTGTCAAGATAGTCTTGATGTCTTCCATGAAGTGGAACTGCAACTACTTTTTACAAAGCCAAACTGTTGAACTAGACATGGCTGCAGAAAACAAACCTTATTTTTTCATCAGCAGCTTGGTTTATTTGCTAAAAACTAAATTTTATTACTCTCAATAGTCCCCTATCTCTTCCCCCTGTTTTGGCAAGAAAGTCCATTTGTACTATAATTATTTGGTGAAGATGAAAAAAAAACAATATATATATAGGGTGCATTTTAAAAAGTATCTACAGAATCAATTCTTGAGCAGGACACTGACTAATAATAGAATTTATTCTCATAGCAATCATACCTTCAGAAATAAGTCTTGGTGCCATATTAATTGGTCGCATGTAATGGGTAATAACTCCAGTTGGCACAGGAGCAGCGGCAAGAGCAAGATAAAGCTTTTTCACCTTTTTCTCCTGAAGAAAAGGTCATATAGTCTCACATAGATGACACTAATAATAAACTATTTTGCAGCTTCAGTCAATAAGATAAGTGTGGGAAAGCATTCTCCAAATGAGGACTCACAGCTGTGAGGGGAGTTTGTGCTCCTTATTTAGCAAATCAGAAATGAAGTTAATCATGACATCAATCAGAGTTATGCAAAAAATGTTTCACTAACCCGAATTTTTCCATGAAACACTGAGCAATATTCCTTGGATCTAGCTAACACCACACTGCAAATAAAGTTAAGAGCTATTATATATATGTCCTTTTCATTATTTAATTCAATAACAAAGAATTTGAACCATAACTTACCAGCCCTCAGTGCAATTATCAATCTGATGGGTAGTCAAAAGTGGAGTTTCTAATCCTAAAGCACGAGAAGTGAATGTTGCACAACTCTCTTCAATGTTGTCTGTTGTTCCTCCAACCTGATTGAAAAGGAGCAACCATAAGAAGTGCTATTTAATCCTCCAAATGACATAATCAATGGAAAACTAATATTTCAATAGACAATTTGGAAAAATTGAAGTCCTTCAAATATGTAGGACATCCAAATGAGACAAATTAACTACTGCATTAGACCAGTTCAAGTTCATGTTTCAACCGATAGCATCCCTAAATTCATGCCCTTGGAAACTTCATTAACTTTAATGTGGCATACTCTTCTAACTTCAAAAGTTGTGGCAGTTTCTTATACAGTTACTTCATTATCTAGTTCATAAGGGAGCAAGATTCAAAGACTTCATAGTTTCATTGTATGATTAATGCAATATGTAGACACAAGCATAAAGCTCCATAAACTCTTGTATTAGTTCAGTAGTTTGCAAATATCCCAAAGATCAACTGAAAAATGATAGTTTATTTAGTAGTTTCTGCAAAGGGAAAAATTCTACATTGTAATACCAAATGCACAATTACACTTATATTTTCATATCTTGGAGAAAGTAAATAAGAAACATAGTTAAACATGGAGAAAACAAATTTTGACCCCAAATGATGAATACTCCATCAATATGAGAGAAATGGCTCTCTTGAGGAATTTTATTCCAGATCAATTATCTTTATGAGATAAAGATGAACACTACTTCCTATAGGAAAGAAGGTAATTGTATCAATGAAAAAAGAAATACTTCAATATCAACCATTCATGATACTATTTAAGAATCAAGGTCTAGTAGGATAGTTCAGTGCAAACTCATACTAATTTTTCAGATGAACATCACAGGTCTAGGCAGGAGAGACCTATGTTTTATAATAGTTGTGGTATCTGGTCATACGTACTGAAGTACCCGCAGGCTTGTCCAGGACCACATAGGAATCAGTTACAGCAATAACTCTTGATCTCCAATCAATTTCATAGCATCTGATAAATGGTAGAAAAACATCATTACAATACTTTCTAGAAAAAAATGAAAAGAAAAAAAAAAAAAAAGAAAGGTCAGGGCTATATCAATCAATGTTTACCTGGGAAAGCGTTTAGGGTGTACATGCACACGCAAATAAGTTCCAGGTTCAACAAACTCATCTGGATGGGTAATCCGGAAAGTCTTTTGTGCCTCACGTACAGTTTTTCCTTTAATGGAAGCTCTCTTTCTCAGAACTGATGGAGCTGTAACTTCTTCATATGTTTTCATCTGCTCAGGTGTGGCAGTAGGTGGTGGTTTTGGACATACCAAAGCATAATAAACAGCTCCAAAGTGAATAAGATCAGCAACATATCTTCCAACACAAGGAGTATGTAATTTAACTCATCGTAATGATATGTTCAATAATCAGCACATAATTAAATTAAAGAAGTTGAATCAAAAGGAAAAAACACTCACAGAGGAGGAAGATCCAAAGTTTTACATATAAAATCACGCACGGATCCTCCTTCCTTCACAACTAAATGTTCCACTCTTGGTGGACCATTCTGCGGTGGACATGGAAGCAAGCGGCCATATTGAGGAAAGCTGGTGGAACAGTTTTAAGTCCTATGTCAGTTAATGAGAAAGAAAAGAGACAGAGACCTTGAAATTAGTAATTGATTTATAAAATACTCTACCAAGTCATGCAATATTTTCTCCTTATAGGGGAAAAAAAAACAACGGAATCACCAACCATCAAATTCATGAGCCAAAGAGAAACTTCGAAACAAACCAACCCATACCTAACAGCTACCAAAACAAAATAACAACCAATGCAGCTAAAAGAAGTGACACGGTCCCAAAAACAAGCAAACAAAGATAACAAGGGGATTAGAGTGCAGGGAATACCCATTTGAGAAAGAAACATAAGGAGACAATGTAACATCGGAACACGTAACTGCTTCAGAAGAAATGCTTCTAATCCGACTTCTGCTTCGGGAGTTCCCAGTAGTACCCAAGTTCAAGTCATGGTGGTAATTCTTGAAACGAACACGGTTGCACGCCAGCGTGAAAGGAGTAAAGAAACTTCTTCTTCTGTAACTCGAAGGAGTCCATAGCCGCGAAGAAAACAAGCTATGCGTGCAGATTGAAGTGTAAGCAGCAATCCCGGCACTGCCCATTCCTGTGGGTTATCAGTTCGACCACAGTCATCCGAGGCAATAAAGTTTTGTACTCCGTTGCCATGGTTTTGCTGGGCCAATGTTTCCGGCTTGACTGGCCTTTCCAAGTTGGGCCAGAAAAATGGGTAATTTATTAATTTGGATTGAAACAGAACTGCTTTCCAAAATTGCAACTGGGCCAGTTTCTTTGGCTTTACTTCCTTTTTCAATTTGGGATATGAAGCTGTGAATCCCATAAATAGAAGTTTTTTTTTTTTTTTTTTTTTTTTTGGTAAGTCATAAATAGAAGTAGTTACTTTAAAAAAAAAAAGTCTTAAATTTAAAATTTGTGTATGAAAAAATGAGGGTTAAGAACAGTTTTTCTTCACAAATGACTCAACTTTAAATTAGTTAGAGTTTAAAGTGAGAATCGAATAGCAAAAGAATAAAACAAATATATATATATATATATATATTGAGTTTGAGTTTTAACCTTAAATGAAGAAATTTTCTCCTGAAAAGAATCCCATACTTCAAAACATTATATATATAATCTGGTATCCGAACCCTTCTTTCAAACCGGCCGACTAATCCGGATTCGGAGCGGATCTAGGGATTACGGACTTAAGCTCCTCTCAATCTCAGTTGTGGGGGATCGAACCGTGGTTTACCCTTTCAAGTGTAGCCCCTTGCGACACTACACCAACTTAAGCATTGATATATATATATATATATATATATATATATATATATATATATATATATATATAACCTATAAACATGTGTATATATAAGGGTAGGGATTTGTACATTTTGCTAAAAATTTTAGCCTAAAGGGAAAAAACGATAATCTAATTGGTATGACTTCTCTTAATTAAGTCTCTCATCCGACTCATATTAAAAATAGTTTTTAACTACAATTTTAACTATATAAAATAATTTTAAAAAATTTCCTCCCATAAATTTATCTTGAATTAGCCAATGAGAATGTTAGGTTAAAAGAAAAAGAACTTTAGTCAAGGAATAGGGCGGCACATGTACTTTTTTGCCCTATGGTTTTAGGTTGGAGATGCCTGGCCATTGGGAATTCATCATAAATGAAATGTTTCTTTTTACAATACCTAAAACGGTGAAGAGCCAATTTACCAAAAAAAAAACGGCGAAGAGCCTTGAAATTTGTAGCAGATAGAGGTAGCTACTGTTTCAACAACCCTAAAAAAAATACAGTTGTACAAAATTAATTTCTTGACCAGTTGCTTGTACACTGAATTTTTGACCATTAGACCAATGGCAATAACCACCAAGATATAAAATTGAAATTTTGTATATATAGTGAATATTAAAAATATTTTTTAAAATAAATGTTTACAGAATTAATTTTTTTTTTTTTAATCTTAATATTTTTGTTCTAAATTCATATAACCTAAGAGAAATCAATACATATTAGATTCACAAAAAAATTTATTTTTTTAAAAAAAAATGTTAAAATTTATAACATATTAGAAAATATAACTTACATTGAAACGTTGTGATATTTCGGAGTTTATGTTTAATGACTAACTATTAATAACGTATCTTTTAAGGAGTAGTGAACTAGTAAAGAACTATGACAAATGAAACTGAAAGATTGATTTCAACTTACATATGCAACTTGAATAGAAATTATTCTCGATTTAGATATATCGTTTATAGTTAGAATTCATACATAATATTCAGTATCATAAGCAAACTATCAAAGAATCGCAAATGGAATTAGTTGTCTGTATCTAAAAAAGAAATGAATTTGAAAACTTTAAAGTAGTAATTGTCAATTGAATTTTGTTGAAGGACAATTGGAAATATACCAAACTTTTTGGGGAAAAATTTATAACAAAATAAATAATTAAGATGGTTTGTCTGTTTCAATATATATATATATAATATATATTTTCCGTTTTAGATAAATATAATTAAGTGACGTGTCATTATAAATTAATTAAGTTACATATATAAGTAGTATAAATGTAGGTGAGAAGGCATTATCAGCTCAGCCAAACGAGCATAAGACAACTTACAACCACATTTTTTTGACCTAATTTGTGTTTAGTGCAATTCGATTTAAGAAAAAAGGCTTAGTTTTTTTTTTTAATGCTAATAATTAAATTGCGACAAAATTGATGTTATATCAATGCCAACAAATGTATAATAATTGTTTTTGAATGCTTCATTTGAAATTACTTTTTTACCCTTCTTTTAAACTTACAAGTTCTTCAGACCAACTCAACAATCGTATATGTTGTTCTTTTTTTTTCTTTCAAGTAGTTGTAATATGCAATGAATAATGACTGCAAAAAATAGAAGTATCCGTACAAAGTTTACAGATTTCTGGTGAAAATATTCAATACCACTTTTGTGGAGGACATATAGAAAGATTAAATTCATTCACTCACCTCCCGTATAATATACACGTACCTCTCTCTCCCCTCCTTTTTTTCATTTTTCATCGTATATATAAATATATTATATATAACCACTTCTTTAAGTTCACCTTAAAGAAAACACACACACTAAAACCTAGAAAGAAAATTAAAAGATGGAGTTGATAGACGTGGGCATGTTCTGTACTGCAGCTGTTTTCCTGTGTTTATGGTGGCGATATTGGTCGGTGGTAGTCGCCCGCGGCGGAAGATCGAAAAACCTCCCACCAGGGCCACCAGGTTGGCCGGTAGTGGGTAACTTATTCCAAGTTATCCTCCAAAGACGTCCTTTCATATTTGTGATACGTGGCTTACGCGCTAAATACGGTCCAATCTTCACCATGCAAATGGGACAAAGAACTCTCATTATTATCACTAGTTCTGAACTCATCCACGAAGCCCTAGTTGAGAAAGGCCCACTCTTTGCGAGCAGACCACCAGACTCACCGATTCGGCTGTTGTTTAGCGTCGGGAAGTGCGCCATCAACTCCGCTGAATACGGTCCGCTCTGGCGCGCTTTGCGCCGAAACTTCGTCACGGAGCTGATAAACCCGATGAGAATCAAGCAGTGCAGCTGGATAAGAAAATGGGCTATTGACAACCACATGAAGAGGCTTCATAACAAGGCTTCAACGGACGGACACGTGGAGGTTATGAGCAGTTGTAGGCTCACTATATGCATTATTCTAATCTGTTTATGCTTCGGAGCAAAAATCAGTGACGAATGGATTATGGATATCGAGACCATACTTAAAGAGGTTATGATGATTTCTTTACCCAAGCTTCCAGATTTTCTTCCGGTTTTTACACCCTTATTTCGTCCTCAAGTCAACCGTGCAAAGAAGTTAAGGAAAAGACAGCTGGATTGTTTGGTTCCTCTTATAAGGGAAAGGAAAGCCTTCGTGGAGTCCGGTGGAAATTACAAGACAAATAATAATAATAAATTAGGTACGATGGCTGAAATGTTAAGTCCTATCGGTGCAGCTTATGTGGATTCTTTATTCCAGCTTGACTTACCGGCAGCTGGCCGTGGTAAGCTCCGGGAGGAAGAGATTGTAACACTCTGCTCAGAAACCATCAGTGCTGGAACTGACACAAGTGCAACCGCTCTGGAGTGGGCTTTGCTTAACTTAGTGATGAATCAAGAAATTCAAGAAAAGTTGTACAAGGAAATAGTTGACTGCGTTGGAAAAGAAGGGCGAGAAATCGACGAAAGTGACGTGGAAAAAATGCCATATCTGGGTGCAATTGTGAAGGAAACATTCAGAAGGCATCCGCCGAGTCATTTCTTGCTGTCGCATGCTGCCACGGAGGATACTAAGTTAGCAGGGTACACAATCCCAGCAAAAACCAACGTGGAATTCTATACTGCATGGGTAACCCAAGATCCTAACCTATGGAAAGATCCCGATGAGTTCAGGCCGGAGAGATTCCTGAACGGTGACGGTGTGAACGTGGATATCACAGGAATGAAAGGACCGGTGAAGATGCTGCCATTTGGAGCGGGTAGACGGATCTGCCCGGCTTGGACTTTGGGTACGTTGCATGTCCATCTAATGCTGGCTAGGATGGTACACGCATTCAAGTGGCTTCCAGGTAATCCAGTTCCCGATCCGACCGAGACATTTGCTTTCACGGTTATAATGAAAAATCCTCTCAGGGCAATAATTTTGCCTAGGGCAAAGATTTAAGATCGGGAAGACGTGTATGCGTGAGTAAGCGTACTAATACTACCTTTTAATTTAATTTGCTATAAGATTACTATTAATGTTTAGACGTTTCGTTTATTATTATTTATGGTAGTTTTGATCATGCGATTAATTTTGGGGTACCCTATGTTTGTGCATATATATATATATATATATATATATATATATATATATATATATATATATATATTTAAGTCTTTATCAACTTTCAACTTCATGCCCTCCGTATATATGAAACCTTCAAGTTTCAAAAAAGAGGCATATATTGCTTGCGTGTGTTGAACTATTTTAGGAAACGTTAATTTGAAGGGTGTTTATATATATATATATGATGTTAATATTGACATGTTAAAACTTTTCATATTTTAACAAAATACGAGAATTTATTTTCTTTCAATAAAAAAATAATACTTTTTTTCTCTTTTTTAAATTGTTACATGCATTAGAAAATCACAATACATTTTTTGATATTTTTTACACTCAATAAAATAAAAAAAAATATATTTTAGTTCTTTTAATTAAAAAATATATATTCATATTTCATTAAATTAATTAAGTAAAAAGATATGGTGTACATAAGTCATATTTTAATTGATAGCAACTTCACTTATGACTTTTATATGTTATGAGTTTGAGACGCAATAAAGACAAAAATACAAAAATAAAAGAATTATGGTGAGAGAAATATAAATAAATGTTATAAAAGAAACATAGGGGATATATATAGTATACTCTAATTTTCTGTTGCTAGAATTAATAGCATGGTGCGTACAAATGGGGGGGACAGATACATTTACTACAAGACTCTTTAGTTTGCCAGACAATATATGCAGAGGGCAGTTGAAATATTAGTTAATACGTTCGACTAGAACTATTCGCGACTCAGGACCAAAGGACGATACATACAATATATATATATATATATACATATATACATATATATATATATATATGTATATATATTAATTTATATTCACGTAATAGTTTATGTTTTCCGTCTGCCACCTTTATAATAGTGTAAAGAAAAGAAGCAAAGTAACAGATGTGAGCTGTGACGATGGAGGACACACACATGCACAGAGGAATAATTATAATATATATATATATATATATATATATATATATATATATATATATGTATATTTGTAAGTATAGGTTTTTGGTGGATTTTATTGCAAATATTCTCTGTGCAGCTTATTGCTGTTGATTCTGGTAGTATTTTTGAGTTCCTGCCCAATGGAAACTATCTGATAGAGAACAATTTGGTGCTTGTATCTTTTTCTTTAGTTTTTTGCTTAACCCGTCTTAAATAGGTCACAAACTATGAAAGACACTTTTAAGCTAAATCCATATCTAGACTAATTCTTCTTCGAGTTGGGTTGGTCGACCCTTGCAAGAGGAAACTCCGACCCCATATTTTAAACGTCTACATACATGAGTAGGATTTGCACCTCCAACTTCACTTAAGCTAAGAAAGCTCATTACTAACTCACCTACGCTTGGATTATCTTTTTCTTTAGTTTTACGTCAACTAACAAAATTTCATTAATTTTCGTACGCATGTATTAATTATTAAGAATTTTTTTTTGGTACAAATTTGTGCATAATTATTTTAATTAGATAGATGATAGACTAATTACCAAACGAATATTCGAATATTCATTAATAAAACTTCCTAAAAAGGATTATAGGTTAATGTTTGTCTAAAAATGGTGTGATTTGTGGAATAAGTAATTGAAAATAACGTGTTTGTTAGGATTTTTTTTTTTTAAAAAAAAAAAAACACAAATCACCATATATTTGATTGGATAAGAAAAGTAGTAAAGTATAAGTTCACTTAATTATTCCAAAAATTATAAATTCGAGATAATATAAATTTAAAAAAATCCCTAAACTATTTTTTATCAGCTATATTAGACTCAATACTTTATTTTAATTTTAAATTTTTTATGGTAATATAAATTTTTAATTCAAAAATTAGAAGGATAAAATTAAAAAACTATTAATATTCTCTCCCCGCCTTTTCATTATGTTAAACCCACGATTGAATTAGAAGATTTCAATCTCTTTCTCCCTACTTCAAATCAATCCCAAATATATATATATATATATTGATAACATCATTCAATATATTAAAGGGAAAATTTGTCAACTGTTTGTGGACAAGTTTCAGTCATAGCTCTATCGAGATCTCAGTGTTAGATTAGTCCGGTAAAAACCGGACATCATCACTATTAAAAAAAAAAAAGGAAAAATTTTAAATTCAACAAAATTCATTTATTTGCAAGAACTTGAGAAAGAGGGAATGATGATACTTCTACATGTTCCATATGTTGGCCAATAATATATGGAATGTATAGAACAATTTTTTTTTTCCTTTTTACTTATATATATATATATATATATATATATATAAGTAATTTTCCTTTTTCTCCTTTTTCCTTTTTCCTTTTGTGATTTTCCAGTTTTACCTTCATAATTTTTGAATTAACAAGTTAATTGTGATTTACAAAAAGGATCAATTCATAAAAATAAAATTAGTTTTGAGACTAAAAAGTTAAAAAACAAAGAATTGAGACCAATATAACGGAGAAAAAATAGTTTAGGGAGTAAATAGGGTAATTTTTCCTTGTTTATATATGGGTGATTGCTCAGAAACAGGACATTTGTGGTTTACCCAGTCAATACATAATGCACAAATTGGACAATTTTTGGTATATAAAGAACTTTAAGTTGTATTTAGATAAGATATTCTTTCTAGAAAAATATTCAATTAATTTTCAGGAAAGTTGGAAAGATTTTTTCTTTGTTGTGAATTTAATATTTTTTTGAAAAAATAAAATTAAAATAATGTTTTATTTAGTAATTTTTTAAAGATTTTTTGTTTAAATCCACAAAACTCATCAATTATAAAATAAATATTATTTTCTACATATATATGTATAGCAATCAAATGGATCCTTAAATCCTTAGCTGCTGCAACGCTATCTGGGCTGGATATATTGCTTTTCCAGAAGGATCAAGAAATTCGAGCTACAACAAAATACAGAAAATGGACAGTAAATCTAATCCTTTCACTATGATCAATACCAACAACACAGAACTAGGGCACTAAACAGAACAGGAAAATAGGTTATGAAAGACATATTCTTGGTAGAGTGGCATGGTAAGCAAGGGAACTGCAATTTTTACCACCTTTTAAAGTTACACTTCTCTAAACTCTGCCCAGATTGTGAATAAATTTCAAAGTTCTATGAAGTTTTATGAGCAAATGTAAAGTAAGGAATATTTTTTCGCTTCAATGTTTGTCATCTCATCTGAAAAAAGGCTGAATGGAAAATGAAGACACAACTTTCAGCTTTTTACAGGGGGCCAACCCTGGTCTCATTAGAATAATATAAAGCAAATGACAATATTTAAGGTGCAATAAAATAACCCACATTATGGTATTTCATAGTTAACATCAAGCAAAGCTACAAATAAAGCTAATGGCAAAATAGATCTCATCATTCAAGATTATAAAGAGCTCAAAAATGACATGATACTCTTATGAAGTATGACCCTCCTCAGCAGTTGCCTCAAAGGTCTCACCAGGAACAAGGTCGGGAACATCATCATCATCCTCTTCTTGTGCTGCTGTAGCACCAGCTTCCCCTGCACTTGTAGCACCGGGAGCCTGCTTCTGGAATTGCTCAGCAAGCTTTTTCAAATTCTCCAAGTTATCTGGTCCTGAAATACATAACAAGAAGGAACTTAATCAGGATAACACAATGTACACACCTCTCACTCAGTAGTTTTGTTGTGTTTCATTCTCCCAGCACAATGTATTGCTATAAATATAATGAAAATGAAGTATACCTAATTGATGAATAATTTGGGGAAGAATGTCTTGCAATTCTGAAACAAGAAAATTGAACAAACATCAGGTGCAACATCAAAGGGAAAAACATAAACTTTGACAAAACTCTTTTGCTTGAGAAGATCCACCAGAAAATCTCAGAAAACCAAGTGGATCGTGCCATAGTAAACTATAAAAGGAAGGGGGAAAATGTGAAAAATGAAAACATACTCTTAGTTTGGGGAGAACCACTAACAACCCATGTGTTTGCCGCAATGGAGGCTTGAACTGATTCATTTAAACAAAAAGAAGTAATAAACAACAGTTTCTAAATTCATCTGCATATGAATCAACTTGAGCAGGAACCAAAAGGATCCATTGTAACTTTAACTACCTTTGGGGTTTATGAACTGAATAACTACATCCTCCTTGAAAATATTAACCTCTTCTATTGCAGGTATGCCATTTACCCCTATTCTCTTTAGGGTACTCTGAAGTCTTTTATCATCTGTAGTTGTGGTCTTGTGAATGGCCTTCTTCTTTCTACAGTTGGGAAAGGAACAATTTATCACATGGTAAGCTAACTAAGTATTCAAAGGTAAAATCTTTAACCCAAAGTGACAATAACATAGTAGAAAGCAATCACTCCCTCAAACGTGCTTCAATATATCAGGTCCACATTAACCACAACCACCACACCACCCCAATCCCTTTAAGACTATTTCTTTTTTGCATCAGACAGAACTCCAATTCTCATGGTTCATATTCTTAGACTACAAGATATGTGGCAAGCATCTCAGAATAAAAAGAAACATGTTTTTCTCCAGCAAGCTTCTGAACACCCTCAACCACCCCAAAAATTGCAAGGAATGTCCAAAATAAAGGAAATAGAAGATAATTAACTGCAAGCCATCAAAATATAAATGTAAAAAATAAAACATAAAATATAAAACAAGCAGAGATACGTATTAAATGAAGCTAACCTTCTCATGCTACCCTTTCCACCAGTGCGAACTGCACCAGCCATCTTCATTAGCTTCTCCACATTCATCTATTAAGATGAGAAACAGAATAATATTAAGGAATCAAGAAAAAAGTCATGACTTGAAAAGGCACAAATCAGAGGACAATATGAAAAGAAAATCGTGTAACATTAAACAGAACATTCATGACTCGAAGTGTAGCAACAGGATGTTAGAGAGAATATAATGTGCATAATATATGCAAATGCAATAAAAAAGTACACAAGTAATCTCAGCATATCCCATAAATCCTATATTGGCAGTATTACTGTTGAAAAATATAACAACGGTACACGGCCTTTCTAATAATTTCATGTATAAAATGCCAAGCTCATACCGAAAATCTTAAAAATCTATAATAAAAGCATATTAAACCCTCTTTAATGAAACCTAGAAAATGATTGAATAAGCTCCTCAAAATCCCTAATGAACTGCAGTTCAGAACCCTAACTGCAGGGACAAAACCCTTCAAGAAACCACAAAAAATCTGATCCAACCGAGATAAAGAACAAATCTGCAGATATATACAAGGGATTCCATATGAATATACCTTGAGAGTCGGCGAGGACTGAGAATAGTGGGACTGGAGAAAAGTCTCTGAAAGACTTCGAAAGCGGGGACGAAGAGGATAACGAATGAATGAAAACCCTAATTCAAGTTTTAAAGGCTCCGAATTCGGGTCAGATATTTGATAACGGGTTCTATTTTCTTATTATTTAAAAATTATTGTTGGGCCACTGCCTATACATGTGGGCTTATCCTAGATTCGAGGTCCAAAGCTCATGACTTCAATAAATATTTTCCATAAATAATTTTTTGGCTGTTTGGTTTTTTTCGATTTTTAAAATTTTAATCATTTTTTTTACTTATTTAAAAAGATCCTAATGTGAATTTTTTTATTATTTAATTATAAATTATAAAATTAATAAAGTTTTAATTTCCAATCAAATTTAAGTGTGAAATTTATTTATAAATAACTATTTTTTAAATACTCTTAAAAAAATAGATTCATGTAAAATGGTGATAGTTTAGATGATTTGACTTTTTTATTTAAGTGGTTCATTTACTATATCAAGTGAAAAATATAAGTTTGACACATACCAATGACGAATTTATGTCACAATTACGCTATATGTTGTAGTCTTTGAGGAGTCTTCTTGACAAATTTTCTAGTAAGAGTTTGAACTCACTTTGAGCATCATATAAAAGTCATAATGTTGCATTTTCTCAAATAATAGTTGAACTTTACAAAAACAAATCGAATTAAATCTAAATTGGTCATGTCTACTAAGTTAGAGATATGAGTTCGACATATGTTAATAACAATTTTATATCGCAATTGCATTTATATGATGTAGTATTGTGAGTAGCCTTGGACCAATTTTATAGTAAGAGTTTCAAAGTCGTTGTAAGCATCATATAATAGTTATAAAAGTGATATATTTTATCAAGTAAGAGATAAATTTTATCACAAAAAAATTACTGAAAAATAAATAAATTAGTTATTTCTTAACGACTATATATGGAAGGTATATTTTATTTCTGTGTATATTATTTATTATATTACAGTATCCTTAAAAAACGAAATGTACAATCACTTTTAATCAGTGGGAATTTCACCCAAAGAGAAATCGAAAAGACGGCGAGATGAACTGGTGGGTGGCGATGCCAAAGGTGGAACTTCACGCTCACCTCAACGGTTCTATCAGAGACTCCACTCTACTGTACGCTCTTCTCATCTATCTATTTCTTCGCGGAAAGTGTTCCCAATGCTAATATGACTCTGAAATTTGGATTCTTTTGGTATTTGATTATACTCGTTCTTGCTTAAAAAAAAAAAAAAAAAAAAAAGATTATACTCGTTCTTTTTCCTTCTTCTTTGATATACAGCAAGTCAAACCTGAATTTCATGTATTTTCCACTGTTTTCTTTTTTGTCGTGATTTTTCCTGTAATCGAAAAGACAAACAGAACATCAAGATGGGTTGCTCTTCCATGGTCGAAACAACTAAAAAGTTCATATCTTTTTTCAGTTATAAAGTTGATAATTTGCATTAATTCTAATCTCATTCTTGAAAGTATTTTTCGCTTGATTTTTTCTTCAGTTTCACTGCTTGATTCTTGTTACATTTTGAGGTACGGATATTAGTAGTGTTCTTTTCTTGGGTTGCGTTGACATCTTGTTATCAGTGCTTCTTTATTTATTATGATGGGTATGAGGTCAACATGCAGGGAACTTGCAAGAGGATTGCGGGAAAAGGGAGTAATTGTTTTTCCTGAACTAGAGGATGTTATATTAAAACGTATGTAAATTTTTTCCTTTTTTTTTTTTTGCCAATTTCAACCCTAAACATTCTGATTCTTCAATGTTCTGGAATTTACTTGAATGAATCTTGGTAACTCTCTTGAATCTAGATGATCGTTCCCTTCGTGAAGTTTTCAAGTTGTTTGATTTGATCCATATTCTTACAACTGGCCATGAAACTGTTACAAGAATTACTAAAGAGGTATAACGAAATATTTTCCCCTCATTTTGGCAAGGGCTTTCTAACTTGATGATTTTTATTTTTTTATTTTTTTAAATTGTGAATAATTTACTGGTGCAAATTAATAGGTCGTTGAAGATTTTGCAGCTGAGAATGTTGTGTATTTGGAATTGAGGACTACTCCAAAGGTAGTGGTTTGTTTAATTGTATTCAACATTTGTTACTTGGATAACTCTTGGTTCGGATTCAGAATCATATTGATGATGGTGTTTTTCTCTTGCTTTTGGAGTTGCTAGTAGAAACACTTATCCCGACAACTTGTTAGGGTTCTATCATGGCGGTATTAGTTGCTTTGAAGTTATCAGCATTGCTTGGTATTTTTGTATAGGCTTACATGTGTAAAGGTCTGTTTTCTTTCTCATGACACAGAGAAATGATGCAAAAGGGATGAGCAAACAGTCATACATGCAAGCTGTTTTGGAGGGTTTAAGGGCTGTTGACACTGTTGACATTGATTTTGTCCCAAAACTGGATGCGGAAACTCTTGCAAATTGTCATTCTGGAAATAATTTACACAGTGGTCCTCAGAGGAAAAGGATATATGTCAGACTTCTTCTAAGTATTGATAGGCGTGAGACAACTGAGGCGGCCATGGAAACTGTATGTCAGTAACACAACCCCGAGAAAAGTATCTTCGGTTTAATCTGTTCCTTAAAGACTAATGCTTTACAATTTTCTTCTTTGATGTGGGAAGGTTAACCTTGCTCTGCAAATGAAACAATTAGGAGTTGTAGGAATTGATCTTTCGGGCAATCCAGTCATTGGTGAATGGTAAATTTTTTATACTTTGCTGCCTCATTGTGTTCCTATGTAATTTCAGCATCAGATATAGACTTCTGATGTATCACTTCTTTTAAACCTAGGCAAACATTTTTGCCTGCTTTGAAGTTTGCTAAAGAGCAGGGGCTTGCAGTTACTCTTCACTGCGGGGAGGTGGATTTCACTGTCCTTGTACCTGGCTTTCTCTTACTTTTTTCTGTAAATTGAATCACTATGACTTCTTGTGGGTATGTTAGTGCTTGTAGGTTCCAAACCCAGGGGAAATTCATGCAATGCTAGATTTTTGTCCCGGAAGAATTGGGCATGCTTGTTGCTTTGAAGATGACCATTGGAGAAAATTGAAGTCATCTAAGATCCCGGTTAGACTTCTAATTGACATTCCATTCTCTTAAGCATATAAAAAATTGTTAAATAGCGTACGGGATGTTGTATGCTCGAAAGTTGCTTTTACATGCTATTCAAGAGTGTGAAGAACTAAATCTATCTTTATGTATATGATGAGTGTAGCAATTCTTCCCTGCCTTCTAACTTCAGTAAATAAAGACTGAGAGAACATGCCATTTTTAACGTGAAATCTGTATTAATTCTGTATTTCGTTAGAAGAATTAGTAGCTGAGAGTCTATTCGATCATTGTCTTTGTATGTACACAGGTTGAAATTTGCTTAACATCCAATATCAAAAGTCTATCAGTATCTTCCCTTGATGTTCATCATTTTGGTATGCCTTCCAACCACAGCTTCTTCATCTCTCATTTTTCTTGTTCAATAAATATTTCAAACAAACTTCATTTCTTTATGGAAAAGTTTGCTAAAAATGTTAATCCCTTCTTTGTGCTTGTGTGTGCAGCTGATTTATATAATTCAGAACATCCACTGATCTTGTGCACCGATGATTCTGGTGTATTTTCTACTAGTGTCTCAGGGGAGTACATTCTTGCTTCTACTAAATTTGGTACGTCTACGTCTATTTTTTATTTAAAAATCGATTCTTTTGCCATAAACATTTTAGTAAAAGTTTTTCTACTATCTCCAAGATCTGGGACAGAAAAAAATGTTCAAACTTGCAAGCAGCGCAGTTGACTTCATTTTTGCTGACAATGGAGTTAAAAAGGAATTGGAGCAGATATTTGTATCAGCTTCTAAGGAGCTAGACTTATAAGTATAATTGCTTTCAATTCCAGATAGCCATCACTAGTAGTTATTACCTTAGGATTCCTTCTTAAGATTATATATATATATGTATATCATTTTCTAGAGATTATTTAGAAGGGAGAAAAAGACAAAAATCAAGTACATTGTGATTGAAGTTTGTAGGATTTGGATACCCTCTATGTGACATTTATCTCTTCTGATTGTTTAGTTGTTATGTTTAAATATGAATTGTAGTTGTGTAATTCAATTGATTTTGTTTTTTTTTTTTTAAATTTATGATTGAAAAATCATGAATTTAAATTTTTTAAAAATGAAAATGGAACAATAGTTTAGTGACTTTTTCTTCGGATAGTTATCTCTTAGGACGTGTTCTCTCTTTTCATTACTTTATTTCATCAACTTGTTTAGTAGTTGGCAATCCTAAGATGCATGTGAGCTAATAATGAATTCTCCTAAGTGAAGTCAAGAGATTTTTATATATGTAACTGTTTAAAATTTGCGGTCATAGTTTCTTTTAGCAAGGATCAACCCAGTTTGGATGAAGATTGACTTAAATGTGTTTTTCAATAGTTGAGATTTATTTAGGACATCTCGTACTCTAAACAAAAAAAAAAAAAAAAAAAAAAAACTTGTTTAGTAGTTGTTACTAAGTCTTACCAAGAAAATAATAATAATAAATAATGATAAGTCAAAAGAAATTTATAAATTTAATCAAAAAGTGCATATGTGTTTGTAAATGATTTGATTTAAGTGGAATTTTGAATTTAAAATCTATATTTATATATGTAATTGTTGAAGATGTATGGTCAGAAATTACATAAATTCGTGCAAATAATAATAATGCAAAATATTTACTACTCTTTTAAATTATTTTTATTTTATCTACTGTCTCATAAAAGTAGGGTCTTAAAAGAAAAAGGGGAAGAAAAAAAGAAAAAAAAAGGCCAGCTTACGGGAACCAAAAGCAGATACGACGTCAGAGGCCCGTATAGTAGTAGTTTGGAGAAGATTGAGTAAAACGACACCGCATGAGTTGTCTTCTTCCTTCAGCCAACGTTAGTCCTTACAGAAGTCCAGTCTCCTCTGTCTCGTTTAATTCTTTGAATTCTTTCCTCTACACGCAGTCAATTTATTTTAACCTTCGATTTTATTTATTTATTTTTTTTTCTTTCTGTTTGTTGTGAAAATTTGGAATGTTAAAAGAGATGTGAATTTTCTAGACATTTTGATTTTATTGCAATACAATAGGATTTCGATCATAAACCTTATTTCAAAATTTAACAATGTCATGGGGATTGGGTTGGAAACGCCCTTCGGATTCTTTTCACCTAACATTAAGTTATGGCAGCGATGATGGTTTTGATGATGCCAGTCCTTCGCAATCCAGATCATCAACATCTCCTTCTTCTTCACCATTGTCACCGTCGTCCCCCACGGCTACATCGTTCACGGGGAACAATCAGGAACATCTAGGATTCCGTATAGACCTCGATTGGACGGCAGGTGAGGATGAGGATCAGGTTGCTCTCAGATTACAGTCACAGGTAATGGTTGCTTTGCCGTCTCCTCAGGATACTGTGGAAGTTGAGCTAAAGGAAAAGTCTGGAAAATCTATGGATGGGGAAGATGGCGCCGATAATTTGGAAAATTTTAAGAATGATGAGAATTTTTTTGATACTACCGAGTCTGGGGTAGGTGTGGAGATGAGGGTGGTAAAAAGGAGAGAACCGTTGAAAGGAGCCTTAATGTTCAAGGCAGGAGGATCGGGTCACCAAAGCGATGGAATGGGGGTCTTCACGAGGTTGATGAGGTCCGATTTTGCCAACGGGGCAGGTGGTGGCGGAGTTGGTGAAGGAGTTGGCGTCAAGGTCGGGGTCTGTGCTGAGCATTGGAAAAGTGTCACGGCTATCAGCTTATGTGCTCTTGGATTATCTGTAAGTGCTTCTTTCTTGTACTTCTGTAAGTTTGTCCAGTGTGTTAGCCATCCAAAGTGAGTTGATCCGCCTATCAGTTTACATATATTTTATGGCTATCTTGCATTTTAGTTTTGTTTCTTGACATTTTCTTGCATTCAATTGGTATCATAATTTAGCAGGTGAATCTAGTGTGTCCTTGGATCTTCAAAAAATTTGTTGGTCTTCTTGATTTTGCTATTTCTGATGGGGGATGAGGTTAAATGTTGAATCTAAAGCATAGAAAATAAATGAGCAACATTTTTATTTGGATCATCCAAATAGAGATTATGTTGGGAGCCATAGAACATAATCTTATTCGCGGCTAAATTAATTCTGTAATTTCAATCAGCAATTCTTTATGAAGTTTCAACTACACTGTGCATGTGAATTCATATGTAAACTGCAATTTGGAACATGACACACTGACACAGAGATGTATTGTGTATAATTCGGTTTGGTGGAAGCAAGGAAGTTTCATGAATCTTCACGACTCATGACAATGATTTAGCTACTCAGTGGAATAATCATCTTTGTTTACCTAATTGTTGGGACAGTTATTCAAAATTATAAATTTGATCCTTGAAATGTGATGTGATTGTGATTAGAAAAGCTCAAACATTTTTCCCTTGTGGTTCATTTAAAGTGAGGAGGTCTAATAAGGAGGCAAGTTTTATGTTTTATTTCCTGTGAATTGACAATATTAAATGCTTCAGGAAGCTCTTTTACTGTCTGTCTCCATCATTTAATAAAATGAATCACACTGCATGTACCTTGGAATTCATCTATCTTACTTAATGCAAAAAGGAAAAAGGAGATGTTAGATCAACTATTTTTATGACCAGTTCTCTACAGGTGTTGCCTGTTGAGATAACCCAACTTCCTCTACTTGAGAAGCTATACATTGACAATAACAAGCTATCAACCTTACCACCTGAGCTTGGCGAGTTGAAAAACTTGAAGGTTCTTGCTGCTGACTACAACTTGCTTGTTTCTGTACCTGGTAAGCTCGAAACTTTTACGATTAAAGAATGGAAACTAGACCTGGAAAGAATACACCTTTTATTAATTGCACTTGTAGATCCCACCATTACAAAAGAAAAAGGAGACATGTATATTTTCATGTAGTGATATAGCTTGTTTACTTGGTTGGCAAAATCAAGCAGTTGAACTGAGGCAATGTGTTGGATTGGTTGAGTTGTCACTGGAGCACAACAAGTTGGTCCGGCCCCTTCTTGATTTCAGGTCTTTCAACCTAAGTGATGCAAGAAATAATTCATAATCTTTTCTTGGGGGTGTGTAATGCTTGTATTTTCTTGACGACAGATCTATGGCTGATTTACGTGTCCTAAGGCTTTTCGGAAATCCATTGGAATTTCTTCCTGATATTTTACCATTGCATAAACTTCGGCATTTATCTCTTGCAAACATAAGGATTGTCTCAGATGAAAACTTGAGATCAGTCAGTGTGCAGATAGAGGTAATGAGCAACAGAGTCCTGCTTGAAGTTAGGTTTTCATTGCACTTCTTTTGAGGTCAAATACAATTTTTCTTCTGGTCTTCATTGCAGATGGAGAACAGTTCGTACTTTGTTGCTTCTCGGCATAAACTGAGTGCTGTCTTCTCACTCATATTTCGTTTTTCTTCATGCCATCACCCTTTGCTTGCATCTGCCTTGGCCAAGATCATGCAAGATGAAGGAAACAGGGTGGTTGTTGGCAAAGATGAAAATGCTGTGCGGCAGCTGATTAGTATGATAAGTAGCGACAATCAGCATGTGGTGCGGTAGATTATCTCAATTGGAATTCTTGTGCTCGACTTTAATTCCTTTCAGATCCATTATTAAAGTTGTATCTCTCTTCTTCCAGGTTGAACAAGCTTGTTCTGCTCTTTCAGCTCTGGCCTCAGATGTTTCTGTGGCAATGCAATTGATAAAATCTGACATCATGCAACCTATTGAAAAAGTATTGAAATCTTTTAGTGCAGAAGAAGTGATCTCTGTGTTGAAAATTGTTGTGACATTGTCCTTCTCATCTGACACGGTTTCTCAGAAAATGTTAACCAAAGATATACTGAAATCATTGAAATTGTTATGCAACCATAAAAACCCAGAGGCAAGCTTTCATAAAAGTCATTATTTGTGCCAATGCTTGTTTTTTCTTCTTATATGTTTCTTTCTTATCCATTCATCTGCTTGACTTTTACATTTCATTAGGTACAAAGGCTAGCTTTATTTGCAGTGGGAAATTTAGCTTTCTGCTTGGAGAATCGCCGTAATCTTGTTACTTCAGAAAGCTTACGGGATCTTCTTCTGCGGCTTACAGTTTCAACTGATCCTCGTGTGAATAAAGCAGCAGTTCGTGCTTTGGCAATTCTTGGTTAGTACTGTTGATAACAATGTTTCTGTTATGTGCGTTTGAATACACATTATTGAAAATGTTTACTCCATTTAGGGGAGAATGAGGTTTTGCGCCGTGCCATAAGAGGCAAACAAGTTCCAAAGAGAGGGTTACGTATCCTATCAATGGATGGTGGTGGCATGAAAGGTCTTGCAACCGTGCAGATGCTCAAAGAAATTGAGAAGGGTACTGGGAAGCAGATACATGAGCTGTTTGACCTTATTTGTGGTACTTCAACTGGGGGTATGCTTGCAGTTGCTCTGGGAATCAAACTTATGTCCTTGGAGAAATGTGAAGAAATATACAAAAAGCTTGGTGAGTTCTCTACATAAGATCATCCTGACTTCTTCAATGCTTCAATATATAAATAATCATCTCATGACTTCATGGCTTTGCTGCGGTCAGGGAAACTTGTTTTTGCTGAACCTGTTCCCAAAGACAATGAAGCAGCAACTTGGAGAGAAAAATTGGATCAGCTTTATAAAAGCTCATCTCAAAATTTAAGAGTTGTTGTTCATGGATCCAAGGTAGGTGATGCATCATTTTTTAATTGCATAGTTTCTATTCACTTTTAGTTTTCCCTTTTGGATGGCAGCATATTTATCTAATGAAATCAGCGATTGATATTTTATTGGTTTCCAGCATAATGCAGATCAATTTGAGCGATTGTTGAAAGAGATGTGTGCTGATGAGGATGGAGATCTTCTGATAGAGTCAGCTGTGAAAAGAATTCCGAAAGTTTTTGTAGTATCAACTCTGATTAGTGTAATGCCTGCTCAGCCTTTCATATTCCGCAATTACCAGGTGCAATGTGGAAATAGTCATCAGTGATGTTGTAATTTTCTATATTGATGTGCATTTCAAAAATTAAAAAATTCTGTTTATCCTGTTTCTTGTGATGAAATGCAGTACCCTGCTGGGACATCTGAGATTTCCTCTGTAATTTCCGAGAACTTGGGAAGTGGTAGTCTGGGAGCAGTTACCACTGGAGCTCAAGTTGGATACAAGCGTAATGCCTTTCTTGGAAGTTGTAAACACCAAGTGTGGCAAGCTATTAGAGCATCATCTGCTGCACCTTATTACCTTGATGATTACTCAGATGGTGCTTATTCTGATTCTTGGTCTATAGCTGAGTCTTTGCTTCAATTTTCTCTTATTCTCTGTGTTTATCCTACTTTCTTCAGGGGTATATCGCTGGCAAGATGGTGCTATTGTTGCAAACAACCCTACTATTTTTGCAATTCGAGAAGCTCAGCTGTTATGGCCAGATGCCCAGATTGATTGTTTAGTTTCAATTGGCTGTTGTTCTGTCCCCACAAAGGTTTTTTTTTTTTTTTTTTTTTTTTTTGTCCAGCAATGTTTTATTTTGGCCATCCTTTGGTCTTTCCTCACCATCCTTTGAAGTTTTGTGGGTTTTCTAATTTCTCTTTATTTTTTAAAAGCATAGATTTTATTGGGAAAGCATGCTGTGTGCCAAAAATAGTCAGTTACGACTTGCCTGTTCACTTTGTCATGCATATAACTTTGTTGTGATGGTGACAACTGGTTTATCTTGTTTTTAATTATGGATCTTTCTTGATTGTAAACATGTAAAACCAACATTTGGGAAGAGCATAAAGCTCACATGACGTAATTGACCCACATGTTAAAGAAATTTAATGTTGTTTGTTAATTGTTTATAACTTATTCTGTGAACTAATCATCCAAGTTAGAAATCAATACACTTAGAGAGGTGGAAAGTTTCTCTAATGGTTTTTCTTAACCATCACATTCAACTAACACTCAGTTACTGACAAATGTATCCCTCATATAACTATCCCTTCATTTTGTATCTCTCATATGGTGCTTTGCTGTTATTTGACTATACTAGGTTCGGAAAGGTGGATGGCGTTATTTTGATACTGGTCAGGTGTTGATTGAAAGTGCATGCTCAGTTGATCGTGTGGAGGAAGCTTTAAGCACATTGCTTCCTATGCTTCCTGATGTACAGTACTTTCGCTTTAATCCAGGTATCATTTTACTGATTACCTTGTTCATAGAGTAACCATCCTACACCTCAAATCTGTTGGTTTTGCTTCCGATTGTGTTGTTGGGTACAAATTTCCTCATCCTCCTCCCTCCCCCTCTATTGAGTATATGGAGTCTGATAGTTGTCAGAGACTCTTGTTTGTCGTCTCGCTTGTATGACGTTTGACCCAATTATTGGCTCTTCTTATAAACACTCGTGTAACTTGTAAACCTTAACTAAAAGTGTAAGAAATACAATTTTAATACAACAGTGGAATGTAGGTCTTTTGACCAAACCACGTAAATCTCTATGTCTCATATTCTTGTTGTTTACTTTTGTTCTTATAATTGCTCGTGTTTGTGTTTCGATCCCAACTAGAATAATGAAGGGAAGTATATATGTTTATAGATGTATTTATTTATATATCTTCCTTAATGTACTTATTCTCTGTTAAGTTAGGCAGACAGGATGGTCATTTCACAGCCATAAACTTTCTATTTTAATTTTCTGAATGATATTTGCAGTTGATGAACGTTGTGACATGGAGCTGGATGAAACTGATCCTACAATCTGGTTGAGATTGGAGGCAGCCACTCAAGATTACGTACAGAGTAACTCTAAGTCTTTCAAGAGTCTCTGTGATAAATTGTTGGAGAATTCATATGAGGATAAATTAATAGAAAGTCAGAAGTTTCAGCAGTATATTAAAGCAAAAAGTTCAAAACCATGTAATGACTTTTTATCCTATATTTTTTCTATATATAAATGACTCAATTCTTTTCTATGAATTCTTTCTGTATTTCATCAATTTTCGGTGTTTGGCAGCCCTAGATGAAAATAGCCCTTCTTTAGGGTGGAGAAGAGCTGTGCTTCTTGTAGAGGCTTCAAATAGTCCAGATTCTGGAAGATTTTTTTACCATGCTCGGTCACTTGAGAAATTCTGTTCTGAGAATGGTATAAGGTTATCTATGACAAATGGCATATCAGGGACAAACAAGACAGGTCCAGGATTCCTAACACCATTTACATCCCCAATGTTCACTGGCAGCTTCCCATCTAGTCCACTGCTATATAGTCCTGATCTTGGGCCTCTAAGGGCTGCAAGGATTGATTTGGTTCCTCCTCTGAGCTTGGATGGTTCTCAACCTGGTAAAACGATTGCTTCACCACCGGAATCTCCAGCAAAATGCAGGCAGCTTTCTCTGCCTATCTTGTCATTGCATGACAAATTGAAGAGTTCACCACAAGTTGGAATTGTACATTTGGCACTGCAGAATGACAATTGTGGCTCTATATTAAGGTTCATTTTCACTAGCCTTCTCTTTCCCATTCTGCAATACCCAATCCTCTCCCCTGAAAGCTTTCCTCTAGGTGTAACTATTCTTTCTTTTATCCCTAAGACACCTGATTTTATGCAGTTGGCAGAATGATGTATTTGTTGTGGCTGAACCTGGTGAACAAGCTGAGAAATTTGTGCAAAGTGTTAAACACAGCTTGATGTCTATGATGCGGTGCCGGCGGAGAAGGAATACATCAATCATTGCTAATATTTCAACTGTTTCTGAGTTGGTTTCTTGTAGGCCATATTTCCAAATTGGAGGCGTTGTCCATCGTTATATAGGGCGCCAAACTCAAGTAGGATTCCGTTATTTCTTTTTTACTCGGTTCATATGAGTTGATAAACTAATTTGTATTATATCTCTGATTTCTGTGATAATCTTCTGAAGGTTATGGAAGATGATCAAGAAATTGCTGCGTATATGTTCCGTAGAACAGTCCCTTCAATGCACTTAACTCCAGATGATGTTCGTATTATGGTATGTACTAAATTTCATTTGGTGTTTTTATTTTTTTGTTTTTGTTCAAGTTGAAAATGGTTTATGAAAAATTGGCTAAGCTATACAGGTTATGTAGTAGGATGATTTGAAACAATATGAACATTTTGCACCATTTAATTAAGAAGTTCATGATGGTTTTTAGGACTGAAGAAAGGTTTTGACTCAGCAAATCCTAATGCTATTAATTCTTTCTTCTCTGTCGCCATGTTATTTGTTTCCCTTCTCTTGCAGCCCATGGAGATGCTCTCCTTTCTACACAATATATAAAGTATCCTAATTTTTGTATAGAGGAGGCTTTCAGAGTCCAACTTCTGTAAAAGATGTTGTTCGTCTTGGTCCCTCATCTAACTGGAGACTGACATTTTTCCTTGATATGAATTGCAGATTGGGGCTTGGAGGGATAGGATTATAATATTTACTGGGATTTATGGGCCAACCCGAGCTTTAATTAAAGCACTTTTGGATTGCGGTGCTAAAGCTGTTATATGCCCATCTGCGGAACCTGAAGAAACACAATTGACAAGGTTGGGATCAACTGAATTTAATGGCTTAGAGAACGGGAAGTTTGAAATTGGAGACGAAGAGGTAGAAGATGAGGATACAGAACCTGCCAGTCCAAGCAGTGACTGGGAAGATATTGAAACTGAGAAAAATGGAGAGCATCCGATGAGCTTTTGGGATGACGACGAAGAGGAATTATCTCAGTTTGTATGCCAGCTGTATGAACGTCTTTTCAAGGGTGGTGCAAGAGTGGATGAAGCCTTGCAACTCGCTCGTGCCTCTCATCGAAGCCCTAGATATTCATGCCACGTTCCGGGTTCAATATAAACTAACCATTCTACAAAATCATCGTACCCTAAAGCAGTGCAAAGGGTATTATTGTTCCTCAGACAAACATGCTCTCGATATCTCGCCTGAGCCTGAGGAATTTCGGCAATATATATTATCAGGTTGTAGGAAGAATGTTTTATACAGGAAACTTACTGGTAAAAAGTAATTTAGACTTGGAAATGTATACCAAAGAAAATGGCCAAAGGTAGTGACAAAAATATAAGAACAAAGCAAATAAGAGGGTTAGGGGAAGGTGTTGGAGTAACCATTTGATCAGTATAGTATGTATGTAAGAGATAAACAATTTTCAGGTCATTCTTTTTGTTGCTTCTCTCGGCTATTCTAATAAAAACATTTTTTAGCAGAGTATTTTGGTAAACTTATCAGGCATCACTTCTTCTGTTCATGGTATTGGAAGCTGTATTAGTCAGAAATTCCCCTAGTCCCTAGAAATGACACTTTCCAGGTGAGTCAAATCCAAGGTTGGGTATATATTATTGTCCTTAATAAATTATTGGTATTCCACTACTTAGAATCAATTCTATCCATCAGAAACAGTAGCCGTCCTATTTCCAAAACAATCTGTGCAATAATATTCATATTAAAAATGATCCAATCATTTCACTTTAACAATAAGCAATAATTTAAGGCTTTGAAAAAGCAACAAACATTGAGGACCGCATACCTAAAAGAACATTCAAGTTAGATTATTAGTCTTTGGAAAACACCCCAACTTCCTCCAATAAATCCTGTCCCTGTAACAGTTCCAAATTTCAATGGCAATCTCATTATGCTTTCCTTTGTCAAAAACTATCAAACCGGATACTATTAAGGAAAGAAAAATATATATATATATATATATATATATATATATATATATATATGTATATATAGGTGGTGTTATATAGTGGGCATATACAATACAAGTAAACTATTAACTAAATTAAGGAAAAAGAAAGAAAAAGAGAAAGGCTTTGAGTTTCAGCATGCTTTGAGTGCAAAAACAAGTATGATGATTGCCTACATTTTACAATTATGCATTCTCATGGGTGTCCACTAAAGCATGCCTAGAAAATGCATAATAAAGAGATGGAAAAAAAGGTTCCGATCCCGATCCGACCTCAAAAGCAAATTAAAATGATCTTAAAAGAGTTTTTCTTGAAAACCCACCATTCTTAAACCATCAAAATCCTCTCAAGAAAACAAAATAAAAATGTATAGACAAAGTCTTTACAGCTTTACCAACATCACCACATCCCATATCCCTGATAAAAAAATGGGTGTTCGTGCTCTTGCTCCTGTGGAGGTTGGCACCAGGGGTACTGTAGGATCACTCCTCAAGAAGGAAATAGACTACTTTCGAAGACTTGAAGAAGTAGATGGCTGCAGTACCTCCCGGCCCAGAAATGTTCCTGAAACTAATTCTACTTCTACTTCTTCTTGGCCTAGTTTCAGGTTCCCCAGTTTGAACCTGACGACCTGGAACTGGAGAAGGAAGAAAAGACGAGGCAGTAATGGTGGAGGAGGAGGAGGAGTTCGTCCGGCAAGCATGTGTTCTATTGTGGAAGTTGCTGATACACATCGGTTGAATGAAATTCCTGGCTTCAGTTACAGAAATCTAAGAATTGATAGTAAAGAATTCGAAATTTCTACTGAAATAGTTTAGTCCCTCATCAATCTTCAATCTTCAATCTTCTCCAAGGCAAGGTAAATTAATTATGTCTCTCAGTCAGAAAACTGATCTACCATTCTTTTTCCCTGTTTTTTGCTTCCATTTATTTTGGTGATGCATATATTATATTTTGGGGCTTCTTATCAGATTTACTTCAATTTTTTTTTCCTTTGACATCTTAAAAACAAAAAACAGGAATGAATAATCCCTGCTCTAAATATATATATATATATATATTACAAAATCACTGCTGATTAGTTTGTTCTTTCCATCAGGGGTTGTGGGATGGTTGATCTTGATTCTTGATCCAAAAACTCTTTTGATTTTAGCTACCTAATTCAAAAAATGAGTTATTATTTATACCTATTCGAATTCTTTTAATGCTTCTTCATCTTCACTAGAAAAGCTATCTTTTATTTCAATGCCAGCTAAGTATTCTAAAGCAGTAACAACATCTCCAATCAAAGGTCTTGTGCTAGCTTCCTCTTGAAGACACATAGCTGCAACTGCAACTGCTTGATACAGACTTTTTATAGGATACTTCCCTTCTAGTAATGGATCAGCCAACAATTTGAATTTGCTCTTATCTTTAAACAGCGGTTTTGCCTGCAAAACAATTAAAACAATAACAATGAAAAAAGAAAACCCTATAAATTTTAATGATTCAAGAAAAAAAAAAAAAGTACTAATTACCCAAGTAATCAGATTCTGCTCCTCAGTTGATCTTGTGTTATCTATAGCTCTTCTTCCTGAGATTATTTCCAGAAAAACAACCCCAAAACTGTAGACATCAGATCTTGAAGTCAGCTGCCCTGTCATTGCATACTCAGGAGCACAGTATCCATAAGTGCCCATAACTCTTGTAGATACATGATCCTTCCCTTCAGTTGGACCTAACTTAGCTAATCCAAAATCAGAAAGCTTAGGATTAAAATCTTCATCTAACAATATATTTGATGTTTTCAAATCTCGATAAATGATTTGTGGGTTGGCTGTATCATGTAAGTATTCAAGTCCTTGAGCTGCCCCTGTTGCTATTTTCATCCTTGTATACCAATCCAAAGGCAGCTTGTTTGGCAGCCTCACTGAAAGAAAAAAAAAAAAAAAAAAAAGGAAAAATCACATAATAATAAGAATGTTGTTATGACAACAATTTCTTTCAAATATTGATCAAAAAGTACAATGTGTTTGGTTAGTAGTAGTAGTAATACTGATATACCAAATAGGTGATCTTCGAGTGATCCATTTGGCATGAAATCGTATACCAGAATTCTTTGACGACCATCAGCACAATATCCTATAAGATTTACAAGATTTGGATGGTGAACAAGGCTTAATGTCAAGACTTCTGCAAGAAATTCCTTGTTTCCTTGAAGTCCATTTCTATCGAGTTGCTTCACTGCAACAACCTAATCACAAAATATATCCCTTTCTGTAAATAAGAACAATATTGGGAGGGAGGTGGAATATAGAAACAGAAATATAATATATATGTACTTGTTTGGTTGTCTTTAGTTGTCCCCTGTAGACTCTTCCAAATCCTCCTTCTCCCACTAGAAGGTCAGCATTAAAGTTGTCTGTGGCAGCAGCTAGTTCACGAAATGTGAATACCTCTGCAGCTACTTTAACCTTTCCATATCTGAGTACTTCTTCAGCAATCATCCTCTGTTTTCCTGTCCCTAGAAAGATTATTAAAATTCTTGATTGTGCATACAAAATATAGCCCAGAAAACTTCATCTGCAAGTTTTTTTTTTTTCCCAAAATCTGTTTGAATCCTTTTTCCCTGAAAAATTTTAAATCTAAATGCATCTATGCAAAGGAAAATCTCAGGGATCTTCATGCAAGAAGAAATTTATTTTATTTTAACGTATCAAGAAAACATGTGAATCAAAAGGCAGAAAAATGAAAAGAGATGATGATTGGTGATATATGATACTAACCAGATGCCATAGAGACACTTCTGGCAATGGTGGACAAAGCTTCGGCGTCATCATAATTCTGGGAAGCCTTGAAATCGTTGATAGAACTCTTGGATGTTTTCAAACTTGTCTTCCTCGTTGTGTTCGTACGATACATGATGCAACAGTAGAAAATGTTCATCTCCTTCTTTGATCCCTTTTCTTTGTTTTTCTTCGCAAGAAATTGTGAATTCTTCCTCTTTCTCAGGGGATGGAAAATTATGATGATGGTAAGGGAAAAAAATGAGTATTGTGGGCAGTTTATTTTATTTTCTTGATCAAGAAAATGCCATGGTTAGTTTAATGAGTTCACCAATCACCACCTGATCAGGGGCGCCAGCACCAAAAATAATAATAATAATAATAATTTGGAAACACACTGAAAATCATGATGAATCAATCTAAGCTGGAATCAAAAACAACGGAAATTGATTTTGGAAGAAGTTCTTTTGAATAGAATTAGAAATGAGATCGTGGAAGTAACTACTTTTCTGGAATCTAATGACATGGAGGCCCGTTTTATCCGTTTATTCCTTAAAAATTTGAGACAAGTTCTTCCTATGTTTCTTTAGTACCAAAAGAATTTCCAAAAGTTGACCGAATCCTGCTGGATGACCCTTTTTTTCTTTTGCATTTTTACTTGGTGGGGATTGATTTTTCAGACCCAAAATTAATGGATAGTGTTATATATATATATATATATATATATATATATATATTTCTTTTCCCAAAAAAAAAACTCTGTCTTTTATTTATCTCAAATAAGAAAACATACACTCTTTAAAAAAATATATATAAATTATTGTGTAAAATATTAATTATGTGAGTATGATAGAAAATATATTAATAAATGTATATTAATTGTTTTTTCTTAAACTCGTCAAATTACAAATATCTTTTCGGTAAAACTAATTCCCCCCCCCAGCGAGTTCAACTCTTACTCGAGGATTATAGTGACTAGAGATTTTTAACACCGAGGTTAACAACCCCGGAAAATTCCAACCATCGATCATCCGCCCTAAAAGAAGTATTAGGAGTCCGCTTACTAACTCCCCAAGCTACCGGGTTTACAGAAATCATAGTTGTTGACACTTAACCCAAAAAAAAAAAAATACATTTTTTCTATAAATATTTATTCATAATAAGTTTTAATAATTAGAGAATAACTACCTTAATTAATTTTGGTATGAACTAATCAATTGCAAAATACTTATTAGCACCAACAAATGGTGGTACCATAAATAAAATTTGAACCTGAACAACTGGTAGCCGGTTGTCTTCTTTATTGCTTATGAAATTTAGAATTGTAGAGATTTGTTGGCTAATTTAATTTCCCGGCAAATTGGCCAAAAAGGTCCCTTACATTATAATTTTTTTGCGATTTTATCCCTTATTTTTTTTTTTGGAAAATTTCATCATCCTTATATTATAAATTTTGGCCATTTCCCCTTTCCGTTTAATTTTTTTGGTCACCGTTAGTCAACTGTTATATTAAAAAAAAAAAAATTTCCATGGGTAAAAATGTCATTTCACTGTTTTTTTTAAAAAAACCCAATTCCCCCAAACCCGACCCATTACTCCCAACCCTTCTTCCTTCTTTCTTCCCCTCCCCCATGGCTGGTTTCTCCAGCACCAGCACTTTCACCTTCAAGCCTCTCACTCGGGGTCCCTGTTTCAACTGAGCAGTCTTTTGCCAAGATTGTTAGCTCTTTGAACTACCCATCACAGAGCAAAGGAAGACGCGGTGGAGCACTCACTTCAACCTGCAATGCAATTGGTGAGATTTTCAAGATTGCAGCGATCATCCCAGGTTTGGTTCTTGTCGGAGTTGCTGTGGGTTTTGTTCTCCTCCGAATTGAAGCATTCGTTGAGGAGTCTGAATAATAATATAATAATAGGAGGATTAGCCAAATTTGGTTGGTTCAAAATTGATGTTCTTGATCAAATACTGCTTTTGTTTTCATTTCAATTCTATCCTTCCTTATTATTGTAGAATTCAATTAATTTGAATATATAAACTGAAATTAGATACTTCTTTGCACACAATCTTTATTACACTTGAAAAATCTTACTTTATGGCAAATAGTTACATACTCGAGTGTTAAAATCACAAGTATTGAATCTAACCCACCACCATTTTTTTCACTTTCTGTCACCCCCCCATTTTGGGCACCAGCTGGTTTGTCATTGGTGGTTGTCGGAGAACGGACCCGTCGGACGACGCCAAAAAACCAACGGGCTCACAGAATGCAAATGAAAGGGAGTTGTTGCGTTGATGCTTTTTTTTTTTATTATTGTTTAAATTTTATGTTCTATTAGTAGGAATATAATAATTACTTTTTAAAATATTTCATGTAAAAAAAATGGCAAATTGGTATAATATAATTATTTATAGTGGCCGGAAGGAATAGGTCTGATATATGGAATAGGTTTGATTGAAGGTGAAAGTGCTGGTGCTGGAAAACCAGCCATGGGGGAGGGGAGGAAGAAGGAAGAATGGTTGGGAGTAATGGGTCGGGTTTGGGGGAATGGGTTTTTTTTTTATTAAAAAAAAAGAAAAGAACCATTTTACCCTGGAAAAAGTAGTACTTATAATAATATTGTTAATAGAAAATTAGTATTGTCATAATAGAAATTACTATCTACATTTAAGTTCTGAATTTAAAGTAGTACTTATATTAATATTGTTAATAGAAAATTAGTATTGTCATAATAGATACTACTACTTCTGTGTTTTTTTTTTTCAATAAAAATATTAATTATAAATATATAAATAAAAAAGCTTCCTACACCGAGAATATTTTTATATTGCATTTGAGGAATAATTTTTGTACAATATTTTAAAAAGTGGATGAATCACAATGTCTTAATAAAAAAAAAAAAGAAAAAAGCCATCAATTACCTCCCATTAGAGTCTTAAACCCCATCTAAACCTAAACGACGTTAAATCCGGCCGGCGGCTGCCCGTCAACCTTTTCCATCAGAGCGTAAAGGATGCGTAGTTCCCATCTTCTTCACCAATGGGCTTTTTCAGGCTACTCGTAAAATCCCTGATATCACAATCAACCAAAACCCTAACTCACAATTCTCCTTCATCTTCTTCTTCTTCTTCTTATTCAAGGAATTTTTTCACTCTCAGTTCCATAGCCCAACCCTCAATCTATCATTGCACTCCCAGGATCATCCACAATCCCTTTATCTTTCACCAGAATCACTATAACTTTCGCCGTCGTTTTCTTTTTCCTCTTTCATCCACACTTGGTCCTCTCTTCCTTTCTTTCCCGCCATGGAAACTATCCCAATCCGCTACTCCTCTTCTTTTAGGCGATGTCGTTTCAATCAATCTACCCAAAGTTCCGTCAACCCTCAAATTGCCATACAAATTAGGGTTCCCATCTACTCGCATACAGTCGAAGGAGGATTCTAAGAAGAACAATAAAAATGGCGAGAGCGCTGAGGAATTTATCCAATCTAAACTCATTGCTGCTGAAAGTCACGCTGGTTGTGCGTTTGAAGTTGCGGATAGTTATCTTAACCTTCCAAATTTTATTTCATTTAGCCGGTTACTTTCCGGTCCATTGCTAGGATGGTATACACTTCATTTTTTTTTTTTCAGTTCACATTGAATGAAATGCTCTATGAATATGACTAACTCTTCACTTTTTTATGCATTTTTTCCCCTAATTTCGTGTCTGGAACAACAGCAGATAAAGAGTATTTGTAGTTATACATTTTAAGCCATCAACCCCTGGAATTGATTTTGATGCTCTTGGTGTTCATTAGGTATTTGTGGAGACTTTAGATTTTCCTTTTTATACATTTCTGTTATTATGCAAAATTATGGTCTTCTTTCAATTAGTTTCGTTGGAAAAATCTTTGATGATTCCATCTTTGGTGTTTGTCACTCTTGTATTTTTAATATGAAGCCATAGGCGGTTATATGTTTGATAAATATTGCAGAAAGTACAATGTTTATACTATCCTTGGGTTCAGTCGTTTTAATCAACACTTCAATCATATGTCGGTTCACTAAAATGCTTAGATAATAATTTATTTCAGTTAGATTTCTATCTGCTCATTTGACGTCTTTTCCACAATTCAGGATGATCGTCCAAGAAATGTATCTTCCAGCATTTGTTGGGCTAGCTATATCAGGGGCATCGGATTGGGTGGGTAACCATTATATTTCTCTTTTGGGCATTCTAGTCATAAAGGATATCACTATATTTAATTCTGTTATTTACATTGTAGCTAGATGGTTATATGGCCAGAAAAATGGGAATCAATTCTGTGGTCGGTTCCTATCTGGATCCTCTTGCTGACAAGGTAACTTTTAATTCACACGCACAAATGACAATATTTTGCATATTAGTTCCATTATCATTCTACAGGCTGACAATTTTCAAGTGTATTTCAGTAGTTCAACTTATCTGATAACTTAAAAACATTTTTCTTTATGCAGGTTCTAATTGGATGTGTTGCTCTTGCCATGGTAGATAGAGGCCTTCTTCACTGTAAGTGGATACACTATAACTGGCATCCCTGCTTATTTATTGTTCCTTCTTTTGATAATTAATCCAACTTGTACAAATGCTTGAAGTTGCTCCAGTTACATCAAAAACCTTTTAGGGAGGGAACAAGAAATATGAAGGCTTCAAACCTTTCTCTGTTCCTTCCAAGAAAATAATGTTGAAGTTGCTGTATCAGGTTTCTAAAATAAATCTACTGTATCACTTATAAGACTCGGTAATTTTTTGTTGAGAGTTTTACTCAGGTGCCAAGATGCTTAATAAAAATGTTACATTCTCGAGATACTAACTATGGCATTCAAACTTTGTAGCTGGACTTGTTACAGTAGTTGTGCTGCGTGATGTTGCTCTCGTTGGTGGTGCTATGTATAAAAGGGGTAGCAGCTTGAATTGGCAGGTTGGGAAATTAACTTTTGAGTCGGTGATGTACTTTTTTGGTTTGCTTACCTTTTATTAACTTTCTATGCCAGTGGAAAAGTTGGGTTGATTTCTTTAACCTTGATGGAACCCAACCTCAGAAAGTAGAACCTCTCTTGATAAGCAAGGTATGCTTCACACACTCTGGCCTAATTAGTTCTTGGTACAGGAAATCCGTCTAAGATAATGAGAAACTTATTTGAACTGGTATGTTTTTTGTTGGTTTGACCAGAAAAAATTTGGGTAACAACAATTGGTACGAATGAAAAAAATGTATTAAAGCCTCGGACTGTTACATGGGTCCTTGATTAATTTACTGAAACAACGAATCAGAATCAGTATCAACTTTTTGGATCTGCTTTTGGTGTTATTTCAAGTTGACTTGCGGGATGGAGAGGCAAAGAAAGAAGTGATTGATATGAAAAGAAAAAAAAGAAAGAGAAAAAATTTTGTTCGCTTACGTGACATTTTCATGCTTACAAGAATTGGTTTTTCCTCAAGTTCTCGAATTTCTTGACAGGTTAATACGGTCTTCCAATTGGTTCTGGTTGCTGCTGCTCTTCTTCAACCAGATTTTGGAAGTGAGGGAACTCAGACGTACATCACATATTTGAGGTACTTGGAAGCAATGATCTTATCCATTCACTTTGTGGCGATGTAGCTTTTTGTTTCCTCCATTCGCCCTGTTATAGTATTTTGACATCTTCGATAACTTCTGTTGGTTATGTTGCAGTTGGTTGGTTGCCTTAACTACTGTGGGTTCAACGGCAGCGTATGGAGCACATCATCTTAGAAATGGATCTACTTCACTAAAAAGTAATCTATAATCTGAATTATAACTTTTTTTTCCCCATGGAGTGGGAGGTTAGGGTAGGCGTGGTAGGCAATAACCAGAATCACAGGTTTAGGGTGTATTTTATTTTATAGCGCGCTTTTTTTTTTTTTTTTTTTTTTTTTTTTTTTTTTAAATGAAGAAGTGTACTTTTTTTAAAATGTGAGTGAAATTTATTTTCATTACCTTTTTTTTCAACCAAAAAAGAAAGAAAAAGAAAAAATAAGTGATTTCTTAGTTGTTTATTAGATAAGAATTTAGTTTGAGTATAATAAGTTGAATAATCTATATTAGATGTTTGGTTTGATATTTTGATTTCTTTTTTCCACTGAGATTTGTAGAGTTCAAAATGAAAAAAAGTGATACAATTCTTTTAATTTAGAATGTTGTCCAAGTACAACGTTTTTTTAAAAAGAAAAAAAAAATCCATTGAAATACACTTTTCATCATCCTTTAATATAAAGAAAATTGTGTAACATCGTATCCCTGGATCTAAATGTAGTAAATGATAAAACAATCCTTCTATGCTACTGATAAGTACAGAGATCGCATTAAGCTAGTCCTCTACAGAAATCAATAAAAATGTACTTGACCTTTATATCCATATATATATATATATATGAACATGCAAAACATCTTTGTAACCTCAATTATAGAAACAGGATATAGAGTGATTCACAAACATTCCTCGGTTCTACAATTCTATAAATTCTAGAAAACCAAAACAGAGTCATTATGGATTGGCAATGGCATACTACTAATCTTCTGAAAACCAATAAAAATTCAGCTTGTGCTCCTATCGAACAATTCAGGATGAAACAGTTGTTAACTCCAAACACTTTTGAAGAAAAAATGTTGCTCAAGATTAGATATTTTGATAATAATCATGGTATCAAGGAACTGAAGTTACAGCGTACCATGTGTAGGTCTCTACTTGGGTAATCCCTCTTCAATCTCAGACCATTTATCAGCATTGCCTGAGAATTTCTCCTTTATTTGCCCAATGAGTTCTCTTGCTTCATCAACCATTGAATTGCTTGCCAATCCCTCCACAAGCAACTTCATGGTTGAGAAATTCGGAACCCATCCCTTCGCCATAGACTCTTTACAGATGGCTAATGCCGCTTCTAAATTCCCCCCTCGACACAAAAAGTGAACCAGAGTGAAATAACAATCACTCTGAGGTTGAATCCCACTGTCCACCATCCTATGATACAAGCTTTTTGCCTCCTCCAAATCTCCTTCCTTACAAAATCCAAGAATCAAATGATTGTATGTAACATTATTAGGTTTCATCTGCCTCGCCAAAATTCCCTCGAACAATGCCTTGGCCTCCTTTGACCTCTTGAGCTTACATAAGCCCTGTATTCTAATATTATAGATACTAATCCCAGGCTTTACTCCATGCAGTTTCATCATCTCCATCATTTTACCAACGTCCTCAAACTTCTCCTCCCTATAGAACCCGTCGATAGCTGTCCCAAAAGTAACGGGATCTGGCTTAACCCCTTTCTTATCCATCTCGGACAAGATAGAATAAACAGCACTTGTCTCACCTGACACAGAAAACCCTTTAATCACCGTGTTATAAACATCCAAATTCGGAGTGATGCCATAAACTTTAGGAAATTCCAAATAAATTCGTTTCATTTCCTTGAAATCCTTCGCTACAAGGCAGGAAAATAGCAAAGCATTCAGCGTCTTGGCATTTCTTTCGACTCCCATCTTGTGCATTTCCTCAAACGTCTTGACTGCATCATTGCACATCCCAGCCTGGCCATATAGAACCATAACATGAGAAACAGACCGCTCGGATTTCATATCAGGTCGGATTTTAGACTCTTCCAGGAACTCCCGTATACCATTTAAATAATTCAACTCTCGAAGCTTGAAGATAGCTTTGGAATAAGCAACACGATCGATGTGCGACTCGGGAGTAAGTGAAGCCGCGCGACAGATTTCGATGATGCGTTCCGGGTTTTTCTCCGTCCGAAGAAGATTCAGCGCCGCACGAGATTTCTCCTTACTCGTCAGCGGAGTTTTGGAATTGGGATTAAGTATTGACGTCGAGAATTGGCTGTGGCGTTGAAGAGAACAGATCGACCGGAGTTTAATTCGGAGGGCCATTTCCAATGATTAGGGTTTTGGCTATCGAAGGTTTTAGCTAATTGCTTTTCCTGCTATAAGGTTTACTTATTTTAGGGTTATATCTTACGGAGCGACCGCGAGACACGGTGAGGACTTTTATGTAATTTCATACGTAATTTGAATAAACATAAAACTTTCTGAGTCACTCTGCACGTGATGGAGTCTGAATCATATAGATTTAATATTTTAATCACTTATCTAATTTTTGATATATTTAAATTAATTCAATTTTTTTTAAAAAAAAAAAAAATTAAAAAGTTGTCAATGTTAATAAATAATGACATTTTTAAAAGCGCCAAGGAAAAGAACAAGAAAAAGGTGTATATATGTATGTATATCTCTACTGTATCGGATGAGGATTAAAAGGCATATTCTGAGTGTTTTTTAATTTAAATTTTAAATTTTAAAATTTTCTACTTACCAAAATGGGACACTTAGGTGTGTTGTGTTCGTAAGACTATCTGGTGCCTTCCTGAAATTTCTCCCACATATATTTTTCACATTATATTTTATTCCTTCCGTGTTTAGTTAGGAATTCAATTTAAATATCTATACATATGTAAATTTTCTTTTTCCTCCCTTTCTCTCTCTACCTCTACACTAGTTCTTGGTCTCCTGAAAATCATAGAGGAGGTGAGAGAGATTCTTTTGTTGTTACAGTTTTCCTTTTTGGGAGGGTTAAGACTTTGGTTAATTCAGAGACCGGTGGCGGTGGAAGAGGAGGAGGAGGAGAAGAAGGAGAATAAGACAGCTTTGATTGAAACATGACGAGAGTGCCTCTTATACTTCCCGCGATTGGAGCTGGACATATACAGCTGTCGTCGAACGACTGGTGGCACGAGATCAACGATTCTGTTCAGTGGCAAGATGGGATCTTCTACACACTTTGTGCTCTCTTTGCCCTCGTCTCCTCCGTTGCCCTTGTAATTACCGGAACTGTTCTTCAATTCTTTCCTCCCGTTATTATTACATAAAAAATTTAAAAAGAATTAGAAGAAAGCTTTTTTCTTCCGATAATCTTGAAGTTTTCAAGTGTTTGTGTGGTAAGGTACTGCAGAGACTTAACTGTGCTTGTGAGGTTGAGTAAGTAATTATAGTAGTAAGGAAGTAATAGGAAAAAGAATAATAATTATTTGGGGATTTAGTATCTTTTCAATTGGGTGTCTGCAATTTATTAGGTGAGAACTGAGTAATATATTGTAGTTTGTTTGGGTTTATTTACCATAATTGACTTCATACAGCTTCTGTGCATTTGGACCTGAGACCCTATGATTCTACCTTCCTTCTACCTCTGGTATTCTATTTCATGCCACTTAAAAGACGATTTTGATAATCACTGGGAATCTTAGTGAAATTACATTGTATTGTCTTTGTGATGGGTGTTTACATGATTAAATGTAAAGTCTAGAAACCACTTCAGTGTATCTACTGAGTCTTTGGAAGCTTGCTAACCTATAAACCATCCTTTCATAACTTTTTTCTTTTTCCAAACTTATTTTTTATTCTGAATTCCTTCCCTCATACCTGGGGTTGTAAGAATTTCTGCTTTTGAGTTTAGTTTTTTGTCCTTTTTAATAGAAGTCATTGCTAGTTCTCGATAATTTCTCAAAATTTGATTTTAATGGAAGTATACATATATACATTTGTTGATCTTACATAAGGATGTGTTATTAATGTCTTTGCTGCAATCTGCACGTGCCTGTGGATTTTGTTGGCATTGGAGTTAGTTTTTGGGAGCCCTTAGTGGTTACTTGATATTTATGCAGATTCAACTTATAAGGATTGAACTTAGAGTGCCTGAATATGGTTGGACGACACAAAAGGTTTTCCATCTCATGAACTTCGTTGTGAATGGAGGTAAATAGAATGTTATTCTGAATCCTGTTACTTTGATGTCCACTGACTAAGTGATTTTTTTCTCTCTTTACAGTGCGTGCCATCGTGTTTGGTTTTCACAAACTTGTGTTTATTTTGCATCCCAAGGTAACATGCAAGGAACAGTTTTTCACATTCTAAATGCTTCTATAGAAACTTTTCTGAGCAACAGACAACTTCTTTATGCTGACTGCTTTCCATGGTCCAGGTTCTGACTTTGTTACTATTGGATCTTCCTGGCCTACTATTTTTCTCAACATATACTCTTCTTGTCCTATTTTGGGCAGAGATTTATCACCAGGCAAGTGAAGAGTACTGCATTATTTCTTACTCTGATTATCTCTAAAAGAACATTCCATTTTTAACAAGAAAACTTGACTATGACTGCGATTTGACCAGACTTTGCAATTGTGACATTTTCTTCCTTTCTGATGGACAGGCTAGAAGTTTGCCAACAGACAAGCTCAGAATATATTATATCTCTGTCAACTGTGTGATTTATGTCTTACAGGTTTGTACTTTATTTCTCATTCATGCTGCATTCTCCACTTCTTCAATACTTTCGAAAAGGATTGGGCCTCACATTTAGTTAATAAAAACAGACAGTTTTAGATTATAGGGAGGCTATATCTAGACATATTTTACTGAATGACAAGACTCCCTCTTTGACCTTAGATTTGAATAAGTTCTAATTTCTTATGACTTTCTTTGGTATGGTTCATATCAAGGACACTGCTTGACTTGGATGATGCACCCTTATTATCTTAAATTGCTTTAGATAAAATTTGTAAGAAGAGAATCTAATGCAAATGGCACTGTTACCAGGCTTGTATCTGGATATACCTCTGGATTGATGACAGTGCTGTTATTGAATTGATTGGGAAGATATTTATTGCAGGTTAACCTCTCTCTTTCTCTCACACGCATTACTTTGCATTAACTATGAACTAAATGGTATTCCTTTCTCAATTCTGGTCTATTGGTTAACTTACCTTGCCAAGCATGCTGGATCTTTCCATCTTTTTTGCAGTGGTATCCTTTCTAGCAGCACTAGGTTTTCTGGTTTATGGAGGAAGGTTTTCATCTGTACTCCACCTACTTACTTTCATTTACTTTTGGTTGTCTTTTTTCCTAACTTGTTAGTAAAAAGAAATATTCAAACGTGCATTTTTTCCTTATGCTTTTCCTCTTTAAACTTTTGATTTTACTGCATCCAGGTTATTTTTTATGCTAAGACGCTTTCCTATAGAATCTAAGGGAAGAAGAAAGAAACTTCATGAGGTTTGTCCTTTATATCCACCCTTAGTTATGTGCAAACTCTATCAGTTATTTATCTGGTTTACACATATTTGTTGAGTGTTTTATTGATTCTCTTTCTCCGAGTTGGAAATACTGTATTGGAACATTTAATGTCAGTTCCTCTACTGGGATTTGTAGATATATCTCTGGAACTGGTAATAATATGTTCAAAGCCTGAATTAGGAATTCAACCCCCCAGAAAATGATTTCACATCTTAAAATCTATTAATAAATGCAGATAGTTAAAATATACAAGACTATAGTAGTAGATAAATCATCCAATGCAACCATATCTTTGGGTTCTTCATCAATTTGAGTTAAGCAAATTACCTGCATATGGTACTTGTAAAGACTCTTGTTTCTTTATGAATGAGGAGGAATTCCAGAAACCTTGAAAGCTACTAATATGTATGGTTGGTGATAAACTTAGATGCTTTCTCAGAATTCTGCCTAAAATATTATTATTGATGGTTCCTGATGGCATGGCTCCCCAAAAATGTAGGACATTTAGGAAAACAGGTCATGTAAAGTTCTTCAACCATGTGGGGTTGTTTTTATGACAAACTATTGTACCTAGATAACTCTGCCTTTCCACTATTGTTTTACTCTCTAAGAAATGGAAAGAGGTTGAGAACAGTTACTCTCTCAAATATATGTTCCCATTAATTGGGTTTGCTTGATTGTTTGATAGGCTCATAGATTCTTCCTTCTAGGTATTCCTTTACAATGGCTGATTGGCATATTGTTCAGTCGAAGTACATGATGTATCCTATGTGATTGCAGAGCTAAATTCCTCAAACAACTATTCTCTAAAATTTGGGTTGTTAGTGGTCTATTGTTTGAGCACTGTGTTATTACTTAGTATCTTGAAGCACATTTTATTATCTATAGATATTTCAATTTGTTTTCTGAAATTAGAACAATTTTCCCAGGTTGGATCTGTGACAGCTATATGCTTTGCCTGCTTCCTCATAAGGTGCTTTGTGGTAAGTAGTGCCCAAATCTCTTTTATTATTTCCATGAAGGAATGTTTATCCAGGGGTCTTTCCCGAGGAGTTTGAAGTTCTGGGTTTAATATATATCCTTACACTTTTCTTCCATCCACATGCCTGTCTTCAGGTTGTGCTCTCTGCATTTGATGTAGATGCATCTCTGGACGTATTAGACCATCCTGTTTTGAATTTGATCTATTACACGGTATTGTGATCTAATAATTTGCTTCTGATTACATATCTGAAATATGCTCGAGTAGCCAAGTTTCATTTTGCTCATTTTACCCTCTTCTCTTTTGGGTCAAAACAGCTGGTTGAGATCCTTCCTTCAGCTCTTGTCCTCTACATTCTTCGCAAGCTACCTCCAAAAAGAGTATCAGCACAATACCACCCAATCCGATAACCAAGGGGCATTATGGTTTTTGCGTTGCTTTATTAGATATGGTAAAGGATCACATTGCTTTTGGAGATGAAGAGCACAAACCTTTACTGCATTGGATTTTTAATTGGTTGGTTTCTATGTTGTTGTGCTTCAGCATTTAGATGGTTTATTGCATCCTAGGTGTAGGTCAGCTGGCTGATTTGCCAAATTTTTGTTGTTATCCTTGTGTGTGTAATGAATGAGGATATCAGATGTAAGATAATCTTGTGCTATATTCGTCCTTACAGATGAAAAGATCTGTTGTTTTTATTTTGGAATTCTCTAATTTTCGTCAGTTGATATATGAATGATTAAACTTGGCTGTGTTGATGGTCATTTGCTGAATAATATATATGCAGATTGTCCTGTAAAATTGCATATTACACCCTATGAATACAATCCATATGAAACGTCTCATTGGCAGTCTGTACTATACCAGTTTGAGATGGAGATGTTCTTTCCTGGAGTAAGCTCAAAATCAAATTAAGCTATTCAATAATTACCTAACAAGGATTGAAGGCAAAAGAAGCATTAAAAAAAAAATAATAATAAAGGCAAATACATACTCTCGTTAATTTATATTAGCTTCTTTTACAATAGACCTTCTGACAAAATCTCCATGATTAAGAGACAGGCCAGACCAGCACCCACACCTTGAACTTCCTTCAGCGAAGATTAATTTCATCTACTTGTGGTGCAGCAAATCTGACATTAGCTGGACGTGCCATTACTACGGGCACATCAGCAAATAGAGATTTAATAATTGCAGGAGTCTTCAGGGGTCGTCGTCCAGTCATACGTGGGTATACATCTTCTAGGAAATAGTAGGCATGCCCAGCTATCATTCCCTAGAGTACAAATCATTGTATAAGTATAAAAACAAAGCGGTATACCATAAATTCCAGAAGCTCATACAGATATACACATGTTTTCCTTTGACTAACACCAAGCCAGAAACAAGAACTTTATCTAGTATGTTCATACTTTCTCGGGAGATTTCATTCTGGAAAAAGAATCGATGAGCCCATCATACAATCTAGTTCAAGCTAATCAGATGATGCTCTCCATTTAAGACTTTTCACCCAAACATACATAATGCACACAGATAAAATTGAAACTCATGCAAATATGAATGCCAGTGAAAGAAATAGATGCTTAGGGGATACAAAACAAAATGAAATGGCACAGGATCTTTTGCTATCAGGTAACCTGATGAAATGAATGTGATACAAATTTAGCAACAGAAACATACCAGTAGATCTACCCAAGCACTAGCACCAACAAGGATTGAGAAGCCCAATAGAACCTGTGATGTGAAATTCACCTTTAACCATTTAGTCTCTATTTGCAAAATGAAGATGCAGCAAGTATAGCACAAACAAAAATATTAACTATTCTATGTGGGCAACCTCGAGCAAACTATCTTCAGCCAAAATCCTGCAGATCAAACAATGCTACCTACTAATATTCACTAATTCTTATCATCTTATGAAACATAATATAGTCTCATTTGTTAAATGTAATACATTGACCAAGATCAGGAAACTGAAATAACTAAAAATATAAGTATTAAGCAATCCACAAAAATCAACTGCCCCTTCTAAAAACAGCTAATGATCAATAACTGAGACGTGTAATTTATCTCTAAAGGTATGGAAGACAGATAAATGTGTTTCAGAAAAACATGAGATATTTTAATCAAATCAATATCCAAAGATTTGGTTTCAAATGAAGATCTCCTCCTTCCTAACAAAAGGAGAGAAAGAGGGAAGTAGAACAAGCCCAGATGCCAAAACTGTTACAATATACTTTAAAAGTACTTTACAAATAATTTTGTACAAACTAAGCCATATGGTCCCAAAAGACATGGATCCCACATGTTTCCTAATGAAAGTGAGATACAATTTGGTTGGGGTAAGAGAAAAAATTGATAACAAGAAGATGCAGCTACGAAATCACAAGGATATCAGTTGTTTAACATGATTAGAATCACTAACCCAGGGAAGGTATGCAGCCGTGAAAGTAAATAGGCCAAGGAAGCTCATGTGGATAAACGGATTTTGCTTGCTCCAAACATAAACCTAAAAGAGGACCAGAATTGAGTAATAAAACCTGAAAGAGGGTTCAACAGAATCACAACACTACAGGTTACGAAACTAACCATCATAAATGTCAATGAATTGCTAAGGAATATAATCCTTGCAAATGACTCCGACACATAAGGTATCATTCCACCGATAAGGACAATCCCTGTTAAGACGGTGGCACCAAAGAGCAACATGTAAAAGAAATCTGCAGTCCTTCCCCTGAAAGAGTTCTCCTCAAGAAGTTTGCAGTACCTAGCTAAGAAAAACATGTGGAACAAAAAGTCCAAATCTGGAAAACCAACAGAAATCAAGTTACTAGGAGAGAATGATATAAGAAGGAAAACTTGAATTGTATTATCATAAGATGATACGAACAGATATTAATATTATTGTAAGCACAGGAAATAAAAATTGGAATTGACTACTCTTGCGTCTAAGATAATGCTAAAACAAGACATTCATCTAAGTTTCATGCCCCCATAGAGTAGACAAAGATTTCAGTATAGTAGTAGATAAATTCTTTTGTAGCTATATACAGGACGTAGCATGTAAATCGAACCTTTAGTTCTTGATTATAAAATAGAAAATGTATGTTTTCAGCACTCTTTTCTAGGAAGATATCCTATGTCATATACATAAGTAAGGCAAGTGACTATTGATCCAAATAAAGAATAACAGTAAGCATATGATTCAAAAATTCTAACAGTATACACTTCCACTACTTTGCACTATGGAAAGGACATTAAAATTACCCATTTTACGAAAATAGAGAAAGTTTGTAATGAGCCGCCAGAACTGATAATGCTTCACCACGAGATTTGGATTCAAGTACAAGTTGTAAGGAGATATTATCTGTAACAGAATAGAAAATCCCATTAATCTTAAAATTCACCAAGCTTTGGAACTCATAGGAAAATTAACATCAAAATGCAACCAGAACCATCTTGCGCAGTAATAAAAATCAAGATTCTTAAAAAGGGAAAAAATGAAAAGCCCCAAAAAATTTGTATCACTGTAAAACCTAATCATCATCAGTCATACAAGAAGTTTCAAGATTTCTCTACCTAAACCGACTGCCTAAGAAGAGAAAAAAAATAAAATAAAATAAAAATAAAACAGATATTCACATAGAGTACTTACATCAAGCGAACAACCGATGGTGGTAACGATTGCAGCGGTAAGGTAAGAGCGGGTAATGATTGGCATCTGTTTGTACCATTCTTCAACTGCTTGCGCCATTTTCCCCCCTTTTTGACTTCAGAATAATCTTCGATTTTCTCAAATCAATCAAAGGTTTTTCCCTATTTCTCTACCAGAAGTATACACCAACCTTTGGCTTTCTATACAGAAATCCCCAGAGGGCTTTCCAATCAATCAGCAGTCCCAATATATGCAAACACCTTTATTTGAAAAAAATTTCAAACCTTTTCAAATCTTTTCTCCTATCTCAGAACATGAAAATGTTTATCAAATTGAAAAACTCTGAATATTATAAACCAAAGGCAAAAACAATGACCGACCCAAAGGCAGAATTGGACGGGCCGAACCTGATTTGTTCTATCCGGATGTTGGATTGAACAACCAAATGTGTTCGTGGAGCGTGTATTCCACGGACCAATTATGGTGTTTTATTAGTCAGAGAATTACCAATTATATGCTTTTGAGTTAATTAATGATGTCAGAGGAGCGTGGACATATACTTTATTTATTTATTTATTTAGTCTTTGTAATAAAAATTGCTATACAAGTATCTAGAAGTACCAATTATCAATCGATTAATAAGTAAAAAAAATCTAAATTAAAATATTATGAAATATTACACTAATAAATTAAGGAGTTCAAAAAGTAAAAGAGATAAATGTGAAGAAAGTATATAGAATATTATTGAAAATTTTTCAAAACTATTTAATGTGTCTTTATAAAGATATTACACTCATTTTTAGGAATGCCAAAAAAAAATGATAAACATCGTTTTGTAGATTTTGATGTTAGAAATAAACGTGATACTGTCACATTATATCAATTACGTCATATATCCCTCGAGATTAAAGGAGAATGAAAATGAATATTCACTGCCGATTAGATGAATCTAATTAATATATTATAAACTTATAATCTTTTAATAATAAAAGTATTTTTTTTTTTAAAAAAAAGAGTTTTTTTTATTAAAAAAGAAGTCAATATATTATTGAATTACACTTATTTTTCACACTATTAAATTTACCTTTTTAAAAATCAACTTGTGATATTATATCTTAAAAAAATATTCAAATTCAATTTTAACTTTGAATGATATTGTTCTGTTTATTTTTTTAAATTTGAAGATTTCTTTCTCTTTTAATTTAATTCATATTTATGACCTTCATTCTTAAGATCTTGTAGTTACCATAATTTATATTCATATAAATCATTTATAATAGGAAATTATATATATATATATATATTTTTTTTTTTTTTGAAAATCTTAACTTCTCGAACTCATAGTGTCATATGTCATAAGTGAAGGTTGCTATCAACTAAGTTAAACATTCTTGACAATTTTTGTAAGTAGATTGATCTTAAATATTTATTTATTTTTAATATGTCATATTCTAAATAAATTATAATATAATAAAATTTAAAGTAATTGGTGAATTTGTTCTTATGTTTGACAAGTTTAATACTAAAATATATATATTTTTTTTTCACTTTTAAATTTATAAACATTTTTACTTGTCCTTTTCCACAAATTTTGACACCAAATTTACTAATTATTCAAAAATTTACTGTTTCACATTAAATTCACCAATCATTCGTATACTGTATATATATGTTTCCAAAATAATGTTATTTTTAAATTAAATGAGTAAAATGGTATTTTATCCAATTTGAATTCCGAAAGTAAATGGTACCAGATTTTGCCATCCGCCACTCCACAGAAAAGAAAAATGAAGATAAAACTTTGGGACCACAAAAAGGGTGGGAACGCATTTCGGAAAGTATCAAAACTCAATCCCAATCAGAGAACCGCCATTTCTCATATTCAAATTCAAAACTGAAACGGAAAAACGTTCACCGGCCTTTCGACCATTACCGGTTCATTCTTCATAATCTCAGACACTTCTCGTTCTCCACTGTCGATTTCCGCCCACAAAAATACCCAAGAAACACTGAAAAACCACTCAAATTCGAAGGCAGAAAACTTAAAGAATGGAATCAAGAACTCAGGGGCAACAGCAACAACCAATTTCATCATGCCCATCGCCACTGCCATCAACTTCTTTTTCCTTACTCAGAGACATTTCAAATATTAGAACACCAAAACAACCCACTAAAAATACTGACGTCCCTTACTCTCCTTATCCTCACAGCCAATCTAAATACTTTACGGCATCCAAAGCCACCCCAATTTCCACCTCATCGCGTCTCCGGACTGTCAAAACGTCCGCGACGGTTGCCCGTGCAAAAGTTGCACGGAGACTCAAAGCGTTTGAACTCGAGCAGACCAAGTCAGCCCGCAAAGTCCAGATCGATAAAGAAAAATCTCTGAAATCGTTGGCGAAATCACTTACAGTTTGGTTGAATTTTTTGTTCGAGAACCCAAAATCTTGTGGGTGTGAAGTGTCCAGGTTCACAGGAGAATTTGACCGGATTGGTGGTGAAGATGTGGATGAACTAGGAAGTTCACTGAAGAAGAAGAAGAAGAGGGAAACTGGACCAGGACGTGGAGTTAAAGTTGGTGTAGAGGGACCATGGCGAGTCCCAAAGAGGCAGAAGGATTTAACTTGGGGAGGGGGTTCAGAGAATGGAGAAACAACGTTTGGGTTTTCTGGCTTGAAAGCTTCACTAATGGAGGTCTGTAGTTTTGAGGACTTGAAGGAGAGGATGAGGGCGTACTTGAGTTTGTCGAGTTCTCAAGAGATATTTGATACTATGACTCAAGTAACAAAGGTCCGTATTTTATCTGTTTTATTCAATGAGTTTCTTGATTCTCAGGATTTTGATTCCCCATTCACTCCTGGTCTGTTAACGCAGTCAAGCCTTATTAGAACCTAATGAGTTTCAGACTTCATTTGTATACAAGAATCTAAAGGAAATGAAACCTTGAATTATCATAATGGAGTTGAGTTTTTTGAAACTGAAATTCTAGTTACTTTTTTGTATTTATGACTTCCTTGTATTCTGCTTTTGATCAAATGGCGAATCTTTTTGGGTGGAAGTATGGCATCCTGTAGTTTGTAATTCTGATCTAATGTCTTTGTCTGACCATATTTTGTCTGGAACATTTATAGATCCATATGTTTGTTCATTTGTGATCCTATTGCAATAGTTGTTGAGAGTTTTGAAATATGAAGAAACCCTAAATATATTTTGAACCATATGTTATGTATACTGATTAGCAGCAAATGTTCTAACGGTAATCATTTTCAGACTATTGATGAAGGGCGATTGAAGATGAGGTCTCATTGTCCCATGGTAACTGATGTTGGCATGAAGGAGAGATCTATGAGAGTCCTTATGAGTTATAACCCAATATGGCTGAGGGTTGGGTTGTATATTATATTGGGTGGTGACTCCTTGTTGCCTAATGGAGAAGTTAGTTCAGAGCAAGAAATGGCATTCTTAAAGATGGTTCTTGAAAAGCAGTTCTTCTCTCATCCTGATCTTGCTAAAGCCTTTGCTTATAACAAGCTGGTTGATGGATTGTATAGGCCAGGTTACTATGAAAAACTGGGAGCTATTATTCTGAAGCGCTTTTTGTTGCTTGTGCTTATACTTGATAGAGCCAAACATCAGAGCAGTCTACCCCTTAAATATGGAATTGATGGATTGGATGGGGGATCTCCTCTATTATTTTCTCCGCAGTCTAATATTAAGTCAAGCGGCCAAATGATTAATGGTACTTTATATACTACTACTATAATTGCCATTTTGTTTGTGTATCTTGTTGGCAATATTTAGCTTATGTGAACTGACACTCTCACTTGGGTTCATACTAGACTTCTTGCCTTCTGATCTGATGCATGGAGAAGGGAATCTTCTTACACATCTTATGATTGTAGGATATAAAGTGACTTATCTACAGGTATATGCTTGAGTTATGCATCGAATCACTTCATCTTTTTCCTTTTGCTGGTTTAGGGAGTCTATTTCTGGCATGGAGTAGTCTCCTTTTCCTTTTTAATGAAATATTTTGTGGGCTTTTGCAAGAATTTTTTTCCCCCCCCTTAAATGACGTATGAGATATTAGTGAAGATAAAGGCAGAAACTAACTAGTTCTATAATGCTCTTTTCATGGTGCAGAGTTCCTTAGTTGAGTATAATTTTAGGGTAACGGATTTATTTGAAGATCTTCAAGATGGAGTACGCCTATGCAGAGCCATACAGCTCTTGCAGCATGATTCTTCTATTCTCTTGGTTGCTAAAATTTCTTCTTTTTTAAATGAACTTTTGCTTTCAATCTTTCTTTGATTGCAGCATATCAGTCTACTAACTCAACTCTTCTGTTCACCTTCTATTTGTTGGACAGAAAATGGTAGTCCCATCGGATACTCAGAAAAAGTTTCTAGTTAATTGTAGCATTGCTCTTCAATACTTGAAGCAGGCTGGTGTTTCATTATGTGATGAAGACGGAATGTTGATTACAGAAGAAGATATCGCTAACAGAGAAAAGGAGCTTGTAATATTGTTGTTGTGGAACATGTTCGTCCATTTACAGGTGTGTCAGCTAACTATTATGCTGCTTTTTTATACTCTTTGGACCTATCAAATTTTGATGTTTTGTTTGCTAAACATGTTATAAAGAAGTCTTCCGTACAGAATTGATGCTTTTATATCCAGTGCTTTCTTCTACTGATAACTGATACTTTGCTTGTGAATTACTGCACAATCTGAGGTTATTTCTTGCTCTGTTGTTATCTGGTAGCACTATCCGAATTCAATTAGAAATAATTGTTGACTGGGTGTTGCTGTTGATTTCCTTTCTAATCTGCAGTTGCCCCTTCTAATCAGCAGACAATTGTTATCAGAAGAAATTACAAAAATTCGAGGAGTTGTTGAGGTATACTTTACTTTCATGCTTCAAAAGAAGGATAGTACTTATCATGAATATTTGGAGTGGAAGATACTTTGGCTTTATTTTTCATATACTATATATCTATACATTTAACATTTTTTTTGTAAATTTACTTGCCATCGCTCTACATGGACAGAAACATTCAAGCTCTTCCACACTTTTGGACATGCTTCTTGGTTGGATCCAGGTAATATGCATAGAATATTTATGTGAAATAGCCTCTTAGTGTTCTCGTATGAGTCAAGGGAATATTCCATAAGATAGTTATGACAAATTCAGCAGAAAGTACAGTAACATTCTGAATTTCCTGGAAGTCTTTCACCATTTATTCAGCAACAGTAATTTATTAATATAGTGAACTAAAGATATTAAATTTAGGGGTTATATTGCACATGAGGACACGATTTAATTTGTTTAGAAGCTCTGTTTACCGTTTATGATTAAGGGAAAAATAAATCAAGTCTTGTTTCCTGATCAAATATATACTGTGACTATTACTCTGCTTTTGTGTGCACTAACCTAGATGCTTGTGTTTATTTGAGATTTAGAATACAGTCATTTTGCTTTTGCATTTTACAGCTAGTCAAGGATTTCAAACACAACAGACACCACTGATTTTATTTTATTATATTTTTTAAAACGGAAGTTCAGTTCAAAACTTACTTCTTGTTTTTTAGGCAATTGGTGAAAGCTATGATTCCAAGATAGAGAATTTCTCTTCTCTGGTTGATGGAAAAGCAATGTGGTGTTTGCTTGATTACTACTTCCGCAAGGAACATCATGATTCTTCAGTTAAGGTTTTCACCATTTTTTCATATCCTTCTGTTATAGTCTATTGGTATTTGATCTTCATGGTTTATGGAGTCATTGTGCTGAAATGCAATTTGGCAGGATCTAGATGGAAAAAATGAAGTGGTTTCTTTAGTTTCAACAAATGAATATGCAGATGCAGTGCACAACTTTATATTATCTCAAAAGTTGACATCTCTTCTTGGTAACTTTCCAGAGGTAACAAATACTCTAATATGCTTCCTTTAGAAATGGATTACAATTTATACTTGTTTCTTTTGACCAAGATGCAAACATCAGTTGTAAATTAATATTTATTATATGTCCAATTTTCCATTAACAACTAATCTAAAGACTAGGATAAGATTTGAACAAAGAGAATTTTATTACGTACATGTAAGATAATCTGTCCAATTTTTATTCTCAGTTTTCCATTTCTCTCAAATATTTCCTTTATGTAAGGTCAATGTCAAAGTACTAACTATGTTGGTTAGAAATGGTCTTTATGTTACATTGCAGATAAGGTTTCTTTTTGTTACCTGTGTCTTGAATGAAATTGTGTAGATTGGGCACAAGTAAGGAATGACATCATAATTTTTTTATGTTGTATTTTCCTATGTGGTTATCTTGATAGTTTGGATAATCAAATTAAAAAACCAGGATGTTGGATGTTAAGCGTTAGGGACTATTTTAAACATTAACTCTTGGCCTGCAATAGTTATATCTACTATCCACTTAGCAGTTGTTTATTCAGCTTCTCTCTATTTGTTTCTGCTTCTTCCCCATGTAAACATGGTTACCTGTGCATGCTACATGGGGCATACTGTATAGTGTCACTAAATAAGCACTACATTTCCTTTTATAGGTTTTACAGGTCAGTGATCTTCTTGAACACAATGGTGCATGTAATGAGCGGAGTGTGGTCATCCTTTTGGTGTTCCTGTCATTCCAGTTACTTGTCAAGAGAAACACGGTAATTTGAGAATTTTTTGAACGATATGTTAATAGACTAAAATTTGCAGACTGTTATTTTGATTCTCTTACTTTTCTTTAACAGGATCAACTGAATTTTCATAAATTGCTGGGACACAATTCTAAAGCTCCAGAAAGGAAGCGCTTAAGTACTGAGCATTGGTTTGTCCATTCAAATGTTGAAGATAAATTACATAACAATGGTGAACGTTTCTCAAAATTTTATCTAATTACAGTATGGTACTTTAAAATAAATGCATAATTCCACTTCCTGACTTTTACTTTTGTTTGAATGGCAAAATTTCTACCATTGTGCATAGAAAATTCCACATTCTTAAAAGGCAAAGCTCAAAATATTAAAGAAATGTCGCTGGTGAAATACTTAGTATCTTTCTATACTGTTAGTTCAATGATTGATGGTAATTAACTGCCTAAACATTTACGCAGATGCTTCAAAAAAATTTAAGGCCATAATGACTTGGTGGCAAGAGATGGCTCAACAAAACAACAAATGCAATTTCTCAATTGCTACTTCGCATCCAGAGTGTATCTTGACTAACAGGAGAAGTAGTATCCAAAGAGGTGAGAAAATAGGCAACTTGAACTCTTTTCTCTTAGATAAATTATCTTGATATCGGGTGTTTGTACTCTTTTTTATTGATAGTTCTTGTTTGATTAATTTTAGAAAATGCTGCCAAGATCATACAATCTCACTTTAGGCGATCAGTGGATACTTCTAAATTTATGTCTATGAAGAAAGCAGTTTGCCTTTTGCAAACTGCCATACGGGCTTGGCTATTTGTGAAACTAGACTCATTGAACAACCAATTTGGTGCAAGTAAAGCTCAGAAATTATCATATGGTATGTGTCCTTCTTGGTAACCTCCTAATGTGTTCTTTTTCTTTTCAGGTATATCTGCTTCTTACTTGTCTTGTCTATTTAATCAATCAAATGCAGCTAAAATGAAGGATGTAGGAAATCTTGGCACATACATGACATTTCTTGCTGACCGACATTATTTTGTCAAATTGAAAAATTCTGTTTTAGTTATCCAGCAAGCTGTAAGGGCCTGGATTTTTCGAAGGCATCATGTTTCAAGAATGTTGTTTAAAGATCTGTCTAATGATGATCTTGTGGAAGCTTCCATTGTTTTCGGAGAAGATGAATCTAGTAGTCTTAAAAGCAGGGCTGCTACCACCATTCAAAAGTTTTGGAGAAAGTTCACTGTCTGCAAATCTCTACAAAAGCAGCACTCTGCTGCAGCTAAAATTCAAAGTCACTTGCGCTGTTGGCTGATGAGAAAGAGTTTCAAGGATAAAAGAGAAGCAACATTAACAATTCAAAGTATTGTAAGATGCTCAATACTGTCTAGAGATTTGCAGCTCCATAAGAAAGCAATGAAATCATCTATCCTTATTCAATCTCATGTTCGAGGATGGATTGTACGTAGGAGTGTTTGTAATCTAAGAATTTCAGCCATCCTGATTCAGTCTCATGTTCGAGGTTGGATTGCACGTAGAAATTTCCATAATTTAATATCATCTGCAGTCCTGATCCAATCTCATGTTCAAGGATGGATTGCACGTAGAAATGTTTGTAATCTAAGAATTTCAGCAATCAGGATTCAGTCTCATGTTCGAGGTTGGATTGCACGTAGAAATTTCCTTAATCTAATATCATCTGTAGTCCTAATTCAATCTCATGTTCGGGGATGGATTGCAAGAAGAAGCATCAATAGGCTAAGGTGCCTTGTTTTGACAATTCAAGTAAGTTATTCTCAAAGTACTGGTGATTGTTTGCCAGTGAATTCTTTTTCCTCTCTCTTTTTTGTTTGTTTGTTTCTAATAATTTGCTGCACTCACTCAGCAATAATTATTATCATAAATAGTAAATGGTATGGATGGATGAGAGGGATTTTTTTCTTTGTCATTCATCATTCATTTACATTTCTTAAAAGCCAGTTGTACTTAAGAGTCTCAGAATATCTTCTACATATTTTTGTTTAGGAAAATTCTGGAGCATAATTAAGCACATTCACGTCTAATTAGACTAACTTTCTGATGATTTGTATTCAGTGCCATTTCCGTCGGTGGATGAAGAGGAAGGAGCTGTTGGTACAGAAAGATGCTGCAATAAAGATCCAAAATACTTTCAGGTCCAGGAAAGAACAGAAGGCATTCTTTCAGAAAAGACATGCTGCTATAGAAATTCAGCGCTTAGTTAGGGGGGAAATTACAAAGAAAAAGCTTCTAGGTAATATTTTATCTTCTTTTTGTTTACATGTTACTGTCAGTTTCACTTCATTAATGGTGGCTCTTTACATGACAGGGGCTTCTTGCTGCCGTAATACCTCAAATGATAGACTTGTAAACTTTGAACTGAAAATAGTTTTGTGGTCAGTTTTGAAGATACAGAGATGGTGGAGGAGTTTTTTAGAACTAAAACTGAGAATTAGATCAGCAATCATCATCCAATCACATTTTCGGGGTTGGACTGCTCGTAAAATTGCTACTAGAGAAAGACACAGAATAAGAGTGATTCAAGTAAGCTTAAACCTCACAACTGTGCTTTACAAAGTTTATTTACTTGAGATGCTACAGAATATGTATTTATGCAACAACTTTATTGTTTTATTCTGAAATAATGTTATCCATCATCGTTAACTTTTCTGGGAAGAAGAAGTGCCATTCTCCTGGTGTTTGTGCTTGAAAGATATCTTTGCCTATCGTAATGGTGCATGCTTTTTCTGTTTCACCACTCAGTAGCATGTCTTTAACATCTCTGGATGCTCTTTTTTGAAAGTGCAATGTTATTGACGTATTCACTATGTTATTGTCTTCCAATTTGTTAGTTGACTCATTTTAAGATGTTAAAGTACTATGATCCCATGTACAATCTGAGTATCAACAGCAGTGTCTTCTCTTTCTTGATTTGCTTGTTTGGTCGTCAACATTACAGGCATACTGGAAAGGTTACATAGCAAGAAAAAATTCTAGAGGACCAATGTTAGATCTGCGCTTGAGAGTACAAAAATCTGCTGCAAATGTACATGATAGAATGCGCATAATAAACAGACTTATTGCAGCAGTTTCTGAACTTCTGAATATGAAGAGTGTCAGTGGCATTCTCCATACATGTGCAACACTTGGTAAGAATTAATCTACTTATTTCAGAACTGGGGAGTTTCCCTTTTGTTCAGGCATTTACTTGTGAACAGAATGAAATAACAGTTCCAATTTACTGTTCCACAGATATGACTACAGAACATTCACAGAGATGTTGTGAAGAACTTGTTGCTGCAGGAGCTGTAAGCACTTTGCTGAAGCTAATACGCTCAGTAAGTCGAAGTATTCCAGATCAAGAAATTCTCAAGCATATATTGTCTACTCTTAGAAACCTTTCTCGCTACCCACACTTGACCACAGTGTTAATTGACACTCGCGGATGTGTTGAGATTATTTTATGGGAGTTAATAAGGTATATGTATGTATGTATGTAGCTGAAATTCTTGATACAGAAGTTATTTATTTTCTTATCAGATTTTTTTTATATATATATATATATATATATATATATATATTTTCTTGCAGGAACAAAGAGGAGGGATACTTCATTGCATGTGAGCTTATGAAAAGGATATGTCTAGAACGGAAAGGCATTGAAGCAGTCCAGAAATTACCTGCCCTTTTGAAGAGATTACACAACCTTGCTGAAGATCTTGCAAAGAAAGCTGCATATGAGAAGAGGTTTGATGAACAATCTCAACTCTAATTTTATTTATTATCTTCTTAATCAATGTTTAAGTAGCATTTTTATTCATCTTCCATTAAAATAAATATAAACATGCAGGAATAATCGGGCACTTCCGGTTAGAGAAAATCATGTGGATAGAAGAAGACTGAAAGAAACTGTTGAACTCTTGGAATTGATCAAGAACTCTTAGCAGCAGAATGTGCAGATTTCAAATTAGGTCCCTTTACCAACTGAGACTGATTTTGGTGTGAATTTGTTAGAATACTGTTGTATGTACAAAGTAGTAATTTTGTCATTTTGATTCCATTATATTTGGAAAATTTGAATAGCTCACAAGAATCTTCCTTTTTTCTAACTAAAGAATTCACTGGCAGCTTTTAAATTGTACTAGCATACTCCTCACAAAGATTCTTTTTTGTAACTGGAACACTCGAATCTATGATTTTTTTTCCCTTTTTTTTTTTGAAGTCAGTGATAAAAATCACTAAATAGATTTATAATTGGTTCCGGCGGGCCAAGTTGTAACTTTGGGGACAGCAATAGATTCGGTGCAGAAGATATCTTTCGGCAGCAGAGTCCAAACTTCATAGCAAGTTGCAACTTTGTAATAATTAGTTAACTGATCTGCAAGTTGCCGAAATTAATTTGATTTGGGTCAAAGTTGGCGTGATAGATATAAAAAGCTGTTTGTATAGGATTTATTAATTATATCAAACTAAAAATATATATTTCAACATCACTTCCGGTGGAAAGAATTTGGTTTTCTCGTCACACAGTTTTGAATTCGAATCTTGTTTATAGAAAGATAAGTGTTGAGAGATTCTCTCTTATAAGCGTCCGATGTTGTTTGAATTCAATTTAATTAGATGAAAAGTTGTTAACAAACACGAAAAAATTATTAAAATATATATATATTTATACCGATCATGTGCTAATTGCCGCCTAATTCTATTAATGGAAAACTCCTGAGATTTACTCAGTGAAGGATATTTTCTTGAATCAGAACAAGATATTTTTACTGGGATTCTGCCATTCTTGGCTGATTAGGGTTAAATGTTTCTTCTTTTGTCCGAATCCTTGTCGCAATCATAACCCAATAGAAAGGAAGCAACGGATTCCATGTGCGGAAAATGTTGATATCTCGTTGAAGTTTGAAATGGACGAGGGGAAATCAATCGATCTAGTATTCCAATATCGTTCTAACAATTCTTTGTACAACAAACATTCAGACATAGCAATCTTCAAATGAAATAATTAATTTTACAGGACAAACAATCTCACACAAATGCTTAAAAGTTTTTTTCTTAAAAGAAAAGATCAAGCAGCCCTTGCAGAAATTCCCATCCTTTCTTGCTGCAACTCAGTTGGATTGATAAAGAGTGCCCTTCTCACGAAAGATCTCGGCACACTGATTGTCAGCACTCCGTTCTCATAACCGGCAGAGATCCCGTTAATATCAACCCTCTCCGGTAGACGAAACTTCCTCATGAAGGTCTTAGCTGGTTCTGTTGATTCGCTCACGGCTTCTGTTCGAATTATCAGGTATCTGGAGTTCTCAACTTCCACTTTTATATCTTCTTTTCTAACCCCTGTTTAAACAAAGAAGAATTTTTTTTTCAATTTTAAAAGTGCACACATAAAGAGAAGAGCTTGTTTATTGAAGTGGGTTTAAGGAACTTTTTATACCTGGCAGATCAGCAGAGTAAATGTGCGACTCTGGCGTTTCAGTCCAGTGGACATGGTTTTCAGGGATGAAATGGTAAGGATGGAGAAGAGTAGAGGTGAAGAGGGAGTTCCAGGAAGAGGGGTGGAATACTGAGTACTCCATCTCTGTGTGGAAGGGGATTGAGGAGATTTGGCGGCTTTGATAAAGAAAATGGATTTTGATTCGGGGTGGAATGAATGGTGGTGGCAGCTCTTGAGTATTTATAGATGCAAGTGGTCGGGGGTGGGGGGTGAGGTACTCAGTGTTGGCTGGTCTCTTAAAATTGATTGGTTCCTGATTTCTTTAGCAGAAAAGTTATCACTATCTAAAAATGTAGGTGCATGTGTGGTGCTAAAATTTGAAGTCCAATAATAGAATTCCTGTCTGTGTCTCACTTAGTTTGCAAATGACAAAAGAGGGTTAGAGATTTCAGCATCAAAGACAAAAAAAAAAAAAAATGGTAATATGCAAAAAAAAAATTGTCGAGTTTGGTTTTTACATAATATGCAAAAATTTGGCAGCAAAAAAAATTGCATACATATATATATATAAAATTATAACTGCAAACCCTTACTTCTCACAACTAGGTAAGCTCCTTTTGAATGCTATATAAAGTTAAGAATTCAATATTTATTGTGAGTGAAAATGGTAGAGCAAGAGTTTTAGCCTTTGTGGGTACAAACCAATTGAATGACTTGTTTGGCTATCCCCCCAGAGTGCAGGGTATGCAATTTGCACTCTTAATGAGGCTAGAAGTCCAAAATCAAGTGGAGACACCACGTGAAACAGCACCACACAAAAGTAAAAATCAAAAAGAAAAAGCTGATAGATATTATTGTTAAGGATAGTTTTGTCTGAAAAAAAAAATCACTAGTTTTCCTGTCCAACCATCTGATACGATGTACCAACTGCCATTCCTTTCTCCTTTCTCCCCTTTTTGGAGGTATGTACAAAAGTACTACCAGTGAAGCAAGGTAGCAGATATCATCAAGAAACAAAAGTTCCACAAGAAGATACAATTCTTGAAGATTTCTTCTCACTATTGAGTTGCAACACAGAATTGGCATCAGGTATTTACGCCCAGCACAAAACAATTGCTATAGGATGGAAGATTGGTAGAAGGACCATAACTCCTAACAGGAGAACGGAAAGGATTTGGAGTCACAGGATAGCTGATATGAAGACCAGAACTACGAAGAACTTGTTTGGCATTTGAACATGAAATCTCTGTTTGACAAGAGAAGAAAGCAGGACACCCCATGGATTTTATCAAGTCGATGGCTCCACCCCAACTTGAATAGGTGTCAAGCCCACAATTCAATCCCAAAATGACCTGTGGGTAAGGCAGGTAGGTGGCTTCCTCTTGATAATCACCCTTTATAAAACTTACTGTAACTCTGTTGCTTATACGAGAAACAGTCCCTGATAAATTTGTTGGAACTTCAGGCCCGACCATAAATATCTGTATGTTACCGACACCATGGAGCAGATGACCAATCTCAGCGAATGCTGGCATCCAATCCAACTCTCCTTCAGGTCCTAGATAGTGAAGAATCACCTCTTTGCCTTTCTGTAGAAGATTTTTTGAACTTATATTCAGTGCAGTCAATATGTAATAGGTTGTCAGTGGGTGGGAGAGAATATCAGCCACAGGGCTTGACAATGGCAGATAGCGAAGATTATAATATTCGGACCAATTAGAAAGAAGGATTGGGCTTGACAGGCCATCTCTAAGAGAATTACTGAAAGGTGAATCGCGAGGATAATCATCTACACTGAGGCCACCCCATGAATCATAAAGTTCACCTTTAGTAGGAAGTAAACCATAAAACCAGCGGGAGTAGCAGTTACACTTTCTCCTCCACATGCCCTTTTGATGCACACCTAGTGATTCAAGCCATTTACATGGATCTTCCGCTGAACAGGGGAACTTGAAGGTTGTCGTCATTGCCAGCTCTTCTTCTCTCTCCATCATGGCCCTGAAAAGGCCACATATGTCCATATGTGAACTCTTCCAGTGCTGCTGCTGGCAGAGCGAACTACAATAAACTACTGCACCACAACGGTCACAAGATATTACTTGTTTTGGGTTAAACTCTTCCTCACACATTGAACATTGCCTCAAGCTACCAGTTGAATTCACTTCTGCGTAAACAAACGTTTCTTCCCTGTATGGCTCTGAATGCTTGGTAGGGGTTGAGTTGGCAGATGAGCTGTTCTTTTCCACATATCTGTGGCTTGGTGGGTGGGAGATGGTAACAGCTACAAGATCATTACCCTTTACCATATCCGAGGACCATTGAACATCAACTGTCTCAATAAAAGGTTCAAAGTATATTGATCGAGACCACTTTGGTCCTGCATCAAAATCCTGCTGAAGGAGAGAATGCACTAAAGAAACAGCTTTTGTGACAGCATATACAAACTTAAGTTCTTCAAGGGTAGGATTCCTAAACTGAAGTTCACCAGATGACGCGCAACGAGCAACATCAATAACTGGATACCGATCAGTACCTGAGACTTCCAATGACAATGAATGAATCATTTTCCTATGAGAAGGGAACATCAAGGATTCGGCCTCATAAGTTACCCTCAAAAGCTCAATATTTGGAACTCTAATTGTCTCTCTATAACCAGTCATTTTCCTAGCATCATCTTCAGACCTAAACAAATAAAACCCTATATCCCCACCATCCCCACCAATAAACTGAATACATGGGAATGGTTGTTTTCTGTTAGACCAATCAGAATCCTTCCCCACCTTCACACCAAAAAGATGCCCAGGACGCAACCGTTTCCATGGATTAGTCCTATACAAAGCTGCCGCAGCTTTGTATATAGACCTAGTGAAAGCTGGGGTAACGCCATTCACCTTCAGTAGGCACGTCCCTGATCCAGGACCAAGTCCTGGACCTGTCCCAAATTGTTCTTGAAATCTGGCAAACAAACTCTTCAAGTGAAGATCCATCCTTAGCCTCTTCACAAATCACATCCACAATCAGATCTAATCTAACAGAATTCTTCAAAAACCCAAAAAGCTCACATCTTCAATCAAGAAGCAGAAAAAAGCAAGAACAGTTAACAGTATCAATTTTCACAAGAATTCAGTTCCACCCAACAAATTTGCCTTAGTTTTTTTCATTTTACTGACAACCCATCAAATATTTTCTAAAATATGTACGATATTTATCCACTTCACAGTTTTAGTAGCAATCTTAGCTAAACCCTCTTTAAACAGACCCAAGTAGACAGATAGATGTACAAGTTCATAGCCATACCAATTCAGTTCAACGCCATTGGTGAAGGGAAGAGCAGCAGTAAGGCTCTACTCCAAGCGAACAAACATTCAGTCACTAGAGCAACCGAGCACTTTTACTCGGCCCCGATCAATCTCTGTCGGAAAATGATTTGTGTTCAAGATTTCAAACTAAAGACAGCAAGTCAGCGTCAGTCAGAGGTGTTTCTTTCTAGATATGGGTCTCAAGTCATTATTCACTTTCTTCATCTCACATTTTATTTGAGTGAATTTTTTTTTTTTTTGGGTTAAACAAAAATTATACTGTAATAGATTTTTAAAAATAAAAGTAAAATTGTAAATAATTTAATGATATTATTTATTTTAATATATTTTAAAATAGAGTGCAAGCTAAAAAAAAAAAAAAAAAAGGAAAAAAAGAAGAGTGCACGTATTAAAAATGCGTTGTTTAATTACTTGATATATCCAAGGTCAGAAGCGTAAGAAGGTTGCGCTCCGCTTTCTAGAAATATCTCTTTCTTCCTTTTCCCCTCCAAATATTGGACACCGGAATTAGTTAGGGGTCCGTTCTCCGACATCTCTCGTTCATACATAATCGCCGCTTAATAAATCTTAGATTTTTTTTTTTTTAATTACAATGCAACCGGTGAATTCGATGGTTCCACCACCAATGGCTCCTCAACAGCAATACCAACAACAGCAGTGGATGGGGCCACCTCAGCAACAGTACCAGGTTCCACCGCCACAACAACAACAGCAGCAACCACCTGCTTCACATTACTATTACCAACAACCCTCTTCTCAACTTCCGACGCAGCAGTTCACCGCTGCTGCTCCTGACCCAAACTCTTCTGATGGGATCCGTAGCCTCTGGATCGGAGATCTGCAATACTCGATGGATGAGCAATACATAGTTAGCTGCTTTGCCCATACCGGCGAGGTATTCTATTATATTTGATTGCTTGTTTTTCTTGGCTTCACAAATTTTCCTAAAGTAGGTTTTTTTTTTTTTGGGTGGGAGGGTCAATGAATTTGATGGAAATTTCTTATTTTTCTTCATGAAGCGTTTTAGTAATACTTGTTATCTATCAGCCTTCTTAGAGGGGATATTTAAATTTAGAATCTATACTTTATTTTGATTCCAACGTCTGTAAAGCTGTGAAGAGTCTTGCAAGTTTCTCTCTTTTGGCAAAGTGAAATCAGGGTTGGAGTTTCTCGAGTTATTAAATTTGTTTGTTATGTTAAACACCGCCTGAATGTGTCTTAATTATGCGTAAGTCATATTTCGTTTGTAGGTACTATATTGGATGTTTCTGATATCATGTTATTTAGCTATTCAATTGCTTGATAGCTTAAAGTACTCATTTGGGAAAGCTATTGCTCTATCTCAAGATGATATTGATGATTAATCTTGGTTGAGTTAGCACTGGAGATCGTATATTATAAATCACGGTTCTGATGTAAAGGGTAATTTCTCTAAATATTATAGACCTGGAGCGGGTAGTTTAAAAAAAAAAAAAAGTACTTTCCTGGGGTGGCTTGATATGACTAATCCTCTTCTTTGCCCTTCTGTTTTGATGCCAATGCTTTTTGTGTTACTGTCATTTAAGCTCTAATTATCTGGACTCCCCAATTTTTCTGTGTTTTCTTGTTTTTGAAACTTGATTTTTTTTTTTAATATTTGCTTTTATATATTTTTTCCAAAACGAGCTAAAACTTTGCACCCCAGTTACCAGGTTTTGATGCTATTAGATCATGACAGTTTCTTTCTGAGTGATATAATCATTTATCATGTATATGCTGAAATCACATGCACATTGGTTCTTGTCTTTAACCATGGACAGATGATGTTTACACATATCTTTTAAACTTGTGTCCTATTCCTTCCCCACTGCATGTATTCTGTGGTAGATCGTATGTTTTGAGTATTATGCAACTCTTTGACACAGGTGGTTTCTGCTAAAGTTATCCGTAACAAGCAAACTGGTCAGTCAGAGGGTTATGGCTTTATTGAGTTTGTGAGTCATGCTGCAGCAGAAAGAAACCTACAGGCTTACAATGGCACCCTGATGCCGAATGTTGAGCAAAATTTCAGATTAAACTGGGCTTCTATGGGTGCGGGTGAAAAACGTTCAGATGATTCTCCTGATTATACAATTTTTGTTGGAGACTTGGCAGCTGATGTCACTGATTATATGCTTCAAGAGACATTTAGGGCCAACTATCCTTCCATCAAGGGAGCAAAGGTGGTGACAGATAGGTTGACAGGGCGTACAAAAGGTTATGGATTTGTTAGGTTTGGAGATGAAAATGAACAACTGCGGGCTATGACTGAGATGAATGGAAGGTTTTGTTCTACTAGACCAATGCGAATAGGTCCAGCTGCTAATAAGAAAGCTGTGGGTGGTCAGACAAAAGGTATGCTTCAACATCAACGGGATCTCTTGACCTTTCCATTTGTGTTTTTAATGATGAATGAAAATCATTGAATTGTTTCTATGACCATACTTAAGTCATCCATAGAAGATATATATCTAGATTTGCAGATTCTGCTACCATGTAGTCTTTTTTTTTCTTGTTTTTCAGTTTTAAAAAGTGGGTTGGGGTGACATATTGCCTTTTCAAGTAACTTTGTTTAGCAAATAGGATCTCGTTCTTTCAGTTATGATCTTGACTATTTGAAGATGGCCACTGGCTTTCTACAATTCCTTCCAGTACTTTTGAACTTTTCGGATTTGAAATAACATAGCTGACACGATCTCATAGAAATCCGGTTGTCTCAAAGCAGGGTGTCAGGCGGCTCTATCATTTAGGGGCCTGGAGCCAATTTCAGCTGGTATGATAACCCTTTTAGTCCGGGGTCTTGCATAGGTCAGTTTTATTTTTGATAACTGTCTTTTATTTTGGTACCTCGTGGAGTTAATTATACTACAGCTTTCAATTTTGCGTCTTCAATTTCCCATTTTTTACCAAGCTTTTCGTCAAGTTACTTTACTATTATCTTTCCAGCCAATTGTACACTTCGATATTAGCTTTAGACATAAGAAGCAAAGACAGTCTTTTTATTTCCCGTCCCTGATTTTCTTTGCCGTCAAACTGCTGTCTTTCTTTATTCACACACACCTATGCTTCTTCAACTAGTTTTCTTTATTGTAGATTTCATTTAATTTTAGTGTCCGAGAAGGGGATAACTGAGGAGTTATGGTTTGGTTAATGCTTGGTCTGTTTCATCAGAGTTGGGGCATATAGTCTGTTTCATTCAAGACTTTCTTGTTCTCTTAAGGTTATTTTCTATTTCTTTTATCAATTTTTTGGAAGTGGCTTTTTATATTGTGACAATTTTACTTGACATACCAACTTTTCTTAGTATTAGTTAAAGATAACACATGCAGCCGGGGTGTCCTTTCCATACAAACTCTAGGCCAAGTATAAGCTTGTTAACTAGTTAGGGTCATGCTACCCCTTCTTCACCTGTCTCTATACAACTTCAGCTTGTTGCATTCAGCACATTCAATTTTATTCCTTTGGGCCATGATTTTTCTAATGTCTATGTCTGTCTTCGCTATGTGAGCAAGATGTCTTGTCTTTGTGAAATTGTTACACCAGCTATACAGGTCTCCTAGAATGATAGTCTAGTCGTCTTATGGACTTTGAAATGAACTACTAACCTTAGTTCTTGAAGGCTATACTGTCAATTTTTCTCAAGTGTGAGTAGAAAATGTCACCTCTCTCTGTTGGCACAAAGGCTGTAGTGATTATTGCTGATAAGTAGTTTAGTGTTATGAAGTTCAGAGAGTACCTTTCTACTAATTTCTATCTTATAATTCATCAAGAATTGAACTTTTCCTGGATTAAAATATGATCAATCTTTTAGATCAAATGATGTAAAAAGAAGACGATCATTTTGTTGTCTGTCTACCTCCTTTGGATTTGTTGGTCTGGATGAGTATATGCTTCTCATGTTGCTGATTCAATAGTATCTAGTTGCATGGTAATGTTGTGTGTTTTGCATTATGTTTACTTCTTCCATCTCCTACTATATATTTTCAAGCTGCTTGTCTTTTGCAAAGTTTAGTTAATCATAAACTCATTGGAAATGGGGGCATGGTTTATTCTTGACTGGCATGATTCATTTTTCCACTTTTTCTTTTTAAAAGGAAAAGAGGGTGAGTGGGTTCCTTTTTCCTCCAGTTGATGTTAGGAATGGTATAAAGGTGCTACTGTCATCTATTATTTTTGAGCAATCTATGATGATCTGTGGTGAGCATTTTGTGTCTTGCATTTTGTATTTTGTTGTTGGATGCTGGATGCTATATTCTTTCTTATGTCCTTGTTTGGTGGAACAATGTAAACATGAATGTATGCGATGCTATGTTTTCTGGACCTATTATCGCTGCTTGTCTTCACATCCGAAAGATTTCCATTTTATAGGCAGTGGAACTACTAAATACACCTTAGCCATTTGAATTGTTGAGTTTGTAATTTAATTGCTTTTGTCTTATTTTAATGTTTATGTTTTGTGAATGGTGTTGGCTGTAGTTTAGAAGATTTTTAAGCAGTTGTATGATGATATGTCAATATATTTATTTATTTTTAAAATCTTGGGAGATGCCTAGACAGGCCTTTGTTAACCTCTGTTCCCAAGTGGATGATACTGTGTTATCTGCCCTTCTCCTCATCTTTGCTTCTTATGTTTACAGCTTCAAACCCAGACACTCAAAATGAAGACGATCGTACTAATACTACTGTTAGTATACTGTTCTATCTTTCAATTTCTGTGCTTAGAAAGGAACATGTCTCATGTTTGGTTCACTTGCAGTTATTTGTTGGGAACTTGGACGCAAATATTACGGATGAACACCTTAGGCAGGTCTTTGGCAACTATGGACAATTGCTGCATGTAAAGATACCAGTAGGCAAGCGATGTGGTTTTGTCCAATTTGCTGATAGGTAATTGATAACCCATTTTCTTTCTTTAGTTGATGCCCCAATTGTACTCCAGTTTGGTTCTTATCCATGTCTGGTACTGTGTTCCGTGCAAATTGATGGCAACAGAAGCTGTGCAGAAGAAGCACTAAGGATGTTAAATGGCACCCAGTTGGGTGCGCAAAACATTCGACTTTCATGGGGGCATAGTCCTTCAAACAAACAGGTACCTTTTGCCTTTTGCTGTACTTGACATTTCGAAGTGGGTTCCTAGCATGGTGATGTTTTAGTTCCCAATGAATCTGGCATAAAGACTGAGCTGTAATCTTTAAAATGTTTCAGCCCCAGGCTGATTCAAGCCAATGGAGTGGTGGCTATTATGGATATGCTCCTGGATATGAGGCCTATGGTTATGCTCCTGCAGCCCAGGATCCCAATATGTACTATGCAGGATACCCTGGCTATGGAAGTTATACACCACAAGCTCAGCAGCAGTCACAGGCACCACAGTAACATCAGGTATCATCAAACTGTAGCAAATACTCTCTTTGCTCTGGTTTTATTTGTTGACAGTATATGTTAAATTGTTAAAACACTTCTTTGCCTCCTCTATACTAACAAATCCCTAGTTTAAACACATGTTTATATAAACACTGTCACCAAACTCAATGTTTCACATTCTCTGCGGCCTGTGAATTTGAAAGTTGATCTTTTGAAATCCATCCGTTTATTTGCAGTGAGCTGCTTGCAAATGGCTAGTGACTGTTTTCAGGGTGGAGAACCCCCGGGCTGGAGAGGCTCTCAAAGAATCGTGGTTACTGTGCAAAAAATGCCATAACACCGTATTGTGGAATTTGAAGCTTAGGGCAGTTTTTTTTTTCTTTTTTTTTTCCCTTGTGGTTGCATATGTATTTCTTTGTTATCTTCACCCTTTCTCTTTTTATATTTCGGCTTGGTGCTTTGTGGTACATTTGGATTGCTGCTGAATTCTTTCTTTGTGATCACTAAGTAATTTGATTCCTATGAGGGGTTGCTTAATTATGCTGCATCTAATTTGGCCAATCCGAGCTCAATACTTGAGAATACAAAGAAGTGTAGGGGTTCATGGTCAGTGTCTGAGCAAGGGCATAAGTGTGTTCAGCCAAGTGTCGATCAAAATCTTTTGGACGGGAAATTAGTGTTATTTAATGCAATTTTTGCCTGCTGTATCGTCCCCTTCCTATGTCTTTTATTTATTTATTTTTATTATTTTTTAAATAACCTCTAATATATGTTAAAATACCTCAAAAAAAAAAAACAACTAATAAAATTAAATATTACAAAAAAAATATAAATTGAGAAAAATTATGTTGATTTTTGAAAAAATATATGTTTTTTTAAAAAAAATTGATCTAACAAGTTTCTCGAAAGAATCTAATTCAACACCATTGGATCTCTTGTAAAACATTTATTTATTTATTATTTCAGTTATTTATATTAAAATATAATATTTTTTATATTATATATATACATATATTATTTCTCATTTATATTTTAATTTTTTACTATTTTTATCTTTCCATATTTCAAATTTAATTACATTATTTATATTCGTTTAGTTTATTTTCCTTGAAAAAGACCCAAATACGCCTATTTTAAAATAAAAAAATTAAAAATAAGAACTCTATTTTCTAAAACGAAATTAAAATTTATAATAATATCAATTTTTTTTAGAATTCATATTATATTATATCCATTTTAAATATATATTTTTATTTGCTATAAATTTTAATTATTTTCTAAGTATTCTAATGTTGTGCTTTAACAGAATATTTTTATAGAAAAAGTTAAAAAAAAGAGTCAAAAAATTTGTAGAAAGTAAAATTGGTATTTAGAATTCTAATATCTAAGTGATAACTCAATACAATAAAAGTAAACTAAATTAACTATAAAATAAGTTAGTCAAGTGTGTTGTGGTCGAGTAGTCAGTAACTACACTCCTTATCCGAATGACGGGAGTTTGACACTCAACTCAGCCTTAGTGCTGCCAACCCAGTTATAGTGCTGCTTGGATCCGGGTGTGGATTATTCGGGTATAACCCGGATACCACACGATAAAAAAAAAAAAAAAAAAAAAATTGGAAGTCATACTTTGACACAAAACAGAGGTAAATACAATAATATAACTATATAAATATACTACTCATACTCCCGATTTGTCCAACAATTCCAGCTATCTATTTTTCTCTCGTGTGTCCGAAGAGGCGGGCCTTAACATGCCCACCAATTCCCCATATGATTATCTTAACATGGAACTGCCGAGGGCTCTCTCAGCCCAAGGCAGTTAGAGCAATGAAATCTTTGATTTCGGTGCATAAACCTTCTCCTCTCTCTCTCTCATTTTTCTTTCATTGCTAAATCGATTGGTTTCGCTAAGTTTGAATTTGTTCCGGCTTTGGGCAATGTGGGGGTACTACTCTTCTTTGGAATTCTAAATTGGATGTTCAGGTTTTGGTGGCTAACATAAATCTGATCAATGCACTGGTCTTCTCAGATCCTCCAGATATTGTTTATGGGCCTCCCATGAGGTCCCATAGGAGAGTTTTTTGGGATGCTATTGGTGATATTGCTGCTAGTTTTGACGGGCCTTGCATGTTGCTCGGAGACTTCAATACTGTAATTACTCATGTAGAGAAAGTTGGAGGTCGTCCAGTGGGGTCTTCGAGTGCTGGTAGTATGGCTCGGTTTATTTCTGATGCTGGATTAATTGATATAGGGTTTAACGGTTGCCTGTTTACTTGGGACAACGACAGGTCTGGGGCTGCCAACATTAAGGCAAGATTAGATTGGGGTCTGGCTAATGATAAATGGAGGCTGCTCTCTACCATCTTACGGGGATCCAATCGGATCACAAACCTCTACTGGTAAGACTGAAAGGTGCCAAAGTTTTTCGCCCTCATCCTTTTCGGTTCGAGGGAATGTGGACGTTAGACCAATCTTCCATAAAAGTTATTCGGAATGCTTGGAGTATCCCAGTTTCAGGATCTCCTCTTTTCCAACTTATTGGTAGTCTGAGGAATACCAAAACTGCTCTAAAAAAGTGGAATCGCGACACGGTGGGTAAGGTGCAAGACAATATTGTGATGGTTCGGGATAAGATTGATGCAATTCAAAATTCAGTGCATTCGGTTGTAAATCACACTAAGGAGAAAGAACTACAGTCTGAACTGGATAACTTAATCAGGAAGGAACAATTCCTTTGGTGTGAAAAGGCCAAAGAAACTTGGATTGAGGAGGGTGATCACAATTCGAGATATTTTCATCTATCTACGGTCATTCGACGTAGATACAAATTACAATCGCATCGATGCTATCCTAAATCAGAATGGGAAGGTTGTTATGATTTTGAGGATATAGGGAGGCTGTTCGAATCTTTCTACCGAGATTTGTTCTCCACATCTAGTCTCCAATTCCCACCGAACTTTGATGGTTTATTTCCATCCCCCTCTTTGTATATGTCTGAATTTGACTTGGAAAGCATTCCTTCTCCTGAGGAAATAGAGCGTGTGGTGTTTGGCATGAGCAATGGGAAAAGCTCCGGTCCCAATGGGCTCTCTCCTTTATTTTTTAAAGTTTTACTGGGATATTGTTAAACATAAGACCATCCGAGCAGTCCAGTTTTTCTTCTCTAAGGGTTACTTGATTAAGCCCCTTAATCATACCTTCGTGACCTTGATCTTGAAGAAAGATAATCCGAATTGTGTGGAGCATTTCCGGCCAATCTCACTTTGCAATGTAATTTACAATATTATTACCAAGATCTTGTCCAACCGACTTGGACCCATTCTTGACAAATTGGTTTCTTCGTATTAAAGTGCTTTTATCCACGGGAGGCAAATGTCATCTCTTGTCATGAAATCATGCATCACATCAACAAGAAAAGAGGGAAACTTCATCTTATGGCGGTTAAGATCGATCTAGCGAACGCTTACGATAAGGTTGAGTTGGAGGTGTTAAAGTCTATCCTTCCTTATTATGCATGGGTTTCCTCTGAAGTTTTTTCACTGGATCATTGTATGTATCTCTTCGGTTTCTTTCTCTCTGTTAATTAATGGGATCCTTTTGGTATGTTTAGATCCTCCAGGGGTTTGAGGCAAGGTGATCCCCATTCTCCAGCGCATTTTTACCTTGTTTATTGATTTGTTTTCGAGAATTCTGGTTAGAGCAGAATGTCCTGGTGCTTTACACGGTATCAAGATTAGCAGGACGACTCCCTTGATATCTCATCTGCTGTATGCGGATGACGCTAATATTTTCTGTCATGCCATTGAATCTGAAGCTTATTCTTTGCTGGAACAAATCAACACTTTCTGCTCTTGGTCGGGTTAGAGTGTAAACTGGAGCAAATCTCTTATACACTTCAATAGGGAAATTCCGAATGGTCTCAAAAACAACATCTGTCGTATCTTGTCTATGGTTGAATGCACTCATCAATGCTTATACCTTGGCAACCCTTTCTTTAAACCCAGTTCGAAGAGGGCAGCCTTCTCTTATCTCATGGAGAAGATGAAAACCAAACTAACTGGATGGAGGAGTAAAAATCTGTCTCAAGCAGGAAGGATGACACTCATTAAGAGTGTTTTTGAATCAAGTCCATTGCATTCCATGCAGGTTTTTCTTTGGCCCAAATCTCTCTCTCTTAAATTGGATAATGTAGCACGAGATTTCTTTTGGGGTTACAGTGGTAGAGAAGGCAGACATCTTTATCCTCGTGCATGGTTTAGATTGTGTCTATCTAAGAAGGAGGGTGGTTTGGGTTTTAGGCGTTTTCATGATGTGAATCGGGCTTTTTCTCATCAAGGTTGGATGCCGTTTGTTGTCTCCAAAGAATCATTTCTGGATGAATCTTATAAGGGCGAAGTACTTGAGGGGGCGAAGGTGTCTTGACTTCCAGAATATCCCCAGTAACGCCTCATGGATTGTCCAAGGTTTATGAAAGATTAAAAATTTACTCTTCCGAAACGTGTGCTACAGAACTGGGTTCAAATCTGAGTTGAGGATATTTGAAGATCCTTGGGTGCCTTCTCTACCCGATTTCAAGCCTCCTAAACCGGACAGTTGGCCCCATGATATTCTCTGTGTTCGTGATATGATTTGTAGGAGTTCAAGGTCCTGGGATTTTTCTCTTGTGCGATCCCTCTTCCCTGAATCGGTTTCTAATGTTATCACCAACACCTGCATTACTCCTCATTTAGAGCATGAAGCCTTAGTCTGGGTTGCCTCCATGAAATCAGCTCACAGAGTAACCCAGCTATCGCAAGAGAATCGAGTGGATCCCGTTCTTTCGGTGGATGCGTCTTTAATCTGGAAATCTTCTCTTCATCCGAGGCACAAACTTCTCATTTGGAAGATCTTATCTGATTGTATGGTTTCTTTGGATCGCATCAAGAGTTTTGTCTGCTGCAATTCTGTTCTATGTTTCATCTGTGGGTGTGAGGAAGAGTCTCTCCAGCATCTCTTTTCCTCTTGTCTGCTGACCCACGCTATTTTTGCTAATTCTATCTGGCAACTTCGAGCTGACAGTTTGATCCAACCTTCTTTGAAATCTTGGCTGCTAGATATTCTGAATCCTCAGTCAAAGAGTATTCCTTTGGGCATTGACAAAGAGGAATTCATCCATTTTGGAAAGTTTGCAACGAAATGAGGGTTAAAGGTCCGAAGTTGGACTGGGATGCTATTTGCAAGTCGATCAACTTATTAGCTAAATCCTATTTTCACGGGAGTCTCAATAGGAGGAGGAGTCCTAGTTTTATTTTGAAGAACGTGTGGGAGCCACAGAAAGCTGGGTGGAACAAGTTTAATGTTGATGCGACGATCTTCCAAGGGAAGGCATGGTCAGCCTGCATTTTGAGATATCACCTGGGTATTCCTATTGGTGCATAGGTTTCTGTAAACCCTTTTACTGACGTATTTTTTGCTGAGCTTAAGGCATTCCTACTAGCCTTTCAAGCCGGAGAGGATCTTAAATCTCAGAAGTTAATTTTTGAAGATGATGCACTTGGCGTGGTCCTTGCTCTCAATGGTGACGAAGCTCAGATAGATTGGCATTCCTCTCCTTTGATTGATACAGGTGCTGAGTATAGTCGCAAATGGCCACTCTGGACAGTCAAATATGTGCCACGGACTCTAAATGCTACTGCCCATAGTCTTGTTAGATGGGCAGCTCATTCTAATTTTTTTGGTTATCTCCCTTCCCATAATCTCCCCAATGATGTTTTGTTTGATCCTGGGGACTCTTTTGTAAGTTTGGAGAACAATGTTTCTGTTATTAATGAGGAGGAAGACTAAGTATCTTATTACAAAAAAAAAAAAAAAAAAAAAAAAAAAAACTAAATAAAATAAGCAATAATTCAAATCTGAATAATTAAGTAAAATAACTTAAATACTTAAAATAAGAACCAAGTGATAACTAAAAAAAAAAAAGAAAGATTGAATGACATCAAATAAGTTGATAACTTAAAGCAAAGAAAATCAAGCAAAATAACACGAAGTATATTTAATTTGAAGAAGGAGAACCAAGTAAAATATTTAACTATACATAAAATAAATGTAAGTAAAATAACCTTATGACGCAAGTAAACTGGTAAAAAAAGTAGAGTAGTTTGATGTAAATTTGATTTAATAGTATTTTTCCATAGCCAAAAAAAAATCCAAGTAAAATCCAAGGAATTAGACAAATCAAACAAAAATAATTTAGTTGAACAAAGCGAGTCAAATAAAATAATTTAATTGCATAAATTGAGCTCCAAATAATAACTCAAAGCTAGATAAGTCAAGTAACATATATGCACATAAGATGAGTTACAAGTGATAACTCAAAACAAAGTTAAACAAATAAAATAACTCAACTATATGAAATAAGTTTCAAGTGATAAAGAAAATAAAATAACTTCAACTACATAAAATAAGTTTCTAGTAACTAAAAACATGATAAATCTAGTAAAATAAGTAATAACTCAAAACAAAATAAAGTAAAATGACTTATTAAAATAAACTGAAAGGTGAATAAAGTAAAATGACTTAATTACACAAAATAAGTTCCAATACATTCATTTGAAAACCAATTGAAAATAAATAAATAAAGCAGCATTGGGATCCATTGGGAAATCAATGGATAATCCTACATGCAACATTCCCCATGTCACCTCATTTGCACGCATCAAGTAAAGGGTATATACGTCATCAACTAGCCTTGCTAATGGGAGGAAAATCAAAATTTATGCATCAAGAATGTATAATACTTTAGGTACCAATGGATTCTTCAGACAGAAATTCACACAATTTTAGTTCATTATAATCAAGTCACATAACTATAGACACAGTCCATTAAAAAAACAAGTAAAATCAGCATAAAATAAAACAACACCTTGAAAATGTCAGCAAGAAACATGCATACTTCCCTCGCATAACCCCATTGGAAGTATGAAATCTCATACAAAATCAGAAATCTCAAAACCAGTATTTGCAACGCAAACCTTGATCCTATGGCTACTAAACTATTAGTGTCCTTTTCTTCAGATTTTGGAACAATATATATATATAAACTATGCTCCAAGTGATAACTCAAAACAAGATCAACCAAATAAAATAACTTAAATGCATGAAATAAGTTCTATGTGACAACTCAAAACAAGTAAGGTAAGCAAAAACATTAACTATATTAAATAAGCTCCAAAATCAAAATTCAAAGCAAGTAAAATCCATTAAAATAACTAAACTAAATATAATAAGCTCAAATTGACAACTCAGAAGCAAGGCGAGTCAAGTAAATAATTTAACTAAATAAAATAAAATTCAAGTGATAACTCAAAACAAAGCGAGTTAACTAAAATTACTTAACTATATAAAATAAGCTCCAAGAGAGAACTCGAAGCAAGTCAAGTAAGAACACTAGACTACATAAATAAGTTCTAAGTAATAAATCGAAGCAAGGCAAGTCAAGAAAAACTTGATGACATAAAATAAGTTCCAAGTGATAATACAAAGCAAGATCATTCAAGCAAAATAACTTACGAACATAAAATAAACTAAAGTGATAATTTCAAACAAAGTTAGTCAAGTAAAATACATCAACTAATGAAATAAGCTTTGATAACCCCAAAAGAATAATAAAAAAAAAAGTGTCAAATGACAACTCGAAATAAGGTGAGTCAAGTAAATTAAGCTCCAAGTAATAACTTGAAGCAAGACGAGTCAAGTAAAATATCTTATCTACATAAAAAAAGTTACAAATGATAATTTCAAGTAAGTCAAACAAAATAACTCAATTACATGAAATAAACTCCAATGGATAACTCAAAACAAGTAAAATAAAATAATTTCTAAGTGATAACTTGAAAAAAAACGAGTTAAGTAAAATAATTCAATAACATAGGTTAAACTACAATTAATAACTCGAAGTAAAACGAGACAAGTAAAATATCTTACTTACATAAACTAAACTACAAGTTACAAGTGACAACTCCAAGTAAAGTTAATCACGTAAAATAATCAACTACATAAAATAAGTTACAATTAATAATTTGAAGCAAATAAAATATAATAAGTTCCAATTGAATCAAAGTAAAATAACTCAACAAAATAAATTAAGCTTCAAATAATAACTTGAAGCAAGACAAGTCATGAAAAATATCAAAACAACATAAAATAAGTTCCAAATAATAACTCCAAGCAAAGTTAATCAAGTAAAAAATAACTCAACTATATGAAATAAGCTTCGATTGATAAACTCGAAACAAGTAAAATAAAATAATTTTCAAGTGATAACTTAAAAAAAAAGCGAGTCAAGTAAAATAACTCAACAATATAAGTTAAACTACAAATAATATAACTCGAAGCAAGACGAATCAAGTAAAATATCTTACCTACTACATAAACTAAGCTACAAGTAATAACTCCAAGAAAAATTAGTCAAGTAAAATAAGCTACAATTGATAGTTCAAGACAAATGAAATAAAATAAGTTCCAAGTGATAACTCGAAAAAGCAAGTCAAAGTAAAATAACTCAACAACATAAATAAAACTTCAATTAATAACTCGAAGCAAGACAAGTTATGTAAAATATCTTAACAATATAAAATAAGCTACAAGTAATAGCTCCAAACAAACTTCATCAAGTAAAATAACTCAACTACATAAAATAAACTCCAATTGATAATTCGAAGCAAGTAATATAAAATAATTTCAAGTGATAACTTGAAAAAAAAAGTGAGTCAAGTAAAATAACTCAAGCAATATATATTAAGCTCGAATTAATAAATAGAAGCAATACGAGTCAAGTAAAATATCTTACCTACATATAAACTAAGCTACAAGTGATAAGTCTAAGCAAAAGTCAAGTAAAACAAAATAAGTTCAAGTGATAACTTCGAAAAAAGGCGAGTCAAGTAAAATAACTCAACAAGAAACAAGATGAGTAAGTAAAAATATTTTAACTACATAAAATAAGCTACAAATAATAACTCCAAGCAAAATTAATCAAGTAAAATAATCAACTAAATAAAATTAGCTCCAATTGATAACTCGAAAAAAGTAAAATAAAATAAGTTCCAAATTGATAACTTGAAAAAAAGGCAAAAATAACTCAACAATATAAATCATCGAATTAACAAGTCGAAAAAAGGTAAATCAAGTAAATAACTCAACAACAAAAATTAAGGTCCAATTAATAACCCGAAATAAGATGAGTCAAATAAAATATTTTACCTACAAAAGATACGCTCAAGAAATAACTCCAAACAAGTAAAATAAAGTAATTTCCAAATTACAACTCGAAAAAAAAATGAGTCAAATAAAAATAATTCAACAACATAAACTAAGCTTCAATTAATAACTCAAAGCAAGACGAGTAATGTAAAATATCTTACCTATATAAAATAAGCTACAAGTTATAACTAGAAAAAAAAAAGCCAAGTTAAGTAAAATAACTAGCAACATAGATTAAGATACAATTAATAACTCAAAACAAGATAAGCCAAGTAAAATATCTTACCTACATAAAATAAGCTACAAGTGATAACTCCAAGCAAAGTTAAGTAGGTAAAATAATCAACTACATAAAATATGCTCAAATTGATAATTTGAAGAAAGTAAAATAAAATGAGTTCCACGTGACAAATCAAAAAAAGACAAGTCAAGTAAAACAATTTAGTAACATAAATTAAGCTCCAATTAATAATTCAAAGCAAAACGAGTCAAGCAAAATATCTTATAAACTACAAGTGATAACTTTAAGCAAATGTAGTAAAGTTAAATAACTCAACTACATGAAATACACTCCAACTAATAACTCGAAACAAATAAAATAACATAACTACATAAAATAAGTTCAAAGTGATAACTCAAAGCAAGTCAAATAAAGTAAATAATTTAACTACACAAATTAAGTTTCAAGAAATACTTCGAAGAAAGGTGAGTCATGTAAAGAAGATGAAAACTAAGAGCTTACTATTGCAGGTTTGAGAATGCAGCCAACTAGATTGAAAATGTCGCTGCAAAAGAAATGAGAAAGACGAACAAAAAAATGAAATTCATCAATATTTTCTTTAAAGATAATTAAAATAATAAGCTCTAAATATACACATAAATGTAATATAATGAAGAAAAAAAAATTAGGTTTCACATAATAGAAACGCCATGGCTGGATTTACGCGGGTTTTTGATTAAAATGGCCCACTTTTTCAAGAAAACTCTGTGTTTGACCTACTTTTTAAAACTTGTGTAAAAATGGCCTTGTTGCATTAGACAAATGCAAGATAGAAATTATGTTGCATTAGCCGAATGCAATATAGTTTTTAATTATATGGCATTCAACGAATGCAATATAGGTTTTCATGTTGTGATATATGTATAGTGGATTTTATGTTGTTATGTGTAGTGGATTCTATGTTGCATTCGCGGAATGCAATATAGTGTTTTTGAATTATATTGCATTCAACGAATGCAATATAGGTTTTCATGTTGTGATATATGTATAGTGGATTCTATGTTGTTGTATGTAGTGGATTCTATGTTCTATGTTGCATTAAGCAACGCAATAAAAACGGAATGCAATATGTATAGTGGATTCTATGTTGCATTCGCTGAATGCAATATAGATAAGAATGCAATATGTATATTCTATGTTGCTTCATTTGAATGCAATATAGACAGAATGCAATATGTATAGTGGATTCTATGTTGCATTATCACTAATGCAATATAGAACATAATTTAACAAATATACAACACATTGTAATCTTCAAAAAAAATAAAACATCAATATAATTATATAATTATCTTTAAATTACTCATACTTACCAATATAACAACTCCACTCCCCGTAGCATGATAACCGTCCACATGTTGTCTTCGATGTCTCGGATTTCCAATCAACACCCGAGTGATATCACGATACCAAGCTAAGTATTGTGGATTACATTCATCCAAATTTGATAGTGGTACACCACTAGCAATGTGAGTCTCCCGATCATTCCAAACTCTAATAGACTCTTGATGTTTATGCATCCAATCCACCATAAAATTACCACGAAGGTGGAAATCAACGCATCATCGTTAATTGGGCTGGTGGATCAGTCGGAATCGGCTGATTGAATCCAACTCGCCTAAGGGCGCCTCTGGTCGATGGAGTTCAACTATCTCCCAACAAATTAGAGGGACCGTAGCATTCCATATCGCCGAGCCCCCTAATATATTGTTCTGGAATTAACTCCATCACCTCAATAGTGTACGGCATCCATATGAACTACATATTAAGACAATATATAGTTAAATATAAATTATATTATTATTTAAAAATAAGTAACAAAAATATACTTATACCTCATATGGTGACATTGCATCTAATTGATTGCGGTAGGTAATCAAGACATGTCTAGAAATTCGAGTTAAATTAAATTTCACATCCCAACGAGCACCGTAAGGAGCACCAATAGGAGCACATCAAGCTCTTTCAAATGTCGAATGGGCCGTAAAATGGGAATTCGCTCCCGCCCCCCAAAGCTACAAAATATATATAAATGTTAAATTAATAATGACTTAAAAAACAAAAAGATAGAAATAATACAAAATATACCCGGCACAAGACCAATGGTCCAGGATATCCCTGTCGAACACACCCATTTGATGCAGTACACATAGATCGATCAGAGATATGCTAATACACCACTACCCCTAACTCGCGTCCCACACATTTTCAAATCTTGTAAATGTAATGAGATAACGAAGATTTATCATATTCGCAGATATCTCCGAAAAATAAAAACCCCCGATAAGTAATAGAATTAAACCACGTGCACGCATATGATATGTATTTTCGTTAGCATCTGCTGGCAATGGAGTTGCTAGATGCTCATCTAAGACAAACTTGACCAATTTATTCCCACTAATTTTGTTAGTGTCCGTGCCTAAACCCAAGCAATCGATGACAAATATCTTGCCATTGAATTATTGTCTTATTGCATATTAGCCAAGCTAATCGTCTCACCGTCAACGGGTAATCCCCAAATAATAGCTACATCTTGAAGCGTAATAGTCACTTCTCCACATGTGAGGTGAAAAGTATGAGTCTCGGGACGCCATCTCTCAACTAAAGCGGTAATAAGCTTCCAATCTAATGTATAATATCCCGCTCGTCCACCCCTCCAAAACCAGCCATATCAATTAACTCTTTGACTCTCATTGATGTAGACTCATATAAATTCCAAAACATAGAGTCGGATCGTCTTACAACAAGTGAAGTCTCCAATATCTTTGATGACTGCGGCACCCAAATTAGAGAAGATCGATGATTACACCGATCTATTAATAACGTTTGATTAATCGGGCTTGGATGAATTTCATTTTCTATATTTGAATCCATAATCCCGCAAATCCAACAAAAAAATATATTACATTACAAAAATATATTATCCTGCAAGCCCACTGATATCTTTCATTTGACAAAGAAGGAGAAATAAAAAGAAGAAATTCATTACATATACATATACATACATACATATACATACATACATATATATATATATATATATATATATATATATATATATAAAAGAATGGGGGATATCTACTTTCACTAATTTCCCACAAAATCCTCCCCAATCTATCATCTAAAAATTCTTCACCCCACCACCCCGAATCAATTTTGCATACAATTTTAAATACAATCTATGAAAAAGAAAAGAAATAGAAATAATGCAGAATAAAAACTTGCTTCACTCTGAAGGTTCCAACCTGGGAAAAATACCTCTACCAAACTTCAAAAAAGTAGAACAATAAAGCCACAACATCCTTGCACAAGAAAAAAACACACAAAAAATTAAGCTCCACCTCATTAATTATTCTCAATGAAAAAATTAGTGTTGAAAAGGAACCTAAGTCATGGCCAAAAAACAGGTGATAACTTTAAGCAACTAAGTAAATTAACCAGAAAAAGACAACCCACATAAGAAAAAATTGAAACTAATACCTACCCCAAAAACAAATAAAAGAACATAACTACAGTACAATGAGCTTCAAGGAGGCTTCAGTGGTTTGATAATGGCTCAAAGAAATGGGGAGAAAAAGAAGAAAGAGAGAGAAATAGAAGAGAACGACACAGAGGAATGAGAGAATGGAGAGAGGAAAGGAAGGGTAGGGTTTTTGTTTATTAAAAAAAAATTAATTTTTTTTATTATATTGCATTTCACAAATACAATATAGAAACTTATATTGCATTTGTCAAACACAATATAGTTTTTGAACTATATTGCATTAGTAAAATGCAACATAGTTTCTATCTTGCATTTGTCTAATGCAATAAGGCCATTTTCACACAAGTTTTAAAAAAAGGGCCAAACAAGGTTTTTTTTTGAAAAAGTGGGCCATTTTAATCAATAACCCGATTTACGCGGAAATTGGTGACAATTTGAGGGATTTCAGCAACACCTACAAAAACAATAAACCTAGTAAAAAATAAATTAAATTTTAATTAAAGAAAGAAACTTCATCCTAAAAAGGGCTCACTCAATACCCTGATCGTTTATAACATAACTCCAAGTGATGACTTAGAAGTACGTAAAAAAACTTAGCTATATAAAATAACCTCCAAGTAATAACTTGAAGTAAGACAAATCAAATAAAATAAATTGACTATATAAAATAAGCTCAAAGTGATAATTCAAAAATAAGACAAATAAAATAAAATAACTTTAACTACACAACATAAGTTCCAAGTATTTTATATGAAGAACAGTTCAAAAAATTTTACTTTGGTTAATAACAAATAAATAAATTCAACTGATATTTAAAGAAAAACAGATCATGAAAAACTTGATCAGATGGATGGTGAAGAAAAGTAAATTTTGACAGAAAATAAAAATTTAAACAATGATTAAATAGTATAAAATTTTTATTTAGGGATTAAGCAGTAAATTCTTTAATAGTACAGGAACCAAATTGTCCAATATTCATATTCCCAAAATATTAAATAAAATTAAAATTTGAAAGGAAAATAGAGATTAAAAAAGAGTTCACTTGAATATGAGAAAATATGAACATTATTCAATAAAATAATCATAATAATGTAAAAATTAATGGCTATAAAAATTTAATATTTCTAAAATATCAAAAAAAAATTAAAATTTTGAAGGAGGAATAAAAATTTAATAAATAGTTCACTTTAAAAAGAGGAAAATGAAGATTTTTATTAAATAAAATAATATTAAAAATTTTATAGGATATAAAAAATAATGAAGTTATGATTAAAAAATAAATAGTTTAAAACTAATATAAAATCTATGCACATAAACGATTGATATTTCTAAAATATCAAAATAAAATTAAAATTTGAAAGGAGAAATAAAGATTTAAAAAACAGTTCACTTTCAAAAAAAAAAAAGGAAAAATGAAGATTTTTATTTAATAAAATAATAATTAAAAAATTTGTGAGATATAAATAATGAAATTAATATTAAAAATAGATAATTTGAAACTAATAAAATTTATATGTAAAAAAAGTTTGATATTTCCAATAGAAAAAATAGTTCCCTATTTAATTAAAAATTTTATAATCTAATCTCTTAATAAAAATTTTAAACTATTTAATCCTCATTTTACACAATCATCATTTCATCCATATCCTTCCCTTTTTTGTCATAATAGAGCACATGAAAACGTGACCAATTCTAGAGGGTAAAAAAGAACTTTCATATTTTCTTTCCCACAAAATGGAATGGAACACCCAAAATTAATTGGTCCTGCACATTCCACCACGACTTCTCCATCATTTTAAGTCTTTTTCCGCCTCTCTAAAATTTGCCATGTAAACCACATGATAAATTTTGATAGAAAATTAAAATGAGGATTAAATGGTATAAAAAGTTTATATAGGGACTAAGCTATAAAGTTTTTAACAGTATAGGTACCAAATAGGCCAATATTCTTCTTATTCCCAATATATTGAAATAAAATTAAAATTTGAAAGGAAAAATAAAGATTTAAAAAACAGTTCACTTAAAAAAAAAAAAAAGGAAAAATGAATATTTTTATTTAATAAAATAATAGTTAAAAATTTTGTGAGATATAAAATAATGATGTTAATATTAAAAATAAATAATTTGAAACTAATAAAATTTATATCATATAAAAAAAGTTTGATAAAATTATATAATTTAGTCTTTTAATAAAAATTTTAAACTATTTAATCCTCATTTTGCATAATGATCCTTCCATCCATACCCTTCTATTTTTTATCAAAATAGAGCACACAAAAACGTGACCAATTCTAGAGGGACCAAAAAAGGACTTTCATATTTCCTTTCCCACAAAATGGAACGGAACACCCAAAATTAATTGGTTCCGCACGTTCCACCACGACTTCTCCTTCACTTTTAAGCCTTTTTTCACCTCTCTAGAATTTGCATTTCCATGAGATAAATTTTGACAAAATATTAAAATGGGGATTAAATAGTATAAAAAGTTTATATAATGACTAAGCTATAACTTTTTTAATAGTATAGGTATCAAATTGGCCAATATTCCTCTTAATCCCAAAATATTGAAATAAAATTAAAATTTGAAAGGAATAAAGATTTAAAAAACAATTCATTTTAAAAAAGAGAGAAAAATAAGATTTTTATTTAATAAAATAATAATTAAAATTTTTGTGTGATATAAAATAATGAAGTTAATATTAAAAACTAAATAGTTTGAAACTAATAAAATTTATATATATATACAAATTTTGATATTTCTAAAAAACCAAAATAAAAATAAAATTTGGAAGAAATAAAGATTTTATAATAGTTCCCTTAAAAAATGAAAAATTATGATTTTTTTTTAAAAAAAAATGTTTTGAGGGATATGAAATGATGAAGTTATAAATGGTAATTTCATCATAATAATTCAACACTAACAAATTCAAAAAAGGCAGGTCTAACAAATTTAGAAAATAAATAAATAAACAACTTAATCAGAAATTCATCAAACATATATTGAAAATATAAAAATCATGAACAGAGACATTCAATTCCCACAAAAAAGATAAAATGTCAGTAATATAGAGTTTTATGTAAATAGTTAGATGAGATGGCGAAGAAAATACTTGATTGTTGGATTGTAGAATGGTTGTCTTTGCTGACGGAAAGAAGACCGGAAAAGAAGATGGAAGACTGTTGCTTTGCAGATTCAAGAAAGCAGCCCACTAGATTGAACATGTTGCTGCAGCCTGCAGAAGAAAAAGGAAAAATAGAAGAAGAAAGGATAAGTTATAACTGTACATATAAATGTAATATTATCAAGAAGGAAAAAATTAGGTTTCACATAAAAAAAACATCATGGCTGGTTGGATTTAATGCAGAAGTTGGTGACAATTTGAGGGATTTCAACAACAACCCAACAGAAACAATAAATCTAGTAAAAATTAATTAAATTTTAATTAAAAAAAAAAAAAGAATCAGTTCCTCACTTCCCCCAACTACCCTGGAAAAGGGCTCACTCAGACTCAGTAGTACAACGATCATTTTATATATATATATATATATAGCAAGACAACATGATTTCAGAAAATTCATGCAGACATTAATTCTTGAATTAGCTTACCCAGAAATCTTGATGAATTTTTTATATTGAAAGTGAAGAAAAAGAAAAGAAAAGAAAGAGAAAAACAGTGCTTAGTCCTTACATGGTGGGGTTATATAAACTGCCATTGAAGGAGGTTAGCAGCAGCCGAGTATGTCAATTAATCTTCAGCCGAGACCAGGATTTGCAGAAAAGAATTGAAATCCAAAATTAATATATCAAGAAGTCAACATGCCGCTGCAGAAGAAAAGGGAAAGAGACAGACGAAGAAAAATAGATTAGTCAAATTAAGATAAGAAATTAGGCTTCACAAAAGGGAAACGCCATGGTTTTGGATTAATATTTAATGCGGAAGTGAGTGACAATTTGAGGGATTTCTGCAACAGCCCAAGAAACATAAATGTAAGTAAAAAAATTAATTAAATTTTAATCAAAGAAAGAAACTATCCCTCAATTCCCCCAACTCCCCTGTTACTCACTGGAAAATGGCTCACTCAGTATCGATTGTTTATATGTTTTGAGGGATATCTATCATCCGCTAAGCAAATCAAATTCCAAATTTACAAATTGAGATAAAGGAACTCATACACCTACCCCACAACTTGAAAATTGCACTGTACTCAGTGTAAAAAGCTAATGCCTCACAACTTATTTTAAGGAAAAATAAGAATGCGAGAAAAACTATTACAAAGAAAAATAAATAGGTGTGGAAAAGAAATATAAAAGACTAGCAAATAAGAAATAAGCACAAAAAAAGAAAAAGAAAATGAAAGCTATCAAGAACAATACTAAAAGATAATCATATAAAGCAGGTGAATTTCAAATAGTATAAAACAAGGAAAAATAATATCATAAACTAATCCATAGGAGCTGGAGGATCCTGTGGTCGAGGAGTAGGAAATCTCGGTGAGCTAAACTCAAGTGGAGTCGTGCCACGAAGTTCTAGTGCTCCCGACATATCTGAAGTAGCTGAAGGTCGGGTGAGAGTCTCCTGAATCTGCAACAGCGTCTGTTGTGACTGAATTGACTGCTGCAAAATGTTCTGACAGATCTGCTGAAGAATAGTCTGCTGCATCTGAAGCTGAAGAATCTCCCTCTCGATTTTATCGAGACGTGCAGTAGTGGCTCGCTCTGAAGGTGAAGCTCGCGATGTCGATGAAGTAGCAGCAAATGGAGGAGGAGAACGGGACCGGTACCTCTGTGGTGGTGCAGCTGCGGGTAGCTGATCCTGTGACCTCAAAACGAAGTCGGCTCCGACCTTCCGTGCTATATTCATACGCACGAGACTCTTGTTATCGACCGGGATAGTGTTTCCACTAAGCATCGTAAGTTCTGCTCCATCAATGTCTATACCGAGATACCGAGCTATGTTGGTGATGAAGGGTCCTAATCCGAGAGTCATCTTCCTCGGGTCTGTGGCGTAGTCTCGGCAAATGCGAGCAATAGGCCTCGTGAGATCAACTGGAATACCACGCCAAATATGGGAGAGAATGGCTACCTCGGTGGTGTTAACCACCCCGGAACTGTCCTTCCGGCCCGTAAAGGTGTGGGCAAGAATGTAGTGCAGATAACGCAACGGCAAATGAATACCTGACGCTTTTGAGTAAGTCGGGTCGTAGGCGATGGTCGGATCAACCGTGATGTGCCTCCAATAAACACTAGACTCCTCGTTAAATTCCCGAACTGCTGTCGTATATAACTCTGTCTCGATCTCCTCGGTCGTCCAAATTCCAAAAGCAATTCCAAATTCCTTCATCGTAAGTGAACGATCAACTCCTCCAAGACGGAAGGTGACATGTTCCAAATGAGGATCAAATGTGGCGAAAAACTCGCACACTAACTCTTCGAAGACCGGAGCCTCGATGGAAAATAACCGACGGTAGGGTGCAAATTGAAATAACCTGTTCATCTCTGTGCGTAGCTGCATAGTATCGACTGCTGTCCAGTCAATACGTCGTCCATGAAGAATGGATTTGAGGGCAAAAGTGTGGAGACGTTGCGTAGCAGCGGGACGGTCTTCCGGAAATGTTATGAAAGGGTGCAAACCACCGCGAACAGCCGAAAGATGAGGTGCCATTTTGGGAACAGGAGATGAAAATCGTAAAGAAAATATGGAAATTTTGGAAGAGGAGTGAAAGAAATGAGAGAAGTTTTGAAGAGAGAATGTAAAATTTCGAATGTTTTAAAACTGTTCTGGAATTGAACACGGGCTCAGTGTTTGAATAAACACGGGCTCAGTGTTTGAATAAACACGGGCTCAGTGTTTAATAGAAAATCCAAATCCAAAATCTTGATGGGTTTTCTATAGTGAAAGTGGAGAAAAAGAAAATAAAGGTAGGGTTTAGTACTTACTTACATGGTGATGGTGGAGCTACATAAACTGCCAGTGAAGGAGATCAGCATCAGCCGAATATATCAATTAATCTTCTGCCGAGACAGAGAGACGAATTGCAGAAACGATTCGAATGAAGTTTTTTAGAGCGAAATTTTGGAATTCAGCGGACAGGGTTTTTCGACTGCAAATGGACGCAGAGAGAGAAAATAATGGGGGAAAAGAAGATGGAAGGAGCAAAATTTTGAAGACATAAATTATATAAGCAAGTGTTCCAACGGTAATAAAACTATCTCGGACAGATTTCGTTTTTTTTTTTATGAAAATAATATATTCTCTTAAAAAATAGGAAAGAATAATTTCAAATTTTAAATTTTAAGTAGATTAACATTTTAATAGTTTTTGTGTTATGTTTTTAAATTATAAAATAATAATAATTAATTTATTGTCGGAGTTATAAAATTTGTTATTTAAAAATAAATGTAAATAAAATACAAAAAACATTTTACATATAAAAATAAAATTAATTATACATTAAATTTATACTTAAGGCAAAAATTGTGTGACGAAATAAACAATTTAATCATAATTTCTAACTAATAAATTTAATAATAAAAATAATAATTTTAACAATTACAAAATTTAATTTTGATCTATCCATCTTCTGAGTTTTTGATGAGTTTCATCTCAATGGCTACTACTGTGCTTATTATATATTTTACATTGTGCACAGCACACAAGCAGCTCGGCAGCACGTAACATATTTTTGAGCAATATGATGTATTGAGCAGGAGTCCAGGATGGCAAAACTTCTGTAATGGATATTTGTCTAAACCGTGGGAATAAAAAATTTTAATGTTATAGATTAAAATTTTAATTATTGATAATCACAATTACAAATAAAAAAAAAAAAAAATTGGCTCTCAATCTGGTTTTTTTAAGTTCAAGCAGTCATCTGTAGCTTGCCTGAACAACTCCTGAACCTGCTTCAGCTCCATCTCTGTGAAACCAATTAAGTTTAAGGTTTAAATCTGGCCATCAACTGGTTTCATGTAGAATATAATAGGGTGAAGGGTCTTAAAAGACTTCAGATAAGCAGCACAAGGAAAGATTGGTAAGGGTGGAAAAACATAAAGCAATCATTTTGTTTCTTTAATTTTCTATATAATTCATGCAGATGCATTAAGATGGTTAAGATGAGATTAAGAACCCTATTATTTAGTGGCAGGTAAATAAAGGAAATAACACGATCTTGCTTCTTAAAATAGAATTGGTCATAGTGCAAACACTATAATAGTCTCACTGAATGCAGAGAATTTAAATTAAAAACAGTCCTAACCTGCAGCTTCTAGTTGTTTTTGGAGCTCCTGGCCTATCGAATCATTTTCAGCCTGCAGTATAAAACTTATGAGCATGACAATTTCCGAAATGATTAGATATGATTTAGAGAGCAAATTATGGATGAGAAATATGAATATGAACTTCTCATTGATATATAAAGCTGGTTTATGAAAAAATTTCACTTTTACTGGAATCATATGGTGTGATAAATATATTAAAATCTCCAATTTCAAACTTCGATGACAAATATTTATCAGTTACCAATTAATTTAATCATCCCCAGTTGATGTACTTTAGTTTTAATCAAAAAGCAACATATGTGAATAAAAGATATTTCAGCTTGCCTCTGCCAAGATGTCTAACAAAATACACAAGCAATCCATCCATCAAACATTTGATTTCAATAAGATAACAAAGAGGGGGTGAGAGGGCTAGGGCTGGGGGATGGGGGAGCCAAGTAACTATTTTGATACCTGAAGTTCTGCAATAGTTTTCAGTTGAGCTTCTTCACCTCCCTCAGCCAATGGTAGTGCAGCAACCAATGAATCAAACTGAATTCAAAGTTCATGAAAACCATAGTAACCATGTGGCACATCAAGTTTAGTTAGCGTGCAAGATGACAGCACAGAAGGAGAAACATAGAGATTGAAAAATGGGAAAGTAGACAGTGAAAGCTATTTATAAACTGTGTGAGACATAAGCCCTAGTTGTAGTATGCCTCCTCAGTATCTTGAGGGATCAACCATTAAAGGTGCAAATGGGGTTTTGCAGTAAATTAAACGAAAAAGGATCTCATGCATACTTGATGAATGAAGAAACATTCAACACAAGAAATGTGGTTTTAAAAAAATTAAGGTGTCAATAGGACCAAATAAGTCTGCTATGTGTAGGCAACAAGTTGAAAGGGACCTCATTGGGTCTCAACCTCAGGGAGCAGCCATGTTATCTGCTTCCTTCTTAGGAAGCTTAGTTATACATGCATTTTGCAAGATTATGCCAAACAGGTCACAAGTACATTGTGGAAGCCTGCTTTACTACAAAAGCTGGTGCTTCTGTGTTCATGGAATTAAATACCCCAAAGTTCATCAGATATTGAATACTGCTTTGCCACTTAAAGTAAAAATATAGGCCAGGTATTCTTGTGGTTTTGTTCATTCCACATAGAAAACAGAAGTACCTTTAGACAATGCATATAAGGTGAGTGGTAGAAATTTTAAATTTTGGATAATCTTTAGGCCATAAAGAAAACATTGAAGCACTCAGTCAAGTTTTATAGTCATCAATGAACAGCACCATGCTCTATACAATTCATAAGTCATTTTTATTGTATTTTTTTTTTTTTTTTTTTTTTTTTTTTGTAGAAAAGGAATATATATGCATATCTTGGTAACAGCCAACTATGAGCAGAAAGATGATTCAGTACAAACAGACAATTTTCATAGCTCACCAGCTCCATAGCTCTCCCCAAGACTTGATTCATTAGACTCAGTAAAGCTAAAATGAACATACACCTCCAACAAGGCCAAAAATTAAATAAGCTATCCAAAAAGGGGAAAAAAGCACAACGATACCTGCTTGGCAGCCTTGACAAGTGCGGCACTCAAGGCCTTGGGCTGTTCAGAAATAATGGAGGCATCTTCTACAGCAGTTGGTCCATTAGCAGGAGGTTCAGGATAATTAGGAGACAGCCTAACTGGAGGAGCATCCCTTTGAAGTGTTCCGATGGTATTAAAAGCAATAGATGCAATGGTATTCACCTGTTCTTGAAGTTGGGATATTATATCCATCTTCCAAATTCCTTCCAGAAATCAAGAAAACATTTCATCAATGGTATAACCAAAATATTCTTTTATCACAATTGAACAAAAGCATAAAAACATATATTATTTTCCGCCACACACAATTTCAAATTACCAAGATAAAACGAAAGGCTAAAATGTTGGGAAGATTGAAACTTTTTTCAACCAAAAAGATACAAACAGTAACGTAATTATAATCGGAAACAAGATAAAAGCGGGACGTTAGCTACGCTAAAGATTTCCCTTTTGAAACAACAATTAACAAGAACCCAAAATTTTGTAGTTAGCAAATAGAGTATCTGACAACTTACTCAAGTAAAAGGTGGGCCAACAATGCCCTAAATCTGATAGGGTTTGAAAGAGAGAAAATCTTCGCGAATGTCGGGACCGGTATCGTGATAGGTTGAAGCCACCCAAAATTTAGCCGCCAGATTTCTGTAGGAAAGGACTCCGTTTCACCTGCCGCTGGCTTGTCTGGAACAATTTTAGGCGATCAGGGGGTTCAAGGCAACTCCAATTGATTAGAGATTTCCGTCGCAAAGTAAGTAAAGAGCAGATACGATTTAATTTAATTCATCAAAAAAAAAAAAAAAAAGATACGATTTAATTTAAATACGCAAAATCTATTTGGCCCTAATATATATCATTATTTGATAAAATAATTCGATTAAATTTTATAAAGTTAAAATTATGCAAATTAATAAAATATTTATATTTGATATAAAATTTGGATTATTGGCCATTCACAAATTAAAAAAAATATTAAATTTTTATTTTCTAGGGGAAAAAAAAAAAAAAAAAAAAGACGTGGATTGGTTTATGATAGGAGGCACGTGGTCTCCTTGCGACACTTCTTAAGAACGTATGGCCACAGATCACAGAAAGATTACGAAACTATATATGATTATATATATATATATATATATTACTGCCTGTACTGATTTTAATTTTTCACAAACCAGAAAAAGAAAAAGAAAAAAAAATTCATTAAGAGTAGAAAGAAAAAACACATCGGAAGCCAAATTCTCTGTGAACCACAGACGCTATCTTCCTCCGGAATACCAGAATGACTTCTCTTCTTGCTAATGGAATTTCTAGGTTTTCTCCACAACCCATTAATGAAGCACCAAAGCTTACGAAGGGTAGTTGTCTTTTTCTGAGTCCCAAATCTCTGCCGGATTGTTTAAAGGTTCAACCGAGTTCAAGGAGTTTCAAGATTAGAGCGGACGTTAGCTATGATTCTAAGACCAGCATCGACTCCTCCTCAGGTAAAGAATCTTTAAAATCTAACAACGATGATGCTCTTCAGAAATTATTGAATAGAGAATACAAGTGGGGTTTTTCCGAAGAAATAGATTCCTTTACAATTCCCAAAGGCTTATCTGAGGAAACTGTTAGGCTTATTTCTTCGAGGAAAGAGGAACCTGATTGGATGCTTGAGTTTAGGTTGAAGTCTTATGAGAGATTTATGAATATGAAAGAGCCTAAGTGGTCTGATAACGTGTATCCGGAAATTGATTTTCAAGATATTTGTTATTATTCCGAACCTAAAAATAAACCTACTTTGGATAGCCTGGATGAGGCTAACCCTGAGCTTATTAGGTATTTTGATAAATTGGGAATTCCTTTGAACGAAAGGAATAGATTGGCAAATGTTGCTGTTGATGCTGTGCTTGACAGTGTTTCTATTGCTACTACTCATAGGGCGACTTTAGAAAAGGCTGGTGTAATTTTTTGCTCAATATCTGAGGCTATTAGGGAATATCCAGATTTGGTTAGGAAGTATTTGGGGAGAGTTGTGCCTCCTGGAGATAACTTTTATGCAGCTCTCAATTCAGCTGTCTTTAGTGATGGATCATTTGTATATATACCCAAAAATACCAAGTGCCCCATGCCCATATCTACCTACTTCAGGATAAATGCAATGGAGACGGGCCAGTTTGAGAGAACATTGATTATTGCTGATGAAGGTAGTTATGTGGAGTATTTGGAGGGTTGTACAGCACCTTCTTATGATACAAATCAGTTGCATGCTGCTGTCGTGGAGTTGTATTGTTATAAGGGGGCAGAAATCAAGTACTCCACTATGCAGAATTGGTATGCTGGTGATGAGGAAGGAAGAGGAGGAATATATAATTTTGTCACCAAGAGGGGACTCTGTGCAGGGTTTCAATCTAAAATTTCATGGACACAAGTGGAGACAGGGTCAGCAATTACATGGAAGTATCCAAGTGTGATTTTAGAGGGTGATGAATCAATTGGTGAGTTTTACTCTGTGGCATTAACAAATAATTATCAGCAGGCAGACACTGGCACCAAGATGATACATAAGGGTAAGAGGACTAGGAGTAGGATCATTTCTAAAGGTATTTCTGCTGGCCGTTCGAGGAACTGTTATAGGGGGCTTGTTCAGTTTATGTCATCTGCAGATAATGCAAGAAACTTGTCACAGTGTGATTCGATGCTCATTGGTAGTAACTGCTCTGCCAATACTTACCCTTACTGTCAGGTAATGCTTCGCCTTCACTACTTTCTTCCATGTTTTCTGATTTCTAATTCTTTTGGTAGTCTACCTAATCTAAATTGAAGCTTAAATGACAATGCCATGCAAGACTATGTGAATCCTTTTTCTCTCCCATCTTAAGTATGTGATCCTCAAGAATGCATCTATCTTGATATTTCCAACTACCCAGCATCTACCATTACATTCTATGTCATATTAAGTACTTGTTTTTACTATTGTCCTGAGAGATTTCTTTGTGATCTTTTGTGATTATACTTTGGCCACATGAAGCATTGTTTACTTGATTACATCCAATAAAAGCTGAGATAATAGATAATTTATGTATGTAAAATATATGTAAAGTTATGGACTCGGAAATTCTTTTGTCAATGAGCACTCCTATATGTACTGAGAAAAATGAGTAATGCATCATACTTCCCCTTAAGATGACAACTAGTTTGTAGAATTGGGCGACTATTTCTGGATGGTGTTTTATTGTTGTTGTTATATTTTTTTTCATTCTGGTTGTGACATGGGATTCTCTTACCCCTGAAGGACTTGGGTATCTTAGAACAGAAGATAATTAAAAGTGCACATTTGATGATCTGTAATCTAATCTTTCCAGAAAATAGTTTTTTTTTTTTTTTTTTTTTTTTGGATATTCTTGCCTGCATTTTCAATGAAATTGGGTATACTTTAATTGACATTGGCTACATATGTTAGGTAGCCTATTCTCTAGATTTGCATGTGAGAGCAGTAGTTCACTTGAAAACTTGAAGTTTCATATGGTATTCTTATCTGTATCTATGTGTTAATAATGGGCATTTCCAAGAGAGAGAGGCTGAGAGCAGAGCAATATTGGTGGGTTTGGTACTAGCAGAGACATCAATTTGGAATGTGAGGTAAAGAAAACAGACAGGCATAAACAAAATTTGAACTGAACTTGGGTTGTATCTCAAAATTGTTGGAGTTTGGTGACTGTAATTTCATTTGAGCAGTGGAAAGATAAATTATTCTATCTCAACTCCTAATTCAAAGCAATATATAAGATCCTATTTCAAATTCAACAAGCACATTTGAAGAGTGCTCACTCATGAATATGCACAAAAGCGCATTATGAGCCAAATGCTGCTTCTCTTTACTTTTTCATGCTATATTAATGCTTGATTAGTTTTTTTTAGCTGTATGTCGTTACGTGCACTATAAACATACTGTGTTCTTGAACGTTAACCGGGTGGTGGACTGTAACTAAGGTAGTTCATGAAGGCAATAGTAGAATCATCTTGGTTGCAATTTTAATTTTCATTATGATTGAGTTTGGAATAGCAATTGTGTATGGTTAGTATATTAACAAAAAGAATTCCATTGGCAGAATAGCAATTCCACTGCCCGCATTGAGCATGAAGCCACGACATCTAAAATCGGTGAAGATCAACTATTCTACTTTCAACAGAGAGGAATTGACTACGAAAAGGCAATGGCAGCCATGATATCTGGATTCTGTAGGGATGTCTTCAATGAACTTCCTAATGAATTTGGTGCAGAGGTGAAGCAGCTCATGAGTTTGAAGCTTGAAGGATCCGTTGGTTAAAACTTAAAAAGAAAACTTGTAATTCTATATATGAACTCCTACAAAAACCAGGCCTAGTACAGGATTTGTATATGCTGTAGTTGTTGTAACTTGGTTGTTTCTAAACTCTTTGATATATGTATAATTATGGGAATAAATGTCATTTTGGCTTTTCAATCTCATTCGAAGGGAAGGGATACTTCTTGTCATTTTATATTTTATTAAGTCGGTTGTTGTACTATTGGTTAGAATCTTTTGGCTTTCCATCAACGGGAAAAAACAACAGGCAGGCACAAACAAGGCCGCCTAACTATGTGGAATTTGGTCTTCGCCTTATACATCAACAGTCCAACCATGTATTTATTTCTCTATTATTTGTATTTAGGTATTCTGATCGATTAATCGATCTTGATTATACTTTTATTTAAGGAAAAGTCTTATACTATTACATATTTACATGTATTTATAATAAATAAATTATATAGCAATGAAAAAAATAAAACAACAACAGAAAAAAAGAAAGTCCTATCACCCAATGAAAAAAAACCCTGTTCACCCCAAAGAGTAGGGAGTTAATAAGATCAGGTGGAACAGGGACCACAAAAAGAAAGAGGGTTAGCCCATTTTGCTAAAAAATGGACAGTAGAATTACAATCCCGGGGGCAAAAGAAATAGACCAAAAATATTCTTAGCAACCAAACGACGACCTTCTTCAAGCTTGGTAAAAATCCTCCAATCATCAAAATTTGTCAATCCTTTGAGGGCAAGGATAACATTGGAAGCATCTCCTTCAAACCAAACCTTGTCGAGCTTCAACTCCTCCGCAAGTTTGAGAGCTGGATAGCCGCTTCTCATTCTCCGCACAAAAGGGATTTTCGGATTGAAAGCGGTTGACCCACCCAAGCTCCCACTATGGCACCTCGGGAGTTCCTAAGAATACACCCGATAGTAGTAACACCTCTTGAAAGCAGCATCAAAATTAAAATTTGAGTTCTCCAACCGGGGGGGTTGCCAAAACCTGTGACCCTGAACCCCTTGATTTATACTCTTCCTAGCTTTCCTCAGCTTACCAGCCTTCAAGTACTTTCCTAGCTGTTTGTTCACCACATCTCCTATGTCCTCCCATTTCGTATCCTCATTATCCATCCATTTCTTGTTTCTAGCTAGCCAGATATGCTCTATTTCTTAATTTTATATAGTATTTATAATGTGTTTTTTTTCATTATTTTTAAGTCAAGAGCTTTCTCTCTTTTAACTCTAGGTTTCCTTCTTGCTGGTGCAACATTTGGCATTTTTCAATTAATGAGGGACATCGTATACCTTTTTGGACATTATTATTGTTGTTTCTTTTATAGTTTCAAATGGAAAGAAGTCAAAAGATCTTTCTTTTTCTTTTTTCCTTGATAAATAAATAAATTATGAGAGTTTTGACTTTAGATGTTGTCCAGAAGTCACAAGGCTATACCACAAAAGAAACATAAATAAATTTTGAGTTAAGTTGTTGTACCTTAATTATTGTATTCTTGTATTGCTTTCCTTTGGCCATATGGTTAATATTGTGTCTGTGTAAGAAAGAAAGAACTTGCATTTTTTTTTTTTTTGTGGTATCCGGGTTAACTCGAATAATCCACACCCGGATCCGACAGCAATGCTTGGGTTAGCAGTGCACTAAGGCTGAGTTGGGTGTCGAACTCCCAACCTTCGGTTGAAAGTGTGGTTGCTGACCACTCAGCCACAACAGACTTGACGAACTTGCATTTTTTTGACGTCTACATATTCTTAAATTCTTCTTCTTCGCCTTTTTTAAAATTATTTTAAAAAACTAATTGCTTTTGAATCATAATTTTTTTTGGGCCTTTTAATTTATTTATTTCATTGATAAATAGAGTACTTAGCTAATTATAATATCACATGTTGGCGCAATAATTCTCTAAAATAATTATCTATTTCTCAGAAATTACTCAGTGAGGGTTTTCCAGCCACACACACATACATATTATATACGGATTTTAGCTGCTTATTTATAGGATAAATGATCGATTGTTCTCTAATAATGCACATATTTTTTTATTTTATTTTAAAGAAAAGATAAAAAGAATAATATAAGGAGATTAGTAATGGTTGGCATGAGTTATGACGCCTTCTAATGCCAGTGCCGGTGGCGGCATGAACGTGTTTACATGTTTCTTACGTAAGCCTTAAGGTGCAGGCCTTTCTCTCTCCCTCCCTTCTTATTTTATTTTTATTCATGGACATCAAATTCATGGGACATATATATATATATATATATATTAATGAATAAAAGTAAAAAGGAAAAAAAATATATGGTAAGGAGGGTTAATTTAATTTCTCACCTAACACATGGGTGAAATCAACACAAAAATTCTACAATCCCTAAAAAATATTTATATTTTATATATATATATATAATGTAATTGCCCAAAGATGCTTCCGACCACATTTCTTTTTGAAATTTTGAGTAGTTTGATGTGACGATTGCCTACATTTGTACACCACAAATTATTTGCATGAGAAATATATAATATATATATATATATATTAACTCCATTTGTACTTAAAGTTTCATAATACAAGTTATTGAAATTTTAAAAAGAGATGCATTTATCTCTATAATATTAAATATAATTTAAGTATTATTTTTTTTTCTTCTTATAACATTAAAAAAAGTTTTTAAAAAAAAAAGACGAAGAAATTATATATGGTAGCGTGCATAATTAAATGTAATCAAGAGGGATTAAAGAGAGATTGAAGTGAAGTGAAAGATTTTCATTTATCCGTTTATAAGTGTATTTTTATTACATAAATTAGCACGAAACCATTTAATCCTTTAACTATAATAGTATAGTAAATTAAATAAATATTATTAATGAACTTGACTCCCTTAATATTCCACCCATATCATATTCCATTAATTAATGTTGGCCAATATAATATATATATATATATATATATATATATACACATATTTTTACTTACAATCACTTTAATGTCATTCATCTACTAAATTGGCCAGCCAAAAATGGTCAACTTCTTAAGCTTCACTACTTTAATATATATATATATATATTTATCTCGTATCTAAAATTACTGTTTTGAGTATAATTCTCATTTAACTTGAGTTAGGTTAGTACAGTATATTTGTGTATTTAGTTTTTACCCCCACCAAAGTTGCAATCTGGGACAGCTCAATTCCCATTTAAAATGCCAATAATTTTCTAACCAACGCAGTGGTGCACATGAATTGTTTCATCACCACATGACCCCTCTCAATTTCACACCCCATCGCAAATTAAATTAATTAATAATAAGTATTACACTCTTCCTTCCCTTTCCCTATAAATACTTTGTTTTTTTATAATTTGATCCATCAGCTGATTGCCTTACAATCTCAGTTCACCTCCTCAGAGCGATCTCTCGTCTCTGATATACATACATAAATATATATATATATATATATATATATATACAGAAAATCATCATCATCATCAATCATGAGTGGTAGTTGTAATAAGCTTTTAATTGTGAGTAGAAATTCATCAAGGACGATGTCGTCGTCAGGATATTTTGCATATTCGAAGATGGAAATGGAGGATCCTGAGGAGGTAAAGCATAGAAAAGCACAGTTTATGATATACAAGACAATGCAGCAAGTTGATTCTATGAGTTCAAGAAGAAGCAGACCGTCGTGGTTGAAGGTTAAAACCTCCAAGTTGAAGTTTAGGATTGGGAAGAGATTAAAGAAACTGAGGAAGACCATTCTTTGCACCATTAATTCTGCTGCACAACCCACAGCTGCCGGTGGTCTCGTCTACAAGCAACTCCTTACTCAGTTTAGAGGTTTGAGACGCTTGTTTCGTAGTCGAGAAGCCATTAATAATGTTGCTCTTATTCCTCCTATCTTCACTTGAAGTTACTTCTTCTTCTTCTTCTTCTACTTCTACCAGTTATGTGTGGATCCATGGTTCCAATTAAAGCTTGAAGAGAAAAAAAAAAAAAAAAAAAAAATTTCTAGCATACACAAATTAATATATATATGTATTTTCTTTGAAGTTTGATGGGAAACGAAAAAAAGATTTTTGTAGTATTACTTTACTTACTAGTTTTTATTGGTTTCTCCTCATCTCATTCACTCTCTTCATTTGATCTGCCAATCCTCAATGAAATGGTTAAATTGAATATTTCTTTATTAATTTATAAAATTTTAGAGTATGTAAGAGTAATAAATTAAATTTAATATATATACCAGGAGATAGATAAATAAAATGATTAAATATTAATTTTTTTTAAAAATTAGATTAAGTGAAAATATAGTTAAATTAACTTATTTTTTGACTCAATGATGTAGTTATAATGCTTTGAAGGGTGCTATATTCTCCGACCCCAAAGTTGGTAGAAATGTTATATAATTTTAATATATAATGAGGTTCACTTCTCTAAATTAAAAATGATAAATTATATATATATATATATATATATATATATATATATATATCAACTCTATAGATGTTGACTATGAAGTGCCGTTTGGTTTGGCCATCCCAAGACTTAAAAAGAAATTTCTCTCCATATTTTTTGGCTCCCCATGTTCTCCAAAAAACCATTTTTATTTTATTTCTCTGGACCAAACCCCCGTCTGATGAAGTTGGCAGACTAAGAAAGAAAGAAGGCAAAACCAAAGGGAGAAAAAAAAAAAATATATATATATATATATATATATATATATATTCTATACACTCATTTAACCTCAATGTTAGCAACATCATGCGTCAAAACAAAGTTGTTTCCAGAGGAAATTAAACTTCTGCGTATATTCAATACTTTCCATGGTTAATTACTTAAACCCTACACTACTTGTTACTTAGTAGAGAGATTTTCAAAGGTCGTCGTTGTCAAAGAGATAATTACATCAATCTGCCGTTCTTTTTGACGAGTTATTATAAAGTCCAAAATATTTTGCTTTTAGTCTATTACTTTTTGGATTTTGTCTCTACCACTGGAATGATTTCTGTTCATATTTTAAATATATATATATATATATATATAACTTGACAATTTTTTAAATTTTTTTTATATATATAAAAAAATCGAAGATATTCAGAAATTAATTAAGTTTTCAATTCAGTTATCTAGAAAATTGAAATATAAAAGATTAGTATAAATAATATTAAATTAAGTCACTAAAAACTCATCCAAAGTGACTTGATTCTTGAGAAAAAAAAGTCAAAATATATATATATATATAAAATTATTATTATTCTTATTTTTATATATCTTGCCTGCAAAGTGGTTATTAGTGTCAGTGTTATCAAGTAGAGTAGTAATTAATGGATGAATTTGTCTACCAATCATTGTTTGACCTAATTAATTACCAATAATATGTTTGATTCTCAAAATTTTCCCATTAATAAATATATATATATATATATAGGACACTTTTTTTTTGCTAAATAAAATGTTTTTTAAAATACATTAACAAATATGTTAATAATAATCTTTTATATATATATATAATGTATAGAATAATAAATAATCACTTAATAATATTTTTACGCATGAATTATGTTATTTTCCAGGGCTTTTTGTACGTATTATTTCTTTCAATCATCAATAAAAGCCCTGTACGTACGTACGCGCAATTTCTTTCTTTAACTGGCATTTCACATGCATTTGGTCGTCCTCCCATCCCCTTCTTCAATCCAAATCATTACAAAATTTCCACTCCCATTATCTTTTTGTCCCCAATATATTCAATCTCCAATATATATCGTCTCATATCGAAATAATAAGTAAATATGTAATAGTATATAAGAATGAATCTAAATACTCATAATCAACTTGATGTATCCTTTTGATACAGTAAAACAATATTAAATAGTTGATTATGAGTGATTTTCCGAATGAAAAAGAATTGATGCCGGATTAATATATATATATATATATGTGTGTGTAACTACCACAGTACTCACCCATCCATGAGCCCATGGCGGTCAAATGTGAATAGATTTGCTGTGCCCTTGATTCAAAGATGTCGGTGGAACTATGTCTATGTATGAAGTGTACTTAGAAGAGAGAAGGTGGAAGAAAAGGAAACATAAGACACGGCCGACAGAGGTAATATTTTTTGGTCTTGTCCCCTCCCCGGCGTTACTGGTGTCCTATTCAGTACAACCGTACGTACACCTCAATTATTGATATATTACCCTGCCTGCCTTCAATTCATTTCTTTCCCATCCAATCCGCCTTCCGTTACTCCCTCAAATGAGCAATTAATTAAGAAGGCGTATTTAGACGGACAATTATTATTTTCTAGTTTTTTTTTTTTTTTTACTAAAATTAATATTAACCTTAGTTGCGTTTGAATTGTGGGCTGGTATATATATATGTTAGTGTTGATCCATCCTTATACATTTTACCAATAATTCAATAATTTTTTTTTTAATTTATCTATATCCAGTAGCTACTTTGGGTTGAGAGAAGCTCTTCTTACACCTATCTCTCAAAAGACAAGATTCGAACTCGAAACCTCGTATATAATAAACCAAACTCTTTTTGCTTGAAAAAAAGCGTTGGTTTATGAGAGATTGGTATCCTATGCAGATTGCAGACAAAAAGATGGATGACGTTGGGCTTCTGTACGCTTTCTTTCGGACTCCTTCTCTCTGGGTCTAACTCAGGCCTGTTTACAATATTATCTCGTCTACAAGACCCAATTCTTTTTTATATAGGTTTTTTTTTTTTTTTTTGTGATGAATATTTATATAGGTATCGTATATATGAGAATATGAGATATGTAATAAAAAAAAAAAACCTTCTTCTATAAAACTTCTTGACATCCACTTTACACTTTTGACATAAAAGAAGTTTAGTTATATATATTTTCGAATTCGAATATGACAATATGACAATAGAAAGACTGGTATAGAGAGAATTTTTACAATAACGTATTTGATTTAATTGGGTCTAATTCAAATTAAATTCAATTTAAATGTTTTTAAAAGAGTTTCTCTAACAAGGATGGACTTAAATTCGAAAAAAAAAAGATTATTATATATGATGGTAATACTATTAACACACGAATTTTTTCCTTTTTAAACAACATAAATTCGGAAGAAAATGAGTTTTTGCGAACAACAAATCTCCATACAACAATTACTTGGAGTTCCTATGGTATATAAATAGAGAGATCTTCGAAATTGTGTGCTTTTAGTATTCCTGCATTACCGTCGGAGACTTTCTCTCTCACTCACTAGAATCCGTTCTTTTAGGGTTCTTGCTTTGCTCAGCAGGTAAAGTCCATTGCTCTCTTTTTTTTTTTTTTTTTTTTTTTAATAATTTATTTCCCTCTGCATATCCTTCATCGTAGCAGTTATATTTTTTATTTGTTCTAATTCTCCATTCCAATGTTTAATCGACCAGGCTAATACAATTTATATTTGTCATGTACGTGTAATCTTATGCTGCATTTTTTTGGTGGTTCTTTCGGGATATTCGAAATTCCACAGTTCTTGTTGCCTGTTTTGGTTTTGGAATTGATTTTAAGTTAATGTATGGGCGATCATATCGACTAATGCATAATTTGGTTTCAAATTTTGTGTTTTCTAGGTAATATATTGAATTTCGTTTTTTGGGCCCAGTTATCATTGAGGGTTGTTTCCGTTTGGATTTTGCCTGGAAATGAGCATCGTAGGATTTGATATTGGAAATGAGAATTGTGTTGTCGCGGTGGCAAAGCAAGGGGGAATTGATGTATTGTTGAATGATGAATCTAAACGTGAAACCCCTGCTGTGGTGTCCTTTGGTGAGAAGCAGAGGTTTATAGGTTCAGCAGGGGCTGCCTCTGCCACTATGAATCCAAGATCCACAATTTCGCAGCTCAAGAGATTGATTGGTAAAAGGTTCGTGGAATCAAGCGTGCAGAATGACTTAAGGTTCTTTCCTTTTGAGATTTCCGAGGGATCTGATGGTGGCGTTTTGATTCATTTGCAGTACTTGAATGAAAAGCATACTTTTAATCCTATTCAACTCATGGCCATGTTGTTTGCACATCTAAAGCAGATTGCCGAGAAAAATGTAGAGACTCATGTTTCTGATTCTGTGATCAGTATACCATCATATTTCACAGATTTGCAAAGGAGAGCATATCTACATGCTGCTGAAATTGCTGGGTTGAAACCTTTAAGATTGTTGCATGACTGTACTGCTACTGCACTAGGTTATGGCATATACAAGGCAGACTTTAATGGGAGCCCAACAAATGTGGTTTTTGTTGACATTGGTCATTGTGATACTCAGGTTGCTATTGTGTCATTTGAACCAGGATACATGAAGGTATTATCTCATGCTTTTGATAGTAATCTAGGAGGAAGAGATTTTGATGACGTCTTGTTCAAATACTTTGCTGCCAATTTCAAGAAACAGTATAACATTGATGTTCATTCAAATGCTCGGGCTTCTATACGACTGAAGGCATCATGTGAGAAGTTGAAGAAGGTCTTGAGCGCAAATGCAGAGGCGCCACTTAATATTGAATGCTTGATGGATGAGAAGGATGTAAAAGGTTTCATTAAAAGAGAGGATTTTGAAAAGTTATCAGCAGAATTGCTGGAGAGATTTAGCATTCCTTGTCGTGAGGCTTTGGCCATTTCTGGTCTGACTCTGGAAAAGATTCATACAGTTGAGCTTGTCGGATCAGGCTCTCGTGTTCCTGCAGTTACAAAGACCATAAGTTCCCTTTTCCAAAAAGAACCTAGGAGGACACTAAATGCAAGTGAGTGTGTTGCACGTGGTTGTGCTCTTCAGTGTGCAATGATTAGCCCAGTATTCCGTGTCCGAGAATATGAGGTTAGATTCTGACAAATATATTTGTGGTTTAGTTTCTTACGTAAACACATGCCTTTTTTGGTTAGTTCTCCTGTCTAATTATTCTTTTGTTGCTCTTGAGATGGTTTTCTTGGTGTGCTGTAAAACTGAAAAGAAGGTATTTTTTGGAGATTATTAAATCTCAACTATAAATATATTTCATAGTTTGTAGTTCATTTGGTTTTGTTTCCTCTCTTTGAGGAAATATTGTTCCCAATTAAAAATATGTGTAAGAAACTAGTTCAGAATATTACATTGACAACAAATAGATGGGAAATAACTCGGGAGTCCTCTGGTTTGCAACTCCTATCCTTGTTATTCTGGTGCACATTCATCAGTGATGATACTGTCAAAGATGGATCAACTAGAAAATACTATGGTTTCTTTTTATTCTTTTCTGATGAATTCTGGTTTGATTGCACATGCAAGACTGCGAAAGTAGGAAGCTATTATCTATTGGAGGCTACATGTTTTCTCTTTTTTAATTAATAAGTTCCTCCTGAAGGAAGGGGTAAGGCATCATTTGGAGGAAATTTGCTTGTTGCTTTTTGCGTCATTGATGCAACAAATAGTTATGGCTTTCTTATCTGTAATGGAAGGGAAAAAAATGATATTTTTCCGTTGAGGATTCATTGATTATTGTTTGAGATTTATTTGACATGAAGAGAAGTGCCTTGTCATTTTCTATATTATTTTCTCACTGTCTATATTATCTTTTCAATAATTTGCAGGTTCAGGATTCTTTTCCCTTTTCTGTAGGATTTTCTCTTAATGGAGGCCCAATTACTACACTCTCAAATAGTGTGTTGTTTCCAAAAGGCCACCCTTTTCCAAGTGTGAAGATGCTTTCGTTGCAGAGGAGTAATACATTTCAATTAGAAGCATTTTACACTAATCAGAATGAATTGCCTCCTGGCATTCCTACTAAAATTAGTAATTTCTTGGTACAGATTTTTGGCATTATTCTATTATTTATTCTTTTCAATATGTTTGATGTCAGATAAATATTTGCATTTGTTTTTGTTTTGTGCGATTCTTTATGCCAGTTGCAACTGTAGAGAGTTTCTCACACAAGATAAACTGACTAAGCCTTCTTTTTTTTTTTTTTTTTTTTTTTTTTTTTTTTTGGGGGTAGAATGTAATATATCTGCTGTTTCTTGACCTTTGTTCTTCTGTTCGGATCCCAAGTCTTCACAGTTCAAAAGATGTTTTAAAAAGTAATTTAATTGTCAATATTCCCAGTTATAAAAGTAGCATACTAAAAGGAAATTTGTGCTGTACTAATAACTGAAAATGTAAAGAACTCATTTGGTGGTTTAGTAGAGTAATAAAGGATAAAGCTGAAGTTGGAAATTTTTTTTGAAAAGTTTGATTTTTCAAAATGACAAACGGCAGATGGTTTGGGGAGAAAATACTAAAAAAATGAGACTTAAATTTCTAGAAAGTTTACCTGAAAAGAATGGATGTGATCATTTTGGGAAGTATTTGAACTGCAGAAGTAAATGGGCAGGTGTTGCCCTTTCTTTTATCCTGCTTTATTGGATAAAGTTCTCTACATTTGGTTGCACTGTCAACTTGAAAAGAGAATCACCTCTTCATTGGATTATTCCATGTGAACTGTAGTAGTGATCATGACCTCCTATGCCATATTTGCTAATAAATTTGAGTAAATATGATAGTCTAAAATTGTCTGTGTGCGTTTCTTTCCAATTCTTGTCTGAAACTAAAAACCAAGCACCTCTATAGCTATCATCCATTTGTAGTTGTTTGGTGAATGTATACATCTTTTATGTTCAGGAGATGGGGGAGGGCAAGTATTAGAAACTTGGAGTTTCACTTTCACATAAAAGAAAATTTTAATTGTTATTATTTTTATTTTATATCACTGATCTGAATGATAAATTTTTGGAGTTCGTTGTGTGCTGAGAGATTTACTTATTAGATTTTCACTGGCCTCATTGTGGAAATATTTGAAGTTTTAATAAAGAAAGGCTAAAGTTAGTATTTGCTGTTTGTTTAGATTGGTCCTTTTCAAGCTTCACAAGAAGAAAAGGCAAAGGTGAAAGTTAGGATTCAGTTAAACCTGCATGGCATTATTACAGTTGAATCGGCCTCAGTAAGTGTGAATCTTCGTTGTCAATTTTGTTGTTCAATGTTGCAATCAAGTTTTCATGAATCCTTTATCTTTCTTTCAGCTGTTAGAAGATCACGTCAATGGTCCTACTTCAAATGATAATGCTCATTCTCTCTCAGAAAAGACAGAGAAAAGCTATCGACAGTCTTCTCACATGGCTAATGGTCCTGATGATGCATCCTCACATTCCAGATCTGCATCTACAGCTTCTGTAAGTTCAGTTATTAAAATTCTGAACTTGCATTTTAACTTCAGAAATTTTTTAATTGACTTTTGGTTCTGCCATATTGAGGGAAGTGTGCTTCCAGCCTTTACCATAAGCGAGGCTCCTAGTTGTAGGAGTTAAGCTTTCAATTTACAGGACTGAAAATGCATTCTTGAGTATATTGCCGCCATATTTTACTGATATGTAGCTTGATAAGAAACTTTGATAAGTCCTTCCAAACAGAAAAATAATCTTATTGTATAACAGTTTATGAATGTGCATACAGTAACACACCAAGTCTGAGATGGTGAGGAGCAAAAGTTCTTCCTCTTTGTCCTATCCTTTTTCTGTTTACAAACAAAAGATGCATAGATTTGATTGGGCAAAGGAGCTATTCATATAAATACAGCAAATGTTTTATTTATACTGTGGAGATATCTGAATATGGCTGGCTCAAACTATGTTTCTGGATATTTTATATTTTGTATATGGGCACTGTGAACAATTCCACCCTTGCAATAAAGAGGGCATTAATAAACTTTCTGTAAGATAGATGCATTACGTGGTTGGTGCTCTCATGAAGTCCATTTCTAATTAATGACAAATTTGCATTTGTTGTATTAGCCTTTTTTTTTTCTTTAAATCTGAATCAAACAGATTATTTCCTTTTACAGAGTGATGAAATGAAGAGAGCAAGGAGGCAGGATCTACCGGTCTGTGAAAATGTGTATGGTTCATTGACATTTGCTGAGCTGTCAGAAGCTCAACAAAAAGAACTTAAATTGGCCCAACAAGACTTAGCAGTGGAGCGAACTAAAGACAGAAAAAATTCCCTGGAGTCCTATGTTTATGAAACCCGTAACAAGGTACAGTCTTAAAAAACAGCAATACATATGGACCATCTGATTTTGAGAACTATCTGGCTAAGTGAGGGACTTCAAAGAAAATCTGAAATCATGATTTTAAAAAGGATGTGGAAGTCACCATTTAGATGCAAATGCCTAATTTTCACTGTCATGGTAATTTGAGACAACCATGAAATATATCATCAGGTTGATGCAGTATTCGTTATTCACTTTATAGAAGGTAGAAACTCAGATGATTCAGAAGTAAAATTATTGGGTAATAACTCAGAGGGGAAAAAAACCCCTAAAAGATTTAGCTAATTTAGCAAACCTGGTTGACTGAAATTTGGTTTTTTATTTTTATTTATTTGTTTTCCTGGGAAAAGCAGTGTACCTATTGTTGGCTGCTGCCTCTCACCTTCCCAAACTTTGCTGGGATGTAAGTTTTAGTACACCTTACATCATATCTTTTCTTTCAGTTATTTATTGATTGTGCGGGCTTAAGATTTACCATCTCTTTCTAATATGAAAGATATGATATGACAAGGCCTCCAACTGTTGGTCTGATTACACTTAAATAATCATATGCTAGTAGATGGCAGTACTTGTAATGAACAGAATATATGTGTTACTTTTTATTAGCCTGCCTAACATCCAAAATAGAGATGTGGAACATCTTGAGAAATTTTTCACGAGAATTTATTTCAGAGAAAGAATATAAGATAATTTGAAGCAAATTAAAAGCCAAAAGAATGTATGAATATTGTTGGAATTTCTTATATGCATTCTTTTTTAAATTTTTTGTGTATCATAGTTTTACATTTCAATGATGCATGTCTTTTGTTATTATATTTCCTCTTTCTTCTTTAACTTTCTTTTAGTTGGGATTTTTGTTTGCTCCAGAAAAAAAAATTCAATCATGTACATAGTAGTACTTCCTTGTTTCCAGTGGTTGTATACTGTTAACATTGAGTAAATGTTACTGCAGCTTCTGAATTCGTATCGGAGTTTTGCCAGTGATACAGAAAGGCAAGGACTTTCTAGTAATCTCCAACAAACCGAAGAATGGCTCTATGATGAAGGAGATGATGAATCTGAACATGTCTATTCTCAGAAACTTGAAGATCTTAAACAGGTGCTTTTCATTATTTTCTCTGCTGCTCAATTTTTCTCCTCCCCAGTTGTTGATGTTTATTTCTTCTTCCTGTTGAGTAGATGGTTGATCCCATTGAACATCGTTATAGAGATGAAGAGGCTCGGGCACAAGCAACAAGAGATTTATTGAATTGTATTGTGGATTATCGAATGCGTGCAGGATCACTTCCACCAAGTGACAGAGATGCTGTACATTCCATTCCATAATTTATTTACTGTGATCATTTCTTTCTTTTTGTAAATACAAACAAATATGTATGTGTGTCTGGGTTTCTCTGCCATCTTGACACCTTTTCATTTGCAGATCATCAATGAATGTAGTAAGGCAGAGCTCTGGCTTCGAGATAGAACCCAGCAGCAGGATTCTTTGCCCAAAAATGTTGATCCAGTACTATGGTCAAGTGAAATCAAGAAAAGAACTGAGACATTGAACACGTAAGTTTCTACTATTCATTAACTGAAATAATTCATTATTTTGATGCATATCAATCAGTGTTGTAAACAAGTGTTTCTACTGATTATGATGCTTGCAACATGTACCTGAAATCTTTGAATACATTGTACTGAGCTTCAGCACTAATGTACTGAGCTCTTAATGAATACATATAAAATTGTGATTTGGTTTTCACATTGACAAAAGCAATTGAATAGCTTCATGGAAGTTTCTTTCCCTTCCCTTTCTACTGAGGAATCGGGTGCTGAATGTTATACCTGATCTTTTCTTGATTTTCTAAATTGTTCAGGATGTGGAAACATGTAGCAAGATCCAGGCCATCTCCCCCTAGGCCGGAGGAAGTGGAGGAATCGCAATTAAGGAACCGAAAGGATGATATGTCAGTAGATTGACATGATTAACACTAACCTAGAATCCTAAAGAAGTGAACCCTGCTGAAGCATTAATTTTCAATGAGTATAATCCACCTGATGTCCTCTTCTCCCATTTGTGTCAAATGGTTATAGTATTATCTCTCTTCCGTTGGGTGCATTTTTTTTTGTGAGTCAAATGGCGGGTAAATGATTTGGTTCAATTAAGTTTTGCATGTAATTAGCTACTTCCCAACTTTTTCTTTTTATTTTTTTCTTATTTTTTTTACTTTATGAAAATCATTCAGTAGATACTAACATAGATGAGATAGATTTGGTCATATGATCTTGCTTTACTCCTGGAATTGTAAACAATTTTGAAGTTCCAGTTCATACTATTATTATTTTTTTTTGTATGGTGAAAGTTATGTATGTGATTGGTTGTAGAGTGAAAATTTGGTTATTTTTTTATTTATAAATTAGAGAATGATTGGGTTTTTAGCTTTGATATTAAAACGTACGATTTTGATTTCATTTGTATCAAAGCTATGATTAAAATAGAAGAGCTAATTTGTTGGCTAAAGTAAATTATTATCAGTAATATTTTGAAGGAAAGAACAATTTCGTTAGCTAGAGAAGGGTGACTCTGTGTGGGTTGTGACGACGTCGTAGAGACTTGTGTAGCCAACTTCTGAGCGCGCAGAAGATTGTGTTTTAACATTCATTCTATGTCAAATGTGAAATGTGAAGTTTTAATTTTGAATTATTTCATAGCTGAGAACTGAAAGCTGACATTTGATGACCTTGAATTTACTAATAACACAAGCAAGCCACTGCTCGGAAGTGGTGGCAGTCTACTGAGTTTATTTCTGGATAGAAACTGCGAACATGAATTAATCCTTCAAAAGAGGCTTCTTAACATCTTCCCATTTGTCCAGTCGGTGTCTGGCTTTCTCTACCTGAAATTTCATTAGGACTAAATTTCAGAGAAGAAAAGAAAAAAAAAAAAAAAGACTCGAGGGTGGGTGGAAATGAGTGTCTTTGCCCTAACCTCTTTGTTCCAGTCCGTACGAAATGTCACCCATAACAAAATGATTGTCTGCATCAATGTTCCCCCAATCATTCCAGACCATATTCCCTAATCCATCCACACACACACACACGAAGAAAGTATCATTACCATTACTCATTCTAATCACTACATGATCTTAATTAGTGGAAAAGTCAGGGTAAAATTGTATTGTATTCTGGTGATAGATTTTATATACTCTTTTGGTTGCAAATATGCAAAAGCTGTCATGGAAAAAATATATAGATAATATAAATATTACCTTAACTCCAAAATCGAATTTGAAGCCGAGAACGCAACCCACAGGGATGCCAACAATATAGTAACATCCCACATTTACATACGCAACAAATGCTTGCCATCCACACCCCACTGCCACACCTGTGAAATTGTGGGCACATTGCATATGACTGACTATGAATGAACATATATATAAACACGATATAGAAAATTAAGGGCAACCATGCTTTTTGTAACATTTTTATCAGAATTATACATAAAGTCTAAATAATATAGAGATAAACCTCAAAATTTTTAAGTGGGATTAGTTAAGCTGATCGACAATTCTTTTTTCTTACCTTTTTCCCCTCATGCATGATCTTCTTTTTTAATGTCACGATAAGAGCAGGTGTAAGTAAATGACTGATTGATTTTGGATTATCCTAATTAATCCCAATAAAATCAAACACTTCCAATAAAACATATATAACAAAATAAAATTGCAGTCGGATTAATTCTTGGGTAAAAAAAAAAAAAAAAAAAAAAAAAAAAAAAGTCAAATCAAATTCTTTATTACGTACCAGACAGAACTGGTTGGACGCCATTGAGAATGAGAGTGACGGCCAAGAGTGGACAAAGGTCGGAAACAGCCTCCGCCACATCTTTACCGTCGGTGAAAGCGTAGCTAATGACGTGCCTTAGCAACATAACTATTATAGCAGCAGCCACACTTATGATGAAAGAAACAGAATTCACTACCAACACCGAGAAAGCAGCTGACTTTGGATGCCCTGCTCCCAACTCATTTCCAACCCTCACACTGTACGTAACGTACTCAGTCATCACATGTTCATCACATATATATAACAACATAACAAAACAATATTACAAACTTTTTGTGTTCTTATAAATCATTACTAGAAAAAATTATATATATAATTGTTAGAAAATTACAAAAGATAACGTTACAAGATCATCATATATAAAGATATGTTGAGTGATCTGATTCATATTTTGGGTGTTACAACCTCCACACTCCCACTGGATCAGTGGTGGGCTATGGTCCCCTCAACTTCTACTATCATTGCATACTCCTTAATTTTAATTTCTTTCAAAATAAATTTTGACCAAATAAGTTATACGATATTTTTTTTTTTATTAATAAATAACAAAATTCAAGTTAAAATCTTTAATCTTTGATTAATGAAAAATTACGTAGAAAAAATATTATACAGTATTAACCTTGCAGCTGCATTGAAGCCAACAGAAATCATGAAGACAATGCCGTTCACTCCCATGCTGTACGTACAAAAGGTTATAAACGTCATTTTATAGCAGTTTCTAGATAATTCATTGTATTCCAATAAAATTTTAACTTTTTCCCAGAAATAGTTAATCAGAAGGGGACACCATAGATTTGTCCTTGCAGAGTAATGAAGAAAACCAATGTTGAATTATTGAGGTGCTGATGAATTATCCAAATATTTCTCTCTCTCTCTCTCTCTCTCTCTCTATATATATATATAAATATATATATATATATATATATATATATATATATATATATATATATGCATGCAGCATGCTTTCTATATTTAGAATTTGCAATGACATATATATATATATATATGTAAATGAAAATAATAATACAACAATAATAATTATAGTAGACCTAATTAATAATGCACATGAAAACTTTCATATGTTCATTGGACAACTGAAAAAGCTAAAGAAAACTTTTGCACTATTGGGAACCACAACCATATTATCAATACTACCAAGAAGTCTGTCTATAACCACTTTTGTCCCTCTCATCATATTGGTGTAACAAATTAATCAAAAAAATCTTTATGTGAGTTCTTTTCTTCCATCAATGAGTAGCAAATAATTGACTCAATATATATAATTCAAAAGTTAGGGTTATTGACAAAATGAAAAGCTTGAAATAATAATAATATAATGTTACCAGGTAGATAAAGAAGCCAAGGCAAGCTCAGGATCTTGTAACAATCCAGAAATCAAAACCAAAATCTGGAAATACCAAGCCTCCAAACACAGCATTACAGCAGAAGCAGCTGATAATTTCACAAACTCCCAAAGTCCACTAAAAGCTTCCCAGCTGAACCCTCTCCAAGTCACCTTAAATTTCTCACTCCTCACTATGTACACAAACTGAGCAACCACAATTATCCACCACGACAAGCTCAGCACTAGGGATGCACCTACTAACCCTAGCCCAATCTTGTAAACCGCAATCCAGCTCAGAAGCAGGTGGACGAACAGTGCTGCAAGCGAAATATAGGCGCTGGGTTGGACAATACTCTGAGCTTGCATGAATTTTTGTATGGGAAAATTGATTGCGTATGCAAATATCTGAGGAATCAGACCGTAAACGAACAGTGATGCCGCCGATGCCACGTTCTTGGATTCACCCAGCAATAGTAAAATTGGGTTGGAGAATACGTAGACTAAGACCAACGGAATTCCGGTTAAGGTAAGAACCACCGTTGCTCTTTGGAGATAAACTCCTAACATTTCGTATCTGTGACCACCGTATGCTTGGCCGCATAAAGTCTCCACAGCACTTCCCATCCCAAGCTGAAAATTAAAATTATGCATGATTAAATATGACTAAATTAATTACCAATATATGATTTTTTTTCCTCCATTTTGTTATCATGGAGAGGGATCGAAACCAAAATAGACTATAGGACACATTTGACTATGAATACATAAACTTAATATCATTACACATTTATAAGGCCTCCCAATTAGGGTTCAACTAAATGAAATGAATTGGTATGAGCCAAAATCTTCATCAATGATAGTATAGCAAAAGCATATTTTAAGTTAAGTTAACTGTAAGCAAATACATTTTCTTAATTATATACAATTGCACATTTATATATATATATATATATATATATATATATATATATATATATACAAACGTACCATGAGGCCGTAGGCAAATAATTGGATTCCCTGGTTGCCAAGAGAAGCAGCAGCCAGCTGGAGAGTGCCAAGGTGACCGGCAAAGCTACGAGTAGAAAGGGACAAGAGGTTGTTTATCAAGTACACACCGATTGCCGGAGCAGCGAGTCGAAACAAGAGTTTGAGCTCGATTTTGGTGGCTTTCCCGAGGCGCTTCAGGTATGGTAATTCAGTGTCCGTTAGCACCTCTTCAAGCTCGGAGGTCACCCCATGGGCGGAGGAGGAGAAGAACGACGACGACGACTGGTGGGATTCCATTAAGGACGGTACTGGTGGCAGCTGCGTGGACGCTATATTTGTTTCCACCTGCCTGCCGCCTCCATCTTCGTAGTACTCCATGCTATCCCTATCTACCTTGCTTTAATTTTAGCTATTACTATGCTCAATACAATAAATATTCTTTATATATAAATATATAAATATATAATATGGTTGGCAAATCACAAGTTATGACTGTTAAATTGAAATAGTAAGTTGTTCATTTTGTGAATGTATTTATAAAACTTGATAGATAGTCACCTATAATTCCATTTCTTCAAAAAGTAATAAAATAAATAAATTTAATATTACTAATAATTTAATTTGTTTCAAATTAAAACAACTATTAGATTTTCACAAATATATGTTGAATTATAACGGTTGGTTTAATTGGTTCCATCAATGAAAAGTCCAAACGAGTAGGATAGAATTGATCACGAGCTCATCCACTTTATATATACCTTGTTTTTTGTAATAAATAGGTTTTAAAAAATTAATTAATGTTAATTAGATTCCTTAAACAAAACAAAGGTAGTAAAAAGGCTAAGAGAATTTCCACAGTGGTGTGTGTAGTGGTTGGATCGGATCTATTAATTGTGGCATTTTTAAGCATTAAATTGAGACAGGGAGTTTGGCTCTGCAGCCGGCTGCCGGTGCTCCCTTTCCCTACCACTAGTCACTGCCCAAACCAGGAGTAGGTCAGTTACTACTTTCATTTTATTTCACGTTTTATACATTATGTACGAAAAGGTTCCACACATGTCCTAAAAGCCATCACTTTAATAAAACAAAAAAACTTGTCAAATTTTTTTTTTTTTTTGCTTATCGCACGGGTATTCCGGGTGGATACCGTCATTGAGGGGCGGCACTTTCAAGTCATTCCACACCCAGACTAATCTCGATCGCTGATTTGTAAGCACCTTATTGGGTGGAACAGCTGGCTAAAAGATTTAACATTTTTTCATACCCAAACCAGAATTTGAAACCTGAATCATTGGTTAAGGGATGATGAACCTCTACCGCTCCACCATATGCCTTTAGTTAAAACTTGTTAATTTCAATACACACAAAATCAGATTTTATAAGGTTACAAAATTGACACACAAGATATTAAAGATTGAAGTGAGATTTTTTTTTTTTTCTAAAAATATTTTTATATTTAAATTTTATTGATAAAAATATATTTAAAAATAAAATTAATTGGACTAATTTTCTAACCCATTTTTTAAAAAATATTTTGTCATTTTTTTAGTAATTTATTCATGTTTGGTAACCACTTTGAGTGTCAACTAAATCAAATTCGAGTCGGACTCCTATTGGAAAAAGCTCTCTTTATACCTATTTTTTCATAGACAATGTTCGAACTTGAGAGACATTACGGATGGAGAACCAAGTTTCTTCCACTTGGGCCAACAGGTGTTAGGTTAAAATATTTGTAATTAGAAAAACATGTTCGTTCTCTTTCCTTGATAAAAAGACTGATGATTTACAAAAAGACTTTGGAATTTTTTTTGGTCTGAGCCAAGCCCATGAAAGAAAATCCAAATCGGTTTTCTTTTCTTTTTTTTTTCCTTACAATCCGATATTCGAATCTACACGGGCCGACTAATCTGAATTCGAAGCGGGTCTAAGGATTACGAACTTAAGCTCCTTCCAATCTCAATTATAGGGATCGAACCGTGATTCGCCCTTCCAAATCGGTTTTCTTGGACTTCAAAACATTTTCCCGATATTCTTTTATGACCCGATACAACTTACTTGAATCTTTTTTTTTTTTTTTTTTCTTAGTAGTAACGATGAGGTTCATGTAATTGTCATATACTGATGATTTTCTCCAATAAAAATTAATATATCTAAATTAACAGCTTCAAATTTAAGATAATTTTGTTTGTTTTTTTTTTTTTTTTTTCTTTCCTAAAAGAGAGTGTCAATATTTGGGGGGAAAATAATCAAGAAATCTCGCATTCTCTGTTATTTCGTCATGCATGATGTAGATAGATGTCTGAGTATACTGCTAAACCACCAAGATAACTCTCCTATCTTTTTCTGGACTCTTTCGATGAGCATTATTGATGATCTCAATAAGTCCAAAATTTATTTTTACTTAAAGAAGAAAATAATTCAAAGAATGAATAATATATTGGGGGCTTTGTGATTAAATTCTTACATCCCAAAAGTATCACGACATCCAAGAAACATACAAATATATATATATATATATATATATATGTAAAAAGTTATGTCTGAAAATGGAAGAAAGTAGTGAATGGAAAAGATTAAACCAGTGTATGAAGAAATTAAGCTTATAAGCACCTCTCTTTTGTTCTTCCACTTATATCCTGTCGTTTTCTTGCTTTTTACACCTGAAAATTTCACAAAACATATTTCTTCCTCGACAGCACCACTTTTAAAATATATATATATATATATATATATTCGGACCAACCAAAATAATTTATAAGCATCTTTAATTTGACACGCAAGAAATTGAAGAATTCTTTATATTCTCCCCAGTTGGTTTGGAAGGTGACACATTATAGAAATATCAAAGTTTTGGAAGGCTAATAGACTATGTCTGCCATCCCTGCTTAATTATTCCATTGTTGAGCAGGTAAGTGGAAATAGACTAGTCTTCAGCTCAATGCTGGCTAATAATGGCTTTTACGAGATGTTGAAGCCGGGAAAAACTTGGATTTCTTAGGGTTTTCTTCGAGCATAGAGGTGGTAATCACCACTACTACCACCATATCAGTGATAACATGATATATATATTAAATATACAAATAAAAGATGTATGCTAGTGGCAAAAGTAAGATAGACAGGGAGAGAAAATGTAGATAAAAGGATGCCAATAGATGCCGAATGCATATATACTCCTAAGCTTGCATTCCACAAGAAGTTCCTCAGGTTTCAATGCATGGATTCCAATTGAAAAGTCAAGTTTTGGTTTTTTTTATATTATAAATAAATAACCTCGAGGGGCATTTGTGTTGTTGTGCAAGTCATAAATCTTTTATTTATTTATTTTTTTGTTATAACAGGAGTTCGTTCACGTGTAATTAGTATAAGGCAGCCATAATTCCACCTAATCATGCGAGTTTTAAGAAAAACAAGAGAGCTGCTGCACATCATCTCTCTAGGGGATTCATATTACAAATGTCGCTCCTGAAAATCATAGGAGTTTAAAATATTGCTATTCATATTTCTTTTTTTCTTTTCATCAACATCATCGTTAGGTACAATTTTCCTCTCTCTCTCTGTTTTTATTCGCTTATACAAATCAAGAATCTAATCAAATCATAGCTTTCTAGCACTCAACCGATGATTAATTAATACACAAACTGAACTGAAAAAAAAAAAAAAAAAAAAAAAAATAAAAAGAAAATAAGAAAAGGGCATCTTCAGATTTTTCATGTAGTTTTGCAGGTTTCCGTTCATATGTGTATTATGATTTAGCCGCCCAAATTAAAGAGGCTCGTCCTTTTCCTCATTCCACTTATCTAATCGACTCTTTGCTTTCTCCACCTGCATTCCATTTTTTTTTTTTAATGGGTTTAGGGTTTAGGATTAGTCGTATTTCAAATAAATAATATGCATGATTTTCATTTATATGGCGAATGAAGAATGGTTGGATGGAGTGGGGAGGGATTTAATTTTACCTCTGTATCCCAATTTGTCCGAAGTGTGACCCAAGTCAAGATGGCGGTCTGCATGGCCAGACCACCTATCATTCCTGACCATATTCCCTATATATATATATATTCCTTAATTAATTTTTATTCCTTTTGAACTAATAAATTAAAAAGAGGTAGAAGATAAATACATTAAAATAGAAATGTACCTGGACGCCAAGTTGAAATTTAAATCCGAGCAATAAACCCAAAGGAACGCCCACAAGATAATAGCAACAGACGTTGACATACGCAACAAATGTCTGCCATCCACATCCAACCGCAACTCCTTCAATCATTTCATCACACCACCATTCATCAGTCACCAACATACTTGTGTTTTTGTGTCTTTTCTTTTTTTAATTACTTCACCCCAAAATTTTTTATATAAAAAAAAAAAAAAAAAAAAAAAAAAAGGAAAAGAAAAGAAATGTAAAATGTTACCGGTCAAAACAGGCTGAATGCCATTGAGAACAATGGAGACAGCCAGGTAAGGAGACAGATCCGAGACGGCATTAGCCACGATTTCTCCGTCTGTGAAGGCGTAACTCATGACGTTGCGCAACACCAGCACCAGAATCGCGCAAATTACTGAGATTATTAACGAATTAGAATTCACCACCAACACCGCAAATGCTGCTGATTTTGGATGCCCTGCCCCCAGTTCGTTACTAATTCTTACACTGCGCATATGTATATATATATATATATAAAAAGTTAACTTTTGACAAACAAACAGAAACCACAATCCACCACGATAAATCACAAACAGATACATGTCTTCTTCAATTAATAAATCAGACATACCTAGCTGCTGCATTGAACCCCACAGAGATCATAAAAACCCATCCAAGGATAGTCGTGCTGCAAAGGGATCGACGAACAGAATTCAATATAATTAATTCTAGACAACAAAATTTTGAAAAATAAGAAAATGGAAAAATCAAGAAATTAGTAGTAAAACATTTTACCAGACAGCAAGAGCATCCAATGCTACTTCAGGATCTGGAAGCAACCCAGCAACTAACATCAAAACCTCCATATACCAAGTCTCGAGACAAAGCATGATAGCTGATGACGTGGACAATTTCAAAAATTCCCATAGTCCAGAAAACGCCTGCAAACTGAAACCCGTCCAAGTCTTTTTGCACCTATTACTCGTGACAATGTAAAAAAATTGTGCCAAAACCACAATCCACCACGATAAACTCAATATAAGGGATGCCCCTAACAGTCCCCAGTCTAATACGAACAACGCCAACCACGACACAAACAGGTGGATCACAAGTGTGGCTGCCGATATGTATGCGCTGGGATTAATTATACTCTGCGCCTGTAAGAACTTCTGTATAGGAAAATTTGCTGCGTATGCAAATATTTGCGGGATAAGACCGTACACGAATTTCGCCGCCGAGGATGCTACTTGTTCCGATTCACCAAGAAGAAGCAGAATCGGCTTAGAAAATATGTAAACCAGCATAACCAGTAAACCAGCTGCCATCAGAAGGATCGTTGATCTTTGCATATAGATTCCTAACATCTCGTACTTGTGAGCTCCGTATGCCTGCCCGCACAACGTCTCCACCGCGCTTCCCATTCCGAGCTGCTCATCCACAGATTTAATTAATTATTTATTTATTTTATATTTAAATATTTGATAGTACTATTAATTAATTACCATAAGTCCATAGGCAAAGAGTTGGATGCCATTATTGCCGAGGGAGGAGGCCGCGAGAGCACGATTACCGAGATGACCGCAGAAGATTTGAGTGGACATGGAAACTACATTTCCGAGCAAATAAACCACGCAAGCCGGAGCAGCAAGGCGGTAGAGCGTGTTCAATTCGAGGAGGACGGCTTTTCTGAGCCGATGAAACGGAGCCAAATTTGTATCCGATAGAATTTCCTCTAGCTCAGAGCTCACTCCTTCCCCGCCAATTGAGTGTTTAGGTGAAAGCAATGCTTCATTAATGGTGTTGCCTGCACCGTCCATTTTCTTCCTCCGATCCTTCCAAGCTTCCACTAAGTTGGTCGATCGGCTTCAATTTTGAGGAAGATAAATCATTAGTTTTTTTCTGAGAATTGAGGAAGATATATCACGTACAGGTTCACGGGATATTTTTATATACACATGGTTTATACTATAATTTTTAATTTTTTATTTACAATTTCTATCTGTATTGCGCCGATATTTTTAGTCAGAAGTCAGAACCTTCTATTCATATAACCTTTTGTAATTACAGTTTTTTTTTTTTTTTTTTTTTTTTTTTTTAGAAAAAATATATATACATGTATCACGAGTAAATTTATTAAAATTAAAAATATTTGACTATTATTAGCTCTTATTATTTATTTACTTTAAAAAAATTGTATTGTTTTAAGTTATCCGACCTAGAAAAAGAATTATATTTATTATTTTTAATAAATATGTTGCTCATTGTCAATAAAGTTTATATAAAAACTTTTTTAGCTGGCTTCGCGATCAAGGTGGATCCAAAAACGTGATGCCACGTCATCAAGTTGGATCCAAAAACTAGAATCTTCTAAGGTATTATCTTCATACTAATATACTATTATTCTAATTATATAATAATTATTGCTCATTTTCTAAGTTTATATTATTGAATAAAGCTTTTCCACATACTATCTGCTTTTGAGAAATATTTGTTATATTTATTTAAATTAGTAAACGAAATAATTTTAAAAAGTGAATAAAAATTTATTTTCCTTTTAAAAAAAAAAAAATCGACGGGGCGGAGCAGGAAAGATAAAATTTACTTCACTAATTTGTAGTAATTATATATAAGCCATTTTATGAATTGCTTTTTTGTTTCGTAGCATAAATATGTTCCACTTTTTCTTTTTCTTTTTTTTCACAAAAAAAGATATTATTATTCATTCCTTCCACATTCAATTTTCTTTTTTTATATGTCTAATAAAATAATACTAAAGAATTTATTATATAACAATCTCAAAAAAAAAAGTTTGTTTACATGCATCTCTCCTCCAGAAAATGAGACAAATTATTCATGGGATAAAATACTGACAAAAAAAAAAAAAATCCTCAGTACCAATTAATTAGATAATGTTTGATTTGATCACTAATTCAATCTAGGACGTAAACATGCATTCCGGATCTGCAGATATGCCAAGTCGAACGTAATCTATTTATAATTTTTTTTTTTTTTTTTTTCTGAAGTTAAATAATATCAGTTGTACAAGTTTTGGCCTCATTCCCTCCACTAACTTTGTAATATCCTATTTAATAACTGGAGGAATCTGGTTCAATTATTGCACCAGTAAATATATATAACCTGCAAAAGCAATGAAAACTACTCTTTTTAAGTTATATTGGTATATAAATTTTTATTTTTAACTTTAAATTTGAATGTGATCAACACTTTAAAATAAAAGAAGGGTTTAAGGAAAATGTCAGGAATCTAACAATCTTGGGAGACTCCTGGACATTTGGTGTAAGTATATCCACAATAAAAAGTAAAAAGTACAAGAGATCCTTTCATCTTACACACACACACACAGAACCACTGCTATACAGGAACTTCCCCAGATCTTCTTCTTTACAAAATTTTCTTTTTTTTCTCTTTATTACACAAGGCTCTCAGCAAGATAGAAAGAATAAGTAGATTAATAGGTCCAGAAAAACAGATATTCATTCTAAATCAGGATTTCTTTATCCCCAGCTAAAAAAGACTTCATCCTATTTATTTATACAGGTCAGGACCAAACCTCCCTTTAAATCTTGTGATCAAGAGCTTCAACAACTTCCTTTTTGCATCTTTGATGATGCTAGAGTTCCCCCCCACAACACGCAATGTGTTCTTTCTCATTTGTATGAAAATCAACAGACAACTTCACATTAGAGAGACAAGAACAGAAGACACAAATAAAAGCACAAAGGTCCCTGTGTTACTGCTGCTGTATGTGCCTGAAAGAGTAGAACAACCAAACCACATCAACATGGAAAATTCTTTAAATAAAACAACCCCTTTAATAAAATATGATTCAGATGCCTTAAATTGGCTGATTATTTTCCTCTCTTTCTATAGATTATCTTTAAGGAGAATGTGCTAATTAGTCATATTACTCTGCTCACATCTCATCTATATATGTATATATCAAGTATATTTGATCACTATATCTCTGTTTTATGGATTACAAGATTTGAGGTGAGCGATTGTAACTTGGTGAAGATAAGGTCCAACCCAAGGCAATCATAAATTGTACTCTAATGCTAGAACATTATTCACCATATCCTGCCTTCCATTTCAAGGCTTAACTCTTTCATTTTGCTTTTTTTAGATATTTTGCTTAATAATGGCGTACTGCCATGCAGGTCACAAAGAACCTTGAGCTAATGAACTAGGATTTCAGAAAGCTTTATATCAAGAATATTGAGGAACATCAATGAGTTGAAACAGTGTTCTTACTGCTTTGCCCAGATGCTGCAGCAGGAAGTGCAGGAATCTTAACAGCTGCAATATAGAGAATTTAGAGACATTATAGTAATTAAGAATAAGGTGAAACAGAATGAAATTGTACGTAAAAAAAAAAAAAATAGAGGTCCACATACTCTTATTGCATGATGAAGTTGGTAATTGAGTTGGGGAAGGCCATGGAGCTGGTATGTTATCATTCAGATCACAAAGGAAACTGAGACCGGCAGAGCGGTCAAATACTGCATCTGATGGCAGGCTAGGCAAGAGACATCCAGTTGCAACACCTAAATAGATAGTAAAAAGCATGAAGTAAACAGAGTAAAATCAGTAGCCTGTATATATGTTCATCTTATAGTTTGATATTCAGTCTTTGGGTTTCAGCATACAGGATGCTGCATCATCTAGCAAAGAGTTCAGAGATGCAAACATTAAGAGATGTGCTCTCTTCATCAAAATTCAGTGAAACTTCCCAACAATAACATGTGTTTATGTCAGAAACAAAAAAATAAAAAATAAAAAAGCAGGCATTAGCCCTGGGGATGGCCCATGACTACAAAGTCTAGCTAAGTAATAGAAACCAAAAAAAAAAGCTAAGATGATGATGTGTTGCAGATCATCATGGAAATTCTGATTGGAAGATATACGCAAAGTAAACTATTACCTTGTGGGGTAACTGGCATGGTATATTGAGATTGTGCATGACATCATCAACATGACAAATGAAAACATTTCACGTTAGAATCAGCTAATTTAAGCATTAAAGATCTTATATTTAAAGTTCTGAAATAAAGCAAAACTGACCTTGGACCGAAAAGTCTTTGAGACTGATATGGCAGAGATTATATATATTTTTTGTTATATTAGCCTTTTGCAATTTGAGACCAAGTGTTGCTGCACAATTTAAAGCCTGTAGATTGGTTACAAAACTCTGGTTCTGCAGGTGTGCCATAAAGTTCTCTATAGCATCACAGCATCCTTTATGATCATTCATCCCATTTCCACAGCTTTTCACAACATGGTTCGTACTTGGGAAAGTCAGAGGGCAAACTGAATTAAGAATGAACGGAACTAGGCAAATTAGAGAAAGGAAAAGAAAAGTCATATAGAAATAAAAATAAAAAAATAAAAAAATAACAAAAGAAAAAGACATTTAAGAAGAAACCAATCATTCTTTATGTATCAACAAATCAAAGTGTAAATACATACTAAGGAGGTACTGCTTTTCCCCACAAGTATCAGTCGATGAAAAACAAAAAAAAAAAAAAAAAAAAAAAAAAAAAAAGAAAAAGAAAAGAACAAATAATATTGACTTCACAGTTGCCAATATTGCATTATGCAGAGCACAAAAGCCAACAAATTTTCAAAAAGGGAAGCATGAGTGATTGCAAATGGATAAGCAACTGATTCTATCCAGACTCATGATAATCTGTCAAAGTCTCATCAATTCAGAAGTTTGATAAAGAGAAGTACGTGTCAAACCATGCATATGAGGAAAACACACAAATCAGGTTATAAGTTTCAAAAGAATTTAATTCCAGAGGAGAGGGGAATCCATAATTGTAGCTATGCTTTTTGCAACAAAAAATTTTACAGGTCCAAGAAGCCAAAGTTACAAGTACAAACCATGTAAGTACATTATATTTAACATCAAAAGCAAGGATAGTAGCGAAATAGAGATACTTCATTCCCTTAATTTATTGATAGAGGATCAGATAGAAAAAAAAACATAATGTGGTAAATCTTTATTATTAGAAACAAAAAGCAGTTTGTAAAACGAGACAGGTTTTAACTCCTCACCTTTATTGATTTTGCAATTAGATAGCCCTCGAAGCACTTCTTTTGCCTGGGAAGGATCAAGTTTACTTGCCAGCCACCTGAGGGCAATAGTTTTGCAATCACTAATCCTAGATGAATGATCAGATAGTGCACGAGAAGCATCCACCCCCAGCAGATTATAAGCTTTAGCTACAAGCTTTCCAGCAGCTTCTGCTATAGCATTCTGACAAACTTGCTCACAGCATTCAGTGACAGCGTCAATCTTCTCACATGCAGCAAGAAGGCTGGATGAATCCACTATTCTCTCAAACTCATCAATGTCCTTAACTGGACAAGATCCTTCAGTCAGATTGGAGGGATGGATGGAACATATCTTGTTCAAAGTGCCATCGGCTCCCTGACCAACCAGAATTTGCTCGAAATCAGAAAGGCAAGGCTTTGCAAGAGTTCCATTCAAAGCAAGCATATCTGTGTCTTTACTAGATTGGCCAACTAGGATTATAAGATTGGCTTCCACTTGTGGGCAGCATATGACATTAGCAAGAAATGGTGCAAATCCTCCCACACAATCAATAGATGTCATACTCATCACATTTTCCAATGCTTCAAAGTTTAACGTACAAAGTCCTGCAAGCAAAATATTGGGGGATAGGAGGGAGAAAGGTGAGGTCAAATAAAGGAAAAGGAAAAGATTAAGAAATAACCAAACCTGACTAAAGAATGTAATTCTGGGTAAGAAATAACCAGAAGTGACTAGAGAAAGTAGATTTAAATGATTACTGAGAGTTGAAAATATTTCAAGAGAGAAAACAGACCAGATAATTTTGGGACTGTGCTATTTGTGAATGGTGCCAATGGAGAAGGTGCAAGAAGAGGAAGAAGGGGCTGAGGAGCTTCACTTGGGGAGATCTCTGGTAAAGGAACATATTTCCTTTTGGCTGCTATCACAGAACTTCTGAGAAAATTTGATGTACTACAAACAGATCCACATAAATCTGCAGAATAATCAATACCGTGAGAGACTAGCCCAATTAGCATAATGCTCATATAAGTAATGAGAGGTGCATGCATTTCTTTTATATATACAAAAGGTGCATGGTGAAAAGACTTTTCAATCTGAAGGAAACAAATAACTGCAGAATGAAGGAAGTAATATTGACTACTGTACTTCAATGGAAGGATCAAAACTATTCCCAATAATTCAACTAAACAGTATAAGAATTCTCAGCAACTTTTCCTTTACATGGATTCCAAAATGTGTTTAGTGCCCTACTACCCTATATAAGTCGTAAAATCTAAACAACTTTTACACGGTTTAATGAAACTCACCAGAAGTCTTAAAAGATTGATTTACAACATAAGAAAGTAAAATTTGATAATAGAAATTGAATCAAGCAAGAAGTAGAGATATTACTGCAATGCATAAACTTAAGGTTAAGCTTCTCATGGGCATTTTGTGTTTCTACTTAATTGCTTAATCAAACAAAAATATAATTTATTGCAGATAGTGCGCAGGAGCCAAGCTAAAGATTGTGTGCTAAGGTTAACTAGAAACCACAAAAGATGAGGATTTATCAAAGTAAAAAGGGCACAGTGGTGAAACAATGGAAGAAGAAATATGACATCCCAATGAAACCATATGCAGAACAGAGAAGATCAAGGTTAGAAATAGAGAGCAAAAGAATAAAGAGCAGTAAGACATTTCAAGATATTTGAATCCGTATCATGTTTTCTGCAGCATGAGTGCCTGGTTTAACTACTAAGCCAACACAACCTTTGTTGATTGAGATGAATAACTCTCACCACCTACATTACCATGAAATCTTCATATATATATTTATAGGCACTAACGAGAACGGAAATATGAACAGATTGAACAATTTTATTGCTGCAAGAAAGAAATTTTTATATATCCTTCCTAATTAGCTGTTAAAAGAATCTTCCCGAAAGACAACAGTAACACCTGGAGAAACGTAGCAAAGAATAAGCATAGAGAGTTGGTACAAACAGAAGAGCTAAGTTTTAACCTAACATCAAGGACAATGCCAAGAAAATCCTAAATTTCACAAACCTCGGTAAAAGACCCGTTTCAAGCTGACCAAATCCCTCCGTACAGAGCTAAAGTACCGGGAAAAAAAAAAGGCAAATTCAAGACATAAAGAATCAAAGATCAACAAATTTGCATAGACATTCTCAATTTCCTAATTAGTTCCAGCTAATTTTGTTGCATAGAATAATATAATCGGCACTAAAACCCAAATTAACGGCAGATACAAAAAAACTGAAGAAATAAATAAATAACCCAGCTAAGAACTAAACAAGACGAGCTAGGATAACTCACAGAGAAGCAGCGGCAACATAGAAAGAAGGTAAAAATTGAAACTTTGACCCGACCCTGTTCTCATGCCTGTCCTCTTGCCCACTCAGTCCTCCAATAGGAGTAAAATACACAAAAGAGAACAGCAAATGCAAAAGAATACAGACTTCAATCAGTGGAGCTAATTTAGCAACAAAAATAAAATTAAAAAAGAAAGAAAATGGCTGGGGTTTGGGTTGGGGTTGGGGAGGAAGATTTCTGAGCAAGTATCAAACGATTAATACAATAAATAAGAGTGTGAACATCAGAAGAGAGTAAAGAGAAAAAGAAAAAAGAAAATGGGTTGGGGCAGCCATGAATGAGCTTGCTAAGTGTGTGGGGACAAAAAAAAAAAAAAAAAAAACAAAAAAGCAGTCATCAGCAATAGCTGTATAAAATCTGTGAAGAAGAAGAAGAAGAAGAAGAAGAAGAAGAAGAAGAAGACCCCACAAAAGAAAAGAAAAGAAAAGAAAAAAAATGGCGTAATTAATAATTTTGGATGAAAAACTCAGAAATTCCAGATACCATGACAACCCTCCACTCCAACCTCCTCTTCTCTATTGCATTAAATTCCATTCACTGCTTCTTTCCTTACTTTATGTTTGTACACACTCATTTCTCTCGCTGCATGCTCCCTGCACGTGACTCCTGCAAATCATCCTTCTTTATGTTTCACCACAGTTAATCAAACAATTATAGTATAAAATCCAACTACATTCTTTTTTTTTCCTTTTTTTTTTTAAATCGAATCTAAAGTTTTTGTCAAGATGGAGAATTAAATTGTGTAGAAAGTTTAGTAGTCAAAAACATCCCCTCCATACCTGTCTTTTTCCTCCTTTTTATATCTCTCATCCATTTAACTCTAACCTTGATTAACACAAGTTACCATTATGGTAACTTTTATGTGTCATTAATACACATGTCATTTTAAAGGGTGAATGGAGTGACATCCGTCACCTTTACACTTAGTGCCACTCAATATCCATTTCACAAGTCCAACTGCATATTTTACTCCCTCTTAATTAATTTCCATAATCTTGAAGATTTCTTCTTTTCGGTCTATCCATAAGAATACGGTGGTGTGGTATGCCGTGGTATACCCTTCGGTTATGACTTTCAATTTAGTTGAGTCCGACTTGGGTCAACCCATAATGAACTCCCCCCCGGCACACCCCCCGGCCAAGAAAAAACCAAACCGCCCCCCTCACACAAAAAAACCACTCACCCCCCCCCTCACACTTAAACTCGGAGTCAACATCTTATGTCTATAGAGATTTGCAATTTTTTTTTCCCAAAAAAAAAAATTTAACTCCCCCCCCCCCCTCTCCCCCCCCCCCCCCCCCCCCCCCCCCCGGTATATACATAAAAATAGCGGTGGTGTGGTGTGGTGTGGTATGGTTATAAATCATCAAATTTACTTGGACTTGGGTCAACTCGGAGTACTGTCTATAAAAATTGCAATTTTTTTTTTTTAAAAAAAAAAAATTTAAACAGATGGAACTCCCCACAAAACATCAATTGTGGGGGTTTTTTTCCAAGGCTACATTTTCTTTGAAAAAATTGTAAATTTATATGAAAAGAATTTTCATATAGTTTCATTTTATATATTTGCACGTGATGCTTACCCAAGATGCATGTAGACACACACATACATATATATATTTATATATTATAGGTATTAAAAATTATTACAAAACCATATAAATATATATATATATATATATATATATATTTCATATAGTTGCATTTTATATATTCATTAAACTTAAAGGATTTTTTATTATTTCATATGTTTTTTACTTTAAGACACAAGTCGTATATCTTGAATTTAAAATTTAATTAATTATTATAATTGTATATGAAAAAAAATAAATTATAAAAGATTAATTAAATTTAATAGATGTACGGATCATATGTCCAAAAATAGTTGAATATTTACTAATTTTAATTGAAAAGACTAATTTAAAAATTAAAAAATCAATTTGTGATGTTAGATTTAAACTTTATGAACTTAATAAATTTCACCCTTTAAATTTTATTTTATTTTATTTTTAAAAAGAAAAGAAGAAAAAAAATGAGGTAAATAAATTTTCCCTAGATATTATTTACCAAAAAATAATAATAATAAAAATAATAATTTCCCTATTCACCAAAAAAAAAAATAATAATAATAATAATTTCCCTAGATATTTGACCTTGGACCCTGAAGACGAGGGGCCGGAAATCTCCAGCCTTCACATGGGTGATCTAGCACGTGACTTGTCTGTGGTTACGTAACCTCTCCATCCCATTGTTATCCGTAGGAGTAATTATTTTGTATAGGGCTCACAAGTCTGGGCTAAAATAATGGGCCATTTAGCAAAGACTTATTTTCAAGGGCTTACTTTGTTTTTTAAAAGTTATCTTTTTTTTATGGGCCGTTATCCAGTACCATCCTATTATCATGATTTTTTATTTAATTTTTTTTCCCCGAGAGAAATTCTATTATTATGATTGGAATTGTGAAGAATAAAACTATTGTGGTTTGGGAATTTTTTTTAACAAACTTGGGCATAGATATATATATATTCTGAGAATTTCTGGTAGGTATTAAAAATGATAAATAGAAAACTTCAAAGCGCAAGTGAGCTGGTAAAGAGCTTTTTTGGCTTAAATGAAGTTAAAAGTTTAAACTCTAACTCATGTATACAGTTGTTTAACATTTGGAGTTAGAGCTTCCTCTCCGCAAAGGACCAACCCTGTTTGAGCAGGGATTAGTCTTGATGTGGATTAGTTTAAAGATGTCCTTCCATAATTTGGGATCCATTTAGAACACCTCGTGCCCTAAGCCAAAAAAAATGGTAAAAAGAAAAAGGTTAAATCATTTAATAAATTTCAAAAAGGTGAAAAATATCAATAAAATCTTTGTATATTAAGAAATAGATGGTAAGATAGAATTTTTCTCAAAAAAAAAAAAAAAAAATTGAGGGCAATTAGATATTAGATTAATTAGAGCCTAAAATGACTCGATATAAATATATATATATATATATATATATAATAGGGGTTTCTTGCGTTTGTTTATATGATTATGTTCCTATAATTACACAAAGTCTTATCAACTTTTTTGGCAGCTTTTAATTTGTACTTACTTTTATAGGTAGAGCTAAGGATTAGTTTTTTTTTTTCAAAGTGTGCCCTTCTTCTAATGAAAATATTGCTTTCTTTTTTCTCTTTCATTTTCCTTCTCTCCTAAAAGAAAAGAAAAAGAAATAGAAATGTGGGTTCAAGATTTAAAGATTAAATCAAGTTAATATCCAAGCAAGAAAAAATTAGTTATGGGTTTGTTTGAATTAGTCTCGAATTGTATTTCTAATACATTTTTTTTAAATTGTGTCAGGTAAAAAAAAGATTCATGCTAATAGAATTTATGTTTGAAAATAAATTTAGTAGAAATGCTACGCCACCTAATATTTTTGGGATCCATTTATATATGTAATCCTAGTAAACAAACCACTTAAGTATCCATGAATATTCTAATTTAAATTACTATAAAAAGATAATATAATTAATAATTGAAGTGGAAAAAAAGAAGAAGAAGAAGAAATGAAATGAAACAAGGAAATGGTGGGGTTCAAATGTTGGAATTTCACTCATTTAGGTTGTTGGTGTCCCTGATGGCACATTGGCCACAAAACAAAAAAGAAAATGAAGTTGGTCCTCTTTATGTATTCTGTTTCAGTTTTCCTGCCATTACTTTGAATGACCTTTGTTCCTCAAATACTGTTGTTATATATCCACGAGGTGGGCATATACATACATATATATATATATATATATATATATGAGGGTCCCTGAAAATATCCATAGTTCAATTCTTGCATTATTAGTGGGATGAACAACTGAAAATGGAACCACCGGCTCACAGCACTTGTGAGCCCAACCAAATTCACTAGCATCACTTTCCCTAAAAAGGTAATCTTACCTCATTTTATTTCTCCTCTCTTCTCTGCTTGTAATGTCTTCTCTTCTGTCAATGTTCTATCAATCAACAAGGAACCCACCAATATACATATATACATATATTTTCTAGATCAATTATTCTCTCTATTCATCTTGATTCTAATCAATTTATAGTTGAGCTAGATCATATCTTTCAAAGAGACAGTTTATTCTAAATCTAAACCTATTTTATAAGCGAATGGTATTTATATATTACTTTCTATTTAATTTTTTTTAAAAAAAATAATATGGGGAAAAAAACAATTTTGTCATCTTCATGAAAAGGAGATATATATATATATAATCCTCGACAGAATCCATTTAAGAAATTTTCATTAACAATTCAATCAATTCATGCCAATGGCAACTAAAAGAAAAGAAATGAATTGCACTAACCTTTCATTTTTGGTTCCATCTACTCACATATCTAATCCCATATTATATATATATATATATATATATATAAAATAGATGGATGCTGAAACTTAGCATAGTACATTTTTGAGGCAAACAACCTTTTTTTTTCCCCAAATTCCAACTCACTACAAATTACACAGAAGAAAATGAACCTGCTTCAACCAAAGTTATTTCCAACGTCATCATCACCATCTTTATGGTTCACACTAATGCCTGGACTCAACCAAAGCCGAGTCGACTCGTTCAATCGGATTTCACTCGACTTGAATCACCGTCCAAGAAAAAATTATGGCAATAACATTTTTAAACAGCTAACTTCGTTTTTTACTTCAATTTGTTTTTGACTATTGGGTAAAAATTATCAATAATCGTTGAACCCATTGCTATACGACAAAGAAATGATCGAAAACCCTTTGACGTTTATATAATATATTTAATTTAATCACAGTTAACCGTCGAATCCCGTCTGGCTCCAAACTGCATCCCTCACTCGGCTCAAATCTCGGCCTTTGAGCGTCCTACCCACACCCTCGAATACGGAGTTGGCCGTTTGCCGGCTGCGTGCATACTCACGCGCCAAGTACTCGTGCGGTGGGATCCATTCAGATTCGTGATCGTCAATGCCGTCGTCCGAGTCATGCAATGACTCAACTGAGTCAACTCGATAGATTTTTGACCAATCAGGTACATTAACTGGGGCAGAGGTCGCCAAGTGGCGTCCAGTAGTGCGGGGTGATGGCGCGCTTCCATCCTGCCCACGGAACTGGTGTACTATCCTGGACGACGTTGTTTTGCTCGATTCCTCAAAAGCCAATGACAATCCTCCTATATGGCGGTGATTGTCCGACCGCTGCGGAGGCGGTGGATGTTGACGGCGACTCCTATAACTGCCCAAGCTTCCGTTGTTGCTCTCTGTTCCTATGGCACGTGGACTCCATTCACTGCGGGAAGCGTCATCTTCGCCGTTGACCATGCCATCAACCATTGACCAAACGTCAGCTTCTCCAAGCTCCGATGCTTGGTTGACCATTTCTCGGCCATCGTTGTAACTGTAGCTTCCTAACAATCTCTCACTCCGACTCGTAGTCAATTTTCTGCCCTTCACCATATGCCCCCAGAGATCCTGATTGTGAGGTAAACACAAAATAAAATAAAACAAAAACACAATCTCCTAGAACTTTCTACAGATTATATATTATATAATCAAACTATCCTAATAATTAAGGTAGCCGGAATCCTGAAATTCCGATGAACGGTTAGAGAAGAGTAAAATTAATTGTGGGAGTGTATATGAAATAACTTTATTGCTAGAGAAATGTTTAAGGACAGCTCCATTAATTAGGGGAAGCAATGAATGAACATAGACGGAGCATAGGAAGGGCGCTGGTGTATATATAAGATTAAAAGTCATGATTGAAGTGTGAAGTGGAGAGGTTTGGCTATGGAAAATAATAATGAATTTCATTTGAATTTGGGGTTCATTTTGTCTGCATTTCGTAAATGTACACAACCATGACGAGCACCAAAAACTGTAAAATCAAAAAAGGATTTCGGACCCACTTTCCTGGATTTTGGATCACGCGCAGCTTTAGAAGTGCGTGTCAAATACGTACCAATTACCCAACATAATAATATATAATAGAATCATTCTCTTTTATTTTATTTTTATTAAAAAATAATAATAAAAGAAAAAATTTAGGATGAAAAAAGGATTGTAAAATGTAATAATGAAAGAAAAGTTTCCTTTGTTACTTTACATTTTGATATGAAACTTAGGTGGTGCATTATTATTGAAAGTAACAAATAAATAATAATAATTAATATTAATGAAAGAGCTATTAAATTACAAATATTAATTTCATAACTGGAGCCATCAATTAAAAAAAAAATAGAGAAGTCACTGCATGCTAGGGTAAGGTAAGGGGCCGGGCACATTGGACGGTTGAGAATTAATTGGTGGAGCCTACAATTTTCTTTTTTCTTTTTCTTTTTTTTCTATTGTCGTTGTCTTTAATGAAATAAACAAAAACAACTTATCATCCTTTTATTTTTTACAAATAAGGACACCAACTTAATCAAAGATTCAGAGGCCCCCCTTTTTCAAAATTAAAATAATTCCAAAATTTCCTCTTCACTCATAATAATAATAATAATAATAAACACTTTCTTCTGTAGTCTATTTAGATATTAATTAATGCAGTGTTTTTTTCCCCCCAAAAAAAAAAAAAAAAATCCAATTAATAATAATATAGTCCCTTCAATCCACTGGTGGTATAGATGATGTTACTGTAAATGACCATTCCCATCTTACTTCACCTTGTAATGTAGCGGTGAAAATTCTCATAGTCTATCCATGGCTTCTGCCAGGTGTGGACCCTTTCATGTTCTTGGACTGTTCTTCCTGCTGAATAAGCATCCTATGCAACCCCGAGCTAATTATGGTCTCGAGTTTAAATTTTGTGAATGTAAAAATATATTTTAAAATATATATATATATATATGCTATTGGAATGTACCTTCTTACTTAAGATTGTATACGTATAGTTATGTAATCAACTATGTAAAAATAATTTTATTTAAAAAGGTATTGTAGTATGAGATGGTTTAGAAAAATATATATATATATATATATCTATGAGATGAAAGAAAAGAAATCCCGAGCTGGCAAAGAGAAAGATAACGATGGAGTTGTACTTTGAGTTAAGGCAAAAAAGCCTATTTAAGAAGAGCTTATCTAGTTGATTTTACTTTTTATATATACATATATGTATATTTTGTTAATTTTGTTTGTATTGTATTGAGATTGTACTCTCTTCCCTCTTTTTTTTTTTTTTTTTTCTACTTTTTTTAAATAGTGTGTTAAAACTTTATTTAGTTTTTATCTATAATGTCAAATAAAAATAAGATTCAGTTATGAAAAATTAAAAAAAAAGAATTGAGAAACTCATAGAATCACAACCGTAAAGTATTAGATTGTTTTCCAAATACATATATTGCATATGAATATTATTAACAATATTCAACCCCCAAAAAAGTTTTTTTTCTAAATTAAAATTAATCAAAACCTATTTAAGATCAAGCATGACACAAATAGTTCGAGCTTATTGAAACTGAAATGTTAGAATATATTGATTGGAAAGATATAATAATTGATTTTGCATCTCAAAAGTAAAAAACTAAAAATAAAAATTTCGCGCAGGACCCAGAGATCCCTCTACACGGCCTGTTATATATATATATATATATATATATGAGATGAAAGAAAAGAAATCCCGAGCTGGCAAAGAGAAAGATAACGATGGAGTTGTACTTTGAGTTGGCAAAAAGAAGAATAATACATAATGGAATTGTACTTGTACCATCTTTTTTTTTTTTTTTTCTCTCTCTTTCTTTTTTGTTTGTGTCACTTCACATAATAACTTTTTTTTTTTTTGAAAAAAAAAAAAAAAATCAGTCAATAGTTCAATTCAAAGACACCTTCTTTTTTTTTCCCCTAAATAATTTTCGCATGTTGTAATAGTAAATTGATACATTAAAAAAAAAAAAAAATAGTCAATTAAGACCCTTCTTTTTTTTTCCTATTTTCGTAAATAAATGATACAAAATAATGTCTTTTGTAGCCAAGTTCATTGGACGGACAGTTTCAATTTCTTGGCTTTTATGAACATTATTCCAAATGAAAACAAATATACATATATGTCTTTTTTTGGGACAACTCATTTTCAACAATTTTTTTTTTCTCTGGTTTTGGGCATCTTAATTTATAAGGCATTAGCATTTTCCACCATTCTTTTTGCAGACACCTTTGATCTTTAACCTTCCCTTTCCACCGTCGAAATTCAAATTAAATATATAATTTTTTTTTTTTCTTGTACAAAATAAAAATAAAAATATATAAATAGTAAGACGGTTAAAAAAGAACAAAATTACAAACTTTCGAGTAACTGCAGTAAAGTCAAAAGTGGGACCCGCCACCCGTGTCTGATATATATAAAACATGACAACCTAAAAGAAAGAAGTGACACTGAATAAATTAGTATTAAAAATACCACTTTGTACTTTGCCCATTTCGTCATCCCTTGCAATTTGCAATTTGTATTAAACCCCCCCCCAACAATATATATATATATTTTACTCCCACCTTTTCTTTTTTCTTTTTCTTCTTTCCAATCATCACACTTTGTATTTTTATATATTTATAAAAAAAAAAAAATTATAATTTATGTATTTTTTTTAAAAAATTATTATTGAGTAGAAAGACAAGATTTGGGATGGCAGTGGTAACCTTTTTTTTTTTTTTTTTTTTTTTTCTTGTATGTGGAGGGAATCAGGATCTCAACTGCTATTCCTCAAATTGATTCACATCTGATCTCAATCTTTAATTCATTCATTTTTCTACTACTAATTATTATTACTAGGTCTTGGATCCCATATTGATTATTCTTTGCGTTTATTTGTATAATTTTAAACGCTCGAGAATCTAAATCTTGCGACAAAATTCATACTCAAACCCATATAACCTTTTAAATCTTAATTAATTATTTCTGTCTATTCTTCTTTTCTCTTCAATCACATTATTAATAATGATATTTTTATTTTTATTTTTTGAAAATTTTTTTTTTATTCCAAATAGCAATATTTTAAAAAGAGCTACAATTGAAAATAAATTGGAAATCATAAAAAGGATTTTTTTTTTCAAAAGTTAATTAATATAGATGGAAATTTTGTTATATAGTTTTTTTTTTTTCTTAATATATGTATATATATATATATCGTCTTGATATACCGCAGCATAATGATTGACTGACTATTAAAGTATGAATTATGGTGGTTGCCAACCAATTTTTATCCGTCTTTAATTATTATTATATTTTTCTTGTTTGTTGTTTTGTGATTATTTGGTACTAGAATAAATATTAAGAAAATAATTTTTTTTTTGCTAATGTAATCGTAGCATTTGATGATTTTAGTTTAATTAATTATAGAGATTCAATGAATGTTGGGCATAATAAATAATAATTATGAAAAGTACTAGTAGTGGACCTTTTAAGTGTACAAGATTTGTTTAAGTGGGTTTTTTTTTTTTTTTTTAATAATAAATAAAAGAATTATTTTAAAAATAAAATAAATGTACAACTGTTGATTCCTGCAACCGAGGAGTTGGGACTTGAAGAGGATTTTGTTGTTTATTGAGGGGCTTTCAGGGGTTTTTGTCAGAGTTTAGTTTAGGGACCAGCTACAAACTACGCCGGCGCGTTCAAGCCAACTACTTGTAGATTCTATGGAATATACAAACCACTCGCTACGCGCTTCGTTGAGTGCGTGAATCCCCCCTTCCTCAATGATTGGAGGAGACAAAGGAAGATTCTTTCTTTCGAGTTGCTTTTAGCAGAAATCAATAATTCTTATTATTAATAATAATACCACCCAGAATTTTAACTCCGTGCAGACTTTTGTTCATGGAGAATTTTTTTTTATTATTAGTTTATGAAAGGAGAAATAAATTGGAATAATTGAGGGAAAAGAAATTGAATCCAAATCGAAATTGGAAACGAAGAAGATAATTAATTAACAGCTGGATCTTTAGAGATTCAGATTCCGATCGATGGAGTGTTTTCCACGTGATCATGTACTATAATTGAAAGTAATAAACGTTTTGCAAACAAATAATCCGTTTGTCACTTTCACAATCGGTTTATTTCCTTTTAACCCACATTATTATTATTATTATTATTATTATTATTATTATTATTATTATTATTATTATCTAATTCTGAAGAAATTTATTAGAGAGATCTTAACTTGTCTTATTTTCTTTGAATTCAAATATATAGGTATTTAAAGAACTTATTCATACAAAAAAAAATAAAAATAAAAATCATTTAATAATCACTAATCCCCAGGCTACTGAAATAACAGGTACTTTCAGATTGATCATGTCGATGTTCCATAGCCACAAACGCCCTAAAACTTGGAAGACGTCAGCATCTCTCTTTCATTTTTTTACTTTTCTGAAAGTATATTACTGAACATTGATTTGATAATATACCTAATCTATTTAGCAAAAAAAAAAAAAATATAATATGAAGAAAAGAGGGGAAAAAGAAGAAGAAGAGGAAATCAGCTAGCCGTATATATCATATGGTGTTTGAAGGAGTCGTCCACCATGCATGCATGCAGTAAAACAGCTAGCTATATGTTCCAAACAAGCTGAGAGAGCAGTAAACGGTGGGCCGGTATAACGAAGCGTGATTAATCTACAGAAGAAGAGTAGTATTGATGACAGAGATCAGAAACGTACGGTCAAGATTCATGATTCTTATGCACAAAAGGCCGGGGGCGGGCTGGCCGGGTGGCGGGCGGGCTATATATATATATATATATAGAGAGAGAGAGAGAGAGAGAGTAGGGTTTGATAATTGATTATATGATTAGAAAGGACCTTTCTGTACATGTGCTGTTTTATTCACATTTCATTTTCTTGATGACTCATTCTGTCATCTCTCTCTCTTTCTCTGCAATAAGGCCAATCTTCTCATTTCATCTCCTCCCTGTTATATATACATTCTTCTGTCTCTCTAGTCTATATATATATGTGAGAGAGAGAGAGAGAGAGAGAGATTATATATAAAATCAAAGACTAGCCTTGGTTAATCTCAAAGCAAGTCATCCATCCTACCCACAGCATGCACGCCACAGAAGGATTATTCATCCTTGATATTAGTGACTAATCTTTTTATTATAGAATTCTTCCATTAGAAGATGTGATTTATTCTTATAATTGGGATTTTGAAGTTTCAACTATCACCCCCACATTTCGTGATTACATAAAAATTTTAACTTGAAGTGAAAGATATATTCTTTAAATGTTAATTAATTAACTGCACTCTTGTTTTACATAAATTATAATAAAATAAGTATTATTATTATAATGTGGGACTTGCATATGAATTCATTCACACCCAAATTTGGTAATAATTTGTTTGGTGACTTTTTGCATTTTCTTATTATTAATTTCCACTAAGAGCTTTTTGTCTCTGCTTTAAAACAAAAAAAAAAAAAAAAAAAAAAAATTCCCACCTAAATATAATTTTTGTTCCCCACCAAGAAGTGTGTATTAATGGAGGAGGTTAATTAGTCAAAGCATAACTTATGTTAACACTAATAATAATAATAAGAAGAAGAAGGAGGAGGAGGAGGAGGAGGTAATTATCGGAAATTAATAAGATATATTAAACTAATTTCCTACTTTATTGACCATTCCAATATACTTATTAATTAAGTAGTTTTGAACAAAAGATTCAATTCTTAGAGGCCATTCTAAATGGACCAACAAAAGTACTATCTCTTTAGCAGAAATAATTTCTATTTACTTCTTCTTCTTTTTCTTACATATTAATTCTGTGCAAGAAATGAATATAAAAAAAATGTACTAAAAAGTCTAATTAAATGATGTATGTCCTTAGATTCCTCACAAGAATGATTCATCATATGACAATGACCACTTTAACCTTTCTACCACCAAAACAAATACAATATATATATATATATATATATAACTATATATAAATTAACTATATACAAGAAGGAACTCAAGACAGACTCCGGAGAGGAAGTTTATCTTACATAACTATATATAAATTATTTGGATGTACTTAATTAAATATATAGCTATCAAATAATATATATATATATATATATATATATATATCATAGGGAGAATCTTGGCCTTTCGCATGCATTGAGAAATGCTCCACTTAAATTGTTGTCGATCATTTTGCTGCGTACTATCATTGATAAAGAATCATTCCCCGACAACATCAAAGTGCTACTAGTGATTTTTTCCTTTCAAATAGCAGTATTCTTGTACCTTATTTACCATAACTAGATCACCCGAACTAATCTCCTGATGGGACTAATTAAATTTTAAGTCCAAAATTGGACCTTTGCATGAGAGCTACTCAAAAAGCTTCACCCTAATTCCAAGAATCGCACTATTTATATATATACATCAGTGATGCAGCTGCTCATATACACTCGTATATATTCAAATATATAAAGACAATTACAAGAGAGGAAGTAATGGTTGGGTCTCTCCCTTCCCCCCCACTTGGTATAGGAAATGATATATATATATATATACATAAAATCGGAAGGATGAGGTACTGCGTATATACTGGGTATCTTGAAAGTCACTGTTTCCATGTTTGGAAGGATTTTTTATTTATATATTTTTAATCATCAAGTTGAGAGTCCTTTAATTCTTGCTTACCTGTGCATCTTTTTTTTTAAATCGAACAGGAAATATGGAAGTTTAATCCTATATACCCATTGAATGGATTTTTTTTTTTTTTTTTAGATTCCAGGGATATATATACTTCACAAATTTATTATATTCTATTTTTTATGATTGTGTCGGATTTTGACAATTTCATTAGTTTTGATTTATGTTTTTTAATGGATCCCTACTTACAAAAGCCCATTATTTCTATGCCCATAAACATTTTTCTGGAAAGAAAGACCATTTCGCGGTCCATGGGCATTTTTTCACAAAATTTTACCAACTAATAAATTCAGTTAGGATCTTGATATTCGCCTTTCACTAATTTTCTACTTTTATTTTCAGTCTTAATATAATACCATCTATTTTACAAAAAAAAGGAAAAAAAAAACCTTCACTGATCATGGTGTGAACAATAAATTTTTCATTTCGATTATTATTATCTGCAAAATAAATAATCAAAAATATAAATGTCACAAGATAATATATATTTTGATGTTGGGCTCGAATCTTTATATTTCTCCGTCGATTATTTTCGTCGTGGATCCGAGGGCATTTTGGACTTGTCTCGATCCAATGGATTTTGATTTCTTTCGAGAGGCGTTTTGGGCTGGATCTCGGAATGGATTTGAACTTCGAGGGCCTTTGGGCTTGATCTCGATCTATCTCGTATTTGATTTGATTTCTCCGATGGTCTTTGGACTTGATCTCGGAATGGATTTGACATCTCGAAGGGAGGATGCGCCAGAAACTATGGACGACCCGAAGGGAATCGTAGGAGTTTCTTTTCTTCTCTGCCACCACTGATTTTACCTCTGATTTTCACTTCTAATGCTTCACTTGTCTCTATTTATATATGAAGAGAGTGACAATCAATGACTATTAGTTTGTCACGTGTCACTCATTCAAGAGCAAAATCTTTCAATATCTTCAATATTTATTTAAATATATAATTAAATATATAAATAAAATTTCAGTGTCTACACATGCCATAAAATATCAACCCAATAAATCTCGAGGCGCAAGTGAGTTGGTAAAAAACTCTCCTAACTTAAGTGAGGTCAAGAGTTCAAATTCCGACTCATGTATGTAACTGTTTAAAATTTAAGGTTAGAGTTTCCTCCCGCGAGGGACCAACTCGGCTCGAACAGAGATTAATCTGAATGTGATTGGTGCCCTCTCATCTAGGACACCTCGTGCTTTAAGCCAAAAAAAAAAAAAAAAAAAAAAATCTACCCATCATTAAACGGTATGATCCCATCCGCCTCCATATTCTTTAGTCAACAGAAAATGAAAAAGTTACTAATATGAGCCGAAAACTTGAAGATTACTAACTAACTTTAAAAGAAGAGATCAATGGTGGATTTTTTATCCTTTCCACATTTTTGTCGCAATTGATCAATCATGTCAAAGAAATTTAGTCACTGTTCAGTAAGATCAGATGGAGAAAAAAAAAGATTAATTCTCAGATCATGTGATGTTAACTTGTAAATGCCAAGAACATGAAATGGAACTAGAAGAACTTTTTGGTAGTAAATATAGTTTGGGTCCAGCTTCCCACAGCGTGATGATGGAGTGGGAGGCAGAGACAAAAACATGATAACAATCAGTGAACAGAAATTTTTGAATGCCAACAAATGATTCATGATCCCCACGCCCACCGCTAAATCCCTGTTTAGGATCAATTTAACTCATATCTTACAAATATTGCCATCATCTTCTGCACCCCACATGTCTTTATGTTTCTAGTAGATCCATGCACCTATGCAATGCACTTTTTTTTTTTTCCAATTCTCTCTCTCTCTCTCTCTCTCTCTCTCTCTCTATATATATATATATATATATGTACATATGAATACATCTATTCACCCACTGAAGTTTTATCTCGGGTGAGTGATCCATAAAACTTGTTTTCAACCAACCTTTCCAGTAATGAAACAATAAATGCATTTAACTGGTTTGTCCAGGAATGACTCAACACATAATTTAATTTACTGAAATTTTTTAAGGGGAAAATTGACTACACCTAACTAGCTGCAAGAATGTCTTTAAGTGATAGAAAATGCCCCCATCCATCTAGGTGGTAGACTATGATCAATCAACCTTACTTTCCCACATAATTTCCTTAAATTTGGAGAGAAAAGTAAAAGAAATGACATTCAAACAAGATATGAAGCTTAAGTGGAAATGTAAATGGTTTTTATTGGATTGGTGTCAAATCGAATACATGAATTCTCTTTTTGTTGCTACTATATATATATATATATATATATATATATATATATATATATATATATATATATATATATAATTATGACGGTCAACTAAGCTAGGGAGTAGGAATATTTGCACAAAATGATATCTTTTGCAAACAAGATAAACCCCATAAGGGTTAATAATTGCTTCAGTAAATATTGCAAATGGAACAATCCTACAGTGCTGTGAAAGCAAAACTGATGCCAAAGATTATGCATTGACATCAATTGCAGGCAAAACTTTCTCAAAAAAGAAAAGTTTTGGATCAGTCATTACCTAATCCTCTGTTTAAGGGTATGGCGCACCTGTGTTTTCTGGCTTTCTAAACTCACTTCCAAGAGCTTAGCCTTCGAACCATGCCTTTGGATCCCTCGTGGCCATTCTATGCATCCTTTCATGGCTCGCGAAATATGTGGATTTCTTTGACCTTGTGAGTGTGTGCTCCATTGAGTTAAAATCTCCTGTTGTTTGAGTGCCTCTCCGTCTGACACTTTCCTTGGGGAAACATCAAGATTGGAAGAATCTATTGCTCTTGAAAGCCTTCTTTGATTACCATCAAAGGATATGGTCTTGCAAATGCCATCACTGCTGACTGAGGATTTCATTAGTTTGTGAAATGATGATTCTTTACCTTTGAATTGCTGATGTTCTAAGGAGATCATGTTAGTGCCAGAACTCAAAGGTTCCTGATTTTCAATTTGATCATGACCAATAACAACACTTGACATGTACCTATCTTCCCCAGTTCCATTGACAAAGTCACTGAAACTATAACTTGACTGTTCATCATCCGAGCCATGATTCGTGAATTCCTTGACAAAATCAACATTGCTAGAGTGCTCATGAACAGATGATATCTGGGAGAATTCATTAGGTTGAGGATTAACATTTTGGACCTCAGAGGAGTGACTGGCAGGGCTAGGTCTCAAGCATTGATCAATTTCACTTTCATTTGTTCCACTGTTTCGAATGTCCTCCATAATTGTGTATATATCATATGACCTAGGAGGTGTATAATGCAACTCCTCAATATCTAGAACATTAAAAGCATCCAAGGACTGAACAATTCCCATGGCTTCATTCATTTTGGTTGTATCCAAAGCAGTTGCACCTCTAGAACTTAAGAAAGTCTCCAGGTCTCCAATAAGATTATTCATCTGGTAATATTTTTCTTCCAGAATCAGTTTTGCATCAATCAGTTTCATCTGAACCCGCTCTTCGCGCCAAACCTCAGCCATTTGCAACATTTTTCTCTCTTCTACTACTTCATCTTGAATCCTTGTATAGTCAATCTCCATATATTTCAGTGCTGCTTTACTGCTTTCAATTTCCTTAACTAATTCATTGCATATGTCCTCCAATAATTCCCTAGCTTTCCTTTCTGTCTGGAAATCATCAATCAATTGTCTGGCTGACAACTTAGCATCAGCTACATCACTCAACAACTTGGAATTAATAATGTCCATCTTTTGACAGTTTCTCCTCTCTCTTCTGAGTTCGTCCTTTAACTCATTGATTACAGCATTCATTTTCTGCTGTTCAATTCTCATCCAGGAGGACTTTTCTTCAGAGAGCTTCCTTAGGAGGTGCTTGAGTTTCTTCTTGAAGAAAAACCGCTCGGTTTCAAGCTCTTTCACTCTGCTGCGAGCTCTTGCTAGTTCAATTTGTAAGGCAGAAGAAGAAGAAGCAACTGACATTGTCGCTATTCGCTGCTGACTTTTAACATGCCGCTCAAAACTGTGAAATTGGTAAACCTCTGTGGGTGCTTTTTTACTGCTGCTGTGATTCCACTTTGAAGCTCCCTCCATTGCAGGTTCAGGTATTGGCAAAGGAGTAGAATGGAGCTGAAAATATAATTTTATTAGAAAATCATGGATAGAACCTTAAGAACTCCACAGGTTATATCAAAATTCCATAGTCCATATAGAAATTCAGCAACAGGACGAGAAATAAAAAATTCAATTCAGTTCAGTGGAAAAACACATTTTTCCTTCCTTATCACATTTTCAATGTCAATGAAATTCTTGTATTGAGTAAAAAGCTGGAAAGTGTGTACTATTCCTACACAGAGTTTCAATTAAAACAGAGAATTATTCATGAAAGCTGAAATTATTTATACCAACCCCTCTGTTGTTTCTGCAAAGAACAGAGTACGGGAAAAGCAAAAGAAATAAAAAGGTACGATTCCAAAACAAAGAGACAACAACTAAAGCTTTACAATTCAAACAACAAAAAAAAAAAAAAAAAAAAGCTTTACAGTAACAATAATACATAAGAAAAAAAAAAGAAAATGTGGAAAATTTCCGACAAAAAACTACAGATTTTACCTCGAAGAGTAACCGACCAAACCGAGAACGTCGCCAATGCCACGTCATACCATCGGCACCTCCAGCGTTGGACGAGTTGGTCGGCGCTTCTAAATGCCAGAGCCCAGCAGCGAGTTTCCTGGCAGAGACGGAGCGAACATGCCGTTCGCCGGTCATCGGTGGTTCAAGTTCGGCACCTCTGAATATCCAGTTTACAGGTGGAGTTGCGTAGCCAGTTCCACGATCCCGCCTCCCCTTACGTAGAGCTCCGTCTTTTCTCGTTGGACGGCCATGATTATTGTCATCTGAAATTTCCATCTCCTCCTACTTGATTCCCATTCACAATCCCAAGAAATTAACAAGAAATGATGTTAGTAGTATAGAGACTTATCTTTGATTAAAAGCAGAAATGCAGAAAGAAAAACTCAGAATGTTGTCGTGACGTTGAAATATTGGTGTCTGAGATACGCGCTTAATTTATAGCAGTAGCAGGAAGAGGCGAGCACGTGGTTTTAAGTCACTGAAAATGAAGGTGAAACCTTAATTTAATCAAAAGATATTTTTTAATCTTTTACTTCAAATTAATGATACCTTAATTTTAATATTCAAAAACATTTTCCCATATATTTTAGTAATATTATACATATATTTCCATTTTTATTCGAATTCCGAATCTGAATTAATTGTAAAAAAAAAAAAAAAAAAAATCCTCCAAATTAAATATTAGAAATATTAGGAAATAGATGAAGTTAGTTGAATGTCTGGAACTATTTGTGTCCAATCAAAAAATAAATTGGAATCTGCAAGTGGTTTATTTCCATACATGTAGTATATATTTGTACCTGCCAAGCAAAACTTTACGCTCTTTAATTTTCTTAACCAAATAAAATTTGGTAAAGGTTACATCAACTTCTTCCATGTTATATTTATATATATACTTTTTTTAAAAAAAAAAAAAAAATTGAAATAAAATTTTTAAAAAAGTGTGATTTTTATTTAAATTTTAGGAGTGCAACCTAAATGTTACAGCTTGAAATTCAGCTCCAGAATTGATTTATTTTGGTTAATAGAAAGAACAGCAGGTTGTCGGAAAATAGAATTAAAGATGGATAAGACATGTTAGATAGTTGGGTTGAATCGTCTATAAAAATATAAAATAAATAATGAACCAATTCAATTTTCAACTATTTCCCAGTTATGGGCATCCACCGATCTACTTTCTTCAATTAATTTATTTGTAAATTGTGTATTACAATTTTCTTGGAAGAATTGATTTTCAATTGTATTTTTCAAGCAGACTTCTGGACTACTACTTCTTCGTTACTCAGTACTGGTCTTCGAATTGATATAGTCTTTCATGTATGTGGAAAGTTGAAAGAAATCCAACACTCCAATTCATATAATAGCAAAATATATTGTGAATCTTATGTATATATACATATACATGTTGGGCCTGTTTCTTCACGTTGTTAGACTGTCACCTCACCTTAATTCCACATTAGTATGATATTGTCTGTTTTGGACTTAAGCCCTCATCGTTGATACGTCAACCCAATAATAGAATATTCATGATAAACGTTATGTAAAAGTTAGAGTGAGACTTTTTCTATCTAACTTGAATCAAATTCAAATTAATAAAAGAATGACTTTAATACTGAATGATGTAACGGAAAAGAAAAAAATTTATAATTTGTAATTTATGTAAGAGTCAAAAAAACTTTATATATCTAAGAGTTAGATCTTGGAAACGTAGTTTTAGTAGAATCTAAAATAATAATAGTGTGACTTCGATATCAAATATAATTTGTAATTTAGGGTTTATGTTTGTGTTGTGTGTTTTTTCCTTGTAATCAATTTTCTACTAGGGAATATATATATGAAATTACGTATGTAAGGAATATATATGGTTGAATGTGCTCACATATTTGAATGATTAGTTTAATTGAAAATCATTTATAGAAAGAAGAAGGAGAAGAGGGGAAAAAGTAGAATTAATGGTAAGATTTAAGGCAACATTGATCATCAACAACCGAAATTGATTTAAAATTGTTGAGATTGAGGCAGATGATTGACGCGTGTCCCATTGACAAGACACCGTCAAATTTCGTGTTAGAACATGATTAATACGTTGGAGTAAGATGCAAATTTTGATAATAGGGTTTTAGAGTACTTATTATCCATTAAGGTTGGAAAAACAAATTTTGTCCTCCCTTTACTTGTTTTACTTAATCAAATCATATTCACATTTATAATAATTATATTAAAACCGAGTAAATCTGTCTCTTTGTCGGACGATTTAAATTTTAAACAATCACATCTTACAAGTTCATTTTAAATCCGAAGAATTATTACTAATTCACTTATACGTTGAAAATATTAATTAAATATCATTTTTCTTTTTATAAAAACTTAAGTCATATATATATATATATATGGAAGAGCATGGAAAACCGAAGTAGGTGAAAAATATTTCAAGATTCGATTGACAAAATTATGTTCACATTTAGGTTGATTTCCTCGAAGTATAATTGATTCCCCATTCGAAACCCTTTTCACACACTCCTAACCGCATTATTACTTAGTATATAAAAATATTATATTTTTAGGTGGCTGCTCTCTATTTTTTTTTTTTTTTTTTTTTTATCACACGGGTATCCTAGGTGGGTCTCGTCACCGAGGGGCGACACCTTAATCGCCGATTTGTATGCACCTCATTGGGTGAGACAACTGACCAAATGATTTAACATTTTTTCATACCTAAGCCAGAATTTAAAACCTAGATCATCGGTTAAGGGGAAAAGAGTCCTACCGCTCCACCCGCTCTCTATACTTAACTAGAATAGATTAATAAATGTCTACAAAAAGAAAGCAGCTCCAATTCAATTCGGCTAAAGCTGGTTTCTTCTTCTAAAAATAAAAATCAAGACATTACTTACGAACTTTCCTTGACAATTTCAAAACTTCTAGACCAGTACTATGATCACATACATGATTCAACTTTGAACCGCTCAAGCCATGAATCAGCCAGCCAAGCTGTAGCTTCACTTGTCCATATCATATCAACTCTATCGGAAAATATTAAAATATTATATTTTTGACCATACGTACAAAATATAATATTAAAGTGAAATATCATGACTTCAATTTATATTAAATCATATAATTTTTTTACCAAAAAAAAAAAAAAACAGTGATTGGTCAACTAATTAACCCACGTCTACTTTGCTTGGCCAAGACAAACTGGCAAAACACACCCACCGCCACCCCCCATTACGTCTATATATACAAATCTACCACATGCAGAGGGACTCTCTCCGCTCTCTCCGCATTTTTATTAGATGACCTAATCAGTTGTTTATAGCAGTATTATATAAAAGATATATATATATATATATATGGGGAACTGTTTTCGACGTGATTCATCAATGGTGTGGGCAGGCAGCGACGACGAAGACTGCTGGGAAACTCTTACTACTACACCGATTGATCATCATCTTCATATTCCAGAGAAAGAAGGGTTATTAGCAGATCAGGATCATAATTATTATTCATCTTCGATTAGAGAAATAAAGATAAAGATAAGCAAGAAAGAGCTGGAGGAATTGGTAGGAAGTGCGGAGAAGCACCAATTCCCTCGGGATCAAGTCTTGTCTCGATTAATAAACGCTAGCCAACACTGCGAGGAGGTTTTGCGTCAGCGTTCCTGGAGACCGCGCTTACAGAGCATCCCTGAGGTTAATTAATTAACCAACAATACTCGTTCTCGCTGTATAGCGTTTCTCTGCTTTTTTTTCCCTACTCGGTACATATTTTCCCTACTCGGTTCAGGAATTCTTTCATTCGATTGGAGTTTTTGTAAATCAAAAGACATATATCATACCTCCTTGCTTCTTTTTCTTATTTTTTTATTATTATTATTATTATTTACAAGTATTGTATTGTTCCCATTAATTTGATTTTAATGCTTATAAATTTTTACGTGTTAAAATCTTAACTTTTCGACGACAAAAATTAATATATATATATATATATATATATAAAGAATTAAAAAAAAATATATATTGAAAAAAGATGCTAGGAGGTAAGAGATCTTGAAAAATTATTTAAAAAAGAGGACAAAAGCCTGTAGGCCCAAAATGAAAATAATCAAACAAAAATCAGTCCAATGGGCCCTCTTTTGGAAGTGGGCAGTCGAGTCAAAGTCGACAGCCTCACGATACCCACTTCACATTATGTTTTTTTTTTTGTTAAATTAGTAAATTCAACAAATTGTCGTAATTTCTCCATTTACCAAAAAAAAAATAAAAAAAATTTGTCATAATTATAATTAAATACTTTAATTTAAAAAAATTATTTGTTAGGTTGAATTTCTTTTTTCATGTGTAATTTTAATAATAATAAATTTTGAAAAAAATAAAATTAAAATTCTAACATTTAATTAATGTGGTCCTTTTCAAAGTACAATCCTTTTCTTGATGGTATGGTTTTTTTTTTTTTTTTTTTTTTTTTTTCCTTTTTTCCCTTGTCTGTTTTTTCTCATTGGCTGTATGAAATTTATGAAGTATCAGCATCATTCTCTTTTTCTTTCTTTTTTTTTTTTTTTTTTTTAAAAAAAATTTATGTACGACTAAATTCAATTTTTTTATATGTAAGTGAATCATAAATTTAATTTAAAACATAAAAATGATAATAAAAATTTAAATTCTCACACATTTTAAATAAAAAGTTAAACTCAACATCTTTAAAGTAGAGTATAAATAAGGTTAAGAATATAAATAAATAAATAAATAAATAAATATAAATATTTAAATTATAAAAACTTCTCACACAGTTTAAATAAAAAGTTACACTCAACCATCTTTAAAGTATCGTCCTCCCCCCCCCCCCCGAGTATAGAATTCCCCCTCCTTTATTATATTTAATAAAAAAAATATATAATTTTAAAAATATAAATAATACAATAGTTTTAATATAAAATTCATAAATAATAATAATTAATCATAATTTTAATATAATAATTTGTAAAATTATTAAAAATATATTTCAATATATATATATATATATATATATATGAAATAATACATATATAAATGTCTATTTATAAAAACTTTTATATTCATTCATTTTATTTCTAAAATCTCAAATTAAATCTTGACAGATTTTTAATTTTTTTAGTAATTTACTTTTAATTATATATATAATTTTTTAATAATTGACCAATATAATTACACTATATTTTTAGTATGAAGTAATAACACATTTGAATGTCTAATTATGATTAAAAAATATTATATTCAATCATTTTATTTGTAAAATCTCAAATCAAAATTTCAAATCAAATATTGTCTTATTCTAATTATTATTTTCCTTTTTAAGTAATAGACAAATTATAAACAACTTCTAAAAGTGAAAACTTTTAAATGAAAGAATTTCTTAAAATTTATAATTTTTAGAAAAATAATAATAAAACAATTTTTATTTATGAGATGATAATAAAAAATTTAAATTGTTATTAAATATAATACTAATATCATTTATATTTTAAAATTAAAATAATAATATTTTTTAAATATAATTATAAATATAATATAATATATATTGATATCCTAGAAAATTGTGCAATTTTTTCTATTTTTATTATACATTTATAATATATATATATATATATATATATATATATATTATAATTTTCAAAACATGGTTCAATTAAAAAAAAAAAATGGTTCAAAAATTGTGAGTGACTCACGAGACCCAAAATATTTTAATACAAATTTATATATATATATTATTTTTAGATTTATGTGTTTTTCTCTCTCATCCTTTATCTCCTTCTTCTTCTTTTTTTTTCCCTTTTTCTTCTCCCCTCCCCCCCCCCTTCTAATAAATTAAACATATGTAATTTTTTTTTTTTTTTGGGGGACGAGAATTATGTTTCCTGTAAAAAGAACAAAAAGAAAAGAAAAAACAAAAGAAAGTAAATCAGGGGCGATATAAAAAAATTATGTTATTATTGACATTATATACTATTCTAAAAATAAATTAAACAAATGTAACTTTTTTTTTTTTGGGGGGGGACGAGAATTATGTTTCCTGTAAAAAAAAAAGAAAAGAAAAAAAATAAATCAGGGGCGATATATATATATATATATATATATATATATTATATTATATAAAAAATAATAATAAAAAAAGGACAAAGCAAAGAGCAATTTAGGCAAAAACAGACGCATTTGCTGAGATTTCGAAGTCAACCAATCCGCCGGTTTTCGGTCGACTAGGAGTTCTTCTGATCTGAAGAAATCTTCGTCCCTGCTTACTATTCTTTCCGTGTAAAGTCTCAGCCTTTTTTCTTTCTTTTCTGTCACCATTTCATTTTGGTTTTCTCTTCGTTCATCCCAACTGGAATCCAGGTTCCTAGAAGTTACCCCATCTTCTTCAAGGACTTTCTCTTGGGATTTTCCAAGAACGTGTTAGAGGCACGAAATTTTATTAGATTTTTGGCGATTTAACTTAAATTTAATCGATAAAGTGGCAATAGTTCATCCGAGGTTCTGGGTCGAATTTTGATGCTTAAAGAATGGGTGGCTGCTTCAGCAAGAAAAAGTACCGACAGGCAAAAGATGTTAATGGGTACAGATCAGATAGAGCAGGGACCGACTATCAACAAAGTTATCAGAGCAATAATCAAAAGCAAGCAGTTCAATATACCCCTCAACAGCCCCCACAGGAGAGGCCTTACCAGCCACAGCCGCAGCCGCCAGCTACAATTCCTGTAAAACTTGCAGAACCCCAAGGACCAAGGCCTGTTCAGAGGCTGGAGCCAAATGCTATTTTGGAGAAGCCTTTCGAGGATATTAAGGCTCACTATGCTCTGGGAGGAGTATTGGGTAAGGGTCAATTTGGGGTGACTTATCTTTGTACTGAGAAGGCTACTAGCCAAACCTATGCTTGTAAATCAATACTGAAAAGGAAGCTTGTGAGTAAAAACGATAAGGAGGATATGAAGAGAGAAATTCACATCATGCAGCATTTGAGTGGGCAACCGAACATTGTGGAATTCAAGGGTGCTTATGAGGATAGACAATCTGTGCACATTGTCATGGAGGTTTGTGCCGGGGGAGAGTTGTTCGATAGAATTGTTTCTCGGGGACATTATTCCGAAAGAGATGCCGCTAATCTGATTAGGCAGATTGTTAATGTTGTTCACATTTGTCATTTTATGGGTGTGATGCATAGGGATCTCAAACCGGAGAATTTCTTACTTACCAGTAAGAGTGAAAAAGCAATGCTTAAGGCAACCGACTTTGGACTCTCTGTCTTCATTGAAAAGGGTGAGTATCTTTTTGTTACCTTGTGTGTCTGGTTTATTGAACTTTGAGTTTTATACTTGTCAAATTCAAAAGTTCAATTTTGGTAGGGTCTTGAGTTTGTCTTTGCCCATTCCACGCGTTAAATTATTGATTACATTTGTAAAAGCTTTTATGATATATGCTAGAGGCCTATGAAGGTGAGTGATGGTGAATGATTACACCATATATCAATATGCATAGCTAGAGAATGATCTATCACTTAGAAGTATAATGATGAATAGGTTCAAGTCAGTGGACAGATTCATCTGATAGACCCTTATGATGTCTTCATTGTTCTGTTTATTTCCTGTTTGCAGCAATATTTGCCATTTTTAAATATTTAACCTTGCATAAAAGTAGGAATGATTGAACTGCCACAATATTTTGCCCATGTTTCAGTTAGTTTGCTCAAACTCTTTATTTTATTTTTTTGATGAAATCCTTCATATTATTATTATTTTTATTGTTGTTAAAGTGCAATGTAGGTATGTAATTCACTATGCTACAATGGCTTTTCAAGGTGCCACATGGCTTTATAGTTTTTCTGAAGAGTATTTTTATGTATTGCAAAAGGAAGGGCCTGCTGATAGAATTCGATGGGGAGTCAATAATAGTTCTCAGGTCAGCACCTAAATCTAATGACAACAGAGGAGGATTAGATAACAGCGAGTTTAAAATATCAAAGGAACTAATTGGAAGTAAAAAAAATTGAGGTTTTACTAGGTGGGATGAGGCTAGGATTTTGTAAGAGTTATAGTTTTACAGGTTTATAAATTTTTTTCATATGGGTTTGAAAAGGTTATTTTATGACTGTGTTTTTCATCCTTGCACTGCAGCCATGCAAATGTTCTATGTATTGTTCAAATTTTATCAGATATTGCTGAAGGAACAACCTTTTTTATACTTTTAAAATCATTTCATGCTCGCATTATAATTAATCTCTGGGTCTTTGTGAAATCTTTGAGCTCCTCAGTATTTTCCTCTGTTACTTGGATTGCAATTTGACCCCTACTCTGCAGTTTGTATGATGCTGTTGGTTTGTGGTGTCAAATGCCTATTTTAACAAAGGATCTTTTTCCTATCTATAATGACTATTATGCTGGAGCCCTCCACAAGTTTCTTTTCTTCTTATTGTGACTGATTTGGCAGGGGGTGTAGAAGGGCAATTGGTAAATGACTCCCATTTGTGTTTGGCTTGTTAATTAATTGTGTGGAATCCTAATTTCTCTATTTGTTTAAGGTTCCTTAAAGGCCTTAAAGTTCACATGCTATCATGGACACCCAGCAAAAGAAATCGTTTAACTATGTTTTTAACCTTGTGCTAACCTACTCCTACACATTTACAACACTATTAATACCTATGTTGTACCTCCTATCTTCTTTGATTAAGTGGTGTGATTCTCCCTTTTCCCCCCTCCCTTTTGGGATTATTCTGCATGTTGCACAGTTAATCATTTGGCTTGTCCTTGCACTGTGTTGGCCAATTTCAGGAAAGGTGTATCGTGATATAGTGGGTAGTGCGTACTATGTTGCCCCAGAAGTTCTGAGGCGTAGCTATGGGAAGGAAATAGATATCTGGAGTGCAGGTGTAATTTTGTATATTCTACTGAGTGGTGTACCTCCATTTTGGGCTGGTAAGGACAGGTGTATTTAGAATGAATTTCTTTTTGGTTCATTATCATCGAATTCTTATAAGATTCTGTTTTCTGTGTCCAGAGACTGAAAAAGGTATATTTGATGCGATTCTGGAAGGAGAGATTGATTTTGAAAGCAGCCCATGGCCATCAATATCTCACAGTGCCAAAGATCTAGTTCGTAAAATGCTTACAATGGATCCAAAGAAGAGAATCACTTCTGCTCAAGTTCTTGGTAACTTCCGTTATAGATTTAGAAGCCACATATGTTTTCTTTAATTACCTCATCATAACTAGATGTATTTTGCACTTGGCACATGGTTGCATATGTCCTGTATATGTCGTCATGAAGATACTCTAATTGGGTGATTGTTAACTTTTTTTATCTGCTCTTCTGTGGCATGATGAAGTGGGTAAGAGTCTGAAATACCTCTTCATGTGATCCTTAATTGTACCTGTTTTCATCAGTATTAGTGCATGCAATTTGAATTTTATTTCTGAACTTTTGGCAAGTACTAGATGAAGTCAGATATTTAGCTTGTTATCATATATATCTTCTTAAGTTTGTGACATTCTTCACATTCTTCTGTGAAGAGCATCCATGGATTCGGGAAGGTGGAGACGCATCTGACAAGCCTATAGATAGTGCTGTCCTCTCGCGAATGAAGCAATTCAGAGCAATGAACAAGCTCAAACAACTCGCATTGAAGGTATTTTGCTAGTTATGCCTTTTCACGTTAAAGATAAATCAAGTGCAGTATATTTTTGGAGTTATTTCTTTGACAATAAATCAAATACGGGAAGTAAATCTTTAATTTTTTGCTGATCTTTGTATAGTATAGTTTTAACTTGGGTGCCCAAAACAGTGCCCCATCTTCGTACACTTAAAATGCCAAATTCTTGTTTTGTAAACACAGAGTGATTGCAGATATCAAATTTGATATTATTTTTCAAAGTTAGGGAAAATTGCCCAGGACTAGAGATATGCACATGTTCCATTAATAAAAAATTCATCCATAGAGTACTTCTAGGCATATTTGTGCATGACAGTACTTAGTTGTCTTTCTTCTCTTCCAAACATGCACAATAACCGTGTAGTTAAAGCTCCAGAACTACTTAGTGATTTTTTTTCCTTTGTTTGAATGAGAGTTAATGATTATGAATCCTATGCCCTCAAAGGCATATCATATGCAATCTTAACTCTTGGAACAGAGAACTTTAGGTCTTCCATGGATAAGATGTCACATTTACAGTCTTGCTACTGCCAAGTGAAACTCAACATTCTTATTCAATGGAAATGAGTTGCTCCCCATTTTTCATTATCTTTCCATTTGCTACTTAGGTCATTGCAGAGAATTTATCTGAAGAAGAGATCAAAGGGCTTAAAGAAATGTTTGCAAACATGGACACTGACAATAGTGGCACCATTACATATGAGGAGTTGAAGTCTGGACTGGCTCGGCTTGGCTCCAAGTTGTCAGAGGCAGAAGTCAAGCAACTTATGGAAGCTGTAAGAAAAGCCTTTAATTAGAGATGTATATAGCTTTTTGACTTTTCAACTGATTTGTTGGATACAATTGCACTTTACTCTATTTTCAGGCCGATGTGGATGGAAATGGGTCGATTGACTACATTGAATTTATTACTGCAACAATGCACAGACACAGACTTGAAAGAGATGAACATCTTTATAAAGCATTTAGGCATTTTGACAAGGATCACAGTGGGTAAGTTCACAGTTATGGTAAACCTACCTGTTCAGGTTCTCCTGTTGAGTCCATGACAATGTTCTTGTTTTCACAAATATTCTCTTCATCTTTTTGCAGCTATAGTGAATAGTAAAGTAATGATAGATATTTTAAGGAATCTATCAAGAATTATGGAGCTAGATATGATCTACTTGAATTTCTCGTCTTCGAATTATCCTATCCTAAACCATTTAGCTCATTATTTGATTCTAACATTCCATCATGTAAAAATTAGTAACAACTCTTTTTCATGACAGCTTCATCACAAGAGATGAACTGGAAGCAGCTATGAAGGAGTATGGAATGGGCGATGAGGACACAATTAGGGAAATTATCTCAGAGGTGGACACAGATAACGTAAGCAATCTCAATCCCATCTTGTTTTAATCTTTGTTTGGCATCCAACAGCTACATATATACTGACATTTCCTGAACTTTCCAGGACGGAAGGATCAACTACGAGGAGTTTTGTGCAATGATGAGAAGTGGAACAACACAAACGCAGCCAGGAAATCCTTTTAAACTTTGAAGATTAGAAAGTGTAAAGCGGGAGTTTAAATAATTCAGTCATGTCCTGAAATATGCAGACTCTTGCCAGTGAAGAAGATCCATCCATCTGATGCGGGGAGAGGTACGGGGCTCGTCTTTTGTTGGATTTTCTTTATTTTTCTCTGTGCTTTTTACCCAAAGAGTGTATCTAAATTTTATGAGGAAGCTTTCGGGTTGGGACTAGGAGTTAAACTTCCAGTTTCTGTGTATACGTTTTTCCAGTTGTCATAATGTGGTATAGTGTTTTTTTTTTTTACATGGATCCTATGTTCACCGAGATATTGAATAATTCATTCAGTTAAGAAGAGATTATTTTTGCCTGTGTATGACAATTATGGCTGCAGCTTCTTTTGTTTTGATGAATCAAGACATTAAACACACAGTTACTTACCAGTTAAAAAGATGGGAAAAAAAAAAAAAATCCTAAATTTGAACTAGAAATGCCCCTAATGATTCTTTCTTCAAGCTTATAGACACACACTTTTAATCATCTTTTTTCTGCATCTTGAAGTCCAGTTACACTTTTGTCTTTGGACCCTGAAACTTCAAGAACTTGTTTATGGACATCAGAGGAGGAATAGAAAATTGAAGAAAAACAAAGAAAGATAGATAAAAAAATTGAAGATTTTGTTAAGTAGAGAGTGCTGTCAAGACTAAAAATAAACATGGCTGGCTGGTACCATGGTTTTTAATTCCTTCGGACCTGAACTTTGTCATAAATATTTGATAACTCTGATAAAAAGGTCCATCGATGGTTGTAAGGAAGCGGTGAGAGATGCCCAAAATTATTAATGTTGTTTATAAAGTAAAGCCCTCTTTATTATCTTTTTTGAGGATTAGAAGGATGGAATCCAAGGTTTAGGGTTCATATTCCCTGACACACAAATTTGCATTTAAGACAAATAATTTAGGTAGGCATCGCACGTGAGCTCGTTTTCTATGCATTTTGTATTTGTAGCATCATTATATGCACGTGTGCACTATTTTTTTTTTTTTTTTTTTTTTTTTTAATGATCTTGGGAAGACCATCTTCCCCATCCCCCATTAACCGAGACAGTCACAGACACCAAATTTTATTTTTTTTAATAATAATTTTATTTATAATCATGAGTTTAAGACATAATAAATATAAAAATACTTTAAATTTTTAAGAGAAAAAAAAAATTTTATATATATATATATATATATTACTACACAATTTTTGGGTTGTTTCTTTGTTGATTTTGTTCCAAATTTTTTTAAGTAAAGGAATTCCACAAAGAAGTTCAGTTTTATTAGCCTCGGATGCTTTTAGCTAGTATTCTGGATTCTGACTATTTGTCCGCTAGATTCGCCTGTAGCATTAAACATATTTTTTTTTTTTTTTTTTTTTAAAGGATTAGATTTAGACACAATCCTAAATATTTTTATGCCAAAGTTAAACTATTTATTAATTGTATCTTAATTTATAGAAAAATATATATATATATATATTATTAAGACAGAAATTGAATTTAGACGTAAGATTTTATTACAAGAATGTTTAAGTGGGTAAGAATAGATAAGAAAGAAAGCACGTGGGAAGTGGGAACTCTGCATGCCTCATTTCACTCGGTGCTTTCTTTTTCTTTCACGAAACCGAAATTAATAACATATAGGTATATTTAGCAAACCGAAAGGTTCTTTCATCTTCCCATTTCTACTCTCATTTCCAAATTTCTCTCTCTCTCTCTCTCTCTATATATATATATATATTTCTGCTGAAGAAAGTGGTGAAACTGATAAAGTCTTAATCTTTGAAAAATCACAACTTTCGTGCGATATATATATATATATATATATATATATATGGACGTTGAACTTCATCATCAGTCTCGTCCGAGCTTGGTTATTAGTGCATCCACTACAACAAGCGTTAATGGTAGTGGGAAACAGGACGAGCATCATGAAGGGAAAAAAGACAAAGATATCTATGTTGATGTCAGTAATGCTGCTGAGATTTCAGCGGAGTTACAAAGGGAAAGACAAAGAAACGCAGAGCTTATGGACAGGATATCTATGCTCGAAGCTCAATTACTTGAAAGAGACAAGGATTACTCTCTTCTTGCCTGTGGACAAGTAATGATTATCAAAACTTTTAACACTAATTCATATCTTTCTTTGTCAATATATATATATTATCAACTTTAGTTAATTAGTAATATTACTGGTTGATTCATCATGAAATAAATTAGCTTGTTTAGTTTTGGTTCATCTTCCATGGCATGATGAGCAGGTCCTATACCCAAGATATTTATGTATATAGTGGTTTTTGTACTATTTCCCATGTTTGTAAAGAATTTTATTAATTTGATGATTTGAATAAGGCATCCCTCATGTGCAAGCATAGGTTGTTTATATTGAGAATGCATGCAGAGTGATAAAAATCTTTAAAGGCTTGAGCTTTTCTACCTATTCCAATTAATTTTGGTGGGATATTGGTTTTCTCACTTCAAACTGATTAAAAAATTATCAGATTATGAAGGATGATGGTAAAGTAAAGAGACAAAAGGTTGCAACAATTAATACTCTAAAGATAGAAGAAGATAAAGACATGAAACGCATCCCAGTGAAAGAAAAGAATGCAGAGAATCGCTTGGTCAACTGGATGAACATAGATGACACTGAACTGTCTTTGCATTCTGAGATATTGAAAGAGAGTGATCATTCTGCTGCAGATGACACTACTGATGATGATGATGATGATGGTGAAGATGAAGTTGATGAAGAGGTAGTAGGCGAGAATTGTGTTTGCAGTAACCAAATTCCAGTTGAGGAAAGTGTGAATCCGAGTACAGATGACAAGAGCAAGTGTATAGAAAACCAGCACCAGGTGGGATCAAGAAACCATCATCAAATCAGGGGCCCTGAAATTAAATTTAAAAGAGTAGTGCAGAATGTTTCTTCACATAAAAAGCATCCAAAGATAGCTTTCTGTCCCAAGGAAGTGAAAAGAATTATAAATTCGGAGGAACTTTTGCTGAAAAATGCTCAATCCCACACCATCAGGAAAATAATAGTCTTCGCATCTCTTGGCATAAGACATGGATGCGAAGACTTGTATGAACTGGACTTCAGCCATTTTGCCATCTTACGTAAGGGTGAACCATTTGTTTCCTCAAAGGATACTGGGGTAAGATTTCTATCTCATCATAATTCTGCAATAACCTTTTCAATCTTGAATCTTGATTGAATGAATGCAAGATTTTCTTTAGGAACATGTTTTATATGAAAATCCTGGTGTGAGGAAGAAGATATTTTATCCAAATCGTCAGAACTCAACCTTATGTCCAGTTAAAATTCTTGAGGAGGAAAGAGCTATGCGTCCATCTGATGCTGCTAGCTGCCCTTCATTCCTGTTCCTGTGCATTAAATATGGAGGAAGGACCAGAAATATTCCCCAGAATGAGTATGCTTCTGTTGGGAGGACTTGTGGAAACATAGAGGCATATTTTGATCTGAGTTTCAAGATTTTCAGCAATTTCCCAAATTTTACATTTTCTGTTGTATTGTTTGCATTTTTTGAATGATGTTTTCCCCTTTTTCCCTATGGTTCCAGATATGTCAGGCAGCGGATGGGAAGAAACAAACTCAAATCCTTTAGTCTGGCAATATGCCGGATGGCAATGCTAGTCCACATTCGTAGTGGAAGCTTCTTTTTTAAGGCCTTGGGCATTACACTTCTGTTTATGGCTGGATTTCCTGATGATTTGGTGCAAAGGGAAACCAAATATAGAAATTTGGATCTGCTTCAAAAGTACTACAGGTACTCTCAGCTAGCTTCATTCATAGTCTTTTTATGCATTTCTGCTGAATCTTATTATGCATAATCTGTTGATGATTTCAGGACAGACGAGGATGCTGAAGGGGAAGAATTATTTCTGTCACGTCCAGCAACTGCTGACCCTGTAAGATCACTTAAGAAAAAGCACAAACTTTTGTTTTTCTGCATGATTATTTGGTTTAAAATCAAGTCTACTGCAAATAAAACTTCAAGGTTAGACTTTGACAGAGCTGATCTTCAACCATCCGTCCAAAATGATACTGATTTTGAAACCCTCGTTTGTTTCAGAATGCTATCCCCATTCCTGAACAAGTAATGGTGAAGAAAATGTCTACAAAATCCAAAAGCCGGGGACAAAAGAAGGTAGCCATAAAAGATCAGGAGAAAGCTTCATTCCTTCAATCTTCCCCTTCCAGCACTGGACTTCCTTCCAAATTTGAGTTGTTGAGAAATGAATCGATTCAAACTCGAGCAATTGCACCAGCACATTGTGTAACATCTGAACAAGTGAACCACTCCATCCAAAATCATCTTACAACTGGTATCAACTGTAACATCCTCAATAGTAATCAGCAGTATCCCATATTTTCTCCACATCCTATTCCAATAATATTCTGGCCTCCACCAAATACATTCCTTCCCTATCCTCATCCATCTTCACATGCCTATCCATATCCTATTTCTGGAAATTACTTATCAAGTTATCCACAACCTTACTATAGTCATCCTTCATGTAATACTTTGATCCCAAAGCCCATCAATGAATCTTGGAAGGAAGATGCAGCAGCATCTGTAGCTGGTAATAATGACTCTAAAAGCATCTGTTCAAGCAGTACAAAGCCAAACAAAGGTTGAAAAATAGACAATCTGTTTTAAGTAGATTCTTTTTTGTTAATAATCATCCGAGGAGAACTATGCTGTATAGCCTGAAGCAGAAACTTCTTGGCACAAGAACTGAGTGAAAACTCACTTCATGATTAAAAAGATTTTTGCATACATTGAAATGCTTCTTTTTATACTCTCAGTTCCAGATTTCCCGGAGGGATAAAGATGTGTTAAGCATTTTTATAAAGCTTTCTGCTTTAGCATCTATCTAGCTACAATCCATATTCTGGGTGTGTTCTGAACTTTCAGTACATTAAAAGGTATGATATACTGTTCAAGCAGATGCAACTCCTCTGTTACAGCCATTAGTAACTTAGATACATTTCTTGCTTAGTGGCATTTTAGCTGAGCTATTCTGGTGAACTTCTTTCGTCTACCTATATCATATGAGGAACAAAAGAAGGTGTATAGTTATCCCTCCCTCATAATAAGTTAGAAATGTGGTCCTTTTTAGTGGGGGTATTTGATTGATTCATCTTTTTAGAATTTTCTAACATTGGAGGGCCCTGATATGCTTTTTCTTTTTAAAATCTTTCTGTTATGTTAATATTATAATACCAATCCTTCGGATGGTACAGGAAGGAAGGAAGAGTTGAAAAAGCACAGCAAGATTCCATCTTGAAGAGGCAAAATAATAATTCACTTGAGAAAGCCGGCAGGCATTATGGACCACCATCATCAACTTTATCAGAGTCACATATGCATCATCTCTGCCAACATTCGAAGCCCATGGCCACACAAAGGGGAAAAGAAAACATGAAAAGAAACCTAGAACAAAGATAGTGCAAGTAATCAAAAACCAGCCAACAGCATTATTTACACAAGCCATGCCATACCTAGGAGTTACTCATTACTTAGACATGGAAACAACTTATTTTGGCAACCCCCTCCCCACCCAGTGGTGGTTCTTCCAATCTAATGGTACTTGTTGGCGAGATTGCACTGCTTTCTGATCTCACCTTTAGTGCCAGTTAGAGGGTTGTTCTCTGATAGAATTGTGATGCCTCTTGCAAACTCCTTAAAGAAGTAATCTTGGCTTTTTGCCATTTTCTTGACATATGACTTGGTTCTCTTGTCCGTGGCTAGTTGGTGATCTACCAGCAACAATCCTTTGTTGTCCAAAATGTTTCTGTAGTAATTGTTGTCTAATATCATAGGCGTTCCTCTGTCATTCCTCACATACTGTACTGCCTTTGGGTCAGGGATTGGATCAGGGCACTTCTTCAACATGTGCTCAATATGGTCCTCTGGGAATGCAGGATCCACTTCTGGGTATAAACGGTGAACCAGCTTCACACAGTGAGTTCTACCCACACTGTGAGAACCTGTTAATTAATTACAACAAACAAACGAACAAACACCAGAATTAAAAAAACAAAGGAAATAAAACGTCGAGGTTGAGATTCATTCATAAGATCTGTGAAGATTGTAAATGATAATGGTAATAAATGAAAGCGTACCTAGCAAGGCGACTACTCCAGGGGTGTCAATACCGATAGATGCAAACCTCTCAAGCACAACAGTCAAGCTTTCATTGTGATCCGGGAGGTACTGCTCCAGTATTTCTGCTCTGCTCCTGCGGCCATCTCTTCTTCCAGTTTTAAGAGGGATGTGTGGCCCTCCCAACTGACAATTTTAAGCATAGCATGGCAGCAAGGAAAGATATTTAACAAAAAGGAAAGATAAAAAAGAAGAAAAAAGAAAAGAGAAAATTGTTACCGCAACAATGCCATCTCTACCAGACAAGACAAGAATATCTGCACAAGAAACAACACCAGGGCACTCCCTTTCCACGGCTTCTTTAATATCCTCAAGGTATCTGAAGTTCCTCATCCCAAAACTTCTGTCAGTTTCTTTTTCAGAAAGGACTCTCCTTGTTGAGTCCAGCAACAAAGAAGCATCACAAGACTGCAAAGTAAATAAATAATTAAATCTTTCTTCCCAGTGAAGAACAGAGGAAAAGAAACAGGGGAGGGGAAAGAGTCAGAGTGAGTGAATTATGCAGTGTGTCTTTTACTCTTTATGAAAAATATAAATAGTATCAGGGTACCTCGACAAAGCAGTCATGGAAGATGTTTCTGAGCCAGGAGAAAGCAGTGTTCTTGTGGCGCTTGTAAAGAAGCTTGACTTGTTCACGGATAATATCTTCAGCTTGAGGACAAGAATCCTTGTAAAAGTTCATGAGAAGACCAGGGTCGGCTTCATTTTCAGCAAAAGCTGAGTAGAAACCAGAGATGGACAGAATGGCGAAGAACAAGAAGAAGAAAAAAGCTCTGGAAGCCATAGATGAGGTGTCCACAGAACACTGTGAAGCAAATGAAGTGGAGTGAAGAAGGAGGTAACTGACCTGTGCTTTCTTTAGGACACGAGGTAGTTGTTTAAATAAAACTGCTGATATCTTTTATTACCACTTCTTTGTTGCCACTCTTGACACGCGTCCCTTTTTTTTTATTTTCTGTTCAATGTGAGATAAAATTAAATTTTTTTTTTTTTTTTTTTAATAAACTTTGAAAAAATAATATTTTTTATGAAAAAAATTAAAATAGTTTAAAATGACGTTGCATTTACTCCAATCTGCCAACTGTAAGAAGAAAGAATGAAAAGTCTACTTGTTTTGGGGAAAGAGAAACTGGAAAACTGGAACTCAGCATTTACTGCTACGGTAGTACCAAAATGATTGAACACATGCCATTCTCATAAAACAAAAATTAAATTATAAGTTTTATTATTTATCATGTTTTAGATAATTAATATACATTTATTTTTATATATTGAAAAAGGTCCCTAGATTTAAAAAAAAAAAAAAAAAAGGGTACCCTACTCTCGCTCACTGTCCAAGTTGGGTTGCGCTAAGAAATAAAATAAGCAAAGTGAGCTTACTTAAAATAAAACAAATAATAAAGGACCCATTTTAAAAAAAAAAAAAAAAAAAAAAAAGGAATCCTATGCATTTTGTTATTTGGAAAGCTTTGTTTTGAATGAAAAGGAAGGGTCACATGCCTTTCCCAAAGGGCATCTCTCTTCTTATTGGAATCTATAGGTTCAAAAAATATTTGTTTTTAACATGTGTCGAGATTTTATTTTATATTATATATTATATAAATAGAATTTATGTGTTGGGTGGTGATTGAAGATAAAGTTGTTTTCCATCATATAACAAAATTAATAAGAAAAATAAATTATAAGAATTGCCTTCTTATTATTATTACAAAAAAAAAAAAAAAAAAAAGAGTTTTGCATTATTTTGATTTGAATGATTTGAAGTGAAAACAGTAACCATGACTATAATTAATTATAATGGTTTAAGTAATATTACTATTAGCTTTTTCAAATTTTTTTGTATTGGTTTCCTTTTCATTAACTATAATTTTTTTAATAAAAAAAAAAAAAAAGAAGAAAAAAGAGCAGTGAATTGATTATAAGCGAAACTTAAGGAGTCGCCGGGGGCTACAGTGAGAGCACCGACACTTTCCGATCAGACGATGAAAAGATAAGTGGGATCCACAAAGAACTTGTTAAAATGCTAGTGGATAAGATTCATAAGAGCCGTGACTGTGCAACGCTCCCATGGGTGGATCTCGGTATTTGCAGATTTCCCCCCTACCCCCCAAACCTGATAAATAATCTTCTCCCGTTCATATATATATATATATATTTGCTTTTTTATAAAAAATTTTTTTTTTTTTTTTGTTCCCCTTCACCTTTTCCGATGAGACTAATGGTTTAGAGATAAATGAAATTTATGACTTGAGAACATATCGATTTCGAATAATTTTTTTTCAATAATTTTGCGTTTTTTCTTTTTAATATTTTTGTCATTCAATAATTTTTAATATTTTTTTTTTCTACATACCATCTTATGATAATATATATATATATATATAATATTTCTCCTTAATTATTTTATTTATATTCTATAATTTGTACTCGTTATTTATTTTTTCTAAAATGATGAAAATCAAAATCTGTTAAATTTTAATTTTGGGATCAGAGAATTGCCTGATAAATTTTTTTTTTTCTTAAAAAGGAAAATCAGATACAAACAAAAACCTAAATGTGAGAGAAACATAAAGTAATCAATATTGTATGAGAACTGTCGGTAAACTTTTATTGTTTAGCATTACCACTAGTATTATTTTTATCATTTAATTTTTCTTTTTTTTTTTAATTTATATCCACTTGGGGCAGATCTATTCACTCTATCAATAACCGAGCCGGATTCGATGTATCATAACGGATTTGTCCTTTTCTATTGATTCCTACGAATTGGATCAAAAACAATTATTGAATGAGGTATTCAACTCCAGTGTCCCCCATCTTATTTGGTGAGAATAATCCAGATTCGGCATGCGGACGCTCGTAAAGTTTTTTTTTTTATATCCACTTGGGACTTCCGGTGTCCCCCACTTTATTTGGTGAGAATAATCCAGATTTGGCCTGCGGAGCGTTCGCAAAGTTTAATTCTTACTCGAGGATGAGAGGTCCGACTCGGAGTTTTTTTAATATAACACTAATCACCCTAGATGATTAAAAATCCTCATTAATACTTCCATTTTCTTTTATAAATATATTAAATTTAATGTCTTGTTTCAAAAAAGATTCTCAATTAATAACACCCTCACTTATGTTATGGGAGAATATAAATTCGTATAAAAGTTAAAATTCTTCAAAACTTTAATTTTATTTAATAAAAATAATTTTAAAATGTGACTGAATTATTGATTAAATTCAACATGTAATGTCAATGGATCTTCTCGAGATTCACAAATATGTCCTTTATTTAATAAATTAATTTTATAATAATCTTAGTTTCAGATGGGTTTCGTGCAAGCCATAAACAAAAGTCACCAATAAATGATGTAATAATTATTCAAAAAGTTATTTAATTATAAACCTTATTATTAATTAGTTCATTAACAACATTTGCTCACTCTCAAATTGTAGCGAAAACACAGCTTAATAAAGATTCGTACATAATACATCTGCAACAAGATGGCGGATGTGAGGAGCATACCACTTCACTCTTTCGATGTGTACCACTGAAACTTCCCAGAAACGACCTGAAAAATAACCCATTTTTTGTTTTAAAATTTTGAAAGCAAAGAATTGCTTGCTTGCTTGCTTGCCAATCACTGTATAAATCAAGCATATGATACATACCTTCTGTTCTAGCAATGTCATGGATGCTCCGGGAAACATGCTCTTTCCATGAACATTCTTCCGAGTCTTTTACGTTGCCATGGACATGTAACATCCCACCATTATTCCTGCAAAAATATGTCATAAAATTCATTTTCCTTAGTACAGTCGAGCATAAAAAGAAGGTTGTAAATTCTGGACCAAATATGAGATTTGGAATAGACCTCAATGCTCTAACAGCAGTGATCCAACTTCCCTCGCTAGTCGGCAGTAGACCGAGACAAACTCGATCAGCAACTCCCTGCGACCGAGGAACAAATAACACATTAACACATTTAAAAATAACACATTTCTGCAGTAGGAATGACAGCAAAATTACATACTATGGGAGCTGTAATTCGATTATCTCCTTCGAGTATGATGCATTGATCTGCCACAGAATTCACACAAACATTACGGCGTAGTGCCTCAACTGCATGAGGATTCCACTCACATGCATAAACTAGCTTTGCCTTTGCCCTCACAAGGAATGGCAACGTAAAATAACCAATTCCAGCAAATAAATCAACAATAACTTCATTTTTGCAGTCAAGACGAGACATTCGAAGCTTTTCAGAAAGATTTCCCCAGGAAAACATGCACTTGGTAGCATCAAAAGAATAAAGGATCCCATTCTCACAGTGTTCAACCCAACCACTATCTCCAACAAGAATCTCCAGTGTACTGTCTCTTGTTCCGTTTGGTGCAATGCGGCCCTAAGATATATTTGAAGATTTGTTAACCCAGAATTATTTCCAGAAAGGCAACCAGAGACAATAGACGTGTGCGAGTACATCTATTTTCAGAGAAGCTGTTAAGGTGATAAGCAAGTATTTCATTGATAAAATATCCTACTTCCAAATGCAAGGAAATCTAGAGCATTAACTACAAATTTAAACATGCAGGATACTTGTACAGGTCAGGGGCACGTATATTATGCTACTTTTGAGGTAATATAAAGTGGAAAAAATTGTCTACTTGACACCAGGCAAGAAGGTATTATAAAGCAAATCATTTGAACACACCATCGACAAGCAGTTTTAAAATTTCAAAGGGCAATACTTACTTGTCGAGCAAGGCGTCGAGTCCCAAGAGACTGAGCAACAATAGGCCAGAGGTCCTCCTCAACTATCTCCCACGCCTGATCTTTAAATGATGAAACAGGAAGCACGACAATGTCCCCTAGTTTATCCCATCTGAGGTAAAGGAGAGATATCAATACACTTAATGGAGAAGACATGTATTTTAATTAGGCACTTCTATTTTGAAAAAATATGGACCAGAACAACAGCAAATGGGCGATTGTGTTCCCAATTCACTAGTGACAACAAATACAAAAGTTCAGAAGTTTTAAACTGGTACTGATGCTAAAACCAAAGAAATAATATAACCTTGAGGGTAGCTCATCTAGAAGATGAAGAGGCAATCCTCTCTGTTCAATCAAAGAGGAAATGGCTTCCTTCAATAGTTTCAAAGGGGAAATTGCTGTTTTTTTGACCTTGACAACCTCGTCTGAAAGTATTGTGGCACCACAAGCAATTAAGAGATTCAAGGCCGCTGAATCAGATATATCCTTCAGATTAAGCCCCTCATATTGCACATGTTGAGGATTAACCAGCATTTCTGAGGCAGTATCCACGTTATTTCTCTTCTGATTGTACAGAGGGCAAAAACATTCTAAGATAGGGAAGCAAATATACCTTCCATCTTCCTGTGAGCACACCTTCCTCTCAAGATCTAACCACCCAAATTTTTTCAGAATATCCTTCGCTAATTTCCCATGTTTTCTTTCAAGCCGAAGAATCCAATATGAAGCAGCTGTCTGATGCGCAGCATTTACATCTGAATCACCAATACCAATGCAACAATTAGGACTTTCATCCCTGAGTTGACCATTTGAAAAATGAGAGTCATCAGTGCTATGATGAACTGACCCATTTCTATGGTAATGGGTGTGTATTTTCTCCTTTTCCATATTCAAAGTATTATCACCAAGAGACATCAATGGAAGCAAGTTAATCTTTACAGGTTCACTGAACTTTGTTCCAAACGCATAACAAGAAGCCCCACCACCAATCATTATCAACTCATCACCTATTACATTGGCTGTACTACGAACAAAAAGATCAGTACCAATAGAATCCACCCTTACATGATTCCATGAACAAGACTGCAGATCAAAAAGAGATAACACATTGTGATGTTGATTGACAGGACATCCCCCAATTATGCAAATGTAGTTATTATATAGAAACATGGAATGTGAAAACCTTGCTGGTGGTGCTCTTCCTCGCATCTTTACTTTCTTCCATTCACACGTTTGTATATTAAAAGTGTAAAAATCCCCAAGGGCTTTCTCTCCGTTGTATCCTCCAAACATATATAGGTTTGTCCCATGTGCCAACAAGGAGTGAGAATGCCGGGGAGATGGCCAATCCATTGTGCTGTTTATCTCACTCCACCCTAAATTTTGTGTGTCAAAGACGTAGAGAGATGAAGATATTGTATCATTGTAAATCCCACCAAATATGTATATCTTTGAGCCCACAGCAGCTGCAGCATGACGATGCCTGTAAAACCATAATATCGGTGTTAAGTGATTCTCCCAAAAAAAGAAGAAGAAAAGATGCAAGTGAAGGGAGAAAAATTATCAAAGATGAAAGCTGCACCATCTAAATATGTTTAAGGGAAGATTACGTATTTAAAACATAACCTTGGGCTCAATATGGTACCAGTACAGTGTAACAGACTCCATTCCCCTGTCCCCACTCTGAAGACCCACACATCATTCAGAATATTCAGTGGGTCATTCCTGCCTCCAATCACATACATAGAATCTTCTACTATGGTAGAAGTATGACCCAAGCGGGAAGATGGGGCCTTCTGAACATTGACTGCTTCAATCTTGCAACTTTCTGGATCAAGCAGCAGCAATTCATTCCTTCGTCCATGCCTTCCAATACCTCCAAACCCACCAAAAATAAAAATTTTCTTATTGCCAGTACTTCCTACTGCAGAAGCAGAGTGACCCCAGAGGAAAAGTCTCTCAGCAGGTTCACCAACTGTTTGGATTGAAGACATCAATAATTTCATCCTAGGAGCTACTGATGATCCTGTCAATATTTTAAATATTCAGACTGAGCTCAGGTTTAACGGAAAGAATCCTGCAATCACACATATGCTAGAATGTCATTCCACTACTAATACTTGAGCATCTACATTAACTAAATAATTACTCAGGTCTAGCCATGAAAAGATTCATTTTGAAATAAAAGGGAACCTGACAGCTCAACAAGCATCATCAATGCAAGTCCAGAATGAAAATATAGAAGTTGTGAAGCAAAGATTACTTAACATTTACTAGTTTTAAAAAGGCCAAATTCATCCCAGAAACTATATGGAAACAGGAGAAATTAAAATGCCTTTTTCAAGTTCCCCTGGAGTCATACTTAAGAGTTTTATATCCTGTGAAGGAGAAAAGAGAGCGGTGGTTCGGGCTCCCCTACTTTCCTGGTTAGATAAAAACCAGTGTAATTCTGAATCTTCAAGGATTTCATCGAGAATTTATCTTGCCTCATACACTGCACACTTTCAAGCCAATTTAACATACAGGTTTTTAAGTGTGCACTCCAATTCTAACAAGTTTTGCATTCTCCATACCTCATAAAATAACAAATGACCAGATTACTAGATAACAATCACATCTAGAGATCACATATTTGTTCTTTCAATTAATAGTTGAGGAGCAAATAACTGATACTGAATTGCAACACTAGGAAGACACATGTACTGAGATAAAAAAATTTCTTCTGTCATGGATAAAAATGTCAACTAGCAAAACATTGTGTCTAATTAATTCATAACTTTAATGTTATACTGCACTCAGAACCAAATGCCAAATAAGTAAATGAATCTCAAAGGGCTAGGCAAGAATGCTTGTTACTCAAATTGTCACTATGACCCGTGGCTTACGGAAAAATAAAGCAACAAAATGCCAGAAAAAATTGAGGGAGAAGGGGAAATGGTTTCAATGGAAGTGCAGCTCAAAGAAGACAGCAACAAATTCAGATTTACCCGTTTATTCAAGCAGATAGTTCAAAACTGATATTAAGGATATCCAAAAATTCAGAGTAGACATAGCTACATAATATTTTTACAGAACAATCAATAATCTTAGGATTTTCGTTACTCAACAATTGGTAGATAACTAATTACCATTTTGACAGTCATCAAGATCTCTCCTTTCCCTATCCTTCTCATTGTAGCCATTATTATTTGAAGACTTCTCGGACGATTCTAATTTTCCCTGACGCGCCCTAATTCTTCATCAGAACCTACTCCGCTATTGGGATGTCTAAAGAAACCATTTTTCAATAATGCATCAAAAAAATTATCGGTTCTTTTCCTATTAGCCTCCATTTTCTCATTTGCAAGTTCAACAAGGTACTTCACGTACCCTGCAGATACCATAATATTCTCAGTATCTCCTAACGGCACTTCCAACCTAATTGAGCAGCGTATGGCAATAATGACTCTCTTGCTTACGCTAGTAATCCCACTCTCCCTGAACCCACATGAAATTGCTAAAGAAACCAGAGACTGAGCTGCCTCAATATCTCTACACTCCACGGCAATGATCAACGGCTCAAACCTGAACACAAGGGCATGCGGGCCATTAAAATATTCGGGTTCTTGGCGCTCGAAAGAGGATGAGGATTGTGAGTCATATGAGGAGGGGAAAAGGAGACTAACGACTGAATTGGGGTCAACTGGATAATCGTGGGAGATGAATAACCAAGTACCACCTTTGGCCTTCTTCTTGGAAGATGGGGAAGGGATGGTTGGTTGGGAGAAAATAGAGATGCGACCAGAGCAAGAACTGGTGGTAAAATAAGAAGGATGGGAGTTGAGTGCATTCAGTAGTGGAATAATGGGGGTGTCTATGTTTCCCTTGGGTGATTTATCAGGCTCCGGTGAGTTTATGGCGGCCAAGGTGTCTGCTTTTCTCTTCTCAAACTCCATTTTCGACCTTCGCCTAAGCCCCTCTCCTCTCTACAGTTGCAGAAGTTGAGGTTTATTCCTGTGTCTTCGGCAGCTTGAAGAAAGACAATGCATTGCGAATTTGGTCTGAACATCCTCGGCTGCGATAGTAGAGAGTTCGGACAATTGGTCTTGGCCCAAACTCCAATTAGACTAAGGCCTCTGATATATTAGCCCATCTTTCTCGGGTCAGATTTTTTGGTAATTTTTTTTTTGTTTTGTTTATGGCACAGGTGTCTTGAGTGAGTCCTGTTATTAACCCAAGACTAATCTCACGCCGGGCACTTAGTTTCGCTCGGTATTAGGCACCTCATTGGGTGGGACAGCTGGCCAGAGGATTTAATATTTTTACATACTCAAGTCGGGATTTAAAACCTGAATCATTGGTTAAGAGAGGAGGAGCTTCTACCGCTCCACCACATACCTCTGGTTTTTCGTAATTATTATGAATAATTCATTTTTTTTTTCAAAGCGATACCTCTTAACTATATGATAACACCTTTAAATCAATTTAATTTAAACTAATCTCGTAAAAGCTAAGTTGTCTTTTGCACAAAAAAAAAAAAAAAAAAAAAAAACTCTAACTCCAAATTTTAAATATATGATCTCACTTAACTTAAAAAAGTTTTTTATCAACTCATCTATGCTTTGAAATTATTTAATGTGCGAAAATTGCATTAAAATTCACGCAAATCATTTGCAAGCGTTCTACATTATAATTTAGATAATTCTTGGATAATTTTAGTAGGATTTCTTGAATAGAAAAAAAAATATAATTACATCTTTTATACAAAATATAATAAAAAAAAATTAGAAAAAATTTTTACAATATAAAAATTAAAAAGTTATAATAAGAATATGAAATAACACATAAATATTTAATTAAAAATAATAATTTAAATATTATAATAAAGAATATGAAAGATTATTAGAAATAAATATTTAATTAAAAAAAAACACCTAAACATTATCCATCATAAAATAAGACAAAAAAAATTAATAAAATTACACGCATGTAAATAGAAAGTTGTAATCTTATATATATATATATATATATGATACATATATATATATACATGTGTATATGTATATATTAGCCATAACTTGATAGGGGATCTCTGGATTATTCTCTGCCACTTGATGAAGCAGCTTTCTGATAATCAGTGAAATATTTCTGGATCTCTTCGGCTGTTCTTCCTGGTATTCTTCCAGCAATCAATTTCCAGCTGCATATCATTATTCAGAAAACAGTGTATATATCATTATTTCTTTATTTTCTTAACAAGTTAATTATAGATATAGGGCAACAGAAAAGTTTGCATATATATATATATTATATAACCTCGGTCCAACAAGTCTATACATTCTGGCCATAAGTGATTCCTCATCTTCCGAGAATTCTAGCTTGGTTTCCTCCCTTTCTGCCTCTGATCATAATAAATAACAAATATATATGTATATATACACCAATATATGTCAGAAATAAATTTCTGATAAAAACCCTAAAACTCCCCGCAAGAAAATTAATTAATGAAGTAGAAATATGGGGAAAAAAAAAAACCTCTTTCACTTTTAACTGATGTATTGTTATTGCTGAACTTGTCCTTGTCCCCCATTTTTCTGTCAAACAAGTAATACTAATACAAGTTCCAATGATCAATATATATATATAGCTGAGTAGCTAGCTTACATGCATGCATTGGATAATATATACATATATAAAATTATATATATTGATGGATTGTTTTTGTTTTGAATGAATAGATTTGAAGAGAACTCTCTGAGAATTATGGTTGTTGACATTCCAAAGTACATAAAGACTGGTAGGTATAATTTTGATAGGTGGTTGAAGCCAATGTAAATTAAGAAAGAATAAATATGAACAAGTAAAATCATCCAAGTGTATATATATATATATATATATATATATATATGAATATATAATAAATCATCATTATATATTAAAAATATAAATCTTATCTTCCGAGTCAGTCTCCCATATCTTTTCTCCCTGTATTTTAGTGGCATTTAACTAAGCTTTAATTATAATTGTTTTACATTTATATATATATATATATATATATATATATATATATATATATGTATGTGGAAACATTACTGCAGAATGTTAGAAAATTAAAGCTTACTGTTTCTGGCTTCAAATATGGGTATTTAAAAGCTCTTCCATTTTCAAGTACAGAAATGAATGATGATGACGATGAAGCCCTAATTTTCAACTTTAGCCCCAAAATCTCTAAGCTAAAAGGAGTGAATTTTAATTATAATTAACTTTCTTTTTAATTAATTTTCAATTTTTGAATAAATTAAATAAGAACTATTATACATTTATATTTTTTTTTTTGTCTAAATATAATTATATATATATATATATTAAAAAATAATTATAAATTTACGTGTTGTATTTACCTTAAAATTTATTTATTTTTATTAGTTATATTTAATCAATTGCATTAATTTTGAACAGCATAATTTAGCAGTTTCTTCTTCAGTGGGCGTAAGGAAGTAGTTAACGGCAAATTTGAAATCGGCATTCATGATTTTGCCTTCCCTTGAATTCGTTCGATTCTCAATCACCTCGGCAGGTAAGTTTCTCCAGTTTCCCCCTTTGATGTCTATTATACCCATTTGCCTTTTTGTCTGTTAGTAATGGAATCCTGTCTGATGAAGTTTTCAGAATTCTGGTATGATGTTCATTTTTTTCTTTCTTTGGCGGATTTAATTTCTATTGCCACGCTCAATTTTCTAATACCTGTGCCTTCTTTTTTATTATTAAAAAAAGAAGGAAAAAGATAAACCCTAAATGGCTTAAAAGTTCCTTTATTTGGGAGGCGGGGATTGTGTGTTTTTGGTTACTTGAGTCTCTGGTAGCAGATATATATTGCCTTTTATGCAAATATATATGCGCTTCTGTGATTGTGAATTTATTATGTTTGAAGTGTTTTACAGTTATGAATTGCGTATTTAGGTGATCATTTTCATTTTCTAATGTTTTCTTATTCCACTGTTTATCCTGCTAAATTGTAAATCTACCTCTGGCTTATAGATTGTATTCAAAGACCATTCTGGCAGCTTCAGATTTTTCCCATGCCTATAGCTGCCTCTTTATTTATTTATATATTTTCTTTCCTGCTTCTATTGCCTCGAGTTGTTTATAAGGATAAGTATTGCAGCAGCTTCAGATTTAGTTAAGAGGGGTAATGTAGTATTATTTTTTCAACTTTGAGAAATGGGGTTCATGTTGTGTGCATATGGTGCTGGTTTACTGATGGAGATCTTTTAGCAAGTAATGGTGTCTTTAACCCTATTATAGACTGCTTTAGTTATAGGAAAGGGCCTTGCAGGAGATTATGATATGTGTAGTAGTAGTTGTAGATTTTCTTTCTATCATTTAGCTGAAGGATCTGAACATATCTATAGAGCGTACTCTTAGTTCTTTACTGTTCATATATTAATTATATTTATCTTAGTCAGAATCTCCACAGATTTATTTATGTATCATCCTCTTCTGGTCTATAATTGAAGACTTATTTACCTTAAGATTGATTAATAATATTTGTGCAAGCCATAATATCTTTTAAAACTAATTTTTGTTACTGTGTTTTTCTTTTATCATCACATTTGAATAATTAGATTGAATTCCTTGCATCCACAAAGAATAGAAGGTAGCTGCTTCGGAGCTTGTGCACGAACAACCATGAAACTGGATGCTTGCCAGATTTTGAGGTCATCTTCCCCTTTTTGTATCATTCATCTTCAACCATGACTTCAAGTGGGGTTGAGGACCTCAATGAGCATACTGCTCTTCCTGCTGATGTTGGTTTAGCAAGAAGCAGTGAGGATCCCTTGCATCATGGAGAAACAGAGAAAGGTAAAAATATAGATGCTAATCGTAGTGGGGGTGCGACTAAAAGTCAGGACAAGGATGAGGATGAGTATGAAGATGAGGATGAAGATGAGGATGTAGATTTCAATCCTTTGCTCAAAGAAACCTTTTCGCATGAAGCTTCTTCTAGCCTGAGCTCTGAAATTGAGGGTTTTGATGCTGACAGTGGGGGAAATGTTACTTCAGTCTTTGCTGCTGAGTCAAAGGCGAAACCTCTTAAACCAGCTAATGATTACCATACTGGAGACACTGATCAGGGTGAGGAGATTAATTCACAAGTTTCACAGTCTTCTCTAGGAGCTTATCCACAAGGCCTTGATGGTGGACTGCTACAAGGCAAAACTGATGGATCAAGTGACAAAATGGACATTAATAATGAGTCAGTGGTTGAGGAGCTCGACAATTCAGGACATCCCAAGAAGCCTGTCATGGATTTGGATGATGACGGTGCAATTTGCATGCGCACAAGAGCACGATATTCACTTGCAAGTTTTACACTTGATGAGTTGGAGACTTTTCTTCAAGAAACTGATGATGATGATGACCTTCAAAATGTTGATGATGAACAGGAGTATAGAAAATTTCTTGCAGCTGTTTTGCAGGGAGGTGATCCTGAATCTCAAAATGTGGAGGATAATGAAATTGTTGATGATGAAGATGAAGAGAATGATGCTGACTTTGAGCTTGAGCTTGAAGAGGCCCTTGAGAGTGATGTTGATGAAGATGCACGAGATGAGATCCAAGAACAAGCATATGAAGCTGTTGATCGAAGGCCCAAAACTAGGCAGAATAGACGGCAGAAAGCTTCTATTGAAAGGAACAAGAAGCTTTTGGGACAATTGAAGAGGCCACTGCGTCCTCTTTTGCCAAATGCATTAATGACAAGGGAATCTTTTTCAGCTCTTGATAGGAAGAGTTTCATGCTTAACCATGCCAGAGAATATTATCCTCCTGTAAATGATGGGTCTATTAATGGATTTACACCAAACCAGATTGGGCAATTGCATTGTCTAATCCATGAGCATGCGCAGCTTCTCATTCAGGTGTTTTCTATTTGTGTGCTTGATCCTTCTAAACGACCTATTTCTGCAAAAGCTCAAGAAATGATTTTGGAGATGCTTCGCGTACGTGATCATGTATTAGCATGGAGAAGGTTACCCTATCCTAGTTTTTGCTTCTTTCCGCCACACGTTTTTCCATCTGTGCCCAATGAATCTTCCAGACTTGTGATGGCACCAGGCACCAATGAACCTTCTTCTGTTGTTGATGTATGGAGAAGCTGTCCTTCTGGGAATAATACGGTGCCACCTGACAGCATTTCCTCGTCAAAAGGAAGATGTGTGAGTCCTCATAATGGACATAATCCTGATGGTTACACCTGGGTACCTTGCATAAATGATCCAGTCCTCTCTGTTCTGGATGTAGCTCCACTCAGATTAGTTGGGAACTACATAGAGGAGGTTTCTTCTGGTAAGTTATATAGAAGCACGGTATCTGGAAATGTTCCCACTTATTTGCTTGATTAGTTCAACTGATAATTTTTTTTTTACAATATATTTGGGACTTTATTTTTTCTATTTAAACTTTAGCTAAACTATTGCATACTAAACTGGAGCTTGAACAGCTGTGCAAGACTATCATAGGCTTCAAGTCAGTGTTGCTTGTGATTCTCGCTTCGAAAAAGAACCATTGTTCCCTTTGCATAATTTTCAACCTCCTGCTGTACCAAGTGATCAAGTTCCAAGAACTGCTCCTAGTTCGGAACTTTCACAATCTAAGAGTGATAAGCTTCCTAAGAGGACAATGGCGTCTGCCCTAGTTGAGAGAGCTAAAAAGCAGTCAGTTGCTCCAGTTCCTAAAGAGATTGCTAAGTTAGCTCAGAGATTTTATCCTCTGTTTAATCCTGCCCTTTATCCTCATAAGCCACCTCCTGCTCCTGTTGCAAATCGTGTGCTTTTCACCGATGCTGAGGATGAGTGAGTTGTATGCTTTCTTTTACTTTTATCCATTTAATTTGTCAATGTCTCCTAATCTTGAAATGGCTTTTCTGTTTAATTTAAGTGCTCTTCATATTCAGGTGCCAATATCCTTTCTTTTCTCTTTCTTATGTGAAAAGGAAAAATACAAATGCCCTTTCTACATCAGTGTTTTGTGATTTGTCTTTCTTCTCGAATATGTTATTTATCATCCTTTCTTTACTTTTGCTGGTCTGGAGATGAATCACGCTGATATTCAGATGCTACTCTTGGAAAATGCATACTCTTTTATGTTGTACTCCTCACTATAGCTACCCCCCACATATTTAATTGTGTGCTATTGCACTTGAAATTGCCTTTTTGTCATTGCCATGAAGTTTCTGTCCATCCTACTATTAATGATGTTAAAGATGGACAAGAGGCAGTTATAGCCTTTGCATTTGAAATACACACAACCGCTTTATGCATGCTTCTTCTAAAACTGATGAGATATTCACTTCACTTTTTATCTGTTTGTTATAAAGCAATCAAACACGCGATAGATTTCTATTTGAATCCCTACACTAGTAATATCTTAATGCATAATGTGCTTTTTCATGTCACATTTATGCAACCATGTTTCCGTTATTTCTGGGACCAATTGTACCTGGAATAAATTTAAAGTTTGTTGCTTAACAGGTTATTGGCATTGGGATTGATGGAGTATAATACTGACTGGAAGGCTATTCAGCAACGCTTTCTTCCTTGCAAGTCAAAGCACCAGGTGATTTCAAGAACCTTGTGAAGCGACTACATTTTACATTTTATTTTTTTTTTGTTTTCTTGTGAGAGTTTGGTAGAGTTGTTCTTAATTCTGCAAATGTGATTACAGTTGTTTTCTAACATTTTCGTAGTTTCAGAGAAGTTCTTATTTAATCTATTGATTTGTATAATCTTTTAAACAGATATTTGTCAGGCAGAAGAATCGTTCATCATCCAAAGCACCTGAAAATCCTATAAAGGTATGTTAGAACTTCATACATGATGAAGGGCCTCAGTGAATTAAATGAACTAGGTAGAGAAACTCCTGGTAATGCTCTCACCGCCAAATATTCAGAGGAACACAAACCAAAAAAATGGAATCTGTAGTACAAATTATTTATCCATCTTCCAGATTCCTTTTAGATGTTTACTTTGCAAATTTATTCTTTGAGAGTGTATTTAAAGCAGCTTGCTTCTGGGTAGGGGACAAGTAGATAGAATATTCTAGAATTACCCCTATTTATTTATCATTCTGGCATGTGGGTCAGAGTTTTAGACGCTCAGAAAATTTAGTCTCAGTATGGTTTACTGATTAGAAATTAAATTATAGAACTTACTGTTTTTATAGGCAGTACGCAGAATGAAGAATTCTCCCTTGACAGCAGAAGAGATACTGCGTATTCAGGAGGTGACTATGCATCTAGCTGTAATATAAAATCTTCTATTTCTTGTTATGTACAGTTATCTGATTCTGGTAAATACAACTTGAACTATTCAGGGTTTGAAGACATGCAAACTTGATTGGATGTCAATATGGAAGTTTATTGTACCATATAGAGATCCTTCCTTGCTACCTCGTCAGTGGCGCATTGCTAATGGAACTCAAAAGTCATACAAATCTGATGCAAACAAGAAGGCAAAGCGACGGTTATATGAATTGAGAAGAAGAAGTTCCAAACTGGCAGCTTCGGCCAACTGGCATACTTCATCTGAAAAAGAGGTGTACTTCTTCATCAATATGACATTTTTACATCTTTACAGTTTACACCATTTTTTTCCAAATATCTGGATAAGTTATAGTTAATAAAGCATGTAATATGAGAAGGTATGTACTCTATGATCTATAGCATCTAAATAATATTTCCACTTGATTAAATTGTTAATATTTTACACCTGGGGTCTCAATTTTGAAATCTTTACTCTGTGATGGGGATGCTGAATTCAAGAAGAATTTAAAAATTCACAGATAGTTATCCATTTCTTTAAATTGCAGAATTGTACATTTATCAAGATATATGATCACAGCAATGCTTGTTCAACCATTCATCAAGTCCATTTGAATGCCAACCTAAAAGTTATAAAACATTGTCAAATTGGTGTACTAATTACTGGAGGATATTGATTTGTCTCTAACTCTAAACTAGGAGAAAATACAGATTCCAGAAGGGGGAAAAAAGGATTTTAAACATTTCCCCCCTATTTTTCAACAAAGAAAAGAAAATGTTTGTCATCTTCATATTGAAGCTTTTTCAGCTAGCTGGTTTTGAATACTGATTATCTGCAAATGTATATGTCCAAAGTAGCAAGAACTTCTCTACTGCATCGGACTGAGATTCTTCAAATAATGTTGCCTTTTGGGCTTAATGTTTTTCTTCTTCTCTTTTTGCATGAATTCTGTTTGAATCCAAGAGGCTTCTTTGATAATTTATATGCTGCTACTTCTTTAAATCTGATAACTGCAGGATAATATCACTGATAAAGCTAGTGAGGAAAATAAAAAGGGTTATTGTCAGGCAGATAGAGAAGACGATGCTTATGTTCATGAAGCATTTTTAGCAGATTGGAGACCAGGCAGTTCAAATGTCTTGTCCAAAAGTCCCAACTTTAGGGCAGTGGAAAACTCCCCGCCTATTCAGCCACTCTTGCCTGAGAGTTCCCAAGTCAGACAACTAGTAAATAACAGTGGAACTGGAGAATTCCCACTGCCAAGTTCCAACGAGTTTCAAACTGTTGCAAGGTATTTCCTGCCCTAAGTACTTCCAGCCTCTTTTGGATTTCTTTTTGAAATCAAGGTATTATATAACTTTTTATCCTGTTTTAACATTTCCATTCCGTTGGATATTCTTTTTCTATACTTGAAGGTCTTCCTCCATCTCACAATCTTGCTCTAGAGCTTACCGAGCAAGAAGATTTACTGATTCCCCCCGTTTGGTAAAATTAGCACCGGACCTCCCTCCTGTGAATCTTCCACCATCTGTTCGTGTAATGTCACAGTCAGCTTTTAAGAGTTATCAAGGTGGGATGTCTTCAAGTGCTTCTGTTCTTACCCCTGTAGCACATAGTGGAGTGCCAAAAGTGGTAAAGTGTACTCCAAATTCAGGTCTCACATATGCAGTAAAACCAGGACAAGTTAGAAGAAATCCACTGAACAATGGTTCTGGTACCCAGCAACCTCTTCATTCTCTGATCAGAAAGCAAGTAACAGAAGAAAAAGATGGATCAGATCTTCAGATGCATCCTTTACTCTTCCAGACCCCTGAAGATGGTCATTTTTCATATTATCCTTTGAATTCTGCAACTACTTCCAGTTCTTTTAATTTCTTTCAAGGAAGTTCACCCCTGTTGAATCTGACTCTGTTCCATAATCAGCACCCTTCAAGCCATCCAGTTAATTTCCGTGACAAGTCACAGAATCTTAAGGAATCAACTTCATCTTTTGGGGTTGACTTCCATCCCCTCCTTAAAAAATCTGATGATGTAGTGGTGGGTGCACAATCTGCTGCATTATCATCTGCTAATCTAGAATCCTCTGAGGATCGATGTGCTCAGTTAGGTAGGACCACTTTGATATCACATGTTAATAATAGTTCCTCTGCTGCCCCTGTCATACCGATTAGCGTAACTGAAAAGATTAATGAACTTGACTTGGACATACACCTAAGTTGCTCAGCCAAGAGGCAAAAAGTTCTGGGTTTCAGAGATGTAAATCATTGCAATATGGATAATACAGTAGTTGACCCTCTGAAGTTTAGCAGGCTAGGATCTGAAAAGGCAAAGGATTCTTTGACCCCGTGCAGTCAGTATCTGCCTGCTGCTTGTACTCCTGATAGAACCAGTAGCAAGTTAGCATATGTCCATGCATCGAATGTATCAGGAGATGGAGGAAATCGAAACAATGTTGATAACACTGAAGATCAGTCTCTTCCAGAAATTGTAATGGAGCAGGAAGAGTTAAGTGACTCTGAGGATGAAATTGGAGAAAATGTGGAGTTTGAGTGCGAGGAGATGGCAGACTCAGAAGCAGAGGAGGGATCTGATTCTGAGCCTATGACTGAAATTCATAATGAGGTATTGAGTGCTACTATCCATATTATATCTTGCCTGCTTGAATTAGGATAGGATGATGCCACAAATCCTTTTCTCTCCAAAGTAATTTTTTTTTTTGTAGATAATCTTTCTTAGACATTTATATTCTTCTAATAAAATTGAGTATAACTTTTGCTAAATTTTGTTTGATTGAGATAGGTTTATCATGTATGACTGTTTCAGAATGTATTTGTTAGATTTTCTATGAAAGTGATTTATTGTATTTAAATATTTTGCTAGTACTCTGATTGTTTTTCTTCTTTCCATATAACCTTTTTTTGTTTCAATTATACATGACTAGGAGGAGGAGAATGTTGATATTAGTGCAGATTTGGGTGATGAACAATGCAAGCAGAATGTGGGTGGTGGTGATCCAGATGGAAAGGTCTGTGGCACCTCAGAAGACCACATCAAGGATAGAAAACTGGATGACTCCAGCGTTCAATGTTTGGATTTGTGTTCATGTCCTCCAAGTTCACCTCCTACAGAAAACAAGATTGAAGTTTTGAAGCACATTAGAAGTTTGTGTAGCAGAGATGACAAATCATGTTCTAATACAAGTACTGGGAATGTTGCATCGGATGCAAATCAGGCATCATTGCCAGAGCAAGTTCTGCACCAGACAGGACGACCAAATCCAAATTCCAGTGTTATGCCACCTGGGAAACCCAGAAAACGCACGAGCAATTCAGACTCTCGCCTCAGCAGAAGTGGATCCAAAAGAAGGAAATCGGGAGTGATCTCTGATATGAACTCATCAAGCTCCAAGCATGTTAGTGAGAATGAACCTGCATAAGCAGGACTCAGAGTTGAGTTTTACTGAGACTAGATATGTTCGATCTACCTTCTACCGTTCTTGGACGTGCACCAGGTGCGTGGTATGTTGAATATTAGCACGGTTAATATACATTTGTTTATAACCTTTAGCTCATAGCTCACTTTGTTAATAAAGAGAGGAGTAGGTCTAGCCAGTTCATTTTTGCGTTATTATACCTGCAAAGAGTTGTAAAAAGGATGTTTGTTTATTTAAGGATAGAGAAAAAGATTAACGGTGCGCTTCTATTGTTTATTTTTGGTTAATTGGTGAATCAAATCGATCGATCATTACAGAATATCTTCAAATTATATATATCTATATCTATATATTTATTTTAAAAAGAAAAGTTTGGGTTGAATTAAATTGGGATTTAACATTATCGCAATGGTCACCCCTTTAAATTCAAAAGTTATATATGATCCCCTTTTTCTCCTCATACCCTCTTAACTTTTTTTTTTTTATATATTTTTATATATGGGAAAGAAATTTATTTATTAATTCTAAATAATTAAACAAATATTTATTATTTTACAATAATTTTAAATTAATATTCATTGTTTTTTTTTCATATAATAATAGTTACTACTATTTTTCAAAAACAGTAATTTTATTTTACTTTCTTTTTGACCAATTACAAGACAAAACTGAGTAATAAGACTCCTAAAACAAAACAAAATATTACTAAGGACAAATGATTTGGGCCTGACTATGGTAATATACCTGAAGGCAGAAACCTCCTTCCGACAGAACCCACGAAGATTGCCGCCTGCTTCTCTTCTCCTTCTCCTTCTCCTCCTCTCATTAGTGTCTTCCGACCTCTCTGTTATTCTCGTACTGGTACGTGAATTATTTTCGCTTCTGGAATGGATATCTCTTTTCTACTCCCTATTGTCTCGTCTTTGAACTAAGATTGTGCATAATCGATCATACTGTCAAAGTTTTTCTTGTATTGTTGATATAATCTTCATTTTTTTTTTCCTTAATTGGGCTGGGGGGTTGTCGAGAATTTCAAATTTGTGCAGAGTAATGATTGCGTCTTTTATAGTTACATTTTTGTTAGCAGTTCTGAGAAAAAGCAGGTTTTGGTGGAGTGAGGGGACTTCTTTTATCATGCTGTTAGCCGAACATATGTTAATGAGGCCGAGAAGTTTGTTGTAAATCTTGAGACTGTCAAATACTAGGGTGCTCTGAGTGGATTGGCGTAAAAAGATTTTCTTTTTTTCGTTTCCTTTGGTGTAGGAGCTCTGTTCTTTGAATTCATGGCGTCAATGCAAAACAAAACTATGTTTTGGGAAAGACAATTATTTTAGTGAACTTTAAGTAGAAACTGATTAGCATATTTTTCTCTTTTCGCTGTATCAGCTCTGGAATCTCTCAGAATGGAATAGAGAGCTGGTTCAGTAGTTGTACACTTAAGCCTCTGCTTCTGTCTTCCCCCTTATTGTTTTGCTTACGTGTTACTCTCTTTTGTATCTTTTCTCTACATTTCTTCCATATCTTTCTCTTATGGCTTTGTTCAGCTTTATCTCATTCCATGCTGATTTGGAGTTTTGTCTGTTTGGGCAGGTTGCTGGAGATGTTATGAGGTGGGTCTAGTTGTTCTATGTTTTTAGGTTTGTTTTTACAAGGAAGAAGACATCTTTTTGTCAGAAGCCTTCATGTGGGTAAGCAATTTTTAAGCCCAAGTGCTGAAGATATTATTTGTAAGTCCATTTGTGTGAATTTAAGGCAAAACAAATGGAATTTGTTAGAGAAAATGTCATCCAGCCTGACAAACTCCATAGTCTCTCGTGTTTTTCACGAGTTCCAGAGCTCTCCAAATGTAGTTTTGGAGTTGTACAACCTGATTGTATGGGACAAATACGTATTAGATTCTTTAGATTGTTGTGGTATTCTGATTCATGTGATGGTGAGTTATAGAAAATATGATGATGCTTTGTCCTTGATGAAAAAGATGATTATAACAAAAGGATATTCTCCACTGGACATTCTGGAGGCATTGATTAAATATGATCACAAGGTCGTCTCAAGAAAGGCAGTTTACGATGCACTAGTTAGGACCTGTACTCAAGTTGGGGCAACAGAGGATGCCTATAAGCTCATACAGAAGTTGAGAGAGGGTTATCAAGTATCAATTCATGCATGGAATAATTTTTTAAATCATCTATTGAGATTAGATGACGTAGCTAAGTTTTGGATGACGTACAAAGAAATGGTTTCATATGGATATTTTGAGAATGTGAATACATTTAATTTGATTGTTTATGCTCTTTGTAAGGAATGTAAAGTACCTGAAGCCATTTCAGTTTTCTTTCAAATGTTGAAAAATGGTATTGTCCCCAATGTCGTTACTCTCAATATGCTTATAGATGGTGCTTGTGAGATAGGTAACCTTGACCTAGCCTTGAAGCTTCTCAGGAAGATAGGCTCCATGTCAAAGGGCTGTGTTGCTCCCGATTTAATATCTTACAATAGTATCATTAAGGGGTATTGCAGGTCGGGAAATGGAGTTGTTGCAGAGAAGTTTCTTCATGAAATGATTGCGGTAGGCATTGAGCCAAATGTAAGAACTTATGCAACACTGGTTGATGGATATTCCAGCAATGGTGATTTAGAGCAGGCATTTCGGATGTGCATGAATATGGTGGAGAGAGGTTTGGTGCCTAATTCAGCTGTTTATAATTCTCTATTGCATTCATTATATATGGAAGGAGATACAAAAGGAGCTTCTTTGTTGTTGTCTAACATGATTAAGATGAATACTTCCCTTGACAAATTCAGCTACTCCATCATTGTAAATGGACTCTGTCTGAATGGTCAGATTAATGAAGCTCTTAAATGCTATAAGTGGATGTTAGAGAAAGACCTTGTGGAAGACGATTTTCCTCACAATATACTTATTAACCATCTTTGCAGGACCAAGAATATAGCAGGAGCAAAGCAACTCATAGGCAGCATGTTCGTTCGTGGTTTAACTCCAGACATGGTTACATATGGAACAATGATAGATGGGCAGTGCAAAGCAGGCAACTTGGATAGCGCACTAGAGTTTTACAATGATATGATAAAGGTAAACAAACATCCAAATGTGGTGATTTACAATGCTATATTAGATGGTTTATGCAAAGAGTTGTCTGCTGATACTGGAAAACGGTTAATGGATGCACTAAAAAGTGCAGATTTCTTTGATGTTGTGTCCTTCAACACATTGTTAAATGGGTATTGCATGTGGGGAAAAGTTGATGAGGCTCTAAATTTGCTTGTGGATATGAGAAAGAAAGGAATGTCATTCAACCAAGTCACCTACAACATATTGATCAACTTCTTGTGCAAGCTTGGTTTGATTGAGCAGGCAACTGAAGTCATGGAAACTATGGTTGCAGAGGGACTAATTCCTGATTGTGTTACATACACAACTCTTATTACAAATACGAGTAAGAAGCGTGATGCTGAAGCAGTCATGGAGCTGCATGATTATATGGTGCTTAGAGGAGTAATTCCTGATAGTCTAACACAGAAAGCTCTTGTCAGTCCACTTGTGGGAGCTCTAGTTTCTGCTGTAGATAAGTCTTGAAATTTGTACATTTTGTATTGCAAAATTTAAAATTCAAGGACTTTTAAGGTATTAATTTGCATTTCGCTCCTTGTTACGTTTACCCTCTTTACTCTTGTGAACCCTTTTTTGGTTGAACGATATTTACAATTATTGTTTTAATTAATTTATATCTAACTTAAATTGTGCACACAAAATCTTTAGTTAGATAAATTTACAGTCTCATGTAACATTTATAATACTGTTTTTAGGTATAATAAGTCAAAAGACATACGATTCTCATGTATTTTTCTCGATTAATTATTAAAAAAAAAAAAAGTCAAAAGACATACCTTTTGTTTTTAGTTGGGATGGAAGAAATCACTTATTTTTAAGGAATTTTTTCAATAATAAGAGCATTTTAGAAATTAAACCCATAATTAACAAGAATCTTGAAGCCTTGGTCCCAAATTACATTTTTTCTCCATCCAAGATTCCAAGCTTCAAGGAAAATAGCCCAAATAAAAATCTGCCTTATATATAAGTTTGGTTGGGCTACTCATTGACGGTGTGCACAATTAGGCAAGTCAAAGAATCACTGAGATTCACTCACGCAATGCCGCATATTCCAACAGTAAAATGGTACAAACGGCAATTTGGGGGGATGCGGTCCCTTTGAAGCATACATATCAGGATTAATTATGTAATTTTAAGAAAAAAATCCAAAATATTAATTTTAAGGTGCCAAAATTTCATTACCAACGGTCAAAAATCCTTATCCAGAAACCTCATCCAAACGCCCAATCCCACTATCTCCCTCCACCTCTCATTCGATTCCTCTTTGGTACACCAATTGAATTCATCTCAAAACAACCACCACAGTTCCATAGTGATAAGATATCAAAAACCACATCTTCTCTTCCTCTCTGAGCTTTCTGTAATCATCTGCCATTGGAACTTTCGATTACAGAGCTCCTAATTATACTTGAGAAAGAAGGGAAAAAAAAAAAGAAAAAAAAAGTGTCTTTGGAACTTGAAAAACCATGTCTTGCTCGAATTTGACAATGTGGGTTTCATCAAAACCTTCTCTTTCTGACTCTTCGGCTCTTTCTTTCCGCTCTTCACTCAATCCTCTTCAGCTTCCTACCAATAACTCGGCCGGCGGCGCCAGCCCATCTAGATCTTCATCGGTGACTCCAATTCACTGTGGACTTCGTGAGCTTCGTGAGCGTATTGGTTCTGTGAAGAATACCCAGAAAATCACTGAGGCTATGAAGCTTGTGGCTGCTGCTAAAGTGAGAAGAGCTCAAGAAGCTGTGGTAAATTCTAGACCCTTCTCCGAAACTCTTGTTGAAGTTCTTTACAACATCAATGAACAGCTCCAAACTGAAGATGTAGATGTTCCTCTGACCAAGGTTAGGCCTGTTAAGAAAGTAGCTCTAGTTGTTGTCACCGGCGACCGTGGGTTGTGCGGTGGTTTCAATAATGCTATTATCAAGAAGGCTGAGGCCAGAATGAGAGAGTTAAAGGAATTGGGCCTTGAGTACACCGTCATCAGTGTTGGTAAGAAGGGTAACTCGTTCTTCATTCGTAGACCTTTTATTCCAGTAGATAAGTTTCTTGATGGCAGTAATCTTCCCACTGCTAAAGAAGCTCAGGCAATCGCAGATGATGTCTTTTCTCTTTTCGTGAGTGAAGAGGTTGACAAGGTTGAACTTTTATATACCAAGTTTGTGTCTTTGGTTAAGTCTGATCCAGTTATCCACACTTTGCTCCCCTTGTCGCCTAAGGGAGAGATCTGTGACATAAATGGTGTCTGCGTTGATGCAGCAGAAGATGAATTCTTCAGGTTGACAACCAAGGAAGGAAAACTGACAGTGGAGAGAGATGCTGTAAGGACTCAGACTGCAGAATTTTCTCCAATTTTACAATTTGAGCAGGACCCTGTTCAGATCCTTGATGCTTTACTCCCTCTTTACTTGAACAGTCAGATTTTGAGGGCATTGCAGGAGTCACTAGCTAGTGAACTTGCTGCTCGGATGAGTGCAATGAGCAATGCCTCAGACAATGCTAATGAATTGAAGAAGTCGCTTTCTATAGTCTACAACAGACAACGTCAGGCAAAGATTACTGGGGAGATATTGGAGATTGTCTCTGGAGCAAACGCCATGGCTTAATTCTCCTGTCTGTGTCTTGTCTCCCCATAATTGTGCTTCTTTGTGGGCAATTTCATTCGATTGTGCTATGTTTGTTTCTGAACTACTATATATTACATTGTAGAATAGGCATCCTTATAAATTGTAACTCCCAAGTCCCAACTGCATACAAACTTCTTATTAAGATGAGAACCCACAATGTATTGTCAACATGAGATTATTGGTCCTTGGCCTATTTACATGTTTATTCTTTTGGCCTATCCCTGTAATAATACCTCTTGTATTAAAAGTCTCAAAAATTTCAGCTCAAGATACCCCCTTGTTACTGGGGATCAATAATCTTCCACTTCTTAATATACAATTTTATGCCCCCTATTTTGAGCAATAGTTTTGGTTTTCATTATTCAGCCAAGTTTCTGGTATCAAGAGTTGGTCTACAATCCAATTTTTCCTTATTGCAAGGGGAAGAAACAGATTTTAGGTTAAAGGCATTCATTCATATAAAGAGCTAGTTGAATGCGATTCCTAATAAACAAAGACCATCATAAATTCTTGAAAGAATCTAAAGCAGCTATTCTGAAGGAATTCCGCCCACTTTCTGCACTTAAACAAAACCCTCGATCACAAATTTGAACAAACATGTTTAAGAGTTGGAGCTGTTAAGTATTCCCAAGTACAAGAATGTCAAGAAAATGTTCTAATATAGACCAATTATAGGTAACAAGCATTTGCAAGAACAAGGATATCACTATAAATGCATCTGTTATATTTGTCAAAAACTATGACATAATAATAATCGAAAGCTGATCAATATACAAAAATTGAAGGCATCGTTTTATTGCTATGAAGAATTTCTACGTGTTTTTCATTATCTGTATCAATTACAAGATATGTAGAACCAAAAAAAGAAAAGAAAAGAAAAACCTAGATCGTGAATTTTGCTCATGAAACTAAGTGAACTATGACGCGGAAAAGACGGGTGCAACGGGGATGAGTTTCTTCCGATGAAGAGAAATAGGATGGATGTTCTTGAGTCTCAAAGTGAAACAAGGAGCTACGTCCATGGTATTATTAATGTTAGGTTGAGGAGAAGCTAATTCTGAAGTAAGTTTGTGTTGGTAGAGCAAAATCTGCGTCAGAACTTGACTTTCTTTGGCTTTGGATTTTGCCGTGATCTTGGAGTTCCGCAATTGGGCTAATGCTCCAGGCTTCAAGTAGCAGCCAAAAATTGACGCCGATCTCTTGGCTCTGCTTCTGAATCTGGCCTTCATGTTCAACTAATCAAAGTCAGAAAACCCTAGACTTGACTATGGAGGAAAAATGGAGGAAGAGGACGAGGAGAAGGAGATTGGGGGGCGCCTAGATGGTGGGGGGGATTTTAAATACAGGTGGTCGTAGGCGGGAAATCACAAAGTATGATATCCTGTCATTGGGTTTTTAAAATGGGTTTCTTGGTCCATGGGCCTTTTGGGTCTGATTCTACTCATTTTATTTTATTTTCTTTTGGGCTAATTGACTTCTAAGAATGCAATGACATTTGCTATTAACCCAACGTAAGAATTATCATATATTAAATTCTGTTAAACGATCGTGTAAGAGTTAAAAAATAAAATCTTTTATAGTTATGCGTTATGCTCCATATATGTAATTCGAGTTCGATAAGAATAAAGTCTTTAAAAGTTGATTCTATATATGTAATTTGAGTTTGATAATCATAGCACAAAAATTATGATAAAATTTTATCTCAAATTCATATTATTAAGCTGTTTTTTTTTTTTTTTATTACACGAAGAATTAGAAAATAGAAGTTGTCGAATCGTGATTATGTGGTTGAGATGGGGGGCTTCCGCAACTCCGCCAACCCAGGTTGATATCAAACTGTGTTTTGGACTACCAAAAAGGGCAAAAAAAAAAAAAAAAAATAAAAAAAAAAAAAAAAATAAAAATATGCTCTTAATACACCGTCTAACTGTTTTCCCTTCACGTGCCGTGGGCCCCACGCTCCAAGGAAATAAAATATTCTTTAAAATCATAGAAAAATATTTCCTGACTATCCAAGAACAACCCGCATGACAGACGTACATCTTTAATCTGTGTTCTGATGAACTATTCCTAGCCGTCCGATGTGATTCGTATTAAATTAATGACACGGTAGATTGTCACAGAGGAGAACCTCGTTGGGAAATCAAAATTGATTTATCAGAATTTTCAGAGATCATAGTATTGAGTGCACACCTCATTTCTTTAGATTTTTTCTTCTTTTTAATATTCACAAACATCACATCAACTGCAAGAAACTACAGTTTTTGTATGTTTCTTTCCCTGCCTGTTCAGAGAATGTAATTTTTTCATTATTGGATTTGGGTTAATTAACAAAGGGATGTTTGTTCTGATTCTGTGTTGAAGCACAGAGCTCACAACATTCTTTAGAAGGTTAGGTAACCCCAGAATCAGATATGCAGGTATCTATACCACTACAGAAACCATTGAGTCGCAGACCACAGTTTAGTGGCGAAACCCACTCCAAGATCAAATCTTTTCTGGGGTTTATTCCTCATGGAAGCACAAGCCTGTCCTTACGAGTAACTTTACTTAATCATTTCTTTTTCTTCTCTTCTGGTTAAAAAATTATGTATATATACTAATGCTATATGTCGGTCGTCTGTATTAACCTCTGATTTCTGTTGCCCGCCTGCGTGTGATTTTGCTTGGAGCCCTGCTTGGATAATTGGCTATTCTTGCTGAAGTTGTGTTCAGGATAGCGTACTTTTAAAACTTTGTGCAATGGTTGTTCAGTTGATATACTAGTGAAATTAGGTTCTTTTTTTTTTATGGTATATCATTATGATTGCGTCCTTTAATGTGTGCGGCTGACTGTTAATCATTTTAACCTTTTAAGAGTCTTGAATCACCTTGAAAGATTATGGTTCTTGAGTCTTTTATATAAATGTGATCATTTACAATTATACTGCTCCGCCATAGTAACCTATATGCTAGATATTTGCTGCAGTCTTCTTTATGGAGGAGGGATCACGCATTGGCTGGAGTTTCGCAGCGGATTACAGCAAGTGCGGGTTGGCTTCTTTGATTGTTAAGTTTTGATTTCAACTATTACTTTTAAGCTACTTTTCCAACTTTCTGAGTTTCAAACTTCAAATTTTATAGATTTTTCAAGGAGGCGGCTAAGAAGAGTATCGTCTCCTAGGAATCAAGGATCTTCTCCCAAGGGATTTAATCCACGGCCTCAGGTAGGGACAAGCACCCAGAAAAAGGATCAGAAAAACAGCAGTGAGAAAGAAGGTCCTGGCAACTTTCAACCCAAACAGTTTTCTGGTGCTAGTAAGAATGTGGTTGAAGACAAGAAGGAAGAGACTGTTGATGATGTTTATCAGATGAAGGAAAATGAGGAGGAAGTTCAAATTGAACGTGAGAATGTTGTTGAGGAGAAATCATCAGTCATAGAGCCTGTATCTATTAGTACAATAACTCAATGGATTGAAAATGGAAGAATTAGCCCCCTCGAGTCAAAAGATACAGGGGAAGTTCTAAAGGGCGATATTGACATTAGTCTAGGTAAAAGAATATCATCAGGAACTGTCCAATTAAATGCTGTTACTGCAGCTGAGCTTGAACAAAAAGAGAGCACCATATTTGATAATTCACAGGAAATGACAACTTCAAGGAGGGATTCTGATGTTTCTACAAACACAAAACTTTCAAAAGGAAAGGAAACAGACCCAAGTGATGAGGTCAAACAACATAACAGCACTAAGATTGATCAGTCAATAAACTCAACAATGACTGAAAGAAGCTACGCCGTGAGCCCTGTAGAAGGTACCAATATCAGAGGTATAAGTGAAGATCAGTCCACGAATCCTAAATTTGTTAAGAAGGATGACACAATAGTTAAACAAAAGGAAGAAAACCAGTTAAATTTGGAGATGGAAGAGAATTTCCATAAGCAGGCAGTGGAAAGGCTTGCAGAGGAAAATTTCTTGAAAGGAAACAAATTATTCTGTTATCCTGAGGTGGTAAAGCCTGATCAAGACATAGAAGTGTTCCTGAACAGAAGTCTTTCCACATTGAGTAATGAACCAGATGTTGTACTCATGGGAGCCTTCAATGACTGGAAATGGAAATCTTTTACATCTAAGTTGAATAAGACCCACCTCAAAGGGGATTGGTGGTCTTGCCTAGTCCATATTCCCAAGGAAGCATACAAGATGGATTTCGTGTTCTTTAATGGAAAAGATGTATATGACAATAATAACGAGAAAGATTTCTCCATATCTGTTGAAGGTGGGATGGGTGTACTTGAATTTGAGGATTTTTTGCTGGAAGAGAAACGCAAAGAATTGGAGAAGCTTGCCAAAGAGCAAGCTGAAAAGGAAAGACAAGAAGAAGAACAAAGGAGAATAGAAGCAGTGAAAGCTGCAAGGGAAGCTGATAGAGCACAGGCCAAAGAGGGGGTTTTGAAGAAAAGGGAAATGTTGAACAAGTTGATAAAAAGGGCAGTTAAATCTGTTGACAATGTTTGGTACATTGAACCTAGTGACTTTAAAGGCAAGGACAAGGTCAGATTATTCTATAACAGGAGCTCAGGTCCTTTGATCCATGCTAATGATGTATGGCTTCATGGAGGCCACAATAATTGGGAGGATGGTCTGTCTATTGTTGCAAAGCTTGTCCGAAGTGATAGAGTAAATGGGGATTGGTGGTATGCTGAAGGTAGGTAGAGTTTTCTATTACCTATGTGGTGGCATGTTGGCTATGGTGATTTAATAGAATTTGAAGGATATGCTAACTAAAGTCTAGCTTCTTGAGAATTATGGCTGGATTGGTGATATTATGAATATGTTGGTTTTGCTTTTTTACAATTCACTTAGTTATTGCTTTAGGTCCTGCAAAAATAGAACTGGAGTAGGGATAACATGCTTTTATTAATTTCTTCAAACTTCCCTAATCATAATACCGTTAGTAGCATGTACCAATGACTGTTTCAACTAACAAACATGTGGTTTTTGTAGTTTTCATACCTGATGGTTCACATATATTGGACTGGGTTTTTGCTGATGGTCCACCGCAGCATGCTAAAGTCTTTGACAATAATGATTTTCGGGATTTTCATGCTGTTGTTCCCCAAGGTGTTCCTGGTGAACTCTATTGGATTGAAGAGGAGCATCAAATTTATCAGAGACTTCAAGAGGAGAGGCGATTGAGGGAGGAGGCTATTCGTGCTAAGGTCAATTTCTGTAAAATTATGTGAGAAGTTTCTGATTTTATTTTCTTCAAGTCCTTATCAGACTTTTGTATGTTTCACATAATTGGTTTACTTTCAATTCACAGCGATTTGATTTTGAATATTTTACAGACTAGGTAATAATTCCATAGGCTTCTCACTTTCTCTTTGTTGGACCTCTATTATTAATGATCAGCCTTTCCTTAGCATACACATCTATTCAAGCTAGAACAATTTCTGATGGAGGGATGGCATAAGCAAGCAGATTGGCCAAAATGGAGCTCCGTCGAGAAGTATTGCCTTTAATTTACTGGAAAAATGGAAAAGTTGTTCACTCTTTTGGTTGTGGGAGGAAACTTCTGCTTCTTAACTCCTCATGCCTAAAAGAAGGGAAAGGGGAAAGGAGAAAGTTGATCAATTTAGCCATTGTTTTGGTGAAGTTTTCTTTTCATTAATAATCATTTCTCTTATGGTTTTATGTCTTCAGGCTGTGAAGACTGCTCAGTTGAAAGCAGAAACAAAGGAAAGGACACTGAAAAGCTTTCTGTTGTCTCAAAAGCATATAGTTTATACAGAGCCTCTTGATGTCCAAGCTGGAAGTACTGTGACAGTTTTTTATAACCCTGCCAACACTGTATTGAATGGAAAGCCTGAAGTTTGGTTCAGATGCTCATTCAATCGTTGGACACATCATATGGGTCCACTGCCACCACAGAAAATGTCGCCTGTGGAAAATGGTTCTCATGTTAAAACAACAGGTGAATTTGAGCAATTCAAATCTTGAACACTACAATACAGATCATGCTTGTTATTCTCCAGCAGTTCTTTTTAGAGATCAGAAATATCCAAATTAATGTGCTTTTTGCTGAAAATGTTATATTTTCCCCGCTTATGCTGTTTTTGTAGTTAAAGTTCCTTTAGATGCATATATGTTGGACTTTGTTTTCTCTGAGAGAGAGGATGGTGGAATATTTGACAACAAAAATCGTATGGATTATCACATCCCTGTTTCTGGAGGAGTCACAAAGGAACCACCACTGCATATTGTGCATGTTGCAGTAGAGATGGCACCAATTGCAAAGGTAAAACTTAATAACTTTGGTGGTGCAACATAGATAGTAACTCATTTTATGTTAACTTATCTGTCATAGAACTGTGGAGATGATTTATTATTTTCATCTGAATCTTGTTCTTTGTTCATATGCTGTTGATGTTGGGCCTGTGGTTTGGGGTGTGGACATGGAGGAATTCAACAGATTTCAATGCAATTGAGCTGCTTTGCTAAGTTGGTGTAGCAATTGAACTTAAAAATTGAAGTACTTAAGGCAGTTTATTTTGTATGCTTGTGCGCTTCATAATATGAATTTGGTTGTGCTCTTGAAAATTTAAACAAAGATGGCTGTGGAATTCTCACTAGTGACGTGGTCTGCCTGGTAACACATTGAATCAAATTAGACTGCATGTATAAGCTTGATGTTGTTGTGTATGCTTGATGTTGTTGATGTTGTTGACTAGACTCACAAACTTCCATCTACAAGGTCTTTTTATTTAAGTTCATTTTGGCAACACAGAGAACTAAATTAGGCAAACTAGTCAACTAAGAAAATAATAATATTAAATTAAAAAAATACCTCCAATACTATTTTGAAGAAAAATATATATATATAACCCAGTGAAGGTGCTGCAGAAATTGTCTCTGATGTCTCTTAATCATACACCTGTAATCCATTAAGATCAGGCTTATTTGGATGGAGGAGTTTTGCAAGCTTTTTCTAGTTTTTATTCTATAATTCAAAACATTCTCTCTAACAAAACTTAATCAATTCAAATTAAAAGCTTCCTTGAACTTTTGTCCATGGATCCCTTTTATTTGTACTAAATATACTTTTTAAACACTTTTTTACTTAAAATCATATCTTTTAAATCATCAATTCTTAATTATTTAACATTTAATTAAAACTAGCTCAATAATATTCAAATATTCAAATTCAATCTTTACACAGACTTTAGCACCAATCCAATTATATTTTAGCTTTTATATGTGCAATATACTTGACGTTTTCTGTTCATTTTTCACTCACTTATCATTATGGAGATATGGTTATAGAATCGTAAAATATTCCTTCTTTTACAGGTGGGAGGCCTGGGTGATGTTGTAACAAGTCTCTCTCGTGCTGTTCAGGACTTAAACCATAATGTGGACATTATCCTTCCAAAGTACAACTGCTTGAAGTTAAACCATGTAAGCTTTGACTTATTGCTTTGGGTTTTTTGGCTAGTCTCATTCTGATCTTTGCAGTCTGCAATACTGAATTAGTGATCTTACCTAATATATTTTCATACCTTTAGTATTTCCATTCATGTCACTTTGTGGTGGTGGTACTTGAGGCTTCTTGAGATTATATATTTTTCATAGTTTTCTCTCAGAGTGTGATCTTTAATAAATCCATCCACTGGATTTTGACATTAATGAGGTTAACTGCATGGAAATAAAAGCATTATGAGTAGTAATGGTTTTGGAGGAACACCTTTGTATTAAAAGAACAGAAAAAGTGAAGTAAATTCTTGAGGTTCCATAGTTGTAGCATCATTTGTTTTGTCTCTTTCATATTATCCCATTGTGAGAATGACCTTGTATGGTTTCTTTAATTGTTCTTGTTGTTGTGTTATCTACCATATAGACTGAATCCATTGGACTTCTCATGGCATAGTGATCAGCTATGACTTCTTGAGATTTACATGTTTACCATCCTCTAAAATGTTCTGATCTTGATGAGCAATGTTATTTCACTAGTAAAGCAAATATCTACTAAAATTACTCATCAAAATATATATATATATATCTACTTAAGTTACATTTTTTGCATGTATATGGTCAGACTAATAATAGGTTATCCTAATCAGGTTATTTTTCAGATAGTTTGGTTCTGACAGTTTATTTACCAAATTATTTTGGATGGTACTCCAAATTGTTTCTGTTCCAAAACAGGTTAAGGACTTGCAGTATAAGAAAAGCTATTCATGGGGTGGGACTGAAATAAAAGTTTGGAATGGGAAGGTGGAAGGTCTTTCTGTCTACTTTTTGGAGCCTCAAAATGGGTAATTACTAGTCTTACATTTATGAAATATAGTTTCACTCACATGTTATCTTGGTATGTTGTTTCTGTTTATCTACTCAAAGAATACGCACGTTTTGATAACCTGCACCTTCTCTATGCTTGTGCAGAGATATTTAAATAGAAAAGTCCTGCATAATCTTTGTAGCGAGGTTGAGATAATTTTCTTATCCTACTCTGCATCATATTTCCTACCCAAGTAACATGGAGAATGGCATCTGAGAAGCTATAGTGGTTAGAAATTAATGTATATAAGTTGGGGTATTGTTGAAAGATTTTTTCTCCTTGTCATCACTACACTATTAAAGCATTAGTAGTAATCAATTTTTCAAAATTCTCAAAGCCAACCACTTAACCAAGACCTACCAAATCAAATTGTTATCTTCAGTGTGATCTTTTGGATGGATTAAATTCTTACTTGCATGCGGACTTTGTTTGTCTACTTGGAGCTTTCTTCTGCTGCATCACTTTTTCTCTTGTAAAGTGACTGAGAAAAAATTAATGGACCATGCATAACTCTTTTCTGGAGCAAAGTTTCTGATACAAAAGCTTAAACCCCAGATGATTAGGAAAATAAAGTTATGCAGATAGTTTTATATACTACAGAAAGAATTTTTATGTTGTTCAATACTTCTATTACATAGAAAATGCTTTTCAATAGTGAATGCATTTGACCAACTCTTCTGATTCTGTCAAAAGTCTCAATTATTAGATTTAGTAGTTATTATGGATGGAGGACAAAAGAATATCAAATTAAGTTATGAAATGGGTGCTATAGAAACCATAAAAAGTTCTTTGTTATCACTGAGAAGGTTCTCCTGAAGACTTTCTCTTTATTCATTGCCAAAACACGAGCATTTAAATAGGCAGAGAGCTTAATGGTCTTGATTATGTTACACAAAATAAAGCTATTGAATCATGATTCATATTCTCTCTGCAGACATTTTTGGACAGGATGTATATATGGTCGTGGAAATGATGGGGAAAGATTTGGCTTCTTTTGTCATGCTGCTCTTGAGTTTCTTTTACAAAGTGGATTTCATCCTGTAAGTATACTTATCTTCTGAAAACCATTCATAAGTAAGAACAGTAAAAGAAATGTGTCATTTCATGTTTTTCATTTTCAGTTATGGATGTTCCCTTTCACTGCCTGCTTCATCCTTGTTCTGTGCTTTTTCTCATACCTTGTTCCTTCTCTTCAAAATTTTTACCCCTCTATTGTCTGTTCAAGTTCAGAAATCAATATTTCTACTGATGGTAATGACCTATGGAATGATGGAAGACTACATCAGTGTATTAAAATTTTCGGATTATGGAATTATTACAATATTTAATTATTGCCTTTGTTTCGCAGGACATCATTCATTGCCATGATTGGTCAAGTGCTCCAGTTGCATGGTTGTTTAAAGATCATTATGCACATTATGGGCTTAGTAAAGTTCGTATTGTTTTTACAATTCATAACCTTGAATTTGGGGAAGCATTGATTGCCAAAGCAATGGCATATGCAGACAAGGCTACAACAGTATGTACCTAGGCTACTACTATAGAATTTTTCATTTTTCAGCATAAAAAGTTAAAGTTAATTCCTGCCATCTTTTATTTCACCATTGGCTGACGATATCCAGTTTCTTTTGACCAAAATAATCAGAAGTTTAATTTTTCTGCTTCTTTGTCTTCTTCTCCTCACTTGGTGCCTTCAGGTCTCCCCAACTTACTCCCAGGAGGTTTCTGGAAACAGTGCAATTGCTCCTCACCTTTACAAGTTCCACGGCATCCTAAATGGAATTGACCCAGACATATGGGATCCATATAATGATAAATTCATCCCTGTGAGTACTAATCAGCATCTTATTCTTATTATCTTTTATTTTCCTGAATTCTTTATCTTCCACATCATCCATTATTATGCAATGTATTCGAAAATCTTGAAAATTATTCATCCATGACTCTTTATGATGTTAAGGAAACTTTACCGGCATTTAATATAACCATACAAGAAATTAAATTTGTCCATCATATGTCATCAAAAATTGGCATTTTGCTGTCTTCCAGATAGTCATGTGTCATTGGAATTGCATCAAACAGCGCTTTCATACTTGATTCTTAATCTAATTTTTTGCAAAAATAAAATTGCTCTCTGTATTTCTGGAAATTCCAATTTTTCCTGCTTCATACCTGATTGGTAGAAACATTCTTGGTGATGGAAGTGTGTTTTTAGCTGAAAAGTTGAATTAATTGTTTCTGAACACTCTAATTCTGTAATGCCAAGCAGGTGAACTTGGTTTCTATAACTTTTGAACCCTGCCAAAGCTCATGCTTTCTATGAGTAGATACCTCTTGACTGGCATTTGTTACTGATACTTGCATGAAAAGGAGAAGTTACATATTGTATTTCCATTTGGCTTTGAGCAGACTAACTGTTAATCTATTACTTATCATTACAGGTGTCATACACTTCAGAAAATGCTGTAGAAGGCAAAAGGGCTGCCAAAGAAGCTTTGCAACAGAAGCTTGGATTAAAGAGGGCTGAGCTACCTTTGGTTGGAATTATCTCTCGGTTAACTCACCAGAAAGGAATTCACCTAATAAAGCATGCAATTTTGAAAATCTTGGGACGCAATGGACAGGTTGTTTTTATTCTTGTAAAATGTTTTTGACACTTTTGTATTATTGATATGATGGTAAGAAGCATGGCTCTGCAATATGTTGATTCATCCCTCAACCTAGCATTTCATGTATGTGCACTTGTCATTCCTGCATGTCTGTTTAACGTGGTAAAATATATGACTTGAAAGATTCTTATATAATCTTGTATGCTGAGTCTAACTGTTGTTATACATCTAAATCTTGCTTCACTATTTTCCTTTATGATGTGCACAATTTTCAGGTTTATTAAATAAACTGACAAGTACCATGTTCAGGTTGTCTTGTTGGGTTCAGCTCCTGATCCTCGGATTCAAAATGATTTTGTTAATTTGGCAAATGAATTGCATTCTTCTTATAATGACCGTGCTCGCCTATGCCTAACCTATGATGAACCTCTTTCTCATCTGGTACTTATCTTTAAAATTCTGTTCTCTTTTTATTAATTACATGTGCTTGTAATTAATGGTTCCAATTCAATTTGTAGATATACGCTGGAGCGGACTTCATTTTGGTCCCTTCAATATTTGAGCCGTGTGGACTCACTCAACTTACAGCAATGAGATATGGCTCAATTCCTGTTGTTCGCAAAACTGGAGGTTTGTAAATGAATTCTAATGGTTAATTCACTATCCAAAGTACAGGGATATTTTCATGATCATTTGGTTTTCATCTATTCAAGCACTGTCTCTCTCTTCAAGTCTTCCTCGGGCACTTTTTTACATTACTAATATATATATATATATATATATATATATATATATATATATGTTGTAATTAACGTAGTCTGCTTATTGCTGAATTATAGGACTCCACGATACTGTATTTGATGTTGATCATGATAAAGAGCGAGCAGAAGCACAAGGTTTGGAACCTAATGGATTCAATTTCGAGGGGGCTGATGCTGCTGGTGTTGATTATGCTCTAAACAGGTATGTAGTGTGTATTTTTGTATTTGCATGATTTCATTTGTGAAGAAGTCCAACGGTAGGCATTGAGAGATGCTGTGATCTCTGTGTCTCCTGTTGAAACTTCATCGAGTAAACAGGAAAAAATAAGTTTAATTTGCTTCACCCTCACGAGGGGATTGATTCACTTGGTACTCTACTTCTCTGCCTCTCAGAGCAATCTCTGCTTGGTACGATGGTCGGGAATGGTTCAACTCATTGTGCAAGCGTGTGATGGAGCAAGACTGGTCTTGGAATCGGCCTGCTCTCGATTACTTGGAGTTCTATCACGCTGCTAGAAAGTAAGAGAGAAGGAGCACAGAACAAGAAGGACCAGGGGATTAGACACTGATTTTCGATTTTCCCAGGAGTTGTAATTTTCATTGTACAGAAGTTCAGTTCTTAATACTCAAAGACAAAATTTTCTTTCTTGTTGCATACAACAAATTTCAGTTGGGGTTCGACACCCAATTCAGTCATAGTGTTACTAATTTTAATCATATTACTGTCCGTTTCAAACCAAATATAAGAAGTCCATACTCCAGCGCATGAGTGGGTAATGACGACCCATTTTCAGAGATTGCGAATTTAAACCTAAATCTTTAAAATTTTCAAGTCAGAATTTTTTTTCTCGTGTATGAACAAATGCATCAAGCACTGAGCCGACGGAGGAGACAAATATTGGTGGAGTTTTCTCTTTCGTTTATGACATTAGTTACGTTAAGTCAACTCAAGTTGATAAGAAGTTTTTCTGATTTAAGTTAAGTTGATGGACGGATTGAACTTTAATTTATGTATGCATATATTTAAAATTTTAAGTTAGAGCTTCCTCTCGTAAGTGATCAACTTAATTCAAACGAGAATTAGTCCGAACGTGAATTTGTGTTTCTCACATAATTTGTAACTTATTTTAGATATTGGTTAAAAAAAAAATCAATATTAATGAATGGGCCATAAAAGAAGAAAAAGGGTTAAACCCAAGTTTGGTCCAATTTATTTGCCAAATTACGCACCTGACCCATACATCAAAACCATTGCACAAAATGGCTTCATCGCAGCCAAGATCTGCGTCTTTAAACTGAAGTCACATTTTGAGAATGCGACTTACTAAAAATAGAAGTCACATCTCCGGAATGCTACTTCACCTTTCCATTAATGGAAAGTTACATTCCGAAAATGCAACTTCCGTATAAATTTCACAATAAGTGAAACGACGTCGTTTTATGTAAATCAAACGGTGTCGTTTTGTATAATCAAAACGACGTCGTTTTGTGAAGTTGCATTTGCAAAATGCAACTTCCGTATAAATTTCACAACTAAATGAAACGCCGTTTTTTACAATTATTTTTCTTATAAAATATGAAGTATTAATATTAATTTAAAATCTTTAAAGGAAAAAATACAATTTAAGAATTAAATTCATATTAAGACTCGTTTGTTTAATAATTTATTATTTAACGTCTTCCATATATATGGTTTAGTAGTTTTACTTCAAATAATTTTTTTAATAACAGATTATTTTTATATTAAGAAAAGTCACACATTTCTAATAATGTAAAGTTACATTTCACAATAGTTACTTTAAATAAAAAATGTTTCCGCACTCAATATCACTTTTTCCACACTCAAATGTTTATTACTTTAAATAAATAGTAAATGAAAAAAAAACAATTAAATTCCAATAGTAAATCTAAAAGTAAAATTGAAATCTTAAACTTTAAAATTAAAATCAATATTAATATAAAAATAATTTCTTATTAAAGAAATTTTTGAAGTAAAACTATTAAATCATATATATATGGAAGACGTTAAATAATAAATTATTAAACAAACGAGACTTAATATGCAATTAGAATAACCAAAGTTACATAGATGATTAACCAAATATATCATCAACAATTTTACAACAATATTGAAAATAGTTCTACGGAAAAGGTAAATTACAAAACAAGAATTATTTATTCTTGAGGATTATGATTAGCACATGTCCTCCTATTATGTCCAGCCTTGTGACAAGTACCACATCTTGGAGGTGGATCTGGATTTCTAGCATCCATTGAACCACGATACCTCCTTGTTCGTGAATGGACGCTGATTACCCTTCATGTTTGGTTTGTAATATTCCAAGCGAAAAGGTGCTTCATTCCATAAATCTTGATTTGCTAATGGGTACAGATCCGCTTCATATGCCAACTTATAATTTATTTTTGAATAGATATCCATAACAAAAGAAGTTGGATCCCAACCCCTATGGCGACATACGACAAATATATGAGAACACACGAATGCCGAAATTTGACCACTTGTTGCAAGTACAAGATTTATCATTGATATTCACCGTATAAGAATTATTACCTCTACCATCTCCTCGAAATGGTGTATGCACACCAAATATACCTCGCTGGATATTATGTTGCTCAACTTTCCGAACTCGAGACTTTGATTCATTTTTCATATACTTTCGCCAAATTACGAAGGAAACCGGATGTTTAGTGTGACGTGCCTCTTCTCTATGTTGGCTGAAGTATTGAACCAATTTTTTATAGATAAATTGAACCAAAGCACTAAGGGGTAGAGCACGACATTTTTTCAAGACACTATTGAGAGATTCAGCTAAATTAGTGGTCATGCATCCAAACCTGAAACCTCCATCATAGGCAAGAGTCCATTTTTCTTGATCTATTGACATCAAGTAGTTGTAGGCTTCAATATTTCTCATTTTGATCTCCTCCATAATAGAATTGAACTTATTGACCTTTGTTTCGATCCCAACCTTATACATCAAGTCTGTCAAATCTTTCTTCTTGAAGGCGACTTTAAAATTTGCTCTCACATGTCGCAAGCAAAATCTATGCACTGCATGGGGGGGTTGCCATTCAGAGTGACGATTAACAGCACTTAAAATTCCCTTATGTCTATCTGAAATCAAGCAAATGGTTCTTTCAAGCACAACATGTCGCTTTAGCAACCGCAAAAACCAACTCCAACTAGCCGTAGACTCTTCATCAACAATGGCAAATGCAAGCGGATAAACATGATTATTGGCATCCCATCCACTTGCAACAAGTAAAACCCCTTTGTAGGCTCCTCTTAAAAAAGTACCATCTATAGATATCACTGGACGACAAGCATTAAAACCATCTATGCACGGTTTAAAACACCAAAACATGAAGAGAAATATTTTACCAATTTCCGTGCTACTTTGATGATGTTTCCAGTGAACAATGGTTCTCGGATTCGCATCTTCTAATGCTCTCATATACTTTGGAAGAAGAGAAAAAGTGTCATTCCATGAGCCATAGAGAAGTTCAATAGCTGCCTTTCTAGCATACCAACCTTTTTTGTACGAGCAGCCAGCTTGGAAGAGTTTACCAACTTCTTCTATGACAAGCACTAACACGTGCCTCCGGATCATTCCCGACAATGTGGGTGATATTCCTTGCGATGTGCTTATACGTCAAATTTCTATGATTATTATTAACAACTCGCATAAGACATGTGTGTTCGGGAACTAAAACAGATATTTTCCACTCACCATGTGTTTTTTTTTGTATGATCCGAACATACCAATAACATGGATTTTGCATACTCTTATTTTTGCATTCTGCAGTCCAAATTTTACTCTTGCTCTTGACAACAGTAAATTCCCGACCCTTCACGATGTGCCACTGTCTCACTGCATATACAACTTGACTTTTGTCCGTAAATCGCATTCCCACCCTCAAATCTGGTTCATCATCATATGACCACCTTTGTATATTAATATTTTCACCATAATTGTCTTCAATAGGTTCTCCGGATCCCATGTCATTGAAGGACTCATAATTGTGAAAGTCGAATCCATAACAAGTTTGAGGAGGACTTGAAGGATTTGGAATATGTGTATGATCTTCTTCATTGTCTGACGCATCCAAAGCATCATCCGGTCCATCACTTTCAACATCTTCATCAGTATCTAAATTGTGAGGAATAGAGTTCATATCAGCATCGGTTGATGCGTCTATCATTGTCGGTTGAGAAGCAGCAAGTTCATCAATGTTATAGTCCCGAGTACTGTCAGTCGGGACATCCTCATTAGACACTGAAGGAAGAAACATACTACTAGTAGCTACTCCCATTGTAGTAGAATAGGAGTTACTACTTGTTGATGACATTATTTCATTAAACTGAAACATGTTTGGAGTTTGTGAAGGCACGACAAAAGTGAAATCATGACTTTCAACTCCAAAATTATTCATCAATAAAGATGTATATGAGGTATTACGTGGAGTAATATCAATGTCTGCAACCTGATGGAGATTGTGTTGTTGGACATTAAAAGTTAGCTCTTCATTAACAATATGGTGAGTAGGTAAAGTAGATGTTGATGTTATTTCGTCAAATTGTACATGAATGCACACACCTCCTGCCTTGAATTCGGATGGGAGTGACCATAGATTTTCCATGTCATCATCATCATCATGTAAACCTATTCCCCGATATTGAATTGTAGTGTAACCTCGAATTAGAATAGGATATCGAAGTATGAATGTCAACCTCATACTTGAGCTATCAAACCCCCCGAAGTTGCATATTTTGTTCACGAATTCGGAATGTGAAATGTGCCTTCTAAGAACAAAAGTTTTCTTAGAGGGACCAACAAAATATGGATTTCCACCATCGTAACATATTTCGGAATCCCAAAATAAATGTATTTTGATGGGTTCATCTAAAGACGCCATTTAGAATTTGAGAGTAGAGAGTTTGTGTATACAAAGAAAGTGAAATTAGGATTGGAAAGTGTGAGTATTGGAGGACTTCAATAAACTTTATTTATAGACTCATAAATTAGTAGTTGAGATGAAGATATGATAAGAAATCTTATCGGATAAGGATTACACTTTGGACTATAGTTGGTAAATAAATATACTTGATTGATGACAAGATTTTACGAGTACAAGTTTTTTGATAAATTTGGAGTGTAGTCAATATACACATATCTTAGTTGAATTGTCTTTATTTTGTTTTTATATTGAGGGTAATAATTTGACAAGATTTTACGAGTACACGTTTTTTGATAAATTTGGAGTGTAGTCAATATACATATATCTTAGTTGAATTGTCCATATTTTGTTTTTCTATTGAGGGTAATAATTTGACAAGATTTTACGAGTACCCGTTTTTGAGAAATTTGGAGTGTAATCAATATACACATATCTTAGTTGAATTGTCCTTATTTTGTTTTTATAGTGAGTGTAATAATTTGACAAGATTTTACGAGTATACGTTTTTTTAGAAATTTGGAGTGTAGTCAATGTACACATATCTTAGTTGAATTGTCCTTATTTTGTTTGTATAGTGAGGGTAATAATTTGACAAGATTTTACGAGTACACGTTTTTTAGAAATTTGGAGTGTAGTCAATATACACATATCTTAGTTGAATTGTCCTTATTTTGTTTTTATATTGAGGGTAATAATTTGACAAGATTTTACGAGTACACGTTTTTTTAGAAATTTGGAGTGTAGTCAATATACACATATCTTAGTTGAAGGGGGTAAACTATCGGGTAACACCTCAACTTTTTGGGATTCTAGGTTTTGCACCTAAACTTTTTTCTTTCCGCCTTTTGCACTCCAACTAAAAAAAATCACCTAATTTGCACCTCCGTCCAAAATTCCGTCCAAACTCAAAATCCGTCTATTTTCCAGGGGTATTTCGGTCTTTTCATATTTCAAAATTTTTTAAATTTTTTTTAATTCCATAGCGGGTAGAACCCGCACCATTCAATTTCAATTCGAACCCGCAACCCCCACCATTCAATTTCAAATTTTTTTTAATTGCAAAAATATGTCAATATCGCATACCGGGCCGAAGCCCTTGCCCTCATTGTCCCCCCCCCTCTTTTTATTGTGTCATAAACATTATTTGTATTTTTTTAACAAATATTTTATTTATTATCTTTAAGGAGATTTTGGTTTTATAAAAAATAATTATTTTTTCTATTGGTAAAATTCAAACTTAACATCACGCCAAATTTAAACACACTTTACCACTGCACCAATATTGTAAATTATATAATTTTTCGAAGTTTTATTTATTATCTTTAAAATATTTTTTTATAAGCTTTTCCATTTCGTACCAATGTTCTAGATTTGTATTATTTTTTACATGAGTTTTATCTATTAACTTTAAGGTAATTTTTATTTTATAAAAAAATTTTAGTATTGTTGTTAGCAGGATTCTAACCCAACGCGGAATCTAAACTCGCTTTTCTACAATACCAATATTTTAAATTCTATTATTTTTACAGAGTGTTATTTATATATTTAAAAGATTTTCTTTAATAAATAAAAATCTTGTAAAAAAATACAATCTAGGTCATTGGTCATTGCAAGGCAGCGCTCATTTGTGAGCATGCGGTTTGGGATTCAGGATATATAATATATAATTTTTATATATAAAATAAATATTTTTAAAGATAATAAATAAAACTCATTTAAAAAATTATATAGTTTACAATATTGGTGCAATTGGCAAGGTGTGTTTAAATTCAATGATGATGTTGGGTTCGAATCTAACCAATAACAAAATAATTATTTTTTATAAAACAAAAATCTCCTTAAAGATAATAAATAAAATATTTGTTAAAAATAATACATATAATATTTATGGACAAAACTGAGGGCACAACAGTCGGTTCATTCGATTTCGACTCCAATATATTTATATATTTATAAATAAAAAAAATAAAAATAATTTTTGAAATATAAAAATGACAAATACCCTGGAAAATAGACGGTTTTTGAGTTTGGGCCGGTTTTTGGACGGAGGTGCAAATTAGCCCTATTTTTTTGTTGGAGTGCAAATAGAAGGAAAAAAAGTTTAGGTGCAAAAAACCCCCAAAAAGTTGAGGTGTTACCGGATAGTTTACCCTTTAGTTGAATTGTCCTTATTTTGTTTTTATATTGAGGGTAATAATTTGACAAGATTTTACGAGTACACTTTTTTGAAAAATTTGGAGTGTAGTCAATATACACATATCTTAGTTGAATTGTCCTTTTATTTTTATATTGAGAGTAATAATTTGACAAGATTTTACGAGCACACCTTTTTGGAGAAATTGGGAGTGTAGTCAATACACATATATCTAATTGTCCTTATTTTGTTTTTATATTGAGGGTAATAATTTGACAAGATTTTACGAGTACAACTTTTTTGAGAAATTTGGAGTGTAGTCAATATACATATATCTTAGTTGAATTGTCCTTATTTTGTTTTTATATTGAGGGTAATAATTTGACAAGATTTTACGAGTACACGTTTTTTGATAAATTTGGAGTGTAGTCAATATACATATATCTTAGTTGAATTGTCCTTATTTTGTTTTTATATTGAGGATAATAATTTGACAAGATTTTACGAGTACACATTTTTTGAGAAATTTGGAGTGTAGTCAATATACACATATCTTAGTTGAATTGTCTTTATTTTGTTTTTATATTGAGGGTAATAATTTGACAAGATTTTACGAGTACACGTTTTTTGAGAAATTTGGAGTGTAGTCAATATACACATATCTTAGTTGAATTGTCCTTATTTTGTTTGTATAGTGAGGGTAATAATTTGACAAGATTTTACGAGTACAAGTTTTTTTAAAAATTTGGAGTGTAGTCAATATACACATATCTTAGTTGAATTGTCCTTATTTTGTTTTTATAGTGAGGATAATAATTTGACAAGATTTTACAAGTACACGTTTTTTAGAAATTTGAAGTGTAGTCAATATACACATATCTTAGTTGAATTGTCCTTACTTTGTTTCTATATTGAGAGTAATAATTTGACAAGATTTTACGAGTACACATTTTTTGAAAAATTTGAAGTGTAGTCAATATACACATATCTTAGTTGAATTGTCCTTATTTTGTAATATACATAAACCTTTAAAATTCAACAGTAAATCTAAACTCAAACTCTAATAGAATAAATATTAATAATAAAAATAATCTGTTATTAAAAAATTATTTGAAGTAAAACTACTAAACCATATATATGGAAGACGTTAAATAATAAATTATTAAACAAACGAGTCTTAATATAAATTTAATTCTTAAATTGTATTTTTTCCTTTAAAGATTTTAAATTATATTAATACTTCATATTTTATAAGAAAAATAATTGTACAAAACGACGTCATTTCATTTAGTTGTGAAATTTATACGAAGTTGCATTTTGCAAATGCAACTTCACAAAACGACGTCGTTTTGATTATACAAAACGACACCGTTTGATTTACATAAAACGACTTCGTTTCACGTATTGTGGAATTTATACATAAGTTGCATTTTCGGAATGCGACTTTCCATTAATGGAAATGTGAAGTAGCATTCCGGAGATGCGATTCCTATTTTTAGTAAGTTCAGTTTAAAGACGCAGATCTTGGTTGTGATGAAGCCATTTTGTGCAATAATTTTGATGTATTGGCTATATGTATAATTTGATAAATAAATTGGGCCAAACTTGGGTTTAACCTGAAGAAAAACAACCCCTCCCTAAATTCTTTTTCTCGTTTTGGGACACAACACTGTGCCTACACTAAATAAGGCCCACAAATACTAAAAAAAGAAACGTTGACCCTCTAGCACAAAGATATGTCTCCATCCATATAAAGGTACAGACTACACACTATGCTCATCCTACTAAGCTGTCCCTCTTGGATGCTTGCCACCACATTCCCCGTAATACATACAAATAGTGTGTATCTATTTTGTTTTGGTGCGTCTTTTTGTACATTTCTATACTATACTTGGTTATATAGAGAGATGCAGCGGGTGTCATATCCAAGCAATAATCCCAAAACTTAAGAAGAGAGAGGCCTGTTCTGTTCTGCTCTGGCCATGGACTTTTTAAAAATCTGTAGAAATTTTATCTCATCTCTTTCTTTAAAAAAAGTATAAGCTGCTGCATATGTAGTAGTACACTGTACTTCTACCATCATAATGATGATGATGATGAATGATCTCGGGCAAATAATCCAAAAACCCAGGAGAACATTGGGGAAAACGAAACAGTAATAGTACTACTATTACTTAAATAAAAGCTCTTTGTTTTGGGCATTGAATGCAGCAGAGGCATAGTGCAGAGGGGATGGGGTGTGTGTGTAGAGAAAGGCTACAAATCTCAATACATATGAACCCAACCAACCCCAAGTGCTTTTGCTTTTACACCCATTATTAGCAGCACCCTCTCCCAGGCGCTGTTGTTTGCTTCTTCTTCTCATTTCAGTACTTTTTCCCTACCTCTTCAATTCATGGTGGTGGTTCTGAGTAATTTTACTATTCCCTACTCCCTACTACTACTAAGTGTACTGTAGGAGGATAATTATAATCTTCAACTCACACTGTAGTCTATCTGTTGTACGTAGCAATATTATATTGTATTTATATTATAGGAGGGAAGCTGATAACCTTACTTCAAGAAATCTTTTCCAGCCAGCCTTTTTACCCAAAGTGGGGAAAAAAATGGTGTCATGACACTTGTTATATTATATATATATATATATATATATTGGGTTTATTTTCATTTAGTGCAACCAAAATGCCTTATCCTCTCAATCCCCATCATCATCTCCTTTATGTCTATTACCTCTCTGTTGTCAATCCTCATCCTCTCTCCTTTATGTACTCTCTCTGTGGGCGTTTTGGACTTTTTTGGCGCTACAAAAGTAGGGACCCTTTAGTTTTGTTAGAACATATCCAAAAAGAAAAAGGTACAAATTGCGGGAACTGGGATTCTGAAAATTAATTTTTTCCTTTCTCCCCTGTTTTTCTTTTTGTATTTTCCCTGTTTCAAAGTTTTCTAATGATCAAGAAAGTTCAAAACTCATGTGTCATTTTATATTCATAATGGTTTTGTACCTGTGACGGTTGTCTTTTTCCTTGAGGTGGTGGTGCCGGTGCCGCAGAGCAGGAGGAGACTCGTTTTCTAAGACCTTGAAATCTGTGAAGAATTTGTTTTTGTTTGCATGCTGAGCCTGAAAGCTGTTCCTTGTGGTTGTTTTGTTCACACAACTTCTGCTTCACTTTTTTTGGTTGGTTCTGTTGGGTGGTGCATTAAAACAAAGCTCTTTTCTTTTCCAGTAACTGAACCGAAAGCCAAAGGTATACAGATTCCTGCCAATAATTGTTCCCTATTTTCCTCAACTCTACTCACGGGAAAAACGCCCATCTCTTTTTCTCTATTAGAAATTCATTAAATTCTCTGCGCACACACACACTCACATATTATATGTGTGTGTATATATATATATATATATATATATATCCAAATTCTGATTTGTGCCCATTTCAAAAGCTTTTACCTTTTACAATTTCAGGCATTATTAAGCCATATTTATATAGATATGGACGAGCAGATGATTAGCAGCAGCAACAGAGGAAAGAAGCCGGGAGATGAAGATTTCAATGAGGAAGATGTTTGGGCTGTCAATTTTATGAAAGACAGAGAAAGTTCAAACTGGAAGGCCAAAAGGGCACTTGAATACTACTCCTCCTCGGCATGCCGCCGGATTCCTGCTATTCCGGTTCTTCCAAAGGTAATCCCAAGAGTCAACAGTGTCGGTCATCACCTTCAGCAGCCTGTGATTATCACTCATCGTCAATCCTCAGTTCCCTTGAGAATCCCGGACTGGTCCAACGTCGTCGACTGTACTACTACTACTACTACTGGTGCTGCTGATGCATGGTCCGGTAATAATTCTAACGGATATAATAATTACACTGCGGTGAACGAAATTAATGTCGAAGATGATGATGAAGACGGCGAGGAAATGGTCCCACCCCACGAGTTCATAGCCAGAAGGCTAGCTAGAAGTCCCGTAGTTTCTTGCTCCATGTGCGAAGGCGTTGGAAGAACTCTAAAAGGAAGAGACCTGAGCAAATTAAGGAACGCCATTTTAACCAAGACTGGTTTTCTTGAATGATCCATCGTCTTCTTCATCATCATCTTCTTCTGTCGTTTTCATTATCTCTATCATATTATAGTTCAAAGGGACCCCTTTTTATAATTTTCTTTAAAATTTTGATAATTAAGGTTGTTTTGTGGAGTAAAAAGGTAGTACCATTATGGTTTATACAGGTTTTGAAGTGGGATCTGCCTTGTCCTAAGATCATTAACATGGGATTTTGTCTGGAAGATTTTTTGTACCCAGTACGTACCCTGCCTGCGATATATATATATATATATATATATATATATCTATAATCAAAGAAAATTACTTTCCTGTTTTTTATTTCCTGCTCTGCAAATGTATCTCTACCGATCCTCTCGTTCTGCTTTGCTTTAATTTTCTGCCTCGAGGCGTCAACCTATAGATGCAGAATCTCATATCTACAAGCTAAGGTTCAACACTTATTTGCCATGTATGTGTTTATATATATATATATATATCACGTTATTTCATATCATGATTAAAAAGGCAAAATAAAAGTTATTGATTTGTATAATAGAAAAACAAATTATGAAATTTTATGAGAAATCAGAAGTTTCATACTCCTTATAAGAGTAGACTTTGTATAATCCGAACCAGAAACTAAAAGAGAAAGAAAGATGAGAATATATATAAGCATTTTCGTACGTGGCTTTATTTGGAAAACTCTTTTTTTTTAACCCATTTGGGCTTTCGGTGTCCCTATTTTTTCGGTGAGATTAATCTGGACTCGAGGCATGCGGAGCGCTCGCAAAATTGGAGTACACTTCAGTTGGCCCGTACGGGTTCGGGGATTCGGATGCTTAAAAAAAAAAAATGATGTAATATCCATTTAATGTCTTGGATATGTATTGGCGTCACCGCTGAAGGAAAAAATTGGCGCATTCAGACTAGACTTTAATAGATTCTTGATGATCTTTGAAATTAACCAGCAGCTACCATATCGGTTGACCCTTCTTACTCCTTACCACTCACCACCTTCCCAATTCCAATATTGACTTATGACGCTGTCTTGTTGCTTCAAGGATTTTATTTAATGTTTGGTTTGGTACCTTTCCATGGTAGACAAGAAATCATTTTCTTGATTAATCAATACATCGAATAGAGGGAGTAATAAATTTTGTTGGTTAGTGAAAAGTGAGAAAAAGAAAGGGTTGGTGAGATGTGGAAGGATGAGTTTGATGATCCACAATGTCTCCAGCTCTTCCCCTGAAATGTTTTTGTGTGGCTAATATTTGCCTGTTCATTTCAATGATCTCATCACATCACAGAGGAGTAAAGAACTTCTTCATTTTGAGTCTAAACCAATTAAATACATGTAACGAACGGGATTTGGACTTCAAGAATTCCCTTAATGGCTAAAGATTTACACCTAAATTGCAGGAGGGTTTGTGGAATTCTGCCAATCTTACGGTTTTATAACATGAAATCTTGAATATGTTTTTTGTCTATTTGAGATAGATTTGACGTGCCTTTTGGTCTGCCTGTAAGTTGGAGGCTTGAATTCTATCAGAAAATTGTTATTAATTTGATGAACTTTTACATTGTGATTTTTTCCTCCACTGGGGATTTCTCTTTTGTCGTGTAAAGCTAATTTTTTCTGTAATTTATGAAATTAAAACTTCCGTTCATGATCTCTGGTTTTGCCTATTATATGGATTTTGGAGGTGACATTTACTGCTTTAGTACTATTGCAGATGTTTCTATGGTTTTGGTTTGTCTACTGTTGATATATCTATTTTAAAATGTTATCCTGCCTTTAATTCTCCCAGATTTCCTTCATATCTTTTGCTTCTCGGATTTTGCCTTTCTTATATATATTTGTGGAAATCCCAGTCTTTGTCATTAAATTTTAGCTGAGGTTCTGCATTATTTCTTTTCAGCCACTGCATTTAATGTGGATTCTATAGATTTACTTGGTTATTTCTATGGTATAATACTTGAACTGCAATTCAATGTGAGCAGACATACCTCTCGAGAAAAAACAGAAGGTTTTTTTTTTTTTTTTACTTTGAGTTGCTCATATTTCCTGCAGTGAATTTCCTTAAAGCAATAAACAATAGTAGGAAGGAAAAAAAAAAAACTTTTAATGAATTTTATGGTCTGAGATGAACTTAAGAATGATGAGTGCAGTTATAATTCAAATAGATAAAACCTTAATTTTCTCTAATAAGGGATTTTCTAAGATATCACACAAAATTGTTAAATCTTTCGCGAGAAACGTTCTAGAATACTTAGATTTCCCACAAGGAGTGTAGGGGAGTTCTTTCTAGAAATATATGCATTACAGTGAAAGAGGTCTTGATAGTTTAGAAATTTTTTATGGTTTTTAACTGATCCACTGAACTTGCCTTTTGTTGTATCATCCATTTAGAAGCATGGCATAATGTTGTGCAGCCAATTAGAGCATAGGCAAAAGGTTTTTCAGCTGAAACTTGTGCATGAATTTGGGAGAAAAAAATTGTCTACTTTTCAACATTTTGCAGGCAATAAAATGGTTTTACTCTGTAATGAAGTTCCATAGGATAAAAGCTAGAATTTAAACAAACTGAACAATGGTGGTAAAAGTTTCAGTCTGCTCTCAGTGTGATATTCATCAGCACAAAAATGGTGATAACAACAGATTGATTCAAGTATTTTCTTTCACCCTGCAGACAAGATTAAACCTTTTCTTTAATTTTTTTTGAATGTGGCTCAGGCTTGCTAATAAGTTCTGCAACAAAAACTGTCCCCTGTATTTTCCTGTTCAGTTTACATGGTCCATACTGCCAATGAATTGTTGAGAAGATATAAGCACATAATATTCGTAATAAATTATAGTATTGTGTCAAAGGAAACAAAATTATATTCTTAATAATATATCAGGTATCATAAGCTTGAACTGTTGTTCATCTGATGAATATGGATTTGACCAATACAGGAACAAAAGTTAGGATTTCTGAAAGACCACACTGCATTGCTTTATATATATATATATATGTGCTTGAAATTCCATGTCATCTATGATAATCCAAGATATTCATTGATTTTGTTTCAAGCTTGAAAATTTTGCTTCCTCCGTGGGGTCAATCTGCCAGGAGGGCATATGCATTATGCACTACGAGTGGCAGTGTTTTTTTTTTTTTTTTTCTTCCCCTTCTTCCAGTTTGTCTGGAAAATGTTCTCAAGAGCTTAACTGCAATAATGGAGAAATCCACCGGTTATGACTGCATTTTTCCTTTTTCATTACAATTCTCACTCCTCAAAAACACACATGTTCTTTTGCAGGTTCTGTTTCATTGATTGTTTACTGGTTTCCAGCAGCAGGAACAGGAACAGGAGAAGGAGGAAGACAGAGATAAAATTAAATGATCATTTCTCAAAGGGGGTGGAGCCCCTAGCTCTTTTATACAACATAAATGTTTTAAAGTAAGAAATAAGTTCTATCCAGGCATGCTATGCCTGGGGGCCATATATGTTTTCATCTTTTTGTTCATTTGTCTGCTTTATATTTAGCAATTTTATCCAAAAACCATTTTGGCATTGTAGGGAAGTTTGTTCTATCACAAGTCATAATCAAATAGATTACACACCCTTTTATATATATATATATATATATATATATATATATATATAATCTTTGTGCCTTTCTCTGGGAGGGAATTTTTATTAATAGATATAATAAGTAAGTACACATATAACATTCCCTTTTTCACTGCAGAACAAGAACTAATTCAAATGATCTGAAAATGGGGAAAAAGAAATATTTATCTGAAGTCTAATTAACCCCATATATGCACTATACATTTTGGATTAAAAAGTTTGTTTTGCAGTGTGTAAGGAAGGAGGTTTTGTAAAGATAATAGTCTTATTATACTGGGAAAAAGAAAAAGTTTTCCCTTGAATTGGCTATAATGAATAATGATGGAGACTGAAAAATAGAATCTTCCACCTGCCACACCACTTTGTCAAAAAAGTGGACAACCTTTATGGTGCAAGTTAATCAATGCAACAATATGAATTAATATATATATATATATAATATTTTCTATTTCGCCTTCATTTTCATTGATATTAATATACCAATCCCTTTCTTGCAGTGGGAAAGTTATGAAAATACTTTAAATGGTTTGCAGGATATGTCTGGTTTTATATATATATGCTTCATACCAAACATTTATGAGAAAATCTAAGGGAATATATATAATATATCATGATATATATATATATATATATATATATATAAAAAGTTTGGTTCTTCTATTGAATTAATGGTATTGGTAGCTAGCTAGCTATACCTATGTACTTATATGCTTACTTTTTCCCCTTTTCCTTTTTCCATATTCAAGAAATCACAGTTTAATTTAATTTTTTGGAAGATCATCAGCTTTTCCTCTATCTCTACGAAGCATAAAACTGAAAATTCACTGAATATGCTTGGGAGACTTGCTGGAATCCTGGCATGGATGGAACAGTCTAGCTTCTGCTTATCAGGTATGTATATATATATATATATATATATATATACATCCTTGCAGCAGGAAGAATTAGGAAAGCAAATAAGTATATATATATAACAGCAACAGCAAAAGATGACATTATTATAAATGTTCTAACTTCTAATTAATGACAAACAAAATTTTTGAAAGGGTTGTGATAAGCAGAATAATATATATGTAGTACCTGATCAGTTACTTACAATATGTTTGATCTTCATCAGAGTCATGTATATATATGTATATAGTTACGTGATATTGGCACGGCTCAATTAAAGAGCAGGACTCTAACTATAAGAGCACGGTTTTCTAATTGAACCGCACCAATATCTCGTAGTAGTAGTAAACACTAACAGAACTTGAAAAGCTTCCACTCCTGCAAACACAAAAAAAAAAAAGGAAAAAAAGAAAAAGAACACTTCGTATGTACATAATAAGTTTTCTTGAGAATTAAAACAAAGGACTATATATACATATACATAAACATGTATATATGTATAGAACTTTCGTTTGTTTTCCTTACCTTTCATAGAGAGAGTAGTGCTACTAGCTACAGAAGCTTGGTTTTCTTGAAAAATATTCATGCCTTTATCTGTTTATATATGAAAAAGGAAGAAAGGAAGGGAAGAAGAGTCCATATATATTCATAAAAAGATGAAGAGGAAGAGGGAGTTAGGAGATGGAGGTGGGAAAATATGGTAAATATATATATATGAGATATATAAAAAAGGAGGAGAAGAATAGAGAAGGAAGCTAGGCGGGCATTGAATTTGCCCAACAACCCAACAACAAAAAGGAGGTTGGTATATTTACTCAAAAGCTAAGAAACGATGAAAAAGCTCACTGAAGCAAATCTGGAGCTTTCAATATGCATTTATGAGGTCGGGGAAAAAGGCATGTTCATGCCATGACGCCTGCATTTGAATTTCAAACACACTCATATATTTTTTTCAACCATTTATCTCTTTTCTTATATAATATATATATATATATATATATATATATATATATATATATATATACATATTTCGATTAATTTCTAAGTCTCCTCTTTCATAAAATTAACTTATGTATATGTATATATATACTACGTACGCACGTACGTACCTATATGCGTAACCACCTCTTTATCTCAGAAGTACACGAACCGTTTGTTTCTCTATTCGCTTTTGTAATGAAAATTGAATCAATTACTAGGAATGGCTAAGATTTTCTCGTCATGAAACTGTGTTTTTCTAAAGTCTTCATTAATTTTTTTTAATTTGTACAACATTTTAATATTACTTACATTAGAATTATACATTCCTATGAATTTGACAAAGAAACTATTTTATTAATTATCTTTCTTAGTCAATCAAAAAAAAAATCAGAAGATAAGGAAAGGAAAAGAAAGAAAATAATGGACATATAAATCATCCAAATTCTTTTTTTTTTTTTTTTGTTTTTTTGTCTTTTGATTTGTTTATATGATGAACAATACTTATTGAACTAAATAATTGCAAAGAATTTTTTTTTTTTTTTTGAAAAAATGATAATGGTACTACTCACTAGATGCATTTAAAAGAATAGTTAGGTTAATTTTTTAATGGCTCACTCCATTACTTTGCAAATTTGCTAGTGGTGCATTAGCTGGTTTTTTTTTTTTTTTTTTTTTTTTCTTTTCTTTTTTGTTGATCATAAAAGGCAGCAAGCACTTATACCATTATTCAGCAAACCTAACTTTTATTCTCCTTTATTATGATGAATAATGTATATATAAAATTCCCAATTTGAGTAAATTAAAAGGGAGAAGAAAATGAATTACAAAATCCTAATTTATCTAACAATTTTAAATCAATATATATTGGAAATGACTTAGTTTGATTTGCACTTTTAGTGGTTAGAAAAGTGTCCACAACCATGATAATGATTGATTATATATTTATATATATATTATATATATATTATTGTGCTTTCCACCACCTCATAGATTTTCTTCTTCTTCATTTTTTAAAAAAAAAAAAAAAAAAAAAAAAAAAAAACAAGAAAATTAAAGAATATATATCATACAATAACATGTTATTGGTCTTATTGTAATTTTTTTTACTATATTTCATCACATTATTTATCAATCTAATTAAATTGATGGTGATTTTCTGTCTGGTTCTTTACAAAATATTATAACTATACTTAAATTCCTTTTTAAGGTGAAAAGGATCAATGTCCAAATGTCTGGTTTTGACTACAATTGTTGCTCAAACTGGGAAGACAAAATCATTATGAAAAAAACCACGGTTTCATCAATGGAACACCTTTTTCTTTAAAATATATATATATGTAAATCGACAAGTAAACAGCCAAATCTGCAGAAACCAATATTGGAACTGTAACAATCTTCTTACCTTTGATTAATTGGCTTTCCCGAGACTCAGGAACGTTAAAAACACGAAAAATCCCATGAAATAATTAAAACTACTGGAGAACACCGGCCGCCCAAATCATCATATTGTGACCAAAAACAGGTTTTTGGCTCATGGTTGGAAATTAAGGAAGGAAAGTGAACTTACACTTACTTATATACATACATATATATGTATTCAAAAACTAATAAACAAATTTTAGTTCTAGCTGTGTTTGCAACCACCTTCGTTTTGCTTCTCTGTATTTGTTTATTAATTATATTAGAAGTGAAGCCAAAGCAATTTAATTACATTTTATGATTAAAAAAGTTCATTTAAATTATGATTTTTTGAGAAAATATCTGTACAACTGTATATATATATATATATATATATATATATATATATATATATATATATATTGTAGAAGAAAAAAAAATTATCTAGAAAAAGCAGTATTTGCAAAACAAAAATTATAATTATAAGTAAAACGTGAAAAACAAAGTCTTTATTTGACAAGCTTCCTAACAATTGTAATGCTTAAGACATTACAAGCTATATAGCTACAAATATTAAATTAAGATTACGTATCATGGAAACAAGTGGGATTTGGTTGGTACCGAATAAGGTTGTTGAGACAAATCAAACAAGAATTTAATATCTATATATACATATATTATTTCAAACCACATAAATTATGAATACCATATTTAGAATTTTGAGACGGTTATATATATATATATATATATATCTGTGTGATCAATATAAAAATATATTAACTTAATAGTTATGGATATGTATTAACATAATGATTTGTGCAAATTTTTGGGTTGAGTTACAATTCTAATTTACTCTAGTAGGCAATTTTTTTTTATATATGGTATGAAGTGTCGTGATAGAGTCTTCCAACTATAAATGTTATCTTTAATTAATATTTACATTCCGATTAATTTCTATCGAAGACAAGTAAATTTTAAATCGATTACGAACTAACTTCTGCGTTAGATTGTTTTATATTTGTTTATATCTACGTACGAATAGCCAATAGATTTCTAGCTAGGAAAAGCCTATGGAAAAGGAGGAATGGGACATGATAATGCAGATCAATGTCAAATTATTGGACAAAAGTTTTTTGTGAGGTAATTCTTGAATCGCCATCACTATCATCATAAATCATGTAATAACACTATATGGACATGATCACCTGACGAAGTACGACAGGAACCAAAAAAGAAAAAAAAATAAATCTTACCTAATAAGGGTTTTAGACCAAAACTTTCTAAAACAAGAAACGATACCCTGCAGATCCAATCTCTTAATTAGAACCCCTTCAATTATGCCATTAATTTGATTCCGGTATAGTCTAGTTAGTTGATTCAGTCGCCGGAGTACTGAGAAAAATATATACATATATAATTATAAACACATAATCTATATATCTCAAAATATTAGCAAAAGAACGAACAACCCTAGCTACCTAGCCCCATAACTGATGAAATGAGCAAAATTAAGGAGAATATCACTGTTCTAATTACTAATTAGATCCTAAATTGAATGAACAGTATTTTTACTTGAAGCTTCTTGCTCAAACATGTCTGCATTGATCAATTGCCTTGATCTCTACATGATTAAGTATATCATTAATTATGAAAACCTGCTGTAAGAAGGAAGAGAGAATATATATATATATATATATGACAGCAAAATAATTTCAAAGACATGATTGATTTTTCCATGCTCTGGAAATAGAGGACTGGAATGGATCGAGTTGAGCACAAGAAAACAAGTACACGCACACCCCCATGGACCAAACCAATAAAAGAGTTACAAATGGATTTTGGTAACCTACCATGGACTAAATCAATAAAAGAGTTACAAATGGATTTTGGTAACCTACAAGTAGATTACCAAAATCCATTTGTAACTCTTTTATTAGTTTGGTCCATGGTTACATTGGATGCAATTCTTTGATGGATTGCACCACAGCACAATCCTATATATAATCCCATAAATGAGTAGTAATCTTTTCACGTGAATATTATAATACTTAAATTTATTTTTTTCCTTAATATAAAAATACAGCTGATTTATATATATATATATATATATATATATATATATAGCTATACAACCCTAGCTGGGATGATTAATTATTTTCACGTTAAAAATACTTGTTTCTATTACATATAATTAATTAATACAGCTGAATTTCACAACACTAGAGGACTGTGGATGGATCCAGAGGGAACTGAATTCAGATGCATATGTACACTATAGCTAGCTATAAACTTCGACATCAAAAAGGAAAAAAGAAAAAGAAGAATACAAAAATTGAAATTGAAATACCGTATATATATTTGGTATAACATGTATATATATTTATATATAAAGCTTCAGGAAGAACGAAGAAGTAAGAAAAGTGATATATATATATATATATATAGAAAAATAAAATCAACATGAAATAGATTAATCATTCATATTGGGCCATCGAAGTAGGAAAATGATGCATCTTCCTAGTATGTATAATCTTGTTTTCTGCTCCTTTGCCAAAGCCACACATCTTTTTCTGAAGTTCATGCCATCCACCACCACTACCTCCTCATGAGCCTTGTTTTCTTGCCCAGCTTCCTTTCCAAAACAACAAAACTGACCCATGTGTATGATTCTGTTTTACTGCATCTTATAATCAGCTTCTTTAGCTTTCCCCCACGTCTCCGATCGAATCGATTTTCTTCTTTTGGGCCCCCACAATATAACTATCTAACTAGCTAAGATGTATAGTTAGTTATAGTTTAACCTTCGATCTGCCACACGGTGGGTGGGGCGTATGTATGTATATATATATATATATATATATATATATATATATATTTTCCATGAAAAAGGAAATTAACGTCTAAGCAGAAGGGGAAATAAATATCTGAATCTGCTTAAATGTAGTTATATGAGAATTTGGACCGACCGACCGATTGCAGCAACACACTTGCCCGGAAATAAACACGTAAACAAATTCTGTAGGTGATGGCTAGTTAGTGGCTTAAACCTTAGTACCATATATCTGCAGCTTCACCGAGTGATTTGTCTTGCTATTTATCACAAAACCATGCTTTCTAATCTATTATGCAAACAAAAAAAATAAATAATAAAATTATGGAATCCAATTTAACCACCATATATACATAATCTGTGTGATTTGTCACGATAGTTATCACAATATATATCCCAACTAATATAATAATTAAGCTCTCTATTATGCATCCATTAGATTTTTTTTTCTTCTGATCTTCTTCCATGGAACAGATAAATTAATTGAAAACCACTTTTCACATTATATGGTTTCCCTTTCTAGATTAATTATTGATAATCTTGATCAATCTGGTCTTTAGCTATATATATATATATATATATATATATATATATATACACGGTTAATTAGGGTACAAGGTAGAAACTCAGTATAAATTTGAAAAAAGTTTTTTTAGAAATAAAGAATTCGTACAAGGTAGTACTAATCATTGTCTTTTCAATATGTCGGCCGGTCGGAATATGATCCTTGCAAGTTGTCTCCATGCATTGTGCCATATAGTCCATAATTACTATGAAAAGGTTGTTGTGGCGCACTATAGTATCCATCTTCTCCTCTCTTCAAAATTTGGTGAAAAAAATTTAAGGTATGTGATTGGTGTAATATTAAAATTAGATAATAGGTGAAGTTATATCAAAGTCGAAAAAATTTAAAATATTTTTAAAGAATGAATTAAAATAATTTTTAGTTGACAATAATAGAAATGATGAAAGATGGGTAAAAATAAAATATATAAAGGCCCCAAGAAGGGGAGATGAAAAATATTAGAGAGAGAAATTAGCTTAGAAAAAAAAAAAAATTGTGCTGGTCTATTTAGGGCTAAACAGAAAAGATTATGAATTTAGAGGGGAATAATGTGAAGCTTAAGTTTTTCAGGGGCCAAAAAACAAATACAAGAAATATAAAGAATACTGAACTCGAATTCTCATACTGAAAGAAGAAAGTCTCCATTTTGGACACAAAATTCAACTCCTTTTCTCTGTTCAGCTTGATTTTCCAGTATTAAGCTTTCCTTTGAAAGCTCTTGGAAATTTCCTCCACATATGTTCTCTCTCGCTTTCTGCTTTTTCTTGATTTCACAGCCCCAGTACGAAATATATTAATTTCTCTTGGTTAAAAAACCCTTTTTTTTTTTTTTTTTGGGTTTAAAAAAGAACTCATTTTTAGACAACTTCTTGATAGACCATTTACGGAAGTTAAAAACTTAAAAAGTACTTCAATATGTGACTTAATTTCATTTTGCTTGAATATGTCTGTATATGTCTAGTGTCTACCGGAGAAGTTTTCCGGGTTTCTGATGGTTTTGTAGTGTCTGAAATTTGCAGAATTAAATCAAAGTTTGAACCTTTACATGGACCTTTCAAGCTCCAAAAAACTCCTTCGGTATGCTTTCTTTCCGCTGTTTGAGTAAATCTATGGGGGGTTTTTTTCCCCTCCATTTATGTGGGTTGAGCAGAACTTTTGCTTTTCATTTTCCTTTCTCTTTTCTATGGTTAGTTGGAATGGAATTAATTGGACATAGAGATGATCATAGGAATTGATGTCTATAATGTTGTTGAAGTTGATAATCCTTTGGCATTGTTTTACTCTGTTTGATAATTATTTGGGTTTTTTTTGTTTAGTTTTCGGGCCTGAGATTCATAAAGATTTTACTTTTGTTGGTGGCGTTTATTTCACACATTCTGCAAATTGATTTGTTTCTCTTATTTGATTATGTTATATTTGAAGGCCTTTAAGTTTCACTGTGTTTGATTTCATGAAAATAAGCATAGAAAAGGTTCAAATCATATGGATTATGGATTTCCTGCCTAAATAGTTCCTTTTTTTTTTTTTTTTTTAATCAAATTGTACTTTGGTGGTAAGGTGTTATTTATCTTCGAATTCTGAGGGTGTATTTGGTTAGCAGGTTGTGAGAGAGGAAACCCCTTTTTCAAAATGATGAAATTTGTATGCCAATATTCTGCTGGGTAAAAAGACTGTTCTTTTGTTGTTATTTCCTACTAAAATATTAGCAAAAGTTTCCTGTTCATTGCATTGAGGGCAAGTGTACTTTGGAAGAAGGAATACAAGTCTTCTATGGATAAAACAGTTTTAGAAGTATATAGCAGTCTCTATTTGAAACTTCCTTCATGCTTTTTCAACCTCTCGCTAGCATGAGAAAGAAATATCCTGATAGAGTGCATGTGTGATCTCCTTTTCTGTTATCTTGTGATTGTAATTTTGGACTGTGGATTTATCAGCACCCGCTGTTAACTATTTGGCATCATATCTAAAAGGATATTTTAAGTTAATAATGAATAACTAAGTTTATCTTATATTCGATGTCAAATTCAGACAGATTTAAGATAGAAGTCACATTGTTGAGAAGTCAGGGAAGATTAAGTATTCCTTCAATTGACAAGAAATAAGTGAGAAACCTGTGTTTTCTCTATGATACTCTGGTGAAAAGAACCATTTCCCTTCCTGTGTTTATGGGGGCAATAGTTGTCTTTCTTCCTTCTCATCCATCATATTTTCAATCATGCAAATGTTTTAAACTATTAGTAGATTAGGTTGTTCTAGCTCTTGTTCTCTGTTTGTAGTTTCGGGACTTTGTGCCTGTTTTATATAGAAGTCCATCTTCTGTAAATCAGTTCAATTTCAGAGGACCCTCTGGTCTGTTTAAGATTAACGTGTTGTCTTAGAGAAGTTATCCAACTTACAGCATTTATGATACAAAATGTCTGGTCTTATAGCTCATATCTTTAATAATGCAGAAAGATAACCTGGTTCCAGAACATATGAATGACTGTTGGAGAGAGTTCGTGTGATTCCGAAGAGGATTAATCTCTCTCAGTGCTGAAATGCCTATATTTGTGTTTATCAATAATATTTTGCCCTCTAAAGGTAAGCAGTTACACATCTTATTATCCATGTTATAGGTTCAAATATTCTGAATTTTTTGTAATAATGTATACCTGGCACATTTAGACGTCTTCCTTGATATCTGCAATTTATGAGGAAAAAACATCATGTTTACACGATTCTTTCTTTCTTCATCCATGAGATTATAGGATAAAACATCATGTTTTCTTCCAAATGATCTATTATCAATCAATGTTTGTGGCATCATTTTCTCTCAGCTATATATATATATATATATATATATATACATAGTACTTTTGACAATTTTGTATCAAAATTCATCTTCTTGAATAGGATGATGATTCACCACACACTTATGCAATTGTAAACCCGCATCCAGTCTCCCCAAGAAAAAAAAGTTAAAAATGGAAAGCAATTTGTAGCAGAAGAAGAATTAAGAAACTTGTAAGAAGGCAGAAAGTTATGGAATTTGAAGACATATTAAAGTTATACAAACAGTTTCAAGTTTCTCTTGCAAAAGAGAAAACTGAGACAATAGGTGCTTCTTTTTTAAATGGATTATTATTAAGTGGAAGCAGTTTTCTTCTGGCACTTATTTTTGACCCATTTAAAGCTGGTTGAAGTGCCAGACTTGAGTTTCTGTGCACCAGCTGTAGCCATAGCTTTTGCCTTACTGAATCCTGATGACCCTTTCTTGCTGTTCTGTTGTTGGTCTTTAGTTCTGTTAGCACTCTCATCTTCCTCCATTGCACCAAATCCTCCTGCACCCCATTGATCTGCCCAGCTTGGTCCTTCAGTAGCCATCACCACCTTCTGGATCTTGTATGTACATCATAATTACAGTAATAATAAATCAGAACAAAAACAGGATCCACTATTTACTTACCTCTCTATATATACTTGAGAAGAGAAAAAGTTTCTGTTTTTGTTCATTAAGAGAGAGAGAGAGAGAGAGAGCCTGGGTTGAAGTAGATGATTGCTTGTGAATCTGCAAATAATGAAACCATGAATGGCAAAAGAAAAGCTTGGGGAGAAGAAATTTAGGTGCTTGTCTTTCAAAAAAAAAAAAAAAAAAAAAAAAAAGGTGGATTTAGACAAAGATGGCATGTGGATAGGCTGTCTCTTAGTTTGTCATCACTTTTCTAAAAGACAAACCAACTCACCAATTACCATCACTTGAAGCAAAGGTTGTTAATACATTGGAAATATAATAATAATAAATCATCCATAGATCTCTAGCCAAATCAATGATTGAACTTTATATTTCATCATTAATTAAGTTGAGTGTGTATCTATATATTATATGTAATAAAGAAAAAGTTCACAAGGAAAGGTAAAGTAATAGTTATTGATAAAAGCCAATGAGAAGAAGCAATCGTGCATGACAAGTTGTTCAGGGTGTTTGTCTTCTCCCACTGGCTTTCATTTTTTTTTTACCTCATGGCAGATTCATAAAATTGTGACGTACAACCGTCGTGTTGAATTTAATCCCTTATATAACAAGTTAATGAGACATTTAACTAAAAAAAATTAAACCAATTATATTATCATCTTTCTTGCCACTAACTTTCATCTTTAAGTGATGGAAAATAGTGCAGCACTCACCCATAAAATAATAATAATAATAATAATAATCATGAAATCATGCTATTTTAAAAGTCTTATAATTACAATTCATAATTCATCACATCAAAGCTTTTCATAGTAATTGCAAATAAACGTAGTTTTAAAGTAAAACAGAAGATGAACAGTGAACCTCATGATATTGATGATGATTTATACTTCAACATTCCTATAAAAAAAAAATGTTAGGGAAAATAAATTTAAAAAAAAAAAGAAAAAAGAAAAAAGAAAATATGATAAAATGGGTCAGGATATCAAAGATATACTAGCTATCAACAATCAATTGAAATTGAATGGTCAAAATCAGTCCTCAATTTTTACCCAAAACTAAAAAAAAAAAGTAGGAACCATGTTGGTTTCTAATTCTTCTTTCCCCGACATAACAAGTGAGGAGGGAAAACTTGTAGATTCTTTCTTTATTTACATCATAATCCGTGTTATACTTGGCCAAAATTTCCTCACTCTACCCTTTCCTAACAGATTTTGATTTTTTCAAGCTGTTGTTATTCTTCTTTTCACAACTACTCCAGCTGTATCCACTTGGTATTTCAAACGGATTTGCTGTGTGCGCCCCACCGCCACCATTCCTCTGCTGCTTGCTTCCTCCTCCTGTACCTGATGAACAAGATCGACTGCTACTCCTTGTTAACCATCCAAAGGAAGACGAGGAACTCGACTTCGTCGCCGACTTCCTGTCGTCATCCTCGTCCTTCCTGTTTCTTCTTCTTCTTCTGTCAACAGAAGATTCTACAGGACTCGACATCGGTGTGTAGAACTCCTCAATTGGTTGCAACTCCACGAATTTTGTGAACGTTATTACCACCCTCACCGTTGGAACCACCGGAATTGCAACCTGTTCCCCACCAGAAATAAAAACTTTTAACCCTTAGATCTCATCTCAATTCTCAAGAACAAAAAAGAAAGAATAGGAAACGAGTAAAGATGGTCCCTGGATTTCAAATTACTGATGCCTCAAGTAATAAATACCAAAATTATATTTAAATAATTTATACAAAGACCCTATTAATTTCCAGGATGTGATTTTTCAAATAGACAATTTCTGGCCAAAAAATGTGCCAGAATCCATTGGAGCCCCCCCACATAACGCTTCCTGACCTATCACAATTTTGTGGGATGTGGGGTACACAAAAGCTTCTTTTGTCTCCAGATTTAAGTGTAAGACAAGAACTTAAGGTCGCATCAAAAGCAGGTATATTGTTCTTTTTTTTTTTTTTTTTCCTTCTTTGGGAAAAATAAAACAAAACATAAATCGAATTTCGGATGAGAAAAAGTGAAAAACAAACAAGCATGTGTTCAAGTGTGGGACCCTTTTGAGGTTGCCCTCCTTACCTTTACGGGAAAAGTTCCAGGAGGAAACGTCGTCGTTAGGAGCTCCCTCATGCGTCTGATCGCCTTTACTTTGTTGGCCAATATGTCCAGTAACGGAAGCAGCTCCTCCGTCTTCAACGGAAACTGCTCCGTTAACCAAATTATCGGCCGTAAGTTCTTCACTAACTCCTTTTCCTTCGTCTGCGGCGGTGGCGCAACCGCTATAGGAACACCGGGAGGCGGCATTCTTCTCCTTGGTTCTGGAATTATGTCCACACTCTTTCTCGATACAGTCACGACTTCCCTCTCCTCTCGAACAAAGCTACTGTGCCTTCTCCCTTGTAAATTATTGCTAGAGACGCTAAACCGCGGATTCTCAGCCACCAAGAAGCCTTCGTCAGAGTCTTCATCCAGCTCTAAGTCCAACGGCAGAATCTGTTCGCTTCCGTCAACCGATGTGATTTTCCGCGATCGTAAGCTTACAACCACGTTGTGGACGTCGTAAACCCTAGCTTTCCATTCGCCAACGCTCTCAATCTTCTCTTGCTTTCTCCAATTAGTACGGTTGACGAGCTCCGCTTTAGTCACGTCCATTCCGGGCCTGTGAACACTTGTCTGATTGCAATACTCTGCAATGTCAGCGTCGGTCAATGGACTATCGGCGCCTTCGAATGCGTCAAATATTTTCTTGTCGTCGTGGTTTAAGGTCAGAAGTGAACCGGGAGGAATGTCGAGACTTTCATCACCGTCACCGAGGAATAGAAAACTTTGATTCGAGCGCTGAATTTTCAAGCCATCATAGCCAGAAAGAGTAGTATCCGCTCGGAGATTTCCATCGCGTTTCCAGATCTTGTAAGTGTCCGAGGGGGCAACTTTTCCGATGAAAGGAACAACAGAGCTCTCAAAGTGAAAGGAGATTTCCATGTAGAAGTCCCGCATCCGATGGAGAACAGCCACCAGACGTGGAAGATGGCGGCGCCACTTGGACCAGTTTGCCAAGTGCTGTTGCTGAACAAGAATCTTCGTAACATCCGAGAAGCGGCGTAGGATGGCCTCTTGGACGGGATACCATCCGGCAGCATTCTGTAATGCCAGATTAGCGCCGGCAAGAGCAAGGATGCGAACCGCAACGGCATCGTTTAATCGAACGGCCAGATGGATAGGAGTCTCACGGTGTGCGTTATCCCGTCGGTCGAGAACAGCAGAAATTTTTTCGGCAATATTCTCCTGGGCTAGAGAGAGTGACTCATTCAGAACGCGACTGGGATCATCTAATCGGGGTAAAGTGGAGACGATCTTAGACAAGGTGGCGTGGTCGGCAATTGCAACGGCATAGTGAACTGGGCTGTGGGCGTAGTCTTCAGGCCTCAACGTCGTGGTGGTGGAGGTGGAGGTGGAGGATGAGGAAGACCTACCATTGGTTGAAGACTTGGACATTGTTGGACATGAAATTGAATGGGATTTCTCTCAATCTCTATCTCTATCTCCTTCTTGAGGTTTGGGGACTGTGCCTGCAGTGCAGTGTGTAGGTAAAGGATGGACGATGGAGTGCAGTATTGGGAATGGAATGTTTTTGAAGAAAGTGAATGAGGGTAAATTGGTACTACAATTCCTTTTACTTTGCGGGGACAGGATTGAAATTTTGTTTGGGCTCTTTTTTTTGTTTCAAAAAAAAAAAAAAAAATCTGTTGAAATAAAAGATTCAGCAAAATCAACCTTTTATTTTCATTGAAATATGGAGGGGGGGGGTATCTTTATCCTTTTAGAGTAAAACTGAAAATAAATATCATTTCATTTAAAACAAATTAGGTTGATTAAATTTGTGTTTCACTTAATATATTTAAATTTCAAACACTAATAATAAATATATTATTGACTTTCAATTATCCCTAAATTTATGATAATTAATATCAACCAAATTTTTTTTATCATACCCTACAAAATTGTTAGATTGATCATACATATTTGAAGGAAAATAGGTGACTGACTCCCTTTACTAAACTTAGGTGAGACGAGAATTGTATCAACTCCTCCATGACTTTAGCCACGAGTTGCATGTTTCAACGCTGCTAACTCCAAAAACCTCCTTTCTTTTTTCTCTCTCTTGTTATATATTATTTGTTATGTACAAAATAAATTATAAATATTCCCCCTCTAATTTGGATTACAAAATATTTAATTTAATAGATTGAAGTAAATAAATAGGAGAAATATGTATATTAAAAAGGAGTAATGAGTAATGAATAGGCAAGGGACACGAGTTTTGGGGAATAAATAGTGCAGTGGCAGTGAGCAGTGTCAGGTCACAGGTGGGTAAGTCTAAAACTGTACGCATTCCGTCCAGTCCACGGTTCCTCTCTGCTCTTCTTCTGTTTTGTCTTGCTTTTCTTCCTTTTTCTTTTTCTAAAACTGCACACTCCACTAACTACTCTCTCTCTCTCTCTTTTTTTTTCTTGAAACTTTTGTCTTTTTTGTCTAAACAAAAAAAAATATATATATATATGTATAGTTAAACAATGAAGTGAACAATCATTACAGTAGTGAATCTGGTGATAGTTTGAAATTTCAAACTTTGGTAGGTGATCAAAAAGCTTTTAGTGGCAAATTTTCTTTCTCTTTAGGCTTCGTTTGAAGATCTTTTAGAAGATTTAGGAGGTTTGAACGAGGGTTGACCAATCTGTCTTGGCTGTAAAGAGGGATTCTGGTACCAGGAAGACTGGGGCATTGTGTTTGAACCAACCCAAATAAGGAAGAAGAAAGAAAGTAAGTTGGGACTGGGACAAGTGGGGTTGAGATGTGCCCTTAAGGCCTTCTGCTCACTGCTCACCCACTCACTTTGGACTAGTGACAATCTTATATTTTGTGGCATTATTTTTGTTATAATGCTGAGATTCTTCTCATTCAAACAATTTTTCACTTTTTTCCGCATCCTACTGCACAGGAAAAGGGTTGCCACAGCTCCACCCTTCTCAAATCCCCAACTATGATTTCAAGGTTTCAAACCCCAATCTCTCTCTCTCTCTCTCTCTCTCTATATATATATATATATTATAGTGGGAGAAATAAAAGTTTAAAGAGCCACCAAAAGAAACGAAATTAGAATGTTGGTTCTTTTCCTTGGGGACTTTGAATTGAACATGGATCACCTCGTGGACTCCAACGTTTTTTTTCAAAAAAACCTTAATAAAATCTTGAAAATCCAAAGTAATCTTAAACTACTTGTACTGCCGGTACTCGGTACTCCCCAGTTTTTTTTGGATTAAATGGGGTATTATATTCATAATACTAAGTAAAAATTTTCACTCCACCCATACAATGGACACACATACATACAACACTTAACTTTGGAAACTACACAACAAATCATGTGTTTTCCTCAGAATCCACCTAACTATACTCGTAACATCTGGAGATGCTATACCCTGAAATATTCGTTTGTTACGCCATTGCCACAGATCCGACAAACACTCCCGGAATATATATTTCCAGTTGTCAAACCCCCGACAGACGGTGTTCTCACGACTGATATTTATCATGACCCAACTCGGACATCCTCCGACCAGAACTGTGCAGAAGCCGAGCTAGGTAGTAAAACCCGCCATACCGACTTTGGTACTGTACAATCTCTTACCGCGTGCAAAGAAGACTCATAAACCCCCCCGCACAGATCACATCTCGGGGTATCACAAATCATTCTATTCCATAGAAGTACCTTTGTTTTAAGGTGATCATGTGAGAGCTGCCATAGTAACAAAGATCCTCTCGTAGGTCCTCCGAAATTCCAAATGGATTTCCGGTTGAAATAAGTATGAGCATTATCCTAAAAACTCGGTTCATATGCCGACTTGATGGAAAAATTGCCCTTAGCCGATGGCGTCCACCAAAGTACCGTATCCAACTCTCCACTCTCATCCCGTCGCAAACCAATTTCCAGCACCCTATACCCGACCGGAACTCCCCTTCTAATTGCAGATTTAGAGATTTGAGATGGTTCTTCAACATTCCTAGCTAAATTACCATACTTGGAATTCATCACTCTCACCCACAGATCATTCGGGTTCTTCAAGAGCCTCCACGCCAATTTCGCTAGCAACAGTTCATTTGAAAGTCTTAAAGGACGGAGTCCCAACCCACCTCTATGTTTTGGTTGGCATACCGTCGTCCAACCAATCGAGTGCACCGAAGATTTAGAGTCATTGTCGCCCCATAGAAATCTAAAGTTGGCCCGTTCCAAAAGCTGTATGATCTTGCGAGGAAGATGACAAGCTGTTCATTACGTATGACGGGATGGTAGAGGATACAGACTGGATTAGGACCAGCCGAGAAGCTTGTGACATAAGGCGGCTCTTCCAGCCGTTGAGACGGGTATGCACTTTATCAACCAAATAAAGAAACTGCTCACTTTTCAATCTACCATGAATCAAAGGGACATCCAAGTATTTACCCAAGTCGGCGGTCGACGGTATACCAAAACATGCCGTAATGGATTGTATTAATCCCAAGGGCGTGTTAGCCGAATACCAAACCTTGGATTTCCCTTCATTAACTCTTTGCCCGGACTCATTACAGAAACCCCTTAGAATACTCTGCATGAGCGCAGCCTGTTTGGAAGAGGCCTCCCCGAACAGTAATAGATCATCGGCGAAGAAGAGATGAGAGACTCTAGGTCCCGTTCTCCCTGCCCTGCAGGCATGCCACTGATTCTTCTGAACTCCCCAGTTATTTGGGACATCTAAGTTATCCCCCAAGGTTACCTTTATTCATAATTTTTTTTAAAAAAAAAAAAAATTATTATTACTAATTAATCAATTAAAAAAGCTTTCTTTTCTTGTAAGCTCATGTGCATGTATTTATATATATATATATATATATATATATATATATAAGGTATTAGTATCACTTGAAAGAATTTAAAAGAGATTAAAATAAAAATAAAAATAAAAGTTTCCCTTAAAGGGTAAAATTTGGGCTTGATTTTCTTTTTATAAGGACATATAATGGGCCGAACCTCCACTCTTCCCTGCTTTCTTGGTGGATCCAGCCCAATCCCTAAGTTTACATCTAGAAACAGAAACGTGAATTACAACCTATTCCAAAAAAAAAAAAAAAAAGAAAAACGTGAATTCCACATTCTTTTGGGCCTTTGTCCAGAAAAAAAGTACCACGTACTAATTAATCACATTCCACCAACAATTCTTTAGGTTCAAGTGTTTAAGTTAAGGTCTCGGGTTTGATTTAGTTCGAGTTGCGCTTGTAAAAATTTAAATTGGAGAATATCTAATTTTGATTTTTATAAAACCTACTTCGTATAGTACTTATAATGCATTTTATAAACATAAAAATAGATATTTTTGGCACTTCATTCTAAGTCTAGACTCAAAGTGTAACTATTCGATACTGAAAAAAAAAAAAAAAAAAGGCAAAAATAATTTTTCTTTATTAATTATCTGAAGAAATGTCAAACCTAAATGAATGCGGCAGATGCATGGTTTTTTTTTTTTTTTTAAATTTTTATTTTTGTATGGTTGTTGTACAAAAATTGATTAGGGACAATTACTTGTAATAGTGATCCTCAACTTTCAAGATTGTTAAAATGTCATTATTGACTATTGCTAAACACCTTTCACCAAACTTACACAAAATAAATAAATAAATAAATATTTAAAATCAAAGACCATTAATATTCAATTATTACAACCCAATTTTACATTTAGGATTTTGAGATCACATCAAACTCTGTGCATCTACTGTTATATTCAAAGCTGTTAAGGTTAGATCACCTATAAATTTTTTTACTAACATTAATTTATTAGATCAGCTATAGAAGACAAGTAGACAATATTCAAGTGATAACAGTCTTTTTTTATATAATTGTAAGTGTATATTTACATAGTTATTCATTACCAAAAACAAACTAAAAGTTGAAATAGGAAAGAGGGGAAAAAAACATTAAAGAAAAAGAGGGGGGGTGGGGTTTCATCCGCTGTTTTTTAACCACTGAAAGCAGTGTGGGTATCGGAATGTGCCTAAAGAAAGAAATACTGTCACAGTTTTACCTGAAAATATTTTCACTTCCTCTTATAACGTGTTCCAAGTTTCTTGTCCTTCCACCGCCGACTCGTCCTGTAGCAGAATGCACAACAATGAGGAGCAAGTGAAGAGAGAAGAAGACCCTTTTCTTTTCCTCTCTCTTTGTCTGGCCAACATTCTGCTTACCTACTCTTCTTGGTCTCCCTTCTCTCTCTGTCTTTGAAGTCATATTGGATTTGGGAGTAGTGGGTTCCACTTCTTGGCATTGTCATTTCGATTCATTTTCTTCTTCTCCTGTTTTTGAAAATGTCTCTGGTAAAGAGTTTTTTCCCCAAAAGGTCATCCATTTTAGCATAACAAACATAAACACCGAAAAGAAACGGAAAAGGAGAGGAGGAAAAGGGGGAATTTTTTTCCGGAAAACACACCCAATTGTATCTGATTTTTCTCTCTCATGAATCTTAGTCTTCGTGACTGCTGCTACTTTTATAGTACTATTACAACTACTCTACTTTACGTTGGGATTGGTACATGAAAAAAAAAACTTATGATGGCTGCTTTCAAGGTTGTACCAATCTACAAACCCTGTTGTGTCAACAATCATCATCATCAGCAGCATTACCATTATTATTTTTCCAATCAAAGATTTGGTTTTTCAGATGTTTGTTTTAGGCGGGTGGACTCTGCGTTCTTGAATTTGAGGCTTCACAAGAAACGGGAATGTGCCTTAAGTGCGTTGGTGCAAAGTGAAGGCCCAGCTATAACCGTGGAGAATGATAAGACTTCCGTTTCATCCGGTGGAGCCGAGGAAGTTCAGATCACTGAGACCAGGGGTTTTCATAAGGATTGGAATTTGCTCCCAAGTCAGTTACTTTTACTTCCTGCTAATTTCTGGCTAAATTATAAAGGGATTTGAATTTTTCTTGTTTTAATTTGTACCTCCAAGTCGTGACTTTGAAAGGCGAATGCGGCCATTATTGGTTCTTGAATATATTGGATTTTCTTTTAGGTAGGTTATCCCATAAGATTCTATTCTGATTGCTAGATTTTGTAAGTAAATATTAATTAGTGGATAGGATATTCTTTGGATTGCTCTTGTGCATTATGTTGAAATCAGATCGTGTGGAAAGCATTCTTTTTAGATGTAGAAATTTACTCGGACCCGGTGATCAATTGATGTGCTTTTCTTTTTCATTGTATTTTTTCCTTTTTCTTTCTTTCTTGTGTTTGGGAAAATATTGCATTTGCCAAAGAGGTTATGTGATCTAAACCCGGAGGTGGCTATAGGATATCGTTGTTAGTTTTGTTTTATCAGGACATTTACCGTTAGATGATGTTATCTTCTATGAAATATAAGAGGTTCATCACGATGTTGACATATTGCATTGAAACACAAAAGTTGTTCTTATTGATTTCATTTACTACTCACTTTATGGTTCTTTGTGTCCTCTTCAACTTATAAATTATTTTCATAAGGATGATTGGCAATTCATTTTACAGGACCATTGTCTGCAGCAGATGTTCCTTCTTCAATAAATGATGCTTCACAGGTTCGCGTTGCTTATCAGGTAGGGTCATCTGATGATATCCTGACCTTGAATAATTATGATTTTTCCCCCTGTTACTTGTTCTCTTTTGGACTAATCTTTGTTTTACCTCTTTCTTTGGAGTAGGGAGTTCCAGGTGCTTATAGTGAAGCTGCTGCACTGAAAGCATACCCCAAGTGTGAGACTGTACCATGTGATCAGTTTGAGGCTGCCTTCAAGGTTCATTTGTTTCTTTAATCCTACTTAACACGGTATCATTGTTTTCTTCAATAGTTTGTTTGTTAAAGTCTGCTTAACAAACAATGAGTTGGTCATTATGCTTTAGAGATGCGTAAGTGGTACTAATCTTCAATTGTCAGGCAGTTGAATTGTGGTTAGTGGACAAAGCAGTACTTCCAATTGAAAATTCTGTTGGTGGGAGCATTCACCGCAATTATGACTTGCTTCTTCGCCATAGATTGCATATCGTGGGGGAAGTGCAGCTGGTTGTTAACCACTGCCTCTTGGCATTGCCTGGTATCAGAAAAGAAGATCTAAAGCATGTCTTAAGCCATCCGCAGGTCATTCTCATGTACTTTTTTATTGATGCCATATTTGATCTTATTGATAAATGATTTCCATAGCTCGGGCTCCCAGAATTTCTTGGAAATGATCTAAATTGATTTGTCTATATATTGTTAGAGCAAAGTGTAGGGATGGTCATGTGGAAATTAATGTGGTAATTTTGTTATATTTCATCATTGGCATAGACATTCGATTAGACAGTTTGCCACAGAATTTTGAATTTTGTCAACTGTAAGTTTAGCTTGGGACAAGATGAAAGTTCTTGTTATTTCCTCTGATTTAAGGATTTTCATTTTCTGCACTTGGTCTCTATTTCATCTGTGAACATGATACATAATATCAACCCATATTCAGGCACTCGCTCAGTGTGAGTTGACACTGAACAAGTTAGATGTCACAAAAGTTACTGCTGATGATACTGCTGGAGCCGCTCAGGTAACCTTTTCATCTGCTTTGAAACCTGATCCATATTTGACTGAAAAAGGTCAACACTAACTCCCAGACAGATAGTAGCTACTGAAAACTTGAGAGATACTGGAGCAATCGCGAGTGCTCGAGCTGCAGAAATTTATGGGCTTAATATCCTAGCTGAAGGAATTCAGGTTTGGGTTCAGCTCTTCATAAGACAATGCATTTACTTAAATTGTGGAGTGCTCGATCCTTCATTTGATCTGTTCTACTTTTTATTGACCAGGACGAATCTGACAATATTACCCGTTTTTTGATACTTGCGAGGGAACCTATAATTCCAGGAATTGACAGGCCATACAAGGTATGGTTCTGCTTTTCATTTGGTATGATGATGAATATATGCTGTATAAAGTTTTTTTGTGTTATTTCTCCCCAGACTAGCATTGTCTTCACCCTTGAAGAAGGGCCTGGGATGCTATTTAAAGCATTAGCTGTGTTTGCTTTGCGAGGCATTAGTTTGTCTAAGGTAAAATTTCACTACTAGCTGGTTTCTTGCTGTTATTTCCAATTAAACAAAACAAATGGATGACTTCTCTTTTCTATGGAATACAGATTGAAAGCCGCCCACAGAAAAATCGTCCTCTAAGGATCGTCGATGACTCTAACAGTGGAAGTGCCAAGTGAGAGATCTATTCACTGAGTTATACCTTTACAGAATGAAACAAAACAATTATAATGAGATTCAATAGATTCCTATGAACTAGCCAATATTACTTCTAAGAGTAGACTAAATAAATTTCCAATACTTGGATTAGTAATCAATTAATCAGACATTCTGATGAACTCTGTGTTCTTGGAAACTTTTATATTGGATTCATTACCTGAAACTTTTATATGATGACACAATGCTTAGTTTTTTAATTACTTTCTCACTTTTCTAGAACAGAGGATTTCCAAAATACGGAAAAGGTATTGGTTGCTATTTTTGTAACATGGTGGTTGAATTCTTGTTGCAGGTACTTCGATTACCTCTTTTACATTGATTTTGAAGCATCCATGGCAGAGCTTCGTGCCCAGTATGCTCTTGGCCATTTGCAGGTCATATTTACGTTGCTAGTTGATTTGTCTTTGCTGCATCAGTTTTGATTATTCGTATAAGAACTTGGTTTTTTGACATTTCTACTGTCTCCGTAACTATGAGAAATTGCAACCAGAAAAATGGGATAGAAAGATATATAAAACATACTTTTTTTGTAGTGCACATTTTGTTTATATATAATATGTATGAGAGAATTCCCATGTTTTCCTACAGGAATTTGCAACATTTATTCGAGTCCTGGGTTGCTATCCTATGGACACAGCTCCGTAGATGAAAAACGAACCTCTTGTGCTGGATGGTGTACCGGATTTATTCATCTTTTGAGTTTCAAACTGCGGGCAGGGAAAAATAGTGCTGCCTTTTTATGTCTGTAATATATATATATATATATATATATATATATATATATATATATATATATATATATTTTTATTGTACTATTAAAAGAATTTCTATTCAAACCCAACCAATATAAATAATTCAACATTTGATGTTTTAGTTTCTAAAAGTTACTCATCGTAGCAACGGTTCAATTCTCCATCTTTACTATGACACTGTAAGAGGCCAGTGCTGTAAGATATGATTATTGAATAAGGATAAGATAAGAGAATTTGGACAACATTTTACAGCAACCAAAAACATACGTCAAACAAAGTAGAATACTTGTTTAATATCCAGAGTTTATTTGCAATGGCAAGCATGCTGCCCATAAAGGGCATTCAACTGACACCATATAAAGTTGCAAAAGACTAGCTTGCTTATCTATAAAAGGCTGAGAGGTCTTCATCACATGAATCTGAAAGTCTTTTGCCGGTACATTTATTCTTTTGTTTCAAGCTCTTTCAGAAAATCCTGGTTATCAACCAGAACCTGCAAGTAGTAACAGCCACATTGTTATGAGCTTTCCGTCAAACGAAAGTACGGTTCATATTGATCTGGATTGGGAGGTAGAAAGGGAAAAAAGTATTCTTATTCAGTATTTTTGCTACTTACAGTTTTCCATCCATCTGGATCCAGAAAGGAAACAATCTTGGTATTGATTCCAGGAATTGGCCCAGGTTGCCTGGTTATCTTCCCACCATGCTCTTGAATAACATGATTTATAACTTCTCCACTCTTGTAAACATCATCAGTGCCAATAGCAACCTGGAATGCCAGCAGCAAGATCTCGCATTAAGAAACAGACGACACAGAAGGATCAAAGAAAGAATTCACGTAAGTTCTCAAGTTGCTAAACGAACCTGTGCATATGCATTTCCTTTGGTGTACTCTGTCACACCATAGTTATATGTCAGCTCCAGCACAGTTGTCTCATGCTCTTCAGCATACCCAAGCATTGCAATTGTGTACTAAATCATGAAGACAGAATTATTTCCTATGGTCACACTATGATACTTGAACCCCACAAGAGAACCGGCAATCAGAATTCAATATATTACCTTTTGCTCAGGCCTATCAGTCTTCTTCACCACTCTCATCCCTAGTGCCTGTATATAAAATAGAAAACCAAATAAGTATAATGCATTCAACTGAGCATACTGGCATCCCTTCGTCTTGCTAGATACAGCAAAGGAAATTAAGTTTAGACAATGAGAGTTCTTCTACAATGGGTTTAAACTGACAAATTATTGAAGACACCTTTTCATAGAACTTGATAGAGCGTTCAAGATCACCAACACGAAGCATCACTTGGCAGAGTGGTTCAGGTGTAGGTCCACGTTGGATAAGCTCAAAAAGGTAACCATCGGGATCTTTGACAAAAGCAATGACAGTTGAGCCACCCTTAACAGGACCAGGCTCCCGAGTGACGGTTCCACCTTTCGCTTTTATGTCCTCAACCATTTTGTAAACCTTGAGAAGACATCAAAGAACATCAGGCAGAGTGACCAGCAGGAATAAGGTAAGAAATTTTCCCTTCAAGGAGTACTTACATCTTGGGTTGCAATAGCAAAATGGCCAAAACCTGAACCAATATCATACTTGTCAACTCCGTAGTCTGCAAAGCATTGAAAAATGCAACCGTGGTCAGTGATCAGATGCAAAACTAGTTGAAATTACGTTCAGGTCTGATACATTTATAACATTACATTGCAAGTCTCTGTCTCTGTAATGGCTATTTAGTTACAGACTAATTCATTAAGACTTCATTATCATTCTTAGTCATTTGCTCCCTAGAGAGTGGATCATAGCGATAAAGATACTTAAGGGACTAATACTATAAACTAAAACATTTCTAGAATGGTGAAATATGAGACCTTAAACAAATTGCAATTCTAACACTAACTCCTAGCTACTAGAGTTTAATTGACTACACAGAATTAAATGTACAAAGAATCCCACCCAAAACAATTAAAAAGAAGGGTGAAAACACCAGACATACTGTAAGTTAATTCAACCACAAAGTGAGAGTCCTCTGGGCCAAAACCCAGAAAAGCATTTGAATACTTCTCCTCAGGAATATCTCTCTTCCTCAGGAGCTGCATTCCAAAGCATTCTGTATAAAACCTGCAACACCAGTGACCAGTGTCCTAACAGTTAGTCATCTAAACCAAACTTAATCACCAATTAGCTTATTACGTGATGAATCTCAGGCATACTTGATGGTGCGATCAAGGTCACCGACACGATAAACTGCATGTAGAAACCTGTGTTTATCCTTCTTTGGCCATTCCAACAACTCAGCATTTGGAACTACAGATGCTGCAGCATCAGCCATGTTCTTTCAGCTTTATACAGCACAGAGACAGACACACTAGTTAAGGCAAATAGAAGTCTTAGAAAGGTAAAGAAATGCACTTCAGAAAATATAACTTGCAAATCGGGAAACAAAAGCCAAAAAATTACCAGACCACAAAATTCCCTAATAAAGGGAAGAAAATTTAAACAGCAGATCAAATAATATTATAGAAGTGACTGGTTTCAACTCTTACTTTTTTCTAAGTATCGGGTGTATGTATTCTTATGATTATTGATGTTCTAAATATTTGATTACAAAATCAAATGTTAAACTTAAAAAAAAAAAAAAAAATTAATGTATGAGCTGAAACCCCCCAACCCAAAAGGAAAATTTCTTTCAAAAATCACTTTGTTGAAATACACGAAAAACACCTATCAGAATTCATATGCAGTGCAGGGATTAACTCTAAAACAAAGGGACAAAATCATTATCAGTCCTTCAAACACAAATAAGAAGACAAAAGTATACCTTTCCATGGTCAGAGAAGAAAAATCACATTTCTTCTTTTTTTTTCCAGACAAAACCTCAGAAAGAATCACAAACTTATTTCAAAATTTCTTCAAGATGGCCAAAATAATTTTCAAGTTTAAAGACTAAATTTCAAGAAACCCGTAACCGAATTAAAATAACAACACAAAATGTCCAAACAGATCGAATCGCACAAGTACCTGAAACTCCCAGAATGAAAAACCATAAAAAAAAGTTTAACTTTTTCAGAACTCATCGATGCGATTCAAACGAAACAAACCAATTCAGAACACACATGATCAAATGAGAAACACACAATTTTTCGACCGTAAAAGGAAACAAAAAGAACCAAAAAAAAAAAAAAAAAAAAAAGAAGAATTAGCCAAGAAAGTTTACCAGAAAGTGAGAGTGTAGTGATCAGAAATGAAGCCAAGTGAAGGTCCTAGAGAATCGTGGCAGTATTCTCTCGCAAATGGTGTCAATATATACTCGTTTTTCATTTATGCTAAGAATGATTGCGTCTCATGGACACCTACACCCATTTGCATCACAGTAATACACCTGGTGTTTATTCTCAAAATGTGGTGATTTTTGAGATTATTATCAAAATATGGTTACTTTTTTACCCCTTTTTCAAAATATAGTAAGTTTCTTTGTCAAAGTAGACTCTCGATATTTTATTAAAAAAAATAAGAGTCTACTTTACCAAAGTAGACTCTCAATTTTTTTATTAAAATATTTAAATTTATTTTTTTTTCTTTTTAAATTTATTTATAAATTTTAATTTTTATAATTTTCTAATAATAGTAATTAATAAATTTATTTTTTATAATTTTTATAAACATTAATTATTATTATACTTGTATTATATTTAACAAAGTAACGTAAAAATCAATTGAAATTATAATATTTTATGTATTAATGTATGTGATCAAATGTATGTGACACGTGGACATGATGGAATTACTCTGCGACGTTGATGATCACGATGTTGTACGGGAAGTACGTACTTACGGTATGATGGATTTGCGAGATAGACATCGTTTGCGGCCACCTTCTAAGCCCGGGGATATGGAACATCCTGGTTATGATTGTAACCAAAATAAATAATTATTGTATTTTTTTTTTTTAGTATTTTTTTTAAATTACTTTATAATGTATTACATTTTTATCTCCATTATAAAAGTTTATATTTACTTTTTTTTTCACATATTCATAGTATTTATTTGATATAAAAATTCATCCAATATATAAAAAAATTTATTTGAATAAAATATTTTTTATGTCAATATATAATATAAATTTATTAAATTACTTAATTCAAGAATATAAAAAAAATCTTAAATTAAAATTATTTGAATATATAAACACAAGTAAAAAAAAATTTATTTTACATTAATACATAAAATATTATAATTTCAATTGATTTTTACGTTACTTTGTTAAATATAATACAAGTATAATAATAATTAATGTTTATGAAAATTATAAAAAATAAATTTATTAATTACTATTATTAGAAAATTAAAAAAATAAAATTTATAAATAAATTTAAAAAGAAAAAAAAATAAAATTTAAATATTTTATTAAAAAAATGAGAGTCTACTTTGTCAAAGTAGACTTACTATATTTTGGGAATTATGAAAAAAAAATCATATTTTAAGAATAATCTCAAAAATTACCACATTTTGGGAATAAACCCAATACAATTGTCCTATAAATCAGTGGCACTGCCAACTATTGACCTATATTTTTTAAGTTTTTATAAATTATTATTATTATTCCATAAAATATTTGAATTTTTTTTTTTTTGGTAAATTAAAAAATTATTATATAAATATAAAATCATTTTATTAAATTTGACTTTAATGTTTTTTTTTTTTGTTTTCTTCTAGAAACGTTGCAAATCATGCAATGTTTTGTCAATTGAATAAAGAATTAGTGACGGTAATGTCATGTTATCTATAGTGCACTCGAATTTGATTCTCTCTTTCTTTGGAAGACTGGACAGGTGGCTCTACCAAACATATTCTTTCCTTTATATATATTGGAAATTATTATATATTTTAAAATATCTTAACTGAAAAAAAAAAGCACAATTTTAATGTGGAAGCTTTTTAAAATACTAAAGAATGATAGGTAGGATATGGGCAAGATTCAACATACGCGTGTGATATGAGGAGAAAAAGGGAATTTTCTTATTTGCGGGTACAAGTTTTGATTCTAATTTACGAGAATTTCTTACCAACTCAATTCACATATGCTTTGAGATTTATGTATATATTTTACATTTTAAACACACGTGACATAAACATAATTAGTTATATTGTCAAGGACTAAGGTTATATAGATTTTGTATGGAATTTGTTTATATCACATGCGTTAAACCTCAATACGTAGGTGAATTGGTAAGAAGCTCTTTTAGCTTAATTGAGGTTAGAGGTTCAAACTCTTAGTCATATATGCAACTATTTAAAATCTGGATCCGGAACTTCCTCTTGCAAGAGACCAATCAAATTCGAACGAGATTAGTCTATATGTGAATTTGGGTTAAAATATGTTTTAATTTTGACAAAAAAGATTGAGACTGAGGAAATAGGAGTTTCTGATTATTGGGCCTCCAAATTCAGTACAGAATTTAATATTGTTTTGGATCAACTCCACTGACACCCATACGATTAATCGAATCCATCCAGTAGTTGTTTAATGGAACATTATAAAAGTGAACCTTATCCATTTTTAACGGATATAGTCCAATATGTATATATACACTTGAATATCCATTTCAGCCCAAAAATCAAAATGGGCCTTTTTCTTTTTTTTTTTTTTTTTTTTTTTTCATAAGGATCCGAATTCAACCGGTCGATTAATCTGGATTTAGAGCGAGTCCAGAGATTACGACTTTAAACTCCTTTCAATCACGGTTGTGGGGGATCGAATCGTGGTTCCTTCCTTTTAATCCACATCTAGTCCCGTTCAAAACTGAATTGGTTTATTGTTTAAGAAAAACTTTGACTCTAAATTTTAAAAAATTTTTTATATATATATATATTTAATATATATATATATATATATATATAAAAGTTGAAATTCCTTCCTTTCATTTATGAAAATATATTTGGAATTTTTTTTAATATAAAAAAATGTATTAATTATATTACTGAAAACATTACAAAAATAAATGTTTAAATCTTAATGTTTTTTTTTTATATAAATTCTTAATGTTTTTATTTATATGATATCTTTAATAATTAATTTGAAAAGAATTTATAGAAAATACTTCAAAAATTATATATAACATATACCTAAAATATGGTATAGAATTATTTTTAAAGTCAAATTTATAGCTTAAATACGTGAATCTCCTCTTATATATAACTATTTAAAATTTAAGGTTAAAACTTGGTTACATAAATTTGTATCCTCTGTAATTGAAAAATAAGTATAAAAGAAACCTTTAAGATGCACAAAGAGCTTACCTTTTAAAAACGCTAAGGGGTAGATTAACGACTGGTTGTTGTTAAAAAAAGACCAGAAAGATCCATCCAATATGATGTTGTACCCCCAGCCGCCAAGATTCCCATTTTAAAAAATCCCACTAAAAAATATAAAAAAGGAATCTCCTTTTTTCCTTTATTCTTTTTCTTTTTTTAATTAATATTCCATCATTATTTGTTTAAATTAACAGCACTCTCTGCAATGTTTTAAATTAGTCCGATTTAATTGGTTCAAACAATTCCACTATATCACAATTACTAAAAATAAATTTTTAGTTGGTAAGAATTTTCTGACTTGAATAAAATTATGTGTTTAAATCTATTCATTTATTTAATTATTTTAAAAAATTATTTCTTATAAGATTTGAATAAAAATTAATTTAGATGTAATATAATTTTTAAATATATATATATATATATATATAAAAAATTGAATAAAGTATACAATTTTTTTTATATAATTTAAAATTAAATAGCTATTTTTTTAATGTTTTTGACGCGATATTTTGGAAACCAAACCGAGGGACAAAAAGGGCGGCCGCGGGGGTTGAAGATGCAAATATTCTATTCATGCTTTCTCAATGTTTTTGGACCATAAACCCCCAATAGCATAGAGCCGCCGTAAAATAAAATAAAAAAATAAAAAAATTGAGGAAAATACTCACTTTCATGATATCACTCTCCGATCTCCATTGTTGATTTTTAATAATAATAGGACGGATTGCCACTGACCAGTTCCGATGCTAATGTCACAGGCTGGAGAGCGGAGAGGGTGAATAAGTTAGGGTTTGGACCACCGCACTGCACGGACGCCACAAAATTAATCTACGGTGGTTTAACAACTTTAATGTTTCCATCGCCACCGCCAAACAAAAAGATCAATTTAGAAGTCACTCTCCGTTGTTAATATACAATACGACGGATTGGCACTTACCTGATCCGATGCTAGTGGCAGGAGAGGGCGGAGCAGATGCAGATCTGATGTTAGTGGCCGAGGAGGGCGGGCCAGATGCATAAGTTAGGGTTTGGGCCACAGCACAGGGACGCCACAGAATTAATCTACGGTGGTTTAGCTTTGATTTTCCGCGGCCAAACAAAAATAAGAGCTGAGAAAGAATGCAAATTGGGTAATTTATGGAGTTAGGAGCACAACCATTTACCATTTTGCTCTTCAAACTTTTTTCTTGAATATATTTCTTATTGTTAAATGCATATTTAGTGAAGATGGTGAAGTTCGTTTGCTAATTGATTTCCGAATAAATCACCAGAAAAAAATTGGGCAAACTAATCAAACATATGTTCGGTGTTGAATACGTATTCTACATAAATACCTAACTTTTCATCTAATTGCATACATCATTTTTTTTAACTTGGACTTGATTTATGAAACTTTTCAAAAAAAATTAATATTTAAAATTTAAAAAATGATGATTTATTTTCTCCTTTATATACCGTTTATACCGTTTATAAATATATATATATTTTAATGGTACTAAGTGTTCTAAATTAGTCTAAAATTATATTTAGATTAATTTCGTTCCAACTAGATTGATATCTCGTGTAAATGAGTTATCAACCTAAATTTTAAATAATTGCATACAGTTTTAACTCACAATCTCATTTGAGCTGAAAGAGTTCAATACTAAATAATATACTAATTTATTAAATATCTTATAATTTATCATATCTATCCATTACATTTATATATAAATATATTATTTTCTTTATTTCTAAAATTAAGATATCTTTAATTAATAGTTTATAATAATTATAGATAAATATTATTCTATAAATTTTATCCCAAAAAATTTAAGAATAATAATTAAAAAAAAGGAAAATCCAAGAAGAATCTAAGAAGGTGGACGACGAACATTTTCTTTTTTTTTTTTTTTTTTTTTTTGACAGGTGAGAAATGAGCAATCTATTTCCACCACGGCTCTCATTTTTGCAAAGTCCTTTCTGTGTTCCGGGCTCGCCACATGACGGAAGTGATGACTCCTCAATCTAAATTGACCATTTAATTCCTCCAACCAATCATGCTTCGCCAAGTCGGATTCATAACATTGTTCAATATAGCGTCCAGGTTCAATGAACCTGTGAGGCTGCAACTCCGCTTTACTCTCCGGTTCCTTCCGTCTTTTATTTTTTTTTTTATATATTCTTCACCCTTCTCCCTCGTTGTATCCACTGGGTTCAGCTAATTCCCATCCTAATTCGTAACACTACAGAAAACCAAAAATTTTCCCTTTTTGCATTTCAGATCTCTTGTATTTCTCTGTTCTATCTCAATTCTCTTTCTATTAGAAATGGCGTTGGCCTTCACTTCTTCAACTGCAATTCACGGCTCTTTGTCTTCTTCTCTCGAGCAAACAAAAGGTACTTTGCTTTGGGACAGGCCTTAATTCTCGAATTGGATTCACTACTGGCTCTGTTTTATTTTTATTTTTTTAATTTTTCCTTTCTATGATGGAATGTTTGCATTTTTCTTTAAGAAGTTCAAGTGGGTTTCTATTTTCCTTGTAATTTGGTTTTGATCTGATTTCTGTTTCTTATGATGTCATGTTCTTGTTTGTTTATTTCCGAATTGCAGCAGCGGTGCACTTTGGTTCTTTTCAGCCTTTGGATAGGTCGCAAACTATAGCAACGTCTGTCAATGTGTTCCGGAGGCGTTTGGCCGTCAAGCCATTAAATGCAGAGTCTAAAAGGAGCGAATCCATCATTTCTTCTGCTGCAACCATCTCTGTTCCTGGTATGTGAAATTCCATAAGAGTGGAATAAGCTAAGCATATATATATATATATATGTCTGTGTGTATAGATTTTTATAATTAGTATTGTTTTCTTGTTTGAGAGCGCTGATCTTCTTGCACTTGCTATTTTGCAGAGGTAGGAGAGAAAGTAGACCTGGAGGATTTTGAGAAATTGGCTAATGAGCTTGGAAATGCCTCGCCTCTTGAGATCATGGACAGGGCACTGGCCAAATTTGGCAATGATATTGCTATTGCTTTCAGGTAACTTGTCATCAGATTTCTATTTGCGTTGCTTCCGTGTTGTTCTTTAATTCCTTCTGATTGTTGTTCGTCCGATAGCAATAGAATTGCCCAATGCGGAGTTCATTATGAGTTGTTTGTCATCTCAAACTGTAATTGAACCAAGATTTATCAAATGTATCTGAGGTTCTTGAACGAAGTGTGATTTGTAATGACTCCTAGTTTAATGTTTTGGGTTTGGTAATGACAATCAATTTTGGAAATATTTTTAACAAGTTCTATAGGTTTTTCTTTGAATTGATATTAAAATATTTTTAGATTTAAATTCTTTTTGAAAGAAAATCCCGAAGTTATTACCTGAACTATGTTCCAAGTTTTTAGAATTGACCCCTAAAGGAAATGAGTAGGATTCTGTTTTTGTCTTTTATTGAAAATTTAATCATTATTGAAAATTGTTCCTCTTGTGGTTAGTTCTCCTGTATGATCACATCCTTTAAATTGATTTCATGTGTAATCTACCTGATAATTTGTGAACTATGGACTTCCTCATAGCAGAAAATCTAATATGGGTGTTAATAGTTTCAAGTTCCTTGAAAAATTCCAAGTTTTGATTTGATATGAAACAAAATCTTGCTTTCTTCAGTGGTGCTGAAGATGTTGCCTTGATAGAGTATGCACATTTGACTGGTAGACCATTCAGAGTCTTTAGCTTGGACACTGGGAGATTGAACCCGGAAACATATAAATTCTTTGACACGGTTGAGAAGCACTATGGAATTCAGATTGAGTATATGTTTCCTGATGCTGTTGAAGTTCAGGCTTTAGTTAGAAGTAAGGGGCTTTTCTCTTTCTACGAGGATGGCCACCAAGAGTGCTGCCGTGTAAGGAAGGTCAGGCCCTTGAGGAGGGCACTTAAGGGATTACGTGCCTGGATCACTGGGCAGAGGAAAGATCAATCCCCTGGAACTAGGTCTGAAATTCCAATTGTCCAGGTTGATCCTGTTTTTGAGGGAATGGATGGTGGGGTAGGCAGCTTAGTAAAGTGGAACCCTGTGGCTAATGTGGATGGAAACGATATCTGGAACTTCCTCCGGGCCATGAATGTGCCAGTAAACACGCTGCACACACAAGGTTATGTGTCAATAGGGTGTGAGCCATGCACAAGGCCGGTCCTGCCTGGGCAGCACGAGAGAGAAGGAAGATGGTGGTGGGAAGATGCTAAAGCAAAGGAGTGTGGTCTGCACAAAGGCAACATCAAGGAGGAAAATCTGAATGGTAATGGAAATGGAGCAGTCAATGGTAATGGAAGTGCCACAGATGCAGATATCTTTGAAACCAAGAATGTTGTTAGCTTGAGTAGGCCTGGAATTGAGAATTTGCTAAGACTGGAGGACAGGAGAGAGCCTTGGCTAGTTGTTCTTTATGCACCATGGTGCCGCTTTTGCCAGGTAAAAGATAGTTTTGAATTGAAACATGTGTCTATTGGCATCCATTTGGTTGTGCTCTCATCATTGTTTGAATTATGTTTTATTGCAGGCAATGGAAGGGTCATATGTTGAATTGGCTGAAAAATTGGCAAGTTCTGGTGTGAAGGTGGGAAAATTTAGGGCAGACGGTGAGCAGAAGGCATTTGCACAGCAAGAATTGCAGTTGGGTAGCTTCCCAACAATACTCTTCTTCCCTAAACACTCATCTAAGCCAGTAAAATATCCATCAGAGCAAAGGGACGTTGATTCATTGATGGCTTTTGTTAATGCACTGAGATGAATCTGTTTTAAGTGCAATTGAAAATGAGGGACTTGATTTCTACTTTTTTGAAGTGCTGCATGCAAATGGAATTTCAGGGTCTTCAGTTCTTCTATAGAAGTGCTGCGCACCCACCCAATACGTATATGCAAGTTGTTCTCAATAAACAACATAGTGAGTTATATATCATAGAGGATACTACTGTATAATGGGCAGACAGATATAGAGATGGTCTGAGTTGATTGATCATTCAACTTTGCGAGTTCTTGTGTCTCTAGAGACAGACTGATTAATCTTATCTGTATTTAGATTTTTTCTCCAGTGGATGTTGTTGAGATGTACATTTGTTGTAGCTCTGGCTATGAGATGAATTAAATACTGAGTTAAAGTTGATTGGATTCATGTCAAATACCCACTTCCTTCTGCAACAGGCAGCAGGTTTAGTTTGAAATCCAGTTATTTATTGACCTTTCTCCATGAATGATTAAACATTTAACTGATATCAAGATGTTAGTAAACATACATGAAATGAATTCACTGCTTCGGAGATTTATGAAGCTAAAATAGTTATTTTATATATATATATATATATATATATATTTATTTTTTAAAAAATAGAAATTATAATATTTTTTTTATATATATAATTGCCTTTAAAAAAAATTGCATATAATATATTTAAAAAAGAAGCTGTCCAAATCCACCCTAAATTTTATCAACCGAAACCTTAAAACAAGACGACAGAAATGGGTCAGAGATGGAGTCTAAATTAATAGTACTTTATGTGGCCGTGCTCAAGTGTAGTTGTTGATTCTCCTTAAATATTATTCCCGAAAAGATTTAACGTATCTTCTTAATTCTATATATATATAAATATATATTTTTTTTTGAAGAATTAATTCTAAAATAATAAGAAGTAGTAGGTCATGAGTTCGATACATGATAGAAGTTAGAATTATTTTAAAAAAAATAAAAAAATTGTTTATTAAAAAAAACGACAGTGACCAATCAATTCTCCAACTTAATCATAAAAATGATCACTAAACACGTTCAGATTTTACTATCAAAAATAGTCATAATCACACTCTTTAAAAAAAGCAAAAAAAAAAAAAAAAAAAAGCCAGTTACTGGAGACGGGCCAGAATAGAATGGGCCAAGAGCAGCTCTTTAGGTTTTTCATCCCACCTGGCCTGCTTAAACTCAGAAGTCAGAACTATAAGCAGAAAAGGAAAAAGGAAAAGAGAGAAGGACAAAGGACTTCCCTGGAAGAGCCAGCCTGGATAGGAGGAGGAGAACCATTTTAATTAAATAATACCATTCGAGATCTAAATATACAATTTCTCTATATATTATTTATGTTTTTATTAAATAAATATTTAATTATATAATAAAAAATGATAAAAATCAAACATTTTGGAAAAATTCAATTTTTTCCTGAGTTGAAAAAAAAAAAAAAATACTGAGAAGGCGACTCGGAGGAAAAAGTCGCCTCCAATTATTTAATATCCCCAACTTTTTGTACCAAAACCCATCATGTTTAAAAAGAAGTAATTATATAATAAAGCAAAAAGTGATACCTTACAAACACGCTTTCTTGCCTATTTCTATTTGTCGGTCCATAAGGTCATAACTGTCATTTGACAAAAAACTCGAATCCAACAATTTTTCATCAAAAATTCACTGTTTTTCACCAAATCACACACACTCTCTCTCTCTCTCTGGGCTGCCACTGCAAGCTGAACCACTTGTCTCCATCTTTCACTTCACTGTCATGTTTTCTTCCTCTCCTCATTTTCTTCTTCTTCTTCTTCTTCCCCTTCCTCTTTTACTATTACCATTCTTCCAACGCCAACTCCAGCCATTCAACACTACATCTGATAATGCAAACTTTGGCTGACCCTGAACTAGAAGATGATCCAAGAATACCTCTGCACTTTCTTTAATGGCAAATCTTAAACTAAGCTTCTTTCTGCTTTGTTTTGTCTCTCTTTTGTGCTCTTCCTTCTCCTATTTCAAACCAGGTTTGTAAAAACCCACTCCCAAGATTTGATTTTGAGTATGCCCATGTTGCTATTTTTGTATATAACCTTTGTTATTATTTTTTTTTTTTTTGGGGCTTTTTGCAGGTATTAAAGTGCAACAAGGTCAAGATGAACCATTTGTGGGAGTGAATATTGGCACGGATGTGTCTAATTCGCTTTCTCCGACAGACTTGGTTTCTTTTCTAAAGGTGCAAAAGATTACCCACGTTAGGCTTTATGATGCGGATACTGATATTCTCAAGGCACTTGCTAATACCAAGATTAGAGTCATTATCAGTGTGCCCAATAACCAGCTTCTTGCAATTGGATCATCTAATACTACCGCTGCCACTTGGATTGGCCGCAATGTTGCCGCGTTTTATCCCGAAACCCTCATTACCGCGATTGCTGTGGGTGATGAAGTGTTGACTACTGTTCCCAGTTCAGCCCCTTTGCTAATGCCTGCAATTGAGTCCCTCTACAGTGCTTTAGTCGCTGCAAATCTCCACTCCCAGATCAAGATTTCTACTCCGAGCGCTTCTTCAATCGTTTTGGACCCTTTTCCGCCTTCTCAGGCCTTCTTCAATCAATCCATGGCTCCCGTCGTTTCTCAACTCTTGCAATTTCTGTCAAGAACCAAGTCCCCACTGATGATGAATTTGTATCCTTATTATGTCTTTATGCAGAATAAAGGGGTTGTTCCTCTGGACAATTCTCTTTTCAAGCCTTTGACGCCTTCCAAAGAAATGGTTGATCCTAATACTTTGCTTCATTACACCAATGTGCTTGATGCCATGATAGATTCTGTGTATTTCTCCATGAAGAATCTTAATGTCACCGATGTATTGGTACTTGTTACTGAAACCGGTTGGCCCTCCAAAGGGGATTCGAAAGAGCCTTACGCTACTGTTGACAATGCAGATACTTACAATTCAAATTTGATTAAACATGTTTTCGACCGTGGTGGGACTCCATTGCATCCTGAAATTACTTCAAGTGTGTATATATATGAGTTGTTCAATGAAGATTTGAGGTCACCACCAGTCTCTGAGGCTAACTGGGGACTCTTTTACGGAAATTCAACACCAGTATACTTGCTTCACGTTTCTGGAAGTGGTACATTTTTAGCTAATGACACAACCAATCAAACTTATTGCATAATCATGGATGGAGGAGTGGATGCAAAGACTTTGCAAGCTGCTTTAGATTGGGCCTGTGGACCAGGGAGAGCCAATTGTTCAGAAATTCAGCCTGGGGAAAGTTGTTATCAGCCTAATAATGTGAAGAACCATGCCTCATTTGCTTTTGATAGCTATTATCAAAAGGAGGGGAAAGCTGCTGGTTCTTGTGACTTCAAGGGCCTGGCCATGATCACCACCACTGATCCGAGTAAGTCTTTTAATAGATATTAGCTCTGCAAGTTGGTTGCATGCACCATTATGTCTTTTACATTTGAAGAAAACTTTTGCATTTGTTAGTTTCTTTCCCTGCCTATCAGTGTATATTCATTACCAACATTTTGGTTTTATCTAATTTCTTGTATAGGCTTGGATAAGCAAGTGTTCTTTTTGTGGCTGCATTATTCTGTTTAGTCAAAAGATGCAGAACAGTAAATTCTGCTATTTTCTTGATAGGTTTTCTTGCTTGATTTCAATCCCACTATAGTCAAGTGGTATATGGTAAATAAAATAGATATATTTCTCTTGAGGAAAAGGTGATAGTTGTTGAATATAACATAAGATATATATATATGTGTGTGTGGGGGGAAACTCTTAACTAATTAAACATCTGATGCTTAATGTACTCTAAAAAGGCACAAACTTTCTTGCATCATATTGCTATTAGACAGCTTAAAAACTGTGCTTGGGTAACTTTTTCTTGATGAAATTAGTTTCTGTAGCTTGCGGATGAAAGTAAGATTATTTACATGTCTAAGCATTGGAACTGCATCTCTTCTTTTTATACTGCTAACCTTTTTAGATAAATCCAAGCAATACATGGCTCCACTTATTTGGACTGTACTCTTCTCCTGTTAAATAATTTTCTGAAGAATGTCGTTCTTTTGTGGGGAATTCTTTTGCAGGTCACGGGAGTTGCATATTTCCTGGAAGGTTAGCTGGATGCTTCTGCTTTGTGTGCCTTCTTTGTCTCTTTATCTTTCTCAATTCCCAATGATTAGTGGTAGTTGTAGTATCATTTGAAAATTAAGGAGATGAACAACACTCCATTATTATATCATCTCCTATTGGGAATTAATTACCTTTTAGATCCTACGTCTAATCTGTCTTTTGTGTGAATGCAGTAAGATGGTGAGCAATAAAACAAGCCAGGTTGTGAACTCAACAGTAACTAGTGGCTCAGGTAGAACAAGACTCAGTGGCATCCATGGCACCAGATTAAATGCTCTCCTTGATCACATCTTAGGAATCATCCTCCGGGTTTCTTTTTGTTTATGCTATTTGTTGTTCCTTCTATGACCACTATCCCTTGCCAACTGCGTGATTCATCTTTCTTCAGATTCATTATTCCTCTCAGTTTCTATTGGACTCATTCCAGTTAAAGATTGCTCATTCTGTGGATTGGTTGCTTATTCTTTTGGTGGTTGGTTATATTTGGCGGGTCCTTGTGGAAATATTGCATTTAGTGTGATTTCTTGATAGCATGACAGTCCAAAGCTTCCAGGGAAGTGGGGGTAATGAGGCCTGCATTATGGAGACATGTCCACCATAGCTGCCTCTTCTATGATGTTTCCTTTAAAAAAGAACTTATGAATTCCTTCATTATTCTTTTTTTTTTTTTTTTTTCCTTTCCCCCTGAAATGATGAGAAAAAAAGGGGGAAAAATAAGTGCTCCATTTTGTCATTTACTTTGCTTAGAGTCTGAGATTTGAATGAAGTGAACTTTTGGTCCAATAATGAAGAGTTATCAAACCTTGGTAATCATTCTTGCTTCTTCTTCCTTTATATAATAATAGTTGTGGATATCAAGAAATCTTTAAAATTTTGGTTTTCCATCCAATTCAAAATTTTACAAAACACTGTCAATATCTAAGTGAGAAGAAGTTGTTTTCAGATGTAAGAAAAAAAAAAAAAAAAAAAAAAGTGTCAATATCTGTAAAGTTCATTGTTTGTTATGGTGCTTTGATTGGGGAAGGTGAACAGAATCTGCCAATTAAGAAGGAAAAGATTGCAACCAAACAAACCAAACCAAAACAAAACAAATTGAGAATGGTATTAAATCAAATAATGGAAACATTCCACATTGATGCTGAAAAATATACTATAATTAAAAGAATGCAACCACAATCATGGTTATATCAGTCAGTGCTGGTGAGGGTGGACCCTGCACATTACAAATTCATATCATCACACTCTTATTTCTAATATAATAAAAGCAGAGCATCCAATGCTGCTTAATTTTTATTGATTTTTTTGGTAGCTTTAATCATCTCCTTAAAAACATTCGAAAGATAGATTTATTGAATTTTTGTATTCTAATCACGAACACACCTAAAAGATTTTAAATTTTTATTTAATAATGACTCTATTCTATTATTAAAAAATGCAAGGGCAAGGCAACAAAAGCGGGAACGCACGAATTTAAATGCCAAAAGGCCAAAAGCAATAAAAAATAATAGGGTTTCAAAATCAAACAGGTGCTTCATCTCCCCCTTGATGCTCCGATCAAAGATTCTTCCTTTACTGATGTCTTGGACTTGCTCAACCTGCACTTTTATCAATCCCTCATCTCAAAAATCTGTCTGCAAAATATGCCTTTCTACCCAGACATCATCTTCATCTTCATCTTCATCATTATCTTTCTCACCATCTCTAACAATGCCCAAATGGGCGTGCAAGGCATGCACTTTCTTGAACCACTATGATAACACAAGCTGTGAAGTCTGTGCCAATACAAGCTCAGCTTCTTTGCTATCAGCGCTCGCAGATGATGATGATGAACTGAAGGCTCTGGAGTCTTCTATTGGCGATGTTTTCTTCCCTTTGAAGGGTTGCACTAGTAATAAAAATAAAAACAAGAGAAAAATGGATGAAGGCTTTCAGCCGGATGCTTCCACGGAATTTTGCGACTCTAAGTCCACAAAAAGGGATCCTGAACCAATGGGTAGGTTTCTTTTCTCTCCTGCTTCGTTCAAGGTGATTTTTATATTAATTTTCTTGGATTTTTCTGTTTGATTATTAGGAGTTCATTCGATAGATTTGCTGAATTTTGTATTACACGGGTGGAAAGACGATCGCTAGTTTCCAATTTTGGGTTTTCATTCAAATGCGTTCGATTCCGGTGGTCATTTTTCTAATTTTGCTTTAGAGTTTAGAACTGTTTAATTGAGTTACTTATAAGAGAAAATTAACCTTTTCTGTAGGGTGTAGGGATTGACATAGTCGATTTTGGTAATCGTTTTCAGGTGCAGAATTTGACTGAGTTTCTGCTATTATGAATGGGTAGAACTATGTTGCGTCTTCTGAGCTGATGAAAGGCATAGTTCTATAAGAAATGTAGGCATATGGAAAAATTTATGATTTTTAATGGCATATCTGGATAAACTATGAAAAGAATGCAAGAAGTATGATGTATCTAATCTTTTGCCCAAAGCTGCCTGCTAATGTAGGAATTATATACAACAATTGCAATATATAGGGTTTTCACTAGAAAGATAAATTTTTATTTCTTTTCCCTTATTCTCATCATCTTAGTTGTCTTATTGTGCTCCATGAAGCTTCGAGAGAATCTACACCATTGAAGATTTTGAGCTATAATATTTGGTTCCGAGAAGACCTGGAGATGCACGCAAGAATGAAGGCCCTAAGTGACCTTATTCAACTGCATAGCCCGGACATAATGTGCTTTCAGGTTTTCCTTTATCCAACTTGTGTCTAAAACTTATTTTTTTCTGAAGGAAAAAATTGAATCTTAAAGTTAATTCTCTGCAGGAGGTTACGCCTAATCTTTATGAGCTATTACAGCAATCCAGCTGGTGGAAGTTGTATCGTTGTTCAGTCACGTATGACATGTCATTTACGAGGCCATATTTCTGTATGCAGGTTAATTTTTGTTATCTCGCTGGTTCTCTATATTGTTTTAGAATAGATAAAAATACTTCAATCTTTGGGTATGATTGAGCAGTATTCTGTTTCTGTGAGTTTGACCTAAACAAAACCATGATAAAGTAGTTATTAACCTTCTTGAGTTTAGGTTCAACAGTTTCCTTGCCAGGTTCTACAAGTCATTGCTTCTCTCTCAGTCTCTTTTAATTTAACATTCTGTAACTATGTCCTTGTATTCTTTGTGATTTTTCTATTGCCTAACTGATTTAGATTATCTGCAGCTATCTAAACTCTCAGTGAAATCCTATACATGTAAACCTTTTGCTAACTCTGCAATGGGAAGAGAATTATGTGTTGCTGAGGTGGATGTTCAGAATGATAAGGCTCTGGTGGTTGCAACTAGCCATCTTGAAAGTCCCTGCCCAGCCCCTCCAACATGGGACCAGATGTTCAGTAAGGAACGCGTTCAACAGGCAAACGAGGCCATAAAAATTCTTGAGAAAAATCCCAATGTTATCTTTTGTGGTGATATGAATTGGGATGATAAATTAGATGGTCAATTTCCTATGACCGATGGTTGGATTGATGCTTGGAAGCAACTTCGGCCTGTAGAAAATGGTTGGACCTACGACACTAAAACAAACAAGATGTTGACTGGCAACAGAACACTTCAAAAGCGCTTGGATCGATTTGTATGCAAATTGCGAGATTTCAAAGTAAGTCAGATTGAGATGATTGGGATGGATGAAATTCCTGGTTTATCATACTGCAAGGAAAAGAGAGTGAAAAAGGAAGTTAAGAAATTGATTCTTCCTGTTTTGCCCAGTGATCATTATGGCTTGCTCTTAACGATCTGTCCTGAATAGTGTGATTTTATTTAGTTAAGGATACTCTGCGGATCAGATCTTGCAGAACTAAGGTTCATCCTCTTTTTGATCTTCTATGTAGCAGCTGCTGCAGATGTTCATAGGGTGATGATGTAAAGGGCTTAAAAATTGCCATTTCCAATATTTTGTTAGAACATTATGGATGAATGGAGAGAAATGGACCAAAAATTTGCCATCTTTTGGCTTACAAGAAGGTTTTCATAGTGGTTTCTTGTCACCTTCTAAAACCTCAAGAATCAAGATTCACTTCATTCTTGATTGTAAAGTTTTCATTTGAATCTGTTTGGAGCCAAAACATGATAAATATTTAAACAACTACGTTTATCTAAATTTATTTCTCATATTTCATACATAAAAGTTTGGATGAAGAAGATATATTAAAATTTTCAATAATGTATTTATTTTAAACCTAGAACAGTGAATATAGATTTTTTTATTTAAAAAAAAAAAAAAAAAAAAACTACAAGCTTGAAGAAGACACGTGTCTCCTAGCAATTGTAAACTTTTTTCTGCAATAATTTCTATTCCAATTTTCCATGAGAAATATAATAGTAGTATTGGGAGAGAAGATTCTCCTAGTACTACTACTAGTAAGCAAAGAAGATTACTTTTTCTTCTTCCCACTTCAAGAAAAGCAAACCAAAGGACATCTTCTTTCCTTAATTGCTGCTGTTCCTGCCTTGGTGATCTCATTGTACGGTCAGTTCTTCCAGTCTCAGCAATCTGATCACTTCTTTCCCTAATTCCTACAGATTTTGAAGGTCAAGTTAGAGAGTTATGGATAATGACTATGAATTAGATGATGAATCCACTCTTGCAAAGAGACTTAAGTTGGAGACTCAGATTAGGGCTACAAAACAGGGAGACAAATCCATACAGGAGTTTTTCGATATTATGGCTAGGTTGTGGGATCAAATGGAAAAATTAGAACCAGAAGATTTGAAGAAATCGAACAAGTACAGGAAATTCCAAGAGGATAAACGCCTAATCCAATTCCTCTTGGCTCTGAGAAATGACTTTGAATCTGTCAAGAGGTCGTTGCTCAGTAGGGATCCGGTTCCCTCTCTAGAAGAATCTGTGTGCGAACTAAAAGCAGAGGAGGCAAAACTCGTCGGCAAGTCTTCATCTGGTTTATGCTTAAAAGGCAAAAATGCTTCCGTCCATGACAAGGATGGTTTAGCATCTAAGTTCTCATCATCTCTGTCAATGAAGAATAGTACACTGGAAAATCGTGATGAACCTATTTCCTCCTCCTCCCCCTCCTCCTCCTCTGGAGGTGTAAATGTAACTGGTAACGCGGCGAAGGTTGCTGGAGTTTCTTTGGCAGTCACGGATTACATCGGTGCCTTTGGTTAGCTTTCCTTAAACATCCTTCTGCTCTGTTTAATTCATTTATCTTGAGATTTTTGCAACTTCCAAAATTTTAAAATCAAAGAATGTTTTACCATAGAGTGAAGAAGGGTTTCGGACTTTTTTCTTATCTTATTTTTTTGTGAGTTTTGGATTATAGTATATATATATATATATATATATATATATATTTGGCCACTGTGTTATATGTGAAATTCGGATATGGCAGAGGAGGCATCTGACCCAAGTAAGGATTCAAGTATTATCAAAATCTTGACGTACAATGTGTGCTTCTGGAACCTGGAGCAGCAAGAGAGAATGAAAGCTGTTGGTGAACTCATTGAATTGCATAAACCAGATATCATTTGTTTCCAGGTCTAATTGATTTATAACTTTTTTACTTAAATCATCAAATCCCATGTCTGTATATATATAAGATTACTAGAAGCCTTTACATCATTATGTAGGAGGTCACACCGGACATATACAACCTTTTCATGAAACAGTCTGGTTGGTGGGATTCATATAATTGCTCAGTTTCCCTTGAGGAGGCCACAGGACGTATATATTTTTGCATGCAGGTAACTTATTTAATTAGCTAGTAACTTATATTTGTTATGAATTAAATTAATTTTAATTAAAATTGCAGCTGAGCAGACTACCAGTAAAATCATTCAGCAGGAAGCTCTTCAGAAATTCTAGTATGGGAAGAGAACTATGCGTGGCTGAAATAGAACTCAGCAACAACAGTGGAAAAAATGGTAAACCATTATTGACGGTAGCCACAAGCCATCTGGAGAGTCCAACACCAGACCCTTCTAGTCACAATCAAATGAACTGGAACAGCGAGGAACGAGTAGATCAGGCAAAGAAATCTTTAAATTTTCTTTTGGATTCTGAACAACAAGGGGACGTGATTTTCTGTGGGGATATGAACTGGGATGATCAAGTAGATGGACCGTTTCCTCTTCCTCCTGGATGGGTTGATGCCTGGGGAGTGCTGAGGCCGTGGTTGAAAGGGTGGACTTACGACACAAAGTCTAATAAAATGTTGGTTGCCAATAGACTGTTGCAGAAGAGATTAGATCGATTCTTGTGCAAATTGAATGACTTCAAATTGGAAAAGATAAGCATGATTGGTACCGAGCCAATTCCTGGAGTCTTGTACTTGAAGGAGAAGCGAGTTAGGAATGGGGTGCAAACTCTGGAGCTTCCAGTTTTGCCGAGTGATCACTATGGATTGCTTTTAGAGATTCACAGCAACTAAAACAAAAAATCCATAGCAGTAGTGTTTTATTATTGTCAATGCTTAAATTTCGGATGTTTATTCAAGAAACTGCATTTCTGTGTTCTTTAAGTAATGAATGATCGATGTTTTAAGGGTTTTTTTTTTTTATTTTTTTATTTTTAAGGAAGTATTTATATCGTGTTACAAATGGCTTTATTGAGGGTTATTGATTAAAATGACTCACTTTTTTTAAAAAATATTATGTTTGATTCACCTTTTAAAACTTATGTGAAAATGACTTATGCGAGATAGAAACTTGTTGCATTCACTAAATGCAAGATAGGTTTCGGAAAAATGCAATATAATGGGCAACTATCAATTACATGAGTATCATATCTATCAGTTGATCCGATTTCGTACAAAGCAATTGTATGGTTTCTACTAGACATAAATTTTGAGTTACTTTTAATGATAGTTGAATCTCTTCCTTTAATACTATTTATTTTTCTTTAAATTGATGTTGAAAGGATGTATTGAGTTAATCTGTCTTACATTTGGTGAATTATATTCATTCATTTGTATTCTATATTGCATTCGGTAAATGCAACATAGAACAAAATGTAATATTTATAGTGTGTTCTATATTACATACACTGAATGCAACATATGGTATAATGTAATATTTATAACGTATTTTATATTGAAAGAATAGAAAGATTGAAATTTGTTAACCAAACAAATAAGAAAATTACAAAACAGTCTATTTTCAACAAAATCTATTATCGATAAACAAGAAAAGAAGGGAAAGATTGAAACTTGTTAACCAAACAAACAACAAAATTACAGACAGAGTGTGGTGGAGAGAAAGGAAGGAGATGTTGTACCCGAGGCTATGCGGTGGAAGGAAAAGCTTAATGGTGGAAGAGAGAGAAAGGAGGGAAATATGGAGATAAAAGAGGATTTTTGTTGTTGCAATAATGTTTTTATTTTTTTAAAAAAAATTATTTTAAAATGGATTATATTGCATTTTTCGAATGTAATATAATTTTTGAACTATGTTGCATTCGTCCCGAATGCAATATAATTGAATCTTGCATTTGTTAAATGTAATAAGGTTATTTTCACACAAATTTTTAAAAAATAGGCCAAATACAAAGTTTTCTTTAAAAAATGGCTATTTTGGTCAATTTCCCTTTATTGAATAAAAAAAAGTTGTTGTATCAATAATTGATAAGTATTTAGAAAATTTTAAGTGAAAGGGTGGGACAAAGGTTTTTTAGATATAGAGCCTTAAGAGTTAAGATAGTAATAAAAACCGAGACAGCCTCTCTTAATGAGTTCTGTCTTGTCCCTCTTTCTTGTTTGATTATTTATAATACCGGATCCTTTTTTCATTGAAAAAAAGAGGAGAGAAATCTTAGGATAGACAAAATAGTACAAGAGGAAGAAAAAAGAAAAAGAGAATGTTTCCGTGGGAAAGAAGAAGAAATGGTTTATAGAATATATTTTGATCCACATAACATTTTATTTACCAAAATAAAATGTATTCTTTAGTGTAAGTGAGGTGATAAAGAGATTTATCTACAACACTTTTTTCTTTAGAGGAAATGAAATTAAAAAAAAAAAAAATCTTACTGTAAATATAAAAATAAAATAAAATGAAAAGTAACTAATGAGTAATGAAGTAATGCAAGAACGTCATTTTCCGACTTTTTCAAAAGCAACTGAAAGGGCATCTGACTGTTGTTCTACTCGGTCGTCCACTATTTTCACTCTTCCGCAACACTTTGTACCATCACCTCTTTTATTCTCTGCAAACTGATCGGTTACTGATTCCATTTCTTCTTATTTTATGTACGAACATTCTTCAGGAATTCCTCTTTCAAAGGCATGGAGTGTTTGGGCGATTTGAAGGATGAAGTCATTTCTGCCGAGGAATTTCGTGATCGGGAGACGGAGATCATGTCCACCAAACAGCAAAACCCTTTTCTGGCTATGCATAATTTGTGGAATCAAGTCCCTTTAGATGAGAAATTTCATCTCGAGAGTAAGATCAGGACCATCAAACAGCGAGGGAGAAGCATAGAAGAGCTGTTTTATTATATGGATTGGATGTGGTTTCAAATGAGACCCAGGGAATTGATGAAATCAAGCACTTTCAGAAAATTTGAAGAGGAAAATTACCTTATACAATTTCTCCTGGCACTACGTAATGAATTTGAGCCGTTGAAGAGATCGCTGCTCAGTAGATCTCCCGTTCCCACCCTTCCAGAGGTGATCATTGAGCTACAAGAAGAGGAGGCAAGACTTAGATCTTCGAATGGGTACATAGAAACCAACGCTACTGAAGTTGAAGACGATGATGAACCATTATCTGCTTACTTAGAAAGAAGACCTACATTTGATGACGACGAAGACGAATTAGTATTATCTATGCTCTCCTCCTCCCGGTCAATGACTACTGAAGAAATTCATGAAGCCATCGACTCTGGCTCTGGCTCTGGCTCTGGAAGTACAGTCTGCAACGTGGAAGAGCTTGCATTAGCAGCTTCACCCTCGGTTGATCACTGCGCCACTTCTGGTTAGATTTCCGTGAACATATTTCTTCCATAAATTGTTTATCATTGTCTTAATTGATTCATCGCTCTTTGTGTTTTTCCAACTTCTTTGTTTATGATATCTTAATCCTAGTCTAGTAATTTGAATTACTTCGGGAGGTTATAATCACTTTTGATTAGAAAATTTGGTTTACAGAGGTATTATTGATTATCCTTGTTACAATTATTGTTTCAAAACAAAAGAATAGTTGTTTAATTTCCAACCACAACCCATTTCATTGAAATTTTTGGGCTAAATGTGGGTTAAATTTCTTTTATACATTTTTATTGTGCCCCATTCAGTGGAACAGAAGTCTTTTGAAAACACTGATACCATTGATGGGTCCTCTGAAATTTGTTCATGGCAGAGGGATCTCACTCTGGTAAGGATTCCACTTCCAGTACTATCAAAATTTTGACATACAACGTCTGCATCTGGAACGTGGAGCTGGATGCGAGAATGAAAGCTTTGTGCGACTTGATTCAATTGCATACGCCAGATATCATTTGCTTTCAGGTCTATTTATTACTACCATATTTCTGTTAACCAATGCCACAATTTTTCTCTTAGCCTAATTGGACTTATATATACGTGTAGGAGGTCAGATTAAAGAGTTACAACATTTTAAGGCAGTCCAGTTGGTGGAATGAATATAAAAGCTCAATTCTACCTGAAGAGGCTGAGGCAGGTAGACTAGGTTCACATTTCCGAGTGCAGGTGAAAGCTTTAATCACTCACCTGGCCCATTTATCCTCTATTATTAGTTTATATACGGAAATGGCAACAATCTTTAATTGTGCAAAAATTGCAGCTGAGCAAACTACCAGTAGAATCATTCGGCACCTGGCCTTTCAAAAACTCTAGAATGGGAAGAGAGCTATGCCTTGCAGAAATACAGGTTTGCAGGGGGAAATCATTGATTGTAGCCACTTGCCATCTGGAGAGTCCAGACCCTTTCCGTCGAATGTACACCCAGGAACGTGTAGCTCAGGCAAAGAAGGCCCTGAGGTGCTTGGAGTGTTTTCCGAACGTTGTTTTAGCCGGAGACATGAATTGGAATGAAGAATTAGCAGGAAAGTTTCCCATACGAGAAGGATGGGTGGATGCGTGGCAGAAACTGAGGCCGTGGGTGAAAGGGTGGACGTGTGACACGTATTCTAACCCAATGTTGGCTGCGAACAGACCCTTGAGGTTGAGATCAGATCGATGCTTGTGCAAATTGAATGACTTCAAATTGGTAAAGATAAGCATGATTGGGACTGAGCCAATCCCAGGAGTCTCTTACTCCAAGCAGAAGCGAGAAGGGAATCGGGTTCAGACTTTGAAGCTCCCTGTTTTGCCAAGTGATCACTATGGATTGCTGCTTGAGATTTCCCGCAATTAACTTGCTTCCTTCTTTTCTACTGTCCAAGTCTTTTTTTTTTTGATGAATTACTGTCAAGTCATGATATGTATTTTATAATTGGATATGTTTATTTGAGAAACCCTTAATATATAATATGTAAAATTTAATTACTCTATATCAACTTAAACTTCCATATATCACAAAAACTTATATTATTAATAACTTAATTAATTTTGAATTAATTAAACACATTAAGTTTATGTAAGAAGTTGTTTCTTAAAATCAAATTAGGCTAGAATTTTCATCAGAAAGAAAAAAAAAAGAAAATACTCATGAGGCAAAGCCTGATCAGTGACTTGTGACTTCTAGCCAGTACCAAAACCCTGTCTACAAAAATGCAAATCACAGTCACTTTTGTTAGTATCTTTCTTCATCTAGATATGCAACTCTGCTCAGAAATATATATATATATATATCTGAATCCTTCTCTTCTTCTGAATTTTATCATTTTCCCAACACAAATATATGTATATAGATACACACAGAGCACCTTACTAGTGCTAGTAGCCATAGTTTTTTAAAATTTTGGTCAACTGCAATTTTATTTTTTTTAAATAAAAATTTAATGATACATAAAGTAAAGACTATTTAATTTTCTTTCATACTTCTCATGATTTTATTTTTTTTAAAATAATATTATTCTAATTAAAAAATACCATAGAATAACAACCATGAAAGATATAATTCAAATTTCACTGTGTATACTTTGTAGATTTTGGTTATGTAAAGACAACAAACAAAAATATACTAATCAATAGAAATTCAAGAACTTAACTCAATGCGTACGGGAGTACGGAGCTCTCCACAAAGAATCAATTTGACTCAAACGAAGATTAATTTAGATTTAAATTTGATTTAAAAGTATTATTTAGAACATTCGGTGTTTAAGAAAAAAAAAAATTGAAGAACTTTGAACTTTGCAATTGTTATAAAATATATATATATATATATATACACACTTCGCAAAGATAAATATAATATAAATCTTATCCTTATCTCAAAATATTATTTTATATTCTGAAAAGTTAAAATTTTTATGGGTTAAAAGTATTTTTTCCTTTTAATCTGATTGGTGACTTTTCCAACTTCCTACTGATAACTAACAGAACAAGCCCATATGCTCCAGTTGGCATCAATATGGGGTTGTCGGACCCAATGTCAAATTTATTTACTTTTATATTTATTTTAAAATATTAAGGAAAAAAATTAATTTTTTTAATGTGAAGAGAGAGAAAGGAAAGGAAAAAAAAAAAGGACAAAGAAGTGATATTAATCTTCTTAATTGAAAATTGCTTAATTTATTTTAGATAATTATGCAACTAATAATTAGTTAATTTCTTCTGCCTTTATTGCAGCAATTTCTTTGGTATCCATGTGCGTGTGTCCAGGTTGATATTTTCACTTTTACTTTGTCATAATTCCAATTATTATAGCTTATCAACGACTTCAAAATCCTATACAATTACGTACATTTTTTCTTTATATCCTTTTTAATTTTACTTTATTTAAATAATATGATAACAATATATATACATATATCCACATATTAGGCAATTGCCTATGTTAGAATTTCTCTGAAGAAGACAGCAGAGCCCAAAAAAAAAAAAAAAGGAGGAATCCCCCACAGTAGTAGGGGCACGTGATAAGGGGGGCAATCTCGTCATTTCAATATGCTCTTAAGTTTAGGCGGGTTTAGAAATAATTAGCCGTATTTTATATCTGTTTTTAATTTCTTTATTCAAATCTTTCCTTTCTCACTGACATTTCACAAGCCTTACATATTTGTCTTTTGCCTCTCATCTGCCCTGTTCTGTTCTGTTCTGCTCTGCTACTTTCTCCCTCACGAGAACGACTCCAAGAAATATAAACCCTTTTTTTATTATTTTTTTTTTATTTTCCCTACTTGTTTAGTGTTCACTGATTTTTCAACAAGTTCTATAGAAAGCTGGTTGGAAGGAATCAATCAGTAAAGGAAGATGGGAAAGTTCAAGAATTTGTGTTCTCTCATTACCATTCTTTTTTTCATTTCTTTGCACAGTGCCAATGCTGGTAATCCTTATAGATTTTACACTTGGAAAGTCACTTATGGCGATATCTATCCCTTGGGTGTCAAGCAGCAGGTACATACTAATACACACACTTTCTTCTTTCTTTTTACGGTATTACTGTTTTTAATCTAGAAATGGTCGGATAAACTGATCTGTGCTGTGCTTGTGTGAAAAAAAAAAAAAGATGGCGCTTCTTGATTTTCTTTAATTTGTTTTCGGTTTGGTCGTAAATGAGATCTTTTTTTTTTTTTGCTGCAGGGAATCTTGATAAATGGGCAGTTTCCAGGGCCAATGATTGATTGCGTTACCAATGATAACTTGATTATCAGTGTTTACAACTACTTAAATGAGCCATTTCTTCTTTCTTGGTAAGTTTTTCTTGGATATTTATGAAAAAGAAATAATCTTTCTTTTAACTTTTGAATGTCTTTGGATTCTGGTAATCTTTCAAAGCTCCTTTTTTCCCCATTTTCCCCAACAGTACTGTGTTTGCTACCAGATCTAGTTAACTTCTCCTTTTCCCCATTCTGTGCCCTTTCGGTTTAAAGAATGTAATGCAACCTTTTCTTCTTGAGACCTATAAGCTAATCCTATTACTTAACTGTATAGTATATTATAGACGATATTATAGCTCGTCTATTAGTCAATAATTGCGTGAATTACAAAGTACTGGTGGTACTAAGGGATCTATTCTCCGGCAAGTTAGGCCCCCCACTGCTGAAAATTTGAAGTGTACAAATTGGTGGTCCTTCTTTACGTGAACTGTGTCAGTATGTATAAAGGATCCCACATGCAAAGATCTACAGATCTCAAGACATTTTGACATATAATATGTATATATATATCTGCAATAGCATCTTTATGCTTTTCTTTATTTTAGTTTTTATGAAATTAAACCAAGGGTTGACAGTAGAAAATGGCAATTTTCTTTTGGGGGTGTAGGCATGACATGTGAAGATGGTACTCGAAAGTTTTTTGTCTGGAGAAAGGAAATCATAAACAATTGGAATTTCTTTCCCAGCAAGCAGGAATAGCTTGAAATACTTCAACAGACACTATTTGTGTTTCCTGTTTCAGGCACAAGATTATGTGAATATATATATATATATATATATATATATATATATATATATATATATATATTTGCCTCTGCAAGAATTATCTTTTACAGAGGAACATGACATATTATTTCCTGGATAACAAGTTAATGTCATGGTTGTGGGGTGCAGGAATGGATTACAGCAGAGAAAGAACTCATGGATGGATGGGGTATTTGGCACCACTTGTCCAATACCACCTGGGAAAAACTTCACATACATTCTACAGGCCAAGGATCAGATAGGAAGCTATTACTACTTCCCATCACTTGGATTCCACAAGGCTGCTGGAGGCTTCGGTGCCATCAGAATTTCAAGCCGTCCTAGGATTCCTGTACCTTTCCCTCCACCTGCTGGAGATTTTTCCATATTGACTGGGGATTGGTTCAAGAGAAGCCACAGGGCAAGTGCACATGTTTTTTACCTTTGACCTTTGCATGAAGTTCACTGACAGTATTCATAATAATAAGTTGTTTCTTTTGAATTTTTGCAGCAATTAAGGTATATCCTTGATACTGGACACAGTCTGCCATTTCCAGATGGACTTTTGATTAATGGTCGTGGATGGAATGGCTATACATTTTCAGTTGATCAAGGTCTTTATATCTTTTGCAATACTTGAATTTGAAGTTAGCCTTAATTCATTAGCTATACACCTCATGAAATGATTAAAAGAAATTTTGCAGGTAAAACATACAGATTTAGAATATCAAATGTTGGGATTGCAACGTCCATAAACTTCAGAATTCAGGGACATACTATGAAACTAGTGGAGGTTGAAGGATCTCACACGCTGCAGAACACCTATGCTGCCCTTGACATTCATCTAGGACAGTCTTATTCCGTCTTAGTCACTGCTAATCAGCCTGCAAAGGACTACTACATTGTTGTTTCCTCGCGTTTTACCTCAAGAGTACTTACTACAACTGCTGTTCTCCATTACAGTAATTCATTCACAAGGGTCTGGGGTCCTCCTCCTGGAGGACCAACCACACAAATTGACTGGTCCCTAAACCAGGCTAGATCAATACGGTAATTTATCTCTTTTACCCTTTAATTTCACTTTGAATGGTACCTGCTTAATAATTTACTTATTCAACAATGTTCCTTGTTATCAGCTGGAACCTGACAGCAAGTGGTCCGAGACCTAATCCACAAGGTTCTTACCACTACGGAATGATCAAGACTGCCCGTACCATTGTACTTGCCAACTCTGCTCCATATATAAATGGAAAACAGAGGTATGCAGTCAACAGTGTCTCGTACATTTCAGGTAACACTCCTCTGAAACTTGCTGATTACTTCAAGATTCCGGGAGTCTTCAGTCTGGGAAGCATTCCCGATAGACCTACATGGGGAAACGCCTACCTTGCAACCTCTGTTATGCATGCTGATTACAGAACATTTGTCGAGGTCATTTTTCAAAATTGGGAAAACACAGTACAATCGTGGCATATGGATGGCTATTCTTTCTTTGTTGTTGGGTAAAGTTCAATTCTTTAACATTTTCTTGATGGATCTCCCAGTACTTATTTGCTAATAATCATGTGAATACACAGCATGGATGGCGGGCAATGGACACCCGCGAGTAGATCCAGATACAATCTGAGAGACACTGTTGCCAGATGCACAACTCAGGTGAGTAAGATTTAGAATCAGATCCATTTATTACTTAGAATAAATATAGAATTCTGACGTTATTTTTATCTTTTTGGGGGGAAATTCAGGTGTACCCAAAGTCCTGGACAGCAATTTACGTGGCATTGGACAACGTTGGAATGTGGAACATAAGATCCGAGAATTGGGAGAGACAATACTTAGGACAACAATTGTACATGAGAGTTTACACACCATCAACTTCATTGAGAGATGAATATCCGATTCCCAAGAACGCCCTTCTCTGCGGACGTGCAAGAGGTCGCCATACTAGACCTCTTTGAACATTTCCTTTCTTTTCTTTTTCAGTTATACTTCATAGCAGAAAGTCATGAGAGGGTGACTTGACAGACCAGCCGCCTGATTAGGAAGGAATCAAAGCAAAAGAAAAAAAAAATTAGATCAGCTTTAGCTGTTGATCAATGAGTCTTAGTTCTACGGCCGGAATTTTTCTTTATTGTATTTTATCGTTTTGCGAGTTCTTGTTTTTGATTCTGTCAACAAATATGAATTCAATATTCATTGAAAGGTGATCTGAATATTGACTCGGTATATTAATGATCGGTGAATCGAAGAAAATAAGTATAAATAAGATAGTTTGATTTTTTTTTTGTTTTTTCCCCACATATTTTTCATCACTTCAAATCAAATTTGTATCGCTTTGAATAAATAAGATGATATATATATATTTTTAAAAATATAATAATAATTTTTATTTTAAAAAAATTATGAATATTAATTTAATAAAATTAATTAAATTATGAAATTTTAATTAACTTTTATTGTATTTAGAAATGAATTTAATATTTTAGTACAAATTGGCACTTCCCAAAGTATTGTTTGAAGACGAAGTTCCTCTCATGACCTAATGGTCTAGGAGTATCTCTCTCAATCAAAAGGTTGATGGTTCGAATCTCTCCTGGCCATTGGTCTAGAAGTTTCTCCCTTACCTCTTGGCTTTTCAAGAGGTTAAGGGTTTAAACTTCATATGGGGTTCCACAGTTCGAGATATATTTGCAAGTGCGAGTATACCCGCACTATTGAACCTTCTTGAATGTATTAGTTTGGGTCGGAAGGGCTTGAGATACCACCTAAAAAAAAGTATGGTTTGAAGACCATTAATATTACAAATAGTTATTAAATTTTAAATAATTATATTATATTTTGGAAAAATTTAATAATTATAGATAATTTTAAATAATTTTATTAAATTTTAAATAACTCTAAATATTATCACAAACATAGAAAATTCATCAATTTTAAAATTATTTAAATTAGTTAAATCAATAATAAATTTTCATTCAAAGAAAAGCATGAATGAGTGTGTCAATCAATTATTTCGAGATCAAAGCTTTTGAAATTTCTAAATCAAATAAAACGCTTAAAATATTCAAACCAATAATACCAATAAAATCTCTAACCTCACAAATGAAATACAAAAAATATAGAGATTGATTCCTATAATCCATTAAAAAAATAAAAAATAAAAATTAAAGAGATATAAAATATCGGTAACTGATCTCTGGTTTATTTTGTTATATAGTATTACCACTTATAAATCTAAATGGAATTTTCACAATAATATATAATATACTACTCTATATTTATATATTTAAAATTTGAAAACTATTTAAGTTATAAATACTCAGTATTTTCCAACTTTTTCTATTTTTTTCCTGTAATTCTTAAAATGTAATATATTTTAAAAAATTTAATAATTTATAAAAATATGTAAAATAATAAATTAAATCATCATAATTTTTATTTTTTTTTATCCTTTTTGATAATTTTTTTTTATAGATTCCTTTTTGATAAATTTAAACTATTAAAAAAATATTTTTAAATGAAAAAATTAATATAACTTTTTAGACTAAAAGTAATAAATATATTTTAAAAATATATATATCCATCATATGGATAACGCTTCCAACACTTTTCTAACTTTTTTTTCTTTTTTCTCTTAGAAACTTAAGGTTTTGGAGGAACTAAGATTTTTATTTATTTATTTAAATTAAAAAATAAAATTAATAATTATATTTATTATATAAAATATTTTTAATCATATATATATATATATATATATATTTCTTGTCAATTTTTAAAAATAAATTATTAATATTATTAATATCTGTTATTTATTGTAAACAAAGATCTCTTACATTGTTTCGTTTCGTTGTTTAGGAGATTAGTATGAAGTTATTTTTTAGAAACCTAGAGTCTTTTATCAAATCTTAAAACTATGAATATTAATTTTTAAAAGAGTAATAAGCAAAATAATTAAAAAAATAAAATAAAAAATTTGTTTTCTGGCATGCAGCGTGAGAAGAGAGGAACATGTTTCCAAAACGTACATTTTGGGATACAAACAATAGACGAAAGAGGATAACAACGACTGCAAGAACACCAAGAATTTGAGGTTTTAGTTTATATATATATATACAGTAAAAGAAACATGGATCGATGAACCATTATTGTTTTTGGATTTTATGTAATATATTTTATATATATATATATATATATATATATATATTGCTGAACTCATATGTGTATATATATATATCATCTCTCCCTCCAACAAACTTCCATAACTCATTGATTACGATATACCAGACACCTGTCCAGGCTTCTGGCTGTCCATCGAAAGAATATTCCTCATTCCCAAACCGCTTCTCTGCATTTTTCCTCCTTTTTCTCTGTCAGCATATCTGTAGATAGATGAATGCTAGTTTTGCTTCACCCATTTTGGAACTTGCTCTAGGGCCAGCATATATATAACTTATTATATAACATGCATCAATCATCTATCCATATATATATATATAGCAAATGTTATCAAAACGGTCCACTCTAATTAACCCTATTGCTAGCTAATTATCAATTATTATACATGTCATAGAAAAAAGAGGGATATATAGAAGAATTTCCTCCCTTAATCTTCATATATATATATATATATATATAAAACAATGGTTTTATGCTTAAATTTATCTACTTAGTCAAAGAAAAAAGTGTAATATTATTCATTTCTCTCAAGAAATGAGGAACAACCACCAATAAAACATGTAAGCTAAATAATGTTAGAAGTATATGTATATATATGTGTGTGTAATATAAATGACGTGTGTTGTGGTGGACGTGTCCTCAGCAGGGGAATGTGTTGCACGCGGAGGATGTTCAACCTTTTTCTAATTTCTTAAATACTTACATCATCATCGTTTTTTAATCTTTTTACCAGCACAAAAATATATATATATATATATATATTTTTCGATGTGTGACACAAGAATTATCTAAATGTAGAGGAAATTAAATGAGGCATATATTCAAGTTGTTGGACAAAATTCCGGCTGGATAAGAGGGAGGAATTAAGATCGTCTAGAGGAATGATGACTTTTAGGGTTTTGGTTACGTAGGTTCAATTAAGTTCCTTCTATAAGGACATAATTTTTTTCCCTTCTACACATGTCACCCTTCATCATCTCTCTTTCCTTTAGTTTTTATTTTATATACCTTTTTTTTTTCTCCCTCCTTATATTATTAGAATGTAAATAGTACCATTTAAATGAAATCTCATCTCTACCAACTACCCACATACATTATTCCTTTTTTTTTTTTTTTTTGCTTGTTATAGCGAGAGAAAATAAATACTATTTTACAATTTATGTTTATTAATTATTTAATTGAAAAAAAAATTTTAAGGACAAATATAATTTTATAATCTATAACATCTAATTTAATCGATTTATTTATTAATTTGACGCTTTTCACTATAAGATGTTTATATGTTTCTATCAAGGCATTGATTGTGAATGATGAATAACTTCTTTTTTTTTTTTTTTTAAATTTTTATAATTACTATTATTTAATGTCAAGAAAAGACACCAAAGAACATTAAAATTACACCATTACTGTCCACTAATTACAGTTGATAGTGATGTGTTTATGACAAAAAAAATTAATAGTAACTCCAATTGTTCATGAGAATGTAATTTCAAGTAAAGGAATTGATAAATAGTTTTTTCTTTTTAACTTAAGTGAAGTTGTATGTTCGAATTCACGCTTATATATATAAATTGTTTGAAATTTAAAGTTAAGACTTACTATATCGGTTCAAATGAAAATTAGTTTATATAGATATAACTTAAAACGTACTCTATAAACTATAAAGAAGTTAATTTTATTTAAATAATTAAGATTATGAGTTCGTGTCATCACTGTCATAAGAGCTTATTTTGAAAAGATATTCGAGCTAAATTCTTCGATTTGTCAGTTACTTCCATTATATAAAAGAAAAAAAAAAGGGGGGGAAAAAGATCCCATTTTTGAAAAAAGGAAAGATCATTCTCATAAAAGGAAAAAGAAATTGATTAAGCAGGGAAATGAATGAATTTAATGCATGTGTACATTCTTAATATCAGACATGTGAAAATTCTATGGATTAGATGCTAGAAAAGAAAATGATCTTTATCACGTTTGTCCCTTTTAAGCTAAGTTTGATTCGATCCATATATTTCAAAGATGGGATTTATGCTTTACTATACCAAAAAGGTTCTTATATATAATTTCTTTCAAAAACAACACACTGGGAATGTTTTGATACTGACCTGAAGAAAGAATGTCCTAAGAAGAAGTCATATCATCATTGGGAACCTATACACATATATATATATATATATTATTTAGGAGAAGAGTATTATTATTATTATGATTATTATTTGTTGTTGAAGGACTGTCACTTTTTTTCATAGCAACAATTTTCAGGAAATCATGAATGCAAATTTGAACACATCTGATGAGATCAGAGGTTGAGGAGTCTGGAATTCCGTGACGAATTATTTTCCACTGCATAATCAAGATTTAGAGACTAAACTGACCTTTCCTCCCGAGGGGGAAGAGAGTCACCAAAAAGCTGCAAATAAGGACAAAACATGAGAACAGTCTCAAGAATATTTATTCCATCTTTGTTTTGACACGGACCAAAGTACTACTACTACTACTCTCTCTAATTCCTCCCACTTTCTTAAATTCTTTTATACCAAATTTGTTTTCTTTTGAAGAGAGCTATAGCTTTTTGTCCCTGCAGGTGTTCTCATAAAAAAAAAAAAAAAAGAAAAGAAAAGAAATTCCTCCATGGCTGGTGGTTTCAGGCAGAATAAGACGGAGAGCCACCAAGGAGGTGGTGGCGTTAGACCTTATGTAAGGCCATACTGTAGATCCAAAATGCCCAGACTTAGATGGACTAATGATCTTCACCAGAGTTTCGTGCATGCTGTTGACCGTCTTGGTGGAGAAGACAGTACTATAACTCATCTCTCTTTTTCTTTCTCTTTCTCTTTAATTCTGTCATGTGTAATATACATTAATTAATGATCATGTGCATAATTTATCATTACAAGAATCATGTGTACCAGCAAGAAAAAAATTTTAATTTAACAATTTCTCTTTTAATTGTGGCATGGTAGGAGCAACACCAAAAGCTGTTCTCCAGTTGATGGATGTTAGGGGCTTAACAATATCTCATGTAAAGAGTCACCTTCAGGTAATTAATTATATATATATAATAACAATTTCGATCTCTTCAGGCAAAAACATGTAATATCTTTCTTTCTGTAAACAGATGTACAGAAGCATGAAGCATGAACGGGTTATTAGAGGTATGCCTAATTAATTTCAACTCAGTTTCTTCTCAAAATCGATCATTAATATTTTCTTGAAGAATAAAATTTTAATGGTCTCTTGGGTTGATTCCAGATATGATTTACATAAATACAGTGGTATTTCTTCATTTTTCATGTCATATAAATTAAGGAGGATGGAATTACATATAAATTTAGATTCTCAAGAAACAAAAAAATCAAAACCGTGCATAGACTTCAGAATGGCAAAAATATTTTTAAGTTCTTAATTAGCACTCCCCCATCAGTTCATTTTTAAGGTTACAATACATTTATTCTCGTCATTAATTATTGTAATTGGAGCATTAATGGCTGAGGAAATTCAAATATGGTTCTTTCTTCCACTACTAAATGCACTACGTTGGAAAAGAAAAAAAAAAAAAAAAGGTTAAGTACGGTGCCTTGCCTATTGTTTTCTTTGACCTTTTTCAGGCCTTAAAAATATTTTGTGTCAGTAGTATAGATTGTATATGTAAATTTAGAAATGAAAAGTTTGTCATATACATCAAATCTAATTGTGTCTAGGTTGAACCAACCATGATACGTTTGTCGGTCCATCCTAGATTTAATGCTCTCTCTCTCTCTCTATATATATATATCATAAGAAAAAATAAACAATTTTGATTTATAAGTAATGAGTGCATAAATATTATTGAATATTCAGAAGCAGAAGCAGCTGCAGAGAATGCTAAGATGAAGGAGTTTCAGCAAGCAAACTTCCTTCTGCACCACAGACCTCATCGCTACTATGAGGACCTTGCAATCCCTACTACTACTACTACCTTCCCAATTATGTGGTATATATATGTTATAATTAATCAACAGGAAAATAAATTTTATATATATATATATGCATGTTTTGCTAAGTAATTAATTAATTAATACAGGAATGGAGTACCAATCGCAGGGAATCAAAGAAAATTACTAATGGGTGGTCAACCACTTTCCCATCCAGATGGCACAAGTAGTACTTGTTCTTACAAGGAATTTTTCGACTGCATCGATGATGATCATGTAAATATAATTAATATATATATATTGTACAAGTTAAACAGGATCATGAGTTAAAGATTATTAATTAATCTTGCCTTGTAATATTGTTCAGAGATCAGGAAAAGGAAAAGGAGTTGTAGCAGATGATCATGGAAACAACATTTGCAAGAACCCAGTTTCTTTAATGGAAGGAGGAGGATCGAGCTGTACCATGTCTGGATCATCTGATCACTCTCAGTCTGCCACCACTGATCAATGGAATCATGTCTCTCTCGAGCTCACTCTTGGTTAATATATATATATATATATATATATAAACTATTAATTTGTAGGAGTAGTCTCTCTCTCTCTCTCTCTCTCATAGTTTCTAATTAGCCTTTTGACAAACTTAATATCTGTAGGCCGCTATGAAGTCGTATAATTAATAATTTATAGGTGTCTAACTATACATGAAAGTCGAAGACAAAACTAGCAAGCTAGAACTCTCCAGCCATTGACCTAATTATTTAAAGTAGTTGCTTACTGCTTAATTACTGTGCTTAATTTCTTTTCTTTGGATTAAAAAATCCAATGCCTAACCCTGGTTTTTGGCATTATCAATCAATTAAAGCAAAAATATATGAAGTCATTCTTCTTTGAAATCACGTTAATATTGAGGAAATGAAATTATGGCATTTTTCTTTTTTCATTACAACATAATTAGAATTCACACGAATTCCTTTATGACCACGTAAAAATGGGGTTAAGACAGACTTTGGTTGCTCATGTACATTGTAATACATACACAGTAGTTTCGCAACCGTTGTAACATGGATTATACATGAAATTATAAACTCAATATATATCGAGCATCTATATATAAGCTCCCTTGTTTGATCTTTTTTTTTTACACAACCCACATTAATTCTCAGTTTTATATAATTCCATCTTTTTTATTAATTGTTAAAAAAAAAAAAACGAAAATGGCGATTACCAAGATTCTCGCCCACCTGACTGTTATTGTTATGGTGGGAGCAGCATGCCTCGTCAGTAGCTCCACCGGCGCTAGGACAATACCGTTGGAAAAGGATGATTCAATGGAAATGCATAAGACTTTCTTTCATCCCTTCTTTCCTCCAGCATTAGGTCTTCGTGGAGGAAAAGTCATCCCTGGCTTTGCTGGAGGTTTTCCTTCTGCAGGTGCTAGAACCGGCGATCGTTTTGGTTCTGCCGGAGGTAGTGCTGAAGGTGCAATCGGCGGTACTGGCGCTGGCATTGGTGGCGAGTATAGTGCTGTGCGTGCTTTTGGCAATGAGAAACCATGAGCTATACCTACTATATTGTTGTCGTTTTCGTATGTTTCATGTTGTTCTAATCTGGTGTCTGTAAACCGAATGAAAAAATAATAAATTCTACAGGATACAAAATCCTGCTAATGTTATCTATTTCTTTTTTCTTTTTTTTTTACTCATTTCAAAACTACCACAAAGAGACTGAACGGTTTTGACCTAATCGAATATCGAGAAAAACTTAAGAGAGAGAAAGAGAATAATAAAATAAAATTATGAGAGAGATACGATATAATCTTTTAGCCAAAATTGAGCAACTTTGGCTAATATAAATTGGTCCAAAGGGGAAGATCGATTCAAGGTATTAATAGGAATTTTTGCAGTAAAACTATTTGTTGATAACTGTTACAAGAAATTCTACGATGTTAGTTTTTATTTTGACAGGAAATATACATATAATAGGTAACGAAAAGGAGGACAAAAAGTGAGATGATTACAATTACCTCAATACAAATTGTTTCTTTCTGTAGTCCCAAGATCAAGATATATTATGTATGATACATGAATTTCATCATTTAGAAGAGAATACATACATATTTGTATTCCTATAATATAGAGTAGAGAGCTGACAATTGGTTTAAACTCTGGGCCATTGTGGACTCACAACCTGCAAAAACCATGTCCAGGACATAACCAAGAATTCAACATTATTACAACATCAAAATCATCAAAAACTTTCCATCTGAAACAAACAATAGAAGAAGAAGCATGAAATGGACTGACAGACCTCAAGTGTGCTAAATACCAATCTCATCCTACTAGCAACCAATGATGGCTCTTCAGCACGACCAACCACTGCCATCTGCTCCAGTTGAAGAGTCTTCACAGGAAGCCTTGACAAAATTTGAAGAAATAATGAGCTCACTAATTTTTACCTTTCTACTAGAAAAATAGAGGGACAAGATACACACCATGCCATTCCTCTCATGTAATATGCATTTGCTATAATTGCACAAAAGCCTTTCCATTGAATCATCATTTCTTCTGCCACAGGTGGCGTTGACGACCATCGCACTACTGTTGGTTGTGGTGTACACAAGATCGTAATGAATATAATGCTCAGCCATAAAATACACTCATCAACCTGCAGCATGCAACTGTATTAACCATAATTTGCTTCTGATATATATCATGAATTTGAAAAAAGTGTGCAATATTTTTGGTAAGGGACTTTCATTTGATATTTATTCGACCACCTGTGCCAACAACATTCAACCATTCACTTGAACAAACAGGTGCATCACATTCATCTTTGCACAAACTTTTGACAACTTATATTTTTCACCAATATGAAAATTAGAAGTAATAATTTACTTATTAAACAGTTCAAGAAAGTAAATTTAAGGTAATGGTTCTTTCATCTCACATTTTGTCTGTGAAGAGTTAAAATAAAATACCTCTTTATTGAAAATCTTGGACTTAAGACCAGTGCTTCCACCATATGTTTGAAATGCTTCAATTTCGACACCTGATTCTTTCAATTGAATAAGTTCCTTCCTTAATCCTTCATCAGTACATCCCAGTGCATATGCATTAACTCCAGCGCTGATGAACTCCTACAACTTACCATGTTCACATTATGCTGAAGATAGGAAAGTATTGATCTTAGACAGAGTAAAAAAGTGTGACATCAGGTATACTTATACTTTTAAGTTGTCACCTCCTCCACGCTCTACAAAACTTCTATACCGGCGGAACAAGCTAATTGCAATATTGCGTGATGAGCGGTACTCGTCATCAGCTGAAACAGAGTCTTGTGATCGGCACTAAAATGATTACAATCAGGACTATAGGTAAGGATACTAATAGCAGAAGTTAAAACCATGAAAGTGGAGAACATACAAGCAAGTTAATTCCTACCAGCCATGTCTTTGATGGATTCTGGTGTGACAGGTGATGGATCTTGAGATGACTAAAATAATCTCGAGAAAAAGCACAATTCTGAACTGCATTACCACGGTGCACCCTATGAGGGTAATTGGAACTGAAATTATAGTTCAGGGGATTAATCTGTCTCACTTTGCCCAACAAAGTATCATTCAATGGAATAGTGTCCAAATGCACTATGCAGTTGTTAAAAGCTCCCAGCATATCTACCCTCAACATGGCTCAACCATGATAGTGATATCTTCATCACAAATAAAAAAGAATTAAGACTGTAAGGTTTACAGAACATCAAGGCAATACTTCCAAAAAAAAAAAAAAAAAAAACCAATAATGATTATTAAGTCATAATATAATTAAAAGGTAACCTAGAAAAAGGAAAAAAACTGAGGGAGTACTTTCAGAACACATCAAGTTGGATATTACATCATTCTTAAAGAATCCCTTTGGGTCAGCATAGGGTGGGGGAGTAAGACCACTATTCCTACCCTTTGCGTGCTATTTGCAGGAAGTCTTGCAAGCAACAATAAGTTAATCCGCATGAAAATAAAAGTAGAACAAATTCTTTCAGTCAATTTATCAGCAACTAGGAACCTAACTCATACAGAATAGAACATGGTATGGTAGACCAACCACTTGTGAAATTGATCACAACCGGAAGAAATATAAATTTATATATATATCACAAAAGGAAAAAAGGACTTCTTGTTGAACTCCTTTCAGAAACAACTTTACAAAATACACATATCGGTATAAACTTTTAGTAGAAAGAAAAATCAAGATTATAGAAACTAACCCTTCTTCAGGATTTAGATGATCTCATCTGAAACAACAAGATACCCTTCCAAGAATAAAGCTTAAGGTGAGTTCAGTAGGAAACACTAAAAAATCAAGAATTTAACCAGGAAATATATATAAGATTATTATTGAACGAAACAACGTGGACACAAAGATATATTTGCAGATTCCGAATTGGAATTTACTGGGGGCCACGAATTTCACGAATGGTTCTGGAGCTTCTTCTTTGAATCACCAGAAAGAGTATTTTCAAAAATCGAAAATTTCTGGCTATTGATTGCTCCACTCCTTCGTGGGTTTTCCGAACTTCGCTTGACTAAGCATTAGCGTCATTTTCAAATGATACGTGTCCGTCCCTTCAGACAATCCTGACTCTCAACACAGCTGGGCTGATTTATCAGCCCTCTTCTCTTTCGGGCCAACAATCTCCCATGCAGCCCGTGAAAGATATTCATACACCTTATTGTATTATTATTATTTTTTTTTTTTCTTAAGCATCCGATATCCGAACTCATACGGGCCGACTAATCAGAATTAGCCTGGTCCGGAGTTTTTTAACGTAACGCTAACCACTTCAGGGGGATTCGAACCCTCGATCATCCGCCCCGATAAGAAGCTTTAGGAGTTCGCTTACTAACTCCCCAAACGACTGGATTTTGTATTTTTTTTTCCAATACAAGTATTCTAAGTAAGTCCTAATTATAAGTTTTTCTTTTTTTTTTTTAAAGAAATTTTAATTTATTGTAAATTTTAAGTATTTAAGTTTTTTAAACTCATAACCTTCATCATAATTGTTATAATATGACAAACTAACAAAGCATTCTAAATAATATCTCAAATTCCAATAATGTATATTGAGAAATAACTGTTGTAAGGAATTTCTCCCATCATCACTATTTGATTATAGTCCCAAACCCAAAGTAGACAAAAAAAAAAAAAAGAAAAAAAAATCTCACCAAACACCAAAGTACCAACAAGCGGGGCAACAAATAGAGAGAGATAGAGAGAAAGATATGGGGTATCCAATTTCCCCCAGCACCACTCACTAGCGATGGGTCTCGATTTGGAAGAGAAAGCCTCCTCCACCCACTCACTACATCCCACCAAACATCCTTCATTTTTTATTCATTTATATATATATATATATATTATTGCTGCAAAATAAGATGCTTTCTATAGCTAGTTTTTGGTTATTTTACCATAATCTTTTGAAGTTTAATTGATCCCTACATTCATAATCTTTATAAATAAAAGGTAATCCCTTTTTTCTCTTTCTTTTTCCTTTTCCTTTTCCTTTTCCTCTTTCATTATAAGCAATTAAAATACATATAAGCTGCCCATTTGGGCTTTTCAGATTTCTTTTTCCTAGACTAGTGGTTTGAGCTTTCCTCGTTGTGAGTATTCTTCAGTTTCGTTTTCTGCTTCTTGTATTTGGATTACCAGGATTTTCTGATCCACAGATTTGTATAAAGTTTATACCTTTTATGTTCTCCATCATCTTTTGCTTCCATATTCTTGGACACTTTTATCAATTGTATATGCATGTTCTCTCTGGGTCCTGAAGATCCAATGTTGATTGATTTCACAAGAAATTGCTAATACTCCAATATTTGAATATGTCTTCTGTGTATTACATCTGTATACGCTTTCTTGATTATGTTCTCCCATGAGTTTATCAAATCTCACTTGATTCTAGAATGCTGAAATGAATCTTGGAAAAAGGAAGGTGAAAGTGGATTGGAATTTTTTTTTTTTTTTTGGAAAAAAAAAAAAAAAAAACTGTTTTGGGTTGATTATAATGCTTTGATGATACATAAAAATGTATAATTGTTAGATTTTCTAGTGTAATACTCGGTGTGTAATGGATTGATTAGGTGTTGACGGAAGATTTAGTGTTGTATCCTTTTTGTCCACTTATTGGCAGCATTTCATTGTCTTTACAATACCTCTACTACATTCACAAGGAAATGCCATGAAACTATCTATTAGACAATTTAAGTTTTTTTTTACATCATATGCAAGCATGATTCATAGTAACACAATTCAATTTAGACAAGCATCTTTCATCTTTTACCATCAAGTGATTTACGATTCTTGATTATCCATGACATAGATAATTATACTTTGATGTTGAAATGGTAAGATGATTGCTGCTTTGTTGATAGTTAATGCTAAACTGGTATATGGATTAGGTTTCTGCAAAAAATGAGAGGAGGACTCTGGCAACTTGGTCAGTCAATTACTCGTCGTCTGGCGCAGGCTGATAAAAAGACTATAGCTCGAAGATGCTTTTCATCTGAGGCTGATCTGAAGAAAACAGCTTTGTATGACTTCCACGTTGAGAATGGAGGAAAAATGGTGCCTTTTGCTGGTTGGAGTATGCCAATTCAGTACAAGGACACAATAATGGAGTCCACAGTGAATTGTAGGGAGAATGGTAGCCTCTTTGATGTTTCCCATATGTGTGGCCTGAGTCTTAAGGGAAAGGATTGCATTCCTTTTCTGGAGAAGCTTGTCATTGCTGATGTTGCTGGACTTGCTCCAGGAACTGGAACTTTAACTGTTTTCACAAACGAGAAGGGAGGAGCAATTGATGACTCTGTGATTACCAAGGTAACAAATGAGCATTTATACTTGGTTGTAAATGCAGGATGCAGGGATAAGGATCTTGCCCACATTGAGGCACATATGAAGGCATTCAAGTCCAAAGGTGGTGATGTCTCTTGGCATATCCATGATGAGCGATCTCTTCTCGCCTTGCAGGTCAGTTGCTATCATTTCACCACTGGTTTCTTGTGGAAATGGATACTCATCTACTTCTGTGCATCTGCGTGTGAGACTTAGTTTCTTCCCATGTTGATGCAAGTTATATGTTTAGAAGTTAATAGGAAAGTTAACACTGAGCTTTGTTTTCATTGAAAGTTTTTATCATCAAATTCTTGTTTCATTGAAAGCAGCTTTCTGAAATCATTTTCCTCAGTGTTTTGAAGCTAATAGCAAAAGAATAGGAGAAGAATAATAGTTCAGGACAACTCCTATAATACATTTTTTTTTTCCCTCAAAAAGGAGGAAAGAAAAAGAATTGGTTGATTCAGAGGATTTGGAGGTAGGTTATAATGTGACAGCAGATAACTCTATTATAATGTTCATCAAATACAATCAGCAGTTGTTTTCATGCATCTCCATTATGCATGTGGAGACTTATGTTTTAATGATAATTTAACTATCCTCATCTATCGTGGCTGTGAGAAAACCTCATAGTCATCTATCCATCAAAATGTGAGAAGTTTCTCTTCTTGATACTTTTTGGTGCAGGGTCCACTTGCCGCACCAGTTCTGCAACACCTTACAAAAGATGATCTAAGCAAGCTTTACTTTGGGGAATTTAAGATGTTAGACATTAATGGTGTCCACTGCTATCTAACAAGAACAGGGTACATTCATTTTCATTTGAATTATTTCTCAGAATGCCGTTGTGTTTCTTGTAGAGGGTCTGATAGATTAAAATTTTTTCTACCAAATAATAAGCTCTGCATACCTTCTTAGAAAGATCTTTCTTTTCAGATTGGGATGGGACAAGGTATTCATATACTCTACATATCATGAATTTCCAGGTATACAGGTGAAGATGGATTTGAAATTTCAGTTCCTTCGGAGCATGCTCTTGATCTTGCAAAAGCAATTATAGAGAAATCTGAAGGGAAGGTCAGACTGACTGGATTGGGTGCTCGAGACAGTCTTCGGCTTGAGGCTGGTTTGTGCTTGTATGGAAATGACATGGAGCAGCACACTACACCTGTTGAGGCCGGACTCACTTGGGCAATAGGTAAAAGAAGAAGGGCAGAAGGAGGGTTTCTTGGTGCTGATGTAATACTAAAACAACTTGAACAAGGCCCCCCAGTAAGGAGAGTAGGATTTTTCTCATCTGGTCCACCTGCCAGAAGTCACAGTGAGATTCAGAATGAAAAGGGTGAAAATGTTGGGGAAGTTACAAGTGGAGGTTTTAGCCCATGCCTTAAGAAGAACATAGGAATGGGATATGTAAAATCTGGGTCACACAAGACTGGCACTAAGCTTAAGTTTGTTGTCAGGGGAAAGGTATATGATGGAGTTCTTACAAAGATGCCTTTTGTGCCTACCAAGTACTATAAGCCATCATAATTATTGGATAGGACTATTTGAGTTTGTCAACTGTGAAAGTATTCCCAACTGTTACCACATTTTGAAAGTTTTTCTGTCAACTCATATGCTTCAGTTGAATCTCTTCCCAACATCTTTATCTTTTCTGTTTTCATTTGGATTTTTGACTTGATGTCTTGACTAGTATGCAAATCCCTTCCTTCCCTTTATATGTTTTGCAATTCTTGAGTCTGAAATTTTCAGGAGCTTGAAGAAGCACTGACATTGACAGAGGAATACTGTATGAATTCTAGGCTTCATTTGCCTCACATGATTCTTCTCTGTGGCTCATCTGCATCTCTTTACTTTTTTAATATGACACTGCTCCATTGCATCATGAACTATTGGATTAATTTCCATGATTTTAGAGAAGAATTTAGAACTAAATACTCTGCTATGGCTGAAGAACTTGCAAATGATCTTGAATTCCATTTGAACACAAAATTGCATAGGTGCAAACCAAGAAACTTGGCATCAAGGCTTAAAAATTAATGGTAGAACTCCATCAGCAAGATATGATGATAGCTAAAAAGAACTTACTTGTTTTCTTGATAAAATTACCAAACTATTACAAAAATTAATTAACTTTATTTATTTTCATTTTATATAAACATAGTATAATTATTTTTATTTTATTAGTATTTAAGTTATTTTCAACCGTTTTAATGCAAGGAAAGACAAAATGTAAAAGCATATACCTGGGATAGTCGTGAATAACGTTTATATAGATGCCCCACCTAACCTCGTGGTTCAAATATATAATATAACAAAATATTTTATAGGAAAGGGTACGATTTAGATTTTTCTTTTTTCTGTTGACAGAGTCGTCTTCCTAACCAAAGAGCGGTAGGAAGCGCAGTGAGGAGATTTCTTTCCTATTGCTTTCTTTCTGAGAATTCGGACTAAGAGAGTCAAAACATGGGATCAGTAGCAAAAAAGAGTCTGCAACAGTATATGGAGCAGCTTCAGAAGCATCCATTAAGGACAAAGGTTTAATCTTGATTTTTTTTTTTTTCGCATTTCTTGATGAAAATTAATCCCTTTTTTGGCTAATTGGGTTTACTAGTTGATTTTGGTGTTGATGAATGATCTGTGTTGTTCATTTCTTCTCGGATTTTTGCATTATAGGTGATCACTGCTGGGGTGCTATCTGCCATCAGCGATATAGTGTCCCAGAAACTCTCTGGCATTCAGAAGCTTCAAGTCAAACGCATTCTTCTCAAAGTGGTACTGTACTGTAAACAGTAGCTTCTTTGTCTGTATTTAACTTGGAGGGAGTACCGGTTCCTTTTCGTTAAAATTGAATCTGTTTTATTCTGGTAGCGGTTAACCATTCAGATGTTACTTAATTATTCTTGTGGGTTGCTAAAAGAATTCGAAATTCTGTGTTTTTGGAAAAATCAAGAATCGCCAGTATTTGTTCAGACTTTCTCAAATTCCTTCTCTCATCCGTGTTAAGTTTTCATCTTGAATATGTCAGCTAGTCTTTTATCCTATGACTGGCTAACAAATGCGCCCTGGAGAATGTGTATGAACTGGAGGGATTTATATTTATATGCTTGTAATCAGCCCGAGTCCTACCTCTAGAAATAATCTGGGATACATGTCACCTCTAGAAATAATATGATTTGACATACAAAATTTTCCATGTGAAAAGGTGTTAAATAACTTCAAATTGTTTCCAAAAAGAAAAGAAATGAATATATTAGTGTTTTGGGGAGGAGATGAAAGTGTTTATCCGTGTTACTCCTCATCATCATCATCTAGAATCAAGAGAAATAATATATCCACCTTCGCTACATTGAAGATTGAAGAGACTTTCTTCTAGTTTTCCTCATGGAAAATGCTAATCTTTCCTTTAGTTAGATATTCTAGATGATTGTTATTATCATTCATTCACAATTATAGAATAGCAAAGCAAACATTTTTTTTCCAGCTAAGGAATTAGTTAACAGTAAGTTAAGGAAGAGAATATGTTTTGGGCACTTAAAAAGTCAATGTATTTTCATCATTTCTATTATAAGATCTGGGTTTTCTCCAAAATTTTAGCCTGCTTTTTAAGTTCTATTAGCAAGAACATTGAACTTTTACACATATTAATTAGATATCTGAGTTGGAATCATGCAAAGTTATCGAGTAATGTTTACTCCAACTAATAGATATGTTAATTTTTTTTCTTCTTCTCTTCCTTATATGTTCCTCTTTGTAGCTTTTTGGTGCTGCCTATCTTGGACCACTGGGACACTTTTTCCACTCGTTCCTAGATAAACTTTTCAAAGGCAAAAGGGATAACAAAACTGTTGCCAAGAAGGTACATACCTGGATTCACGATGGTCATTTTGTAATTGTGATGAACAGAGTCATACGGCTGTAGAATTGCATTGTTTATTTTGATCTTGCTCTGCAAAAGAGGACCTAGCAATCTCACTACTTGCATGGTCTATGTCAACTTTTGATTGTCAATATCTGATCTTCAACTCCATGAAGCAACTGAAATGACCTAATTTCCTTGCTTCTTACAATATAATTTAAAGTGTTCAGCTTATTGTTCTCTTCCTATGATTTAAGCTCTAAACATTTAGAGGACAAAGGTGAGATGTAAAAATGGAAAAGATTATCTAATGAAGTATGTATTTTCAGGTTTTGCTGGAACAAGTAACGATTTCCCCTATGAACAACTTGTTTTTCATGATTTACTATGGACTAGTAATTGAGGGTAAGCTCCTTTATTACTTCTCAATTTGTTATACTTTTGTCTACTGTAATTTAATGGCTGGTGGGGAAGAAAACTGAAGATAAGTTATGATAATAAATTCCTATATGAAAAATTCAAATCTTAGGGCCAGAGAAATGGAGGAAATTGTTCTGTCTGTGAGGGTTTTTTTTTTTTTTTCTTTTGTGTGCGTGTGTGTGTGGGGTGAGGGCGAGGGGTGGGGGTGTGTGGTGGCTGGGGTTATGTTTATCATTTGAAACAAGCTTTGGAAGATCCTAGTATTTATTTATTTGTCAAACAGCTGTTGGTTCCAGGACAAACCCAAGTCTCCACCTTTGTATTTATAAAATGATAACAAGATGAATTCTTGGCGGCGTCTTGATAATCACAATTGTCCAGGTGTGGAGTTCAGTTTATCTCTGATTCTTAGGTTCACGGGCTAATCATTGTGGCATGTCCCATCTGTCTAAATATTACATTAGATATAAAAAAAAAAATGAATTTTATTGAATTTAAAGGTCTCCAATCCTCTTTGTCAATGTTTAAAGTTCTTTACCCTTTTTATACTGCACTAAGCATTAATAACTGTGTATCCTAAATGATTAGATATTCTGGTTGAATGATACACTACTGATGAATCACTGTTATACAGGAAGACCTTGGATCAATGTCAAATCCAAAATCAAGAAGGAATATCCAGCTGTACAATACACAGCATGGACAGTATGATTAAACTTCTTTTGTACCTTTCTGTTCTGTTCTTCTATACATTTTGTTATGTTGTTATACCAAGTGAAAAGACCAAAGTATTGTAGTATGATTTGAACATACAAATGTGCAGTTTTGGCCAGTTGTGGGATGGATAAATCATCGGTTTCTGCCACTTCAGCTCCGAGTTATCTTCCAGAGTTTTGTGGCATTTGCATGGTATAAAAATCCCTCTTCACTGAGCAACTCTGTTTTTAATTTTTCCTTTTTCTAACTATGTTTCCTTCTGCAGGGGAATATTCTTGAATCTGCGAGCAAGAACTTTGACATTGACCAAGTAAAAGAAGAGGAGGGAATCCAAGGTTCTTGAATAATCTTCCTTCCTATTGTTTCTGTCCCATATTTCTTGCCAATTACAAATATTAGATGAAACACAGCTTTGAATGAAACTTATTGCATCAACTTTTTTAGTTATAATATTTTATTGCATAAGTTGATTCTTCTCATTCAATATGGGACGAGGAGGATCCAGGTTATTTGTGTTGAAGTAGTCATACATTTACTGTATGTATATATATATATATATAAGGTTCATCATATGCGTGGGATCTGAGTATTTTTCTTTGTTTTGGAACTGAAACTGGGAAGCGCCTTTTGTTGAAGCATTTTTAGGCTTTGAACAATTCATCAGCCATGAAATATGATCGTCGAAAAATTCGACTGTGGTGTCCTGAGAAGACCAATTCAGGCAGGCTAGTGGTTGGAAATTTTGCTCATGTTTTTGTCAAATGATGAGATAAGATACTCACTGACCTAAAGTAAGTAAGAGTCTTTTTCGATCAAAATTGGAACAAAAAAACACCTGATTTTCCCTTCTTCTTGGGGATGTCTTGTGGGGTCCATTCAGGTTTTTGCTGATTTTCCTGGAATCTAACATCATCAATTTGCATTATTAATTCCTATGTTTTTTTTTTTCTTCCAATATTATTAACTGAGACAAATTTAAAGCTCTCAAAATATATATATATTTTTTAATTTTGAATTTCTATTTAGAAGTTAGTACCAAAAAAAATTCGTTTTGAGGGAAAAAGGGGAAAAGGCAGCATTCAAATATTGGCGTCATCACAGTCAAAATTCGAATGCATGAACTCGTTAAGACAATTTATACTAATTATTATTATTATTATTAAAAATTAAAATTAAAATTATTAGGATCATTTTTTGAATAAGTTTAATGTATGACTGAATTTCAGGATAGATGGATTCGGTCAACTATGTAATATAAGGGGTCAAAATAAAGGAATGGAATTAAATAGAAGAGGGGGTGCAGCAGCTCATCCTTCATCATTGTATATGATGACGACTATTTTTTTATTATCTAAAAATATTAATAAAAAATAAAAAATGTGATAAGGTTTGACTTTTTCTTATTTATTTATTTATGTTTGATTTGAGTTTGATACATCATAAAGTTATGCTTTGTCTTCTTTTATTTATAATGGTCAAAATTAAAAATTAAAACAACCAAATAATTTGTATATATTTATAAAAATAAGTATATTTATTATTAGAATAACATTTCATTTTTTGGAGAAATTATTAGACTCACAGTTATTTGATTAATTGTGAATATTATTATCACGCCTAATAAATGTATTTATTTTATTTTATTTTATTTTTTGGAGCCCCCCCGTTGGCCGTTTCAAATAATTTACAGAGTAAACTGACCGTATATGTTGTTAATAATAGTAACCAAATACTAACGGAAAAGTCTAATAGCAACCAATTCAAACGTTGAACTCTTTCTTTATTTTATTTTATTTTATTTTCGTGTCTGCCTACGTTTGTTTTGCACATATAAATACAATCTCAAACCACTCCCATCCTCAAATTAACTTCATCAACATAATTAGAACCAACTAATTTTGCACAAAATTCATAATATAGTGTTCAATTCAATACAGAGATATTGGATAAACATGGCATCTCTTCGAGCTTCTAGCTTATTATTGTATTCTTCCGTCTATGCTTCCAAGATCAGCCAGCAGAAAAGAAGCATTAAGGCTACTCTTCATATCCCTAAACAAAAACCAAAATCATCAAATCTATCACTTTCGAATTTCCAGGAGTTGGAGTTAAGCAGAGGAGGAGGTTTCAGCAGCACAACTTTCACTTCTTCCAGGGGCATTAATGTTGAGGATAAAAATGGTCACGATGACACTATGGTGGCTATAGAAAAGCTTTATGTAATCTTGGAAGCAGTTTCGGACAGGGTGGAGATGCACAAGAATGTTGGGGAACAGAGAGATAACTGGAACAGCTTGCTCTTCACCTCCATCAATGCAATGACACTTGCTGCTACAACAATGTCTGGCATTAATATTGCTGATTCTGCTTGTCATAATCTATCTTCTACTTTACTGTATTTGGCAGCAACTGGGTTGTTGATTATTGTGAACAAAATTCAACCATCTCAGCTCGCGGAGGAGCAAAGAAATGCTACTAGGCTGTTCCAACAGTTGTACAATCAAGTCCAGAGAATTATTACGATAGGGAATCCAACAGATGACGATGCAAAAGAAGCGATGGAGAAAGTCTTGGCTCTTGACAGAGCCTATCCACTTCCTTTACTAGGCGTAATGCTCGAGAAATTCCCATCTGTTATGGAACCAGCTGTCTGGTGGCCACAGCCTCAGAAGCGAAGGGAATCTAATAAAGACAAGAACAAGAAGAAGAATAATAATGTTGCATCAAATGGTTGGAATGTGAATCTTGAAGAAGAAATGAGAGAAATTATTCAGGTTATAAGGAGAAATGACAAAGCAGAGTATGTGAGGTTAGGTGGAAAAGCCTTGAAACTGAACAAACTGCTAGCTATTTCTGGACCTCTGTTAACAGGCCTTGCAGCAGTTGGTTCTGCATTTGGCGGTTCTCATGGATCTTGGGGACCAATGCTGGGAGCTGTCGCCGGAGCATTGGCTACGGCTGTGAACACATTAGAACATGGGGGGCAAGTTGGGATGGTGTTTGAAATGTACAGGAACAATGCTGGATTCTTTAAAGAAATGGAAGAATCCATAGAATCCAACTTGATGGAAGAAGATGTTGAGAGAAGAGAGAGCGGTAAATTACTGGAAATGAAAGTGGCTTTGCAATTGGGAAGGAGCCTATCAGAGCTAAGAGATCTTGCTGCACCTTCTTCTTCTTCAAGACAAGGAGAACATGATAGTACTACAGAAGAATTTGCAAGCAAGTTATTTTAGAAGAAAAAAAATTTTCATGATTCTTAATTAGCATGTAGAGCTAATGAAAAATCTGTAAATCATATTAACACCTGACCATACATTCAATCTTTTATTCATTGTAGATCTTCTGAATTACTGGTTACGTATGTATATATATTTCTATCTTCAATATTTTGTAAAGAATCCAGCAATATATTTTTTTTTTTACATGAAAAATTTTTCATATATAGAGATGATGGTGGAGGGGTTGACTAAGAATGCAAAGTTATGCCTAAAAATAAAGAATTTGGTCAGTTTGTTCGTCAAATCAACCGAAACAAAACCTGATCAATGTTGGAAAATTGGTCTAAATACTACACGTTAGAATCCTTCCCCTTTCTTTCCAAGCTTGATGTTATACATTACGTATATCAAGGTGTACATTTCATTTTATTAAAATATCCAGCTGTCCATATTATTTAAGAAATTATACTAGCAATTAATTGTTTTTAAGAAAATAAAAATTCCAATTTTTTTTTTTTAATTTAATTAAAATGACTATTTTGATTGATGCTGAGTCGAAACAACATTATTTATCCTAGCTATCTGATATTATATATATATATATATATATAAAGTATTGAGTTTGCTCCTTTTCCTAGTCCGAAGGAAAGATGAAATGAGACTTCTCCTATAAAATGGATGAACCTCTTGGATTAACTGCATAAATGAGAAGAGTTTTTAGGAATTACTCTTTAGCTCTAGTTAAAATTTCTATTGGGTGAAAGTTATAGTTTTTTCCTTGTAATTTTTTTTTTAAAAAAATGTTTTAAGATTATTAGAATGAGAGAGAAATTGTATGATTTTAAAATAATTTTATTATTTAGCCTTGGTTGCCCTCGTGTCTAAATTCCTATATATATATATATATATATATTATTTAAAATAAAAACTTAGTCCCACATTTACCAAATCTTGTACTAAATTAAAATTTTCTTTTTAGCTTATACTATTCCCTTCATTTTATTAAAACCCTCTCTGTTGTTTTTTCTTCTTGTCCGCGAACATTTTTTTTTATTCAAGAAAAAATTATCAGATTTGAATATAATATTTAAAATTAACTAAATCCAAAAACATGATCCTATTTATTAGCGAACGAATGCGGTCATCAGAGTTAGGAATCCACGTCGTTTTGCATGGGCATGTTGGTCTAGTTTTCCAGCTTATAATACTACACCATATTATATTAATGAGCTCTTCAAATCAAATAATATTTATAGTTGAATTTTTATTAATATCTCACTTACACCTTATAATTAACCTTCTTTTTTAATGTTAATAAAAAAGTTAGTGCTTCGAGCACGTAAAAAAATTAAAATATGTGTAGACACTTAAATTTTATGCGTGATGACAATATCAACCAATGAAATAGAAGAGAGTGTATTTATCTATTAGATAATAACACATCACCCCCTCTTAGTCATTCATTCATCTATAAATAGAAGGTTAAAAGAAACATTTAGAGAGGTGAAATCGGTGGTGGATTACATAAAATAAAAGAAACTGTTACGATTTCCTTCGAGGTAGTCCATAGTTTCAGAAGAAGCAGCTAAGCTCCAGTGCATTCTCCCTTTGATATCAAGCCCAAGGCCCTCGAAAAGTCAAATTCATCTTAAGATCAAGCCCACCCCGAGAGGAGAAGTCAAGGAATCGGCCGAGATATGCAAATATATAGTATATACACATACATATATATATATATATATATATATTGTTATCTCATGACAAATATAAAAAATATATAGTGTTTTTTAAAAGTAAGTGAAATTTTCACCAAAGTAATAGTCTTTTGATTCTTGCCGGCGTGATTTTGGTGCATAATTAAATATTGCTTTTCGTTTTACATCAAAATCTTTTTAAGTTTTAATTATTTAAATTATACTGTGTAATTACTATTATTAGAAATTCAGTGTGTACCGTGTAATCACATCGGCAAGGTAGTTATAAGTATCTTGTTGTTGACTAAAAGATTAATAATAGTAGGTACCTAATTATTCTTTTAAGTTAGTTTATCTCATTTTTTATTATCATTATTATTTATTTTCATACATCAATATTTGAATTTGTAGTGTTTCTGTTCTCTGTTAGCTATATATGTTTATATTATTGCTCAAAAAATTAATATACGTATAAATATATATATATATATATATATATATATATATATATACATTCTAAGTAACTGAAATGTTAAACATATATTCCAACACTTCTTTTCCTTTTTTCTTATTTTGGTACTTCAAAGTTTTTAAAATTAATTGTTCTATTTTCTGTTCTTTTTTTTTCTACTCATTAAGAATCAATTGTCAATAATATATATATATATATATATATATATATATATATATATATATGTGAATCTTAAGTCTCAAAGGACCAGAAAAACCACTTTGACTGTTGAGGTTCCATGTATTATAATAATGCATCATAAATCTATCTCTCCTGATTAAAAACTATCATAGACTGAAATTTAAAGTAAATTTATTTTAGTAATTTTACAAATTAGATAAGTGCTTACACACCCAAATATATATATATATATATATATATATTAGAACATAAAATGATTAATCATTTTTTTTTTACTAAGAATTAAAAGCCAAAAATACTACTAGTAGTGATATAAATAAAAGTAAAGGAAAAAGAAGAAAAAAGAAAAAGTCATCTCCTTCTCTCTTGTAGGGCTTTTTCAAAGTTTCATACGTATAATTATATATATATATATATATATATATATATATATATATATGTATGTATAGTACTACTAGTAGTATCTTATTACTTGTTCTAAAATGTTGACCATCAACCTTACAAGCAGCTAATTTTAGGAATTATCAAATCTCAAGAAATAGTCTACGTTCTAACCAATTCAAAGATTGGACCTTTTCTGCAGTTTTTGTCAACTCCTCTCTCTATATATACCATCTTCAATATTCTCCACCCCAATTCATTCTTCTCCAAGATATATCAATCTTCATTTTTCTTCTACACCATCAAAAAACAGATATATATATATATAAACAAACGGTGCAGTGAACAATTTCACATCTTTTTTCAGATCTGCATGGCGATGATGGCAGCCCATATTCAAAGTTCTTCATCCTCTTGTGTTCCCAGGCTTCGCATGATGAGCCAGAGAAGGATAACTATGAACACCAGCAGGGCATTACTTAACATTCCAAACTCCAGCAGGATAAAAGATATTTCATTCCCAAATCTTTCTTCAACCTTGGTGGAGGAACTCAAGTCGGGTAATATTGGTATCATTGAGAAACAATTCTATAACTCCATTAACGGTTCTGATATTGATCGTGATTCACTAGCATTGGAAAAGATGTATGCAATCTTGGAAGCAGTTTCAGACAGAGTAGAGATGCACAAGAACATTGGAGAACAGAGAGATAGATGGAACACCTTATTTTTGACGTCCATCAATACAATCACCCTTGCTGCTGCAACTTTAATGTCTATTGCATCCACTTCCACGTCATCATCGTCCTTAAACGTTTGTTCCACTCTGTTATATTTGGCGGCGACCGGGATGTTGATAATAGTCAACAAAATTCAACCTTCTCAACTTGTAGAAGAGCAAAGAAATGCAGCCAGGTTGTTTAAGCAGCTTCACAATCATATTCATAGAATTATAAAAATGGGTAATCCCACGGAACTTGACGTAATGGAATCCATGGAGAAAGTCTTGGCTCTTGACAAGGCCTACCCACTTCCTCTTCTCGGCGCAATGCTCGATAAATTCCCATCTACCGTCGAGCCAGCCGTGTGGTGGCCGACCCCGTCTAATAATAATAAGAAGAACGATATTTGGAACGGGTGGACAGGGAAATTGGAAGAGGAAATGAGAAGAGTTGTTGAAGTGATAAAAAACAAGGATACACCTGAATATCTGAGGTTAGGTGGAAAGGCCTTGAAGCTGAACAAGCTGCTAGCCGTGACTGGTCCTTTGCTAACCGGCTTGGCTGCAGTGGGTTCAGCTTTGGCGAGCTCCGGCGCATCGTCATCGTCGTTAGTATCTTGGGGAGGAACGGTGGGAATCGTGGCGGGGGTGTTGGCTAGCGTGGTGAACACGGTTGAACACGGTGGACAAGTCGGGATGGTGTTTGAAATGTACAGAAACAATGCGGGTTTCTTTAAACTAATGGAAGAGTCCATTGAATCCAACCTGTCGGAGAGGAGAGAGAACGGCGAGTTGTTTGAAATGAAGGTGGCTTTGCAATTGGGTAGGAGTTTATCGGAGCTCAGGGAACTTGCATTCAATTCTTCAAGTAGTTTTCTTCAAGAAGAAGATGAGTTCGCGAGCAAACTATTCTAAGAGTACTTTGCCATAGATATACATACATACATTCTTGAGTAAAATTGTGTACAGCTAACCTGATTTTTGTAAACCAATTCTTTCATTCTTTTTTAAATGTTTATAATATCAAATCCAATTCTTTCATTTTTCTGCTTCAAATCGAGAGTTAACAACTAATTTAGATCAAATCGGTTTTACTCTTTTTTAGCTTATGGGAATTTTTTTAAGTATATAGTAATTTATATATTTGCAGTCTGAACATATATATATATATATATATATATATATTGTCGAAAATGCTAATGTGAATTGATGAAAATCAAACATATATATTTTTGGTTATCTATATTATAGCATTTGTTTGATCGTTAAGTTAATTCCTTTTTTTCCTTTTTTTTTTTTTTTATCAATTTCACCATTTATAGAGTATAAATAGGTGGTGTTGCGCGTGGATCTATTAATTAGGGAAAATTAATTCCAATTCATATTTGTTTTTAGTTTGAGCAAGTTCCTAGCTAATGCTACCAACTACTACTACTACACAGTTACCACTCTTTTTTCTTTTTTTTCTTTTTTTTAATACATTAATTATATTTTTAAAAGAATTACATCATTATCTAAAAATAACATGAATTAATGGTGTGATTTGGATGACCAAACAATTGTACCTAATTAATTGCAACACAAGAAATTAAGGTAAACCAACTTGAACTAATCTGCGTGGAAATGTGGACGCGGATATGTGTAGCAGCTCCAAGTTGAATATTTAAGTTGAGCATAAAATTTAATTTTATAATAAGAATTAAAATAATTTATTATTTTACTAGTTCTATTTATGACATATCGGCTCACCTAAAGTGTATGCTATTACTAATTACTAATCATTGTATAATTACTTTTAAAAAAAAATTGCATATTACCATCTATTATTTATTTTATTTTTCTAAAAGACATTATATATGCATCCATCATTTATTTTATTTACTATTTTATTATCATATAGTCAATTGAAGATATTTAAAAATTTTTGTCACATATTCATATTCATATTCATATTCATATTCATATTAGAGATTGGAGCAAGAAGAATTGGAGAAAGATAAGTCAAGTGTGTTGTGACCGAGTGGTCAGCAACTACACACCTTGCCCAAAGGGCGGAAATTCGACACTCAACTCAATCTTAGTACTACCGGATTCGAATGTAGATTATTCGGGTATAACCACACATGAAAAAAAAAAAAAAAAGAATTGGAGAAAGATGCCAAATCATATGTCATTATATCACTTTTCAGCAGTAAAATAAAAATAAAATAAAATGGTTAAAAAAAGCGAAACAGAAAATTGTTGGCCCGACCCAACACCAGAGACCAGCAAAACGCGGTCTTCACACTTTCCGCCTCTCCGTCTTCTTTCTCTGAATCCCAGAAGTTGGAGATTCCAATTTTCAAGCCATCCCCTCTTACTCTTAGGATCTGCGTTTAACATCCCTAAAACCCTCAACACTTTCTTTCAAAGAAATTTAGACAAGATGTCTCAATTGTTATTTGGTTTAATATTTTCAGAGATGCTTCTGATCGTGATCTTTGTGTTCAAGACGCCATTAAGAAAGTTGGTAATTCTAGGCATCGACAGGGTTAAGAGAGGCCGAGGTCCAATTGTAGTCAAGACTGTGTGCGGTACAGTTTTTGTGGTCATGATGTCCAGTATATACAATGTAGTGGCGATCCATAACCGCTGGTCTCAAGATGGGGAGGTTAATCCAACCGATCAGATTCTCTTTGCTAAACACCTTCTTGATGCTTCTTTAATGGGCAAGTATTATTCTTCTTGTCTATCTTTCTTTGCTTTTTTTTTTTTTCAATCACTGATTGGATGGATATCTTAATTACATAAACAAGTCATGTTTGGTTTTGTGGAACTGTAATCCAACTAATAAATGTCAAGGTTCAGTTAATAAAATAAAATTCTGATCATTGTAAATATAGGTTCTTTTGCGCTGTTTTAATTGGAGAGTAGGATTTTGTGAACGTATATCTCAATTTGGGATCACTTCTGACATACTGATTTATGTGAAATTTTTCAATTTTTTCATGTGAAGTTACCCATCCTTTTTCCATTGTATTTAATTGATATGATTAGTTTGTTTTTTCTTAGTATATGTAAGAAATCAAATAGATTATATTTTGTAAACCTCTGACCCCAATTGCAGGAAGATCAAAATAACCCAAAAAGAGTAATTTGGAATAGAAGATTGTTGAGCTTCTAAGTTTATCTGAACGTATATGATAGTGGTAAAAGTCTAATAAATAATCAGACAATATCATAACTCTCAATGATGGATGGAATCATACCTTCATAGTTTTGTATTGTGATACAACATTTACTAGGTGGCTTTTGGACCAATTTTCTTGGTTAAGGGACTTTGCCCCTGAAGATTCACCAGTAATACGATGAGCTACTGTTTGGGAGATATCTTCTACAATTCACTAATTGGTACTTTGACCCAATTAGAATATGGATATAGCCAGGGACTTCTGAATCACTTTGGTTGTTAAATCATGCTTATATTGCTCTTTGCTTAGCTCCAAGAAGGTGGTTGCCATTGGGCATAAATAGCTATTATTCATTTGAGATATGGCGTGCTAAAGCACTTATTTTGCTTCATGTTTTCCAGTAGTCCTTCTAAGTTCCTTTCTATTTGAGCTGTGAACTACATGGGTTGAAAATTCTTTGCTTTTCCTACCCCAGTCCCACCAATGAGATTGATGCCTGAGCATTTATTGTTGCCTTCATTTGTTACCATTTTTCTAGTACATATGTTTTTGGTTTCTTGTTGAAAACAGGCCCTCTTTTATTTGATTGGTAGGTTGCATATGATTTTGGCGACAACAGTTTAAGGTGAACAGAAAACCTCATTTATTTTCGGACTTCTGTTTTTTAAGGACAAATATATTCTTATATTTTCTGTGTTCTAATTTTTAATGTTGTACAAATTTTTGCAACTAATTCTCACATGATATGTGACCTGGTATTTGCCATTTTGCTTTTCTGCAGAGTTTGCAAATTCAGGTTATATGCTTTATAGGCTCTGATTGCACTAAACTTAAAAACCTGGCTCTATGCAGGATTCTCCCTCTTCCTCGCATTAATGATTGATAGGCTACACCACTACATGAGAGAGCTCCGCATCCGGAGGAAGAGCATGGAAGCTGCAAAGAAACTGAACCAAGCAGTCGAGGACAAAAAAGCAGGTCCTTCTGAGGCCAAAACTTTAGAAGCTGAATTGACTTCATTGCAAACAAAGCTCAGGAACTTGGAGTTGGAGATTGGTGAAAAGACTGAAGAAGCAAACAGTGCTGAAGCAAATGCATTGGCATTGAAAAAGCAATCAGAAGGCTTTCTGCTTGAATATGACCGCTTGCTTGAGGAAAATCAAAACCTTCGAGCTCAATTGCAATCCTTGGACAGGAGGTTGTCACATTCTGATACCAAGAAGAGTATGTAAGAAAAAAGTAATAGGGATTTATCTGGTGTTTTTTGTTGCTTTTGCTTGTGAGGATTAATATCTGAATTCCTAAAAGGTGTGATAAACGAAGAGAAAGTGTAGAGAAATTCCTTGTGTTTCTGATTGGCATTTTAATTCTAAGGATTTCATTGAATCGATACTAGAAATAGCTCTGGTCTGAGGAGTTTAGGAAAGAGTCAGGATTTGTAAAAACAGCTTTTGGGATAATACCATTCAGAGTTGCTGGGTTCATTTGATCCTTTTCACTGTTTTGAACCCTATGAAAATTTTGGAAGATCTTGTAACAATCAAAGATATGATATTCAATTTAGAAAGGAACCCTTTCTATATGGTTCTTTTTCTGCTGAATTGTTGTTACCATATGCATTAATCAGTTTCTTTTTCTTGTGGCAGCATATTCTTCTAAGCTCTTTCCTTTCCTTTTAATCAAGGAAGATTAGTGAATTTTGATGAGATAAAACACTTAATTTCTCACTTATAAAAGAGAATAAGAAGCATGATTTGTGTTTTATTAGAAAACACATGTTCACGATATAAATAGACATACACTATGAAAATACAATAAGATTTTTTTTTTTTAGTTTTAATAACTATTTCCCCCACATTTTTTAGCATATTGAATACATATTTAATTCCTTCATTTTTATTTTTTTTTCCCTCGATTTTTTGTTGAATTCTGCAGTTATTTGATTCAAAACAACTAATGTACGATAGTTAAAATGGAACCCTTTTTCTACCGTGTACACTAACAACGGACGTATCGAGAACGTTTAACTCTCTTTTCTTTTGCCTTCCATTTTTTTTTTTTTTTCATATAAGTATAGATTTAGTTATGGTATTGTCACAGTCCTGTGATGCACCATCACAAACAAATAACACATAACCCATCGAGATCTAGACATTAGCCAAAACCTTGAATTATACAGGCAAATAAAGACTTGGAACAAAGAGTAATATCATTTACAAGTGATACGGCGTATCTGTCTATATATTATCATAAAGTCAGTTTTCCGTTTGACTAGGAACAAGAAGCACAAGGTAGATGTAATCACAAGCTAAGAAAACAATAACGGGAGAAATCATCTTAAGCTGCTTCAGCAAATCCAACTCTAGCATTGCCGAAGTCAAATATGGTGTGATAGCGACCCATAAACACATCCCCCAGAATCCTGCACAACAGAGTCACAAAAATACAAACCTGTTAATAATACAAAAATACAAACCACTATCGATACTTAGAGATAACGAATACAGAGTCACAGATAACGAATCAGAAATTGGATATTAGAGAGAGGAAGAAAAAGAAGAAATGCCAGCCACTATCAATACTTAGTTAAGATTAAGGAGATTTACCAAAGGGGACCACGAGGGGGAGGCACATCAAGGCCAGTAAAACCACTAATGCACTGAGTAGCAGCACCCTCGCCCACCTTCAATATATACTGCTCAGATGCGGAGAAAAAAGAAGAAAAAAAATCCCAATTAGTGCATAGCAATCTGGAAAATCCAACAATCACAAGATTCTACTTCAAAAAATTTATGATAGGAGAAGTGAGGATGGTGTTCCTTAGCAAATTAACCCTCTTTTTTGTAGCTTGAAACAGTAAGCATAAAAAACAACTATAAGAGGTCATCAGCTCTAGGCTAGAGAAGCCCTCACGATGAAGTAAATAGTTTCACTGTTGCACAAACATTATCATAGGATACAACCCTGGGATGATCATTTTCATGTTGATGATTATTGCCAAAGAACATAGTTTCAAAAGATGGTCAAAGAATGATGATCGAAGCATTTATAAATAGATATAAGATGGTCAGGTTGATGTGCCCTTCAACTCGCTCTTACCCTGTTAAAAGACAACAAGGCAATGAACATAACAAGTAACAAGGACTTATCAATATACCTCTTTAGATGTAAGATGGAATGGTTTTCCACCAATTGTGAAGGAAACATTAGGCATTGAAGATATTTTATCACAATCAACAGCAGATTCTCCCATGGGGCTAGGCAGCTTCTCGCAGAGCTGTAGAGTCTATCGTGTGAGCAAGTCTGCCTAACAGGGAATGCATATACGTAATAAATTAGGAAACTTGTTAACTGACCTCATTTGCATAGTTCAATATGCTTTCTTGGGTCTGATTCTGATTCAATTGGTTCTGCATCCATACAACTGCCATTTCACAAGCAGAACACATTGCATCACGAAACCCAGTTGATCTTCCGGCTTTATCATCTACTACACTCTCAATACCCTGACTGTACATGCAAGGGCAAGAAAAGACACTTTTTTTGTAAATAAAGTTAAATGGTCCTCAAAAGTAAACAGGCACACAGAACATGAACATGAGAAAGATCAAGATCACAACCTCACACCATGAGTTCCATCAAAAGTGCACAGCCCAACCTGGGAGCATATTCTTTTAGGTCGTGCCTGTAAGAATGAGAAAAATACACTTGGTAAGCGTTTACAATTTATGCCATAAATTGAAGACCTGAAAAGAAATTGTAACTATGAAAAGAAGACGCAGGGCAATATGAATAGGGATTGGACTCTAGAAGTGATAACACAAGTACCTCTGCGACTAATAAATCCATGATTGTCTGGCCATACTGTTGCACAACAGTTTTGCATTCTTGGCTAACTACACCAGAAGCTCCAATAGCATGATTGATCATGGTAACAATGGACTACAAAAGCATGTGTCAGAACTATTTATAAAAGATATATAACATAAATGCCTATTAGAAAATTCATTTTGATATTGCATTTTGCTTTCAAGATGATCAAAAGTCACATATTACAAAGAAACATCCCATTGCTCAGGAGCAACACAAAGAAATGTGAAAGAAATGGCTTAATTAATTCAGTCCACTGGGATCAATAATATTTGTACTTACCGTTGGACCTGCTAAGAGCGAAGTGCCAGAATCAGCAATTGCTGAACAGCCCCCAGTACAGTAACCTAAGACAAGACATACGGAGAACTTACATCAAATAAAAAGTTAGACAGACTACAATAACAGGAGAAAGGTGGTATTTCCAAGGAATAAGTTGATGTGACCACACACACTCATCTACTAGTTTTTATATTTAGTATAAGAATGCATCCAAGAGCTCATACCAGTTGGCTTATCATCAATCAAAACATCACCCATATCAAACTGTCAGGAACATAAAGTCAGATCAGTACATCAACAAATGTACACTTCATCTGTGAAACAAAAATATCTGGATAACCAACCTGCCAATAGCCTTTCCTTGTGACAGGAACAAAGGTATGTTTTCCCTTAAAATGATTTGGATCAGCACCACCAAACACAATCTCACCTCCTTCTTCTGCGTTTGGATCTCTGTTGAGCCAAAATGAGAACACTTTTTCCTTGACAAGACCTTGTTTTACCATGTTATACCTGAGACATATTAGTTTCATTCCAGAAATCAAACTCAAAAACACAACATTTAAGAAAATGAGAATTGCAAAAGACATCCAATAAAAAGAATTATGCAGTAGCAAAATTAAAGCATACCACACTGGAACAGAATTTCCAACTGATATCTCTTGGAAACCAAGACCCAATATGCCATCAAATTTGGCAACCAAGAAAGTAATACTAGGCTCCCGTGTTGCTTCAATAAATTCCTACAAACGTCCACAAGCTTGAATCATATGCATATTTTAACACAGTAGCAGATGAAATTAAAGGTGAAGAGGCATGTATAAATCACCTGATTCTTAACAACCAGGTCACCAACTTTGACGTTATCCTGACTAAAATATCCAGATATAGCTCCAGTACCATAGTGAATTTCAGCTGTCTTCCCTGCATTCACAGACAATTAAAAACAATTTCAATACCAATACAATAAATATGGGTGTATAATACAAGGTAGAGGTTCTAAATTATTCCTCATGTCAACCCAAACTGCATTTCAAATGGAATTCCCAAATATACAAGTCAGAAGTTCAAAAAAGCACAATGAAATAAGCAACCAGAACATAACCCAGTACAGTGGCTAAATTAGTAGCCACAATCCTAAAGTTAAGATACTGGAAAAGAATATGCTATCCTGAGAATAGAGACAAAATTCAAACAAAACTCCCTTGGCATATTTATGTGCATGTGCATGTTCAGGTAAAATTTTGATAATATATGTAATGCCCAAAAGGAAAAATGGGAATAAGACAAACCATTCTTCTGGTAAGTGCTAGATTGGGTTGACTTGTACTTCGAATGGAAGAAACAAGGAAGCTGCATGAATATACACCGGAATAAAAAATTAAAAAATAATAATAATAGGTTTCCGAACTCTAATTGGTGGTATTTACAATCATTACATCCCTTCTTCCATTCACAGTGTTCTAACTTCAGATGCTTACCGAGAAATAGCACTTGGCTGAGGGTACCCATAAATTAGAACTGCCAGTGTCAAAGATCACTGTAAATTTCTGAGGGGGAGTGCCAACACCGATTTCCCCAAAGTATTGAGCATCCATGTAGTTCTTTAGTGCAACAATGTCAGTGTCAGCAGAGTCCCCAAGTTTAGGGAATCTATATTTCCTAATGGAGGTCCTCAATATTTCTCCTTCCTTAGACTCAAGGCGAGCAGCAAGTCGATTATTCTGATCAAATCTCATCTTCTTTAGCCCAATTCTAATCAAGCCATCATTTGAAGCCGATACAGCCAGAGGAGATAACAGCATTGAGAGGAGCAGGGTGACAAGAACATCTTTCAATTGAACTCCCATTTTGACCTGAAAAAGATCTCAAATGCCTATGTTATGATTATAAGTAAAAGACAAATTCATATGAAAAAGTTAAATATAGATGTAGTAAGAAGCTGACAAGAGCCAGCTATAACAATTGGGATAAAATTACAGAAGAACAAACCATATATATATATATATAGAAGCTTGAAGTTCATTTCAGCTATGAACTCTTTTAACTAGAAAAAAGAAAAAGGAAACGTTCAGTTGCAGGGAATATATCCCCAGCCTATTTACAAGAATCTGCAATCAATCCACACAACTTGGCATCTTGAGTCCAAATTGACAGAAAACCTCATTTTTTATGCCTAAACCTCTGGAATGGATAAAAACGAATACTACCTCTCTATTCTCCCTGTAATACTCTTGAACTGATTAATGTACACTAAAATCCAGGAGGAATAACCAGCCCCCATTAAGTAAGTATAATAATTTTCTTTTTCCCATCACTCAATCCTTGTACTGAAGGATATGTTCCATCCAACATGAAATTTCGCAGTTACAATTACAAAGCCTAATCCGTGCAAAATTATTTTAAAAACCTCGTTAAAACCCTACAGAATCCATACAATAAACTCAACACATAAAAACGCATACATCATCACGGGGGAAAAAAACATATATATATATATATAAGAAAATCAAAAGACTGATCAAATAAAAAAGAACAATCACATTATAAATACACAACAATTATTTAAAATAAAAATACAAGATGAAAATGAAATACAAACCAACTGAGAATTTCCGGATGAACACAGAAATATCACCTTAAAAGTACTGAAAACGCAAGGAAAGGGAGAAGAACTCACCGGTATCAGGATGCGATGAATGAATTGGGGAAAGAAAAAGCAAGGCGAAATTTAAAGGGGCTTCGCATGCGGTTGTTCATTTTATAGGTAGGACTTGAAATGAAGAACCATCGTTCTTGCGAAACTCCCCACCGTCGGATCTGAAACAAAATTGCGTAACGAGTGCCATTGGATCATTTCAAAAAAGAAAAAGGGTCGCTTTCACGAGATGCTCGATTTTCGGGAATCATAAAAAGAGATTAATTTCGGATATAGTTAGGAAGAAAAGAATATTTAGTTTGGATGCATATTGTCCATCCGTACCGTTGTTTTTTAGATCCAACGGTAGATAAGAACCGCGGGAAGGGTGATGAGGCAAGGGATATCAGGTAGGTCGGTGATAAGGATGTGTAAGCGTGACGGAAAACGACTCGAAGCGAAAGAAGCGGGCCCCACTAATTTGTAACGGATTGAGTGCGCTTACGTGTCAAGAAAGCATGCAAATAATGTTTGCGTAGTTGAGCTCCGCACGCGACACCTGCACTTTGCTTGCCTCACACATATATATATATATATATATATATATTTTTTTTTTTTTTTTGAGGAACATATATATATATATATTTATAATATGTTTTTTTTTTTTGGTAAATTATATTTATAATATGTTAATTATAAATAAAAATATTTAATTAATTAATTAAATGATACCCTTATTATTTACATTTAATCTTTTTAATTTTAAAAATTTTACATTACTACTCGTGTTATTCTAAATTAGAATGTAAAATATTTTTTAAAAAATTAAAATTTTAATACGAGTCAAAAATTGATTTAACTTGGACCCAGAAACAATATTTTAGTTAGTCAAATTCTTTGACTTTTTTTTTTTTTAGTGAATAGAGAATTATATATCATCAGGCTCATCAGTCTTAGGCAAAACAATAGTTCCACCCCTGTCACATAGCATATAGGGGAGATGGTAGTAACATCAAGTTTACCACTAACATTACAAAATCTAGCCCAACTAGCCAAGTTATGGGCACACCAATTACCATCACGGTAAGCAAAATTAATGGACCACAAAATATGATTTTTCAAAAACAGTTTCCCAATATCGGTGCTCTGTTTTGCCCTCCAGTCTTGAGCATGATCAACACCATGCAACGCCAGCACAACATCAAGAGCATCTCCTTCAAATATGGCTTAATCCATCCTCATATCGGAGGCAATACCAAAAGCTTGGATAGCCACTTCCATTTCCGCACAAAAGGAATTACTAGAGTAGAAGCGGTTGATCCAAGCTCCTAGAACACTGCCACAATGATTTCTAAGGACTACCGTTGTAACCGCAAAATTGTCACGGAAGGAAGCATCAAAGTTGAATTTGAAATGGACAACCATTCAAATTTCAATTTTACGAAAAAGAAGTGAAAAGTAAAAAATTTATGAATGAAAGATTAGTATATAGACAGTAACATTGTCAAGTGTGCTTGTGATCGAGTGGTCAGTAATCACACTCTTTATCTGAAAGGCGGGAGTTCGACACCCAACTCAGTCATAGTGCTGTCAACCTAGTCATAGTGCTGTCGAATCCGAGTGTAGATTATTCGGGTATAACTTAGACACCACACGAAAAAATAAATAAATAAATAAAAACATTTGAATAATATGTTATTTTCCCTTAATCTAAAGCATCAAAAATGAAAAAGACAGATCCTTACCTATGTGTAAGTTAAGCTAAGAAGCAGTCTAAACGTGGAGCATACCTTAAGATATATATGTATGTATGGCTCAACTTGCATTTTAATTTTTTTTTTTTAAAAAAAAAAATCATAACTTTTATCATGTATCAAATTCAAGACTTCTTATATCATAAGTGAGAGTGCTACCTATTGAGTTACGCCTTCTTGACTATCTTTTATTTTTATTTTTTGTTGTAATTAGAAGAAAAGGAAAACTATGGAAGAATGCAACTCATTTAAAAAAAAAATACGACCCACAAAAATCAAAAGATTCCACTATATTATATATATTTGAATAGTGAAAAGGTGATAAATTATTTGATTTGGCTTGCTTTACTTAGGTGTCTTAACCGACTTGCTAAGTAAGAAACTTAAATTTGACACATATCATGAATAATTTTATGTCGCAATTTCAAATATATGTTGTAGTATTGAGAGTCTTTCCTTATAAATTTCTCTTGGATTAGTAGATTAAAAAAAAAAATATATATATATATATATATATATATATATATATATATATATTTGTATAAACCTAGTTAATAGTTCTGGCATTGGGTTGCTTTCCTACGTACGTACGTAGTTTTATCAATTATTTTCTACATGCATAGCTGAATCGGCCTTTTAAAAAAGTTCCAAATTGCAACCCGAAAGGAAGAGCAAGAGTGGAGTGCCATTTTGGACTACGGCCACCCAGCTCAGAGATAGAGAGAAACCTCTCCAATTAAGAAACTTAATTAGTTTACATGAAAGCAGCTTGTTGCTTTACAAGTTTGGAGTTCCAAACATATGAAAGAAGAAATGAGTATTTAGATAGTGTTTTTTTTTTTTTTCTTTTTGATAGATAAGAGTATTTAGATAGTTTCTTTTAAAAACAATTTAATTATAATATATCTTGTACCACATTGAAAAATAAAATGAATGTATAGTAATATATAAGATTACTGGCATAAATTAAAATTATAAAAACAAATTCATAAGCCCACTAAATCATTTATAAAGGTCCGCCACAAATCGGAAGAAAAAAAGATATATATTTATATATATAGAAAAACAACCCACAAAAGCAGTCCTTGTATATGATGGGCCTTAATCTGTGGCCCATTAACACAATGAATTTGGGCTTTTTAATGGGCTAAAACCTCTTTCTCTTCAAAATGATCAGCAAAAGGCACCCTCAAAACCTCAGGCTTTTCTGACCCACATATATATATATATATATATATATAAAAGCTTAAATACATACAGCGGTACTTTCTTATCACATCCCAATATTTTCAAATAAATCTTAATATTTTTTTTAAAAAAAAATTCTAGTATAAGAAAATAAAATTACAAAAATAAAATTATATTATAGTATCCAATGTTCTAAAATATATATATATATATATATATATATATATATATATATAAAGAAAGAGTCCAATCGAAATCAACGTGCTTGTAGCGAAGGAATCGTTGAACTTTGACAAGAACAAAGGTGAGCATTGACAGCAAGAAAACGTCTAGAAGCTCATCCGACTTCATTGACTTGTTTCGCAGTCGCAGAAGAGTTGCTCTCTTTTGAATTATCAATAAACCAACACATGGGTGGTTGGATCAGTTGGAAACTCCAATAAGTAGATCTCAATTTCAAGGATTCAAATCCTTCCTACTTTAATGGTTTTACAGAGGATTATATATATATATATTAAATGATTTTTAAAATAAATTAATTCTTTTAAGAAATAATATATATATATATATATATAGATACAATAATTATATGTATATATATAAATTGAAAGAGAGGAGCGGATAGTGGTCAATGAGATCACATGAAAGCATGTGATCTCAGAAAAAGGGAAAAAAGTCGTTGCTAAACATAGTTGTACGGTGACGAAAGTACGGTACGACCCCACAAAGTCACACGTTCTTTCTGTCAACTTGATTGGTGTGGGCCCTACCTCATGACTTCTCTCTGAATCCTTAGTCAACAACGTATCCGACTTGCTCCTTGGCCTACGTCCTTTTTCGTGCTTCCAATCTTTCACATATTATACAATATTTTTATTTTCTTTTATAATATATATAGATTATATCCATAATTTTATTGGTGGTAGGTTCTCTCTCTCTCTCTATATATATATATATATATATATTTTAAAATCAAAGATAAAAAAATAATAAGACCAAATGTCAGTCAAAAATTATTTCTATTTTATTAATGTAAAATTTTTTTTTTGTTGGCAATTCCCTTATACTTTTTATATTATAAATAAAGAAAAATATTTTTTTTATTAAAAATAATAATTATATAAGTAAATGGAGACTCCAATTTTACATAGTCTTCTTCTAGAATGACTATAAAAAAAAAAAGAAATTAATTAATTTAATTAGATCATCTTTTACTTAAAATTTTCAGTCTTACCGATATATTTTACAGTTTAATTCATCATTTTTTCTTGACATTTAAGATATATGTAATTAAAGTCAAGAAATATGAAAAAGGAAAGAAAATATTGCCAAACCATCTCTATCGCCCATTCATTTGTTTCTATCTGAAAAAGAATCTTTTACTCCGTGTTGTCTCGAGAACCATTTGCTAATATAAGATATATATATATATATATATATATATTTGTAAAAAAACATAATGGAAAATTCTAATTATACTTAATTTTTATTCTTTTTTTAAAAAAAAATTAAAAAAATCGATTTGATTTAAAATTAATACCAATTATTGAAAATGATTGTCATTTTAAAACTGAATAGACATATATCATAATTTCATACTGCAATTTCAAAGTATGAAATGGAAAGCCGCTGACTAGTTGTTCCATTATTAATTTTTTTTTTTTTTTTTTTTTTTTTTATATTGTTCCATTATTAATTATGAGAATGACAATGAAGAAATAAATAAAATAGAATAGAATAGCATTAAAATTGATGTAATTGGCACGACTAATATCATTATTTATCAAAGAAATTGCCTGGAAGCCTCCTTCGAGGTGGCGTTGCTTGACTACCTTTTCAAGTCTTATCTATCCAGACTAATCTTTTACGTGTCAAACAATCCCGGCCGGCCGTAGTTCTTGACCCATCCAACTACAACGTTTTGATTCTTTCTCATTTCCGTCTTCATCAATCTTACTCCAAATTTAAATAATGGCTAATTAGTTTGTATTGAATTAATAATTACTTTTAGATATAAAATAATAGTATAATAATAATAATAATAATAATGTCACAGAATATTTGAACCAATGAATAAATATTTCATTAAAATCGATCGAATACATACATCATCTCATTGCAATTTTTGGCTAATTTAACACATAATTTATAATATGAATTACACTGAATACAAAATGATACACTGCTCCTTAGTTGTTCTCTTTTTGCTGTATTTACTGAACTTCATAGAAAAAAAAAACAGAACTAAGGAATGAATATTATATGTACTCTAAGTATACATACCCCCTTCCTTTCCCCATATGTATGATCAAAACAAAAAATTATGAACATGTTAATTACTCTCTCACCTCACCCCGGCACACCTAAAACATGTATAAGAAAAAAAAAGCTAATGAATTAACACATGAGGGGTACCAAAGATGAAAATTCTTAATATCTTGTTGCTACAGGTTGTATGGTATTATTATTCAGTTGTTGGTTTCTTGTCGTTGTTGTTGGTGGGATGAGAGTTACCAATAATGGAAGTGATGGCTGCTGCGAGAGCTGCCGTGAAGTTAGGATCGGCAGTGATGGCGGCCGTGGCAGCGCTCAGGGTGTCAGCAAAAGAAGTGTGCTGTTGCGGTTGGTGGGAATGGTGCGGTAACTGTGCTGCTTCATTAATATTCTCAGGCTGGGAATGAGATACTTGCAGACCCGAGAATTTTGATTGGTTACTATATAATGCTTGACCGAATATTTGTGCCACGGAGGATGACATGTTCTGAGGGTGGTGGGGTAGTGGTGCAGCAGCAAATGGTACTTGAAATTGGTTTTGGGGTTTGTGAAACTGTAATGGATTAGCATTCTGAGTAAGATCTAGTGTAACTGTCGGAAACGGGGCTGAGGCTGATATTGTAGCCATGTTCGGCGAACAAGGAAGAATAGCTCTTGCTAGAAAATTAGGGTTCATCAACCCATCTCCACTTGACATGGAACCAGAAAGAAGCATATTTGCTGCCGCTGATGTTGTTGATGCCATGGCCATAGCAGCCGGAGGTAGTGGATGGTTGTGAGTACCTTCGTATGTCGTTATAAGAATTGTTCTGTCCTCAGCACACCTTTGTACCTATACAAAGTTCATAATCCCTCTTCCTTAGTTTTTTTTCTCAAAAATTTTCATAGTTCAAAATAAAAATGATAGAATTACATACTTGTTTGCGCACTGGACAACCAACAGCCATGGTACATCTGTAATAAGCTCTTGGACATGGATTACCCTTCGCCATCTTTTGTCCATATTTTCGCCATTGACATCCATCAGTTATCTGTGTAATAACATATGCAAGTCGATTTTCAGTAAATGAAAATAGTTTTCTTCTCATGCAAGCAATCAATTATCTTTGTATAACTTCTTACTTACCATGGGAGCTTCTGATCGAGCACGAACAGAAACACGAGCTTTTCTCATGGTAGCATCAGCACTATTATCAATGACGACTTTAGAGTTGAAATTGGAGTTGTTCAATTTAGAAACCTTATTAGGATTCCATCCCTCGGATTCTGGACTATCATCCCTACCCATAATACCTTTATTTTTCTGTAATTCCATATTATTGTTATTTAATGATCCAGAAATTGTTCTCTCTCCAGATGAAGAATGCGAATGAGATAGCTCCTCCATTAATTCGGTCGTGCCCGTGCCAGTCGGGGCCAAGTCCATAAATTGTCTGGGAACTACGTCGTTTTGATCTTCTCTAACTTTCTTCTCAACTACCTAAAAGATTCAGAAAATTAATTAAGCATATTAATTATATCATTTGTTTTTCACATCTACAAAAAAAAAAAAAAGAAAAAAAAAGAAAATTACCTCATGATTTTCTGAATGTTCTGGTTTTGCGTTCTGTTGCTGTTGTTGTTGTTGTTGTTGCATCAGTGTCACAAGATGCATTTGGAGAGTATTATAATTGGTAGTAACCTGCGATAGCATCTCTCTTAACCTTTGATTTTCAGTGTTCATTTTCTTCAACTCGATTTGCAGTTGAGCCATCTTAAAAAAATAAAAATAAAATAAAATTTAATAACCAATTAATTAAGGATGTCTGAAAAAATTAACTCAAAATCATTAATTCATGAGATCCCAATAACGAACTTACCTCAACTTTAGCTCTCTTATCTTCAACCTCCGAGGAAATCCCATCATCTACAGTTGACTGATCGCTACCGGTATGAGCAGTTGTTACAAGTTGCAGGCCAGTCTATATTGGGAAAAACAAGAGAAAGTAAGAAAATGAACCATCAAAACACGTTCTTTAAAGAAAAAGGGACAAAAAGAAAAGAAAATTTTTCCATGATTCCAAGGTACTTACGTTAACATCCAAATTCGCCCTCGTACTACTTGTTTCTCTGTTACAATAATCTTCTTTCTTAACAACAATATCGTGATTTGCTCTCTTACTTTCAGAGAAGAAGAAGTCAACTTCACCGGCAACCGGCCTTTTTTCACCGTCCGGCTGTGAAGAAGTTTCGGGCTGAAGATGATGATGATCTTCTTTATGATTCTGATTAAGCAAGTAGTCGGTGGTGGTGGTGGACGGAAACATGCTACCCTTTCCGGGATTGAGCCTAGGACTTAAATTGAAGCCAAAAATTGGCCTATTTCCAAAGAAGCCAATTTTATCAGAATTTTCAAGGGCAACGGCCCATCCTTTGTCCATAAATATATAAACAAAGAAAGCAAAACACACCAAAGACTAAAATTCTTTCAGCTGAAACTTTTAAGTGAAATTAAAGGAAAATTAATATTCTAGAGAGAGAAAATGAGATGCAAGAGTCTGAAGTCTTTTACAGGTAAAATGTGGAGGGATATAAAAAGGGGTTTGAAGGGAGAAGACTGTGCCCCAAGTTTTGATAATATTACGTCAGGTGGTGCGTCAGAAATTTGCGAGGTGGCATCATTTTTCAACTTTTTATTTCACATGAAGGTGAGGAGAGGGATTCTTCTTCTGTATTTCGTCAAGACTAAGTTTGACTGCGATTTTAAAGAAAAAGAAAAAAGAAAATGGAAAGTAAAAAAAATAAAGAAAGAAATCCACCAGCCCGAAGGGTGCGGCGCGTTCCACGTGATGAAAATGAAAAAGGTTAGACAAAGTCAACTGATTTGACGGACGAGCTTTTGGGGTTAGAGAACTGGCTGACGATTGACGAATGAATGAGGTATTTATGTACTTTAGTAGAAGTAATTGTATTTTGAAAATTATTTACCAAAAAAATTTATTTTGAAACTTTATTGTACATATTAATCGATTTTTTTTTTTTTGTTTACGTATCCGATATCCGAATTTATATGAGTCGACTAATTCGGATTCGATGACTTGAAATTAGGAGTCCGCTTAACAACTCCCCAAACTGCTGGATTCGAATTTTTTTTTTTTTTATCCATTCAATATTTGTCTCTCAAAATCACTCTGCAAGAAAACCCCAAATTGACAAATCTATTGTACCATGTTAAAGAAATATCATTCTCTTTATGATTTATAATATGCCAATAAATAAATAAATATATATATGACAAAAAGATTATTAATCGTAATCAAATAAGACTCTAATCTAATCAAATATAAATTTATTAATTTTAATTTTTCTTTTTTTTAAAAAAAGAAAAAAGTGTGGGACCTAAAGCTAAGGGTATGTTATGTTTTGTTGATGAGTGTTTGCACGCACGGCCACTAAAAACACGTCTAAGGAGATGTATCAGGTGTTGACTGTTCTTGATTGACGATTAGTTGGTTTTTGGCTCCCGGGTGGCACTCCATTTTTTTGCTAAAAATATATTTTCAAGTATTCTTTTGTCTAACTGTATTATTATCTTTAATTTAAATTTAGTTATTATAATATTTTGTTAAGATTTTAAATTAGTTATTATTATTTTTTTTTATGGAATTAGTTATTATTATAATAACTATTAAATATAATAGTTTTAAATTATTTTTTTTTTAAAAAAAAATTATTACATTTCAAATTTTGAATTTAAAAGTCTTCAAATTCAAAATATATATTCAACTATATTTGTTTTGCCGACATGACGGATAATCAATATATATATATATATTTTTATTATGTATAACTACGAGGATCATCAATTTATAGTCTTTAAAAAACTAATTTTTATTTTATTTATTTATTTGAGGCAATTAGTTTTTCAACAGCATGACTCTGCTCTGGTCTTTATTAGCAGCTATTGTGGAAGAATTTTTATTTTCTTTTCCTTTGTTCTTTCCTGTCTGTTTCTACAAGAACAAACATTTTCCCCCTTTATACTGTTGCATTGCCTGCTACTACTTAAAATAAAAAAAAAAATACTTCAAAACTTACTAAAATATTCTCACACAATTCACCTTTTAAATAAAGTTAGGAGCAGCCACATAGTATCATTTTTAAAATGTTTTATTTTAATCATATAATATATATTTTTTTTTAAAGGAAACGTTCTTCTAAAAATGAATAAATTTAAAAATTTACTAAAATATATAATATGAAGTGTATTATTATAATGTTTGATATTATACAATATTTTAAATTTTTTTGAAACATTATAATAAGATATTTAAGTTAAGGATATACAAGATGTTACAAATTAACCATTCAAATTTTATCTAATTGGTGATATATATATTATGTTATTTATCTATATCTTAGATTTTTTCTTGACTTTCAACTGAAGTCAAAATCATCATCTTATAGATAAATTTTATATATATAAATCATTCTGAAATTATATATATTATTTAAAATTATAAACTTGGGATTATTAAAGATTTTGATATTAAAAGTTTAAATTTTTCAAATGCTGCACCAAACATACGTAAACTGTTTGTTCTTTTCCATAAACTCCAACAATTTGGCCAATTAGATTATTCTTTATTATAATAAATAATATTAAATAAGAAAATTAAGATATTAATTAATATCTTTCTACTTCCATTTAGATTAATCGTGCAAGTAAACAAATCTGGATATATATATATGTATATATATTAAAGTGATGGATTTAGTGAAACCCATAACTAATGAGTATGAATTGGCCGTTGCCGCAAGAAATTCCATTAGGCAAATTAACATGCTTTCATTTCTAATCTCACACGGACGCAGGAGATGAAAAGTTACTTGTTCTAAGTGCAACGAATTCGGGATCCAAGACAAAACAAAAAAGTTTTAACTCGAGAAACAAGTGTAAAAAAAGGGTTTTTTTTAATAAAAGTTCGACACAACTTAACTTGACTTGCCTCTAGTTTAATTGAATTCAAAATAAATTATAATAATATATATAAAGAGTTGACTGAGATTTGGATTGACTAGTTTGTACCAACTCCCACGTGGCTTACTTCTGAACGTAGAAAAATTGTGCATGATTAGGTTTAATTGGACCATCAACCTCCTTGTACAACAACTGCAGCTGCAGCTTATGACTTTTGAAAAGGAACTCCTTCGTATGGAAGAAGCCTTGCAATTCTATTCTCCATTTTTACATTTTTTCCCAAAAAGTATTAAAGTTGAGTTTCTTTTTTTCTTTTTATTAAAAAAATTTAAAATATTTTTGAATTTACATTATATAGTACTATCAAAATCCATATGATCAGGTAAAGATCGAAATAGATTTCCTTGCATGGAAGACGCTTTTGATCTTGTTATGTACATGTTAGATAAACAAGAATGACATACGTATCCGAGGTATAATCGATGATCATATGTATGTATATACCGTGTCTTTTCCTGTTCTGTAAGTTACATGGATGGTTCCTTGACATTAATTATGGACTGCCCAAACTTTTTCTTTTCTTTTCTTAATTTTTGGTTTGGTTGTTTGTCAAAGAACGTTGGCTTGCGTTCCATACTAATCTACTGCTACTGTAGTAATAAAGTTCAAAATGGTTTCTACAAATTTCAAACATTTCCAAGACCGACAAACTACTATCGCATTCATATTTTGAAATTATATATATATATATATATATATGTATGTAGAAGCCAAAATAACCTTATCATTCGCTTTCAACATTTTGGCTAAGTTTGGCATCAAAATTCAATTTTTATTTTTATTTTCTTTTCCCTTTAGCTTTAATTATATTAATTACTAGCTAAGCATTTAATACCAACTACGCATGCCAGTTGGTTTTTCAATTTCTTGAATAACTCAATTGCTTGACTATACGCTAGCTGAACAAGCCATCTTCACCGGGACAATGACAATTAAGAAAGAAAAAGTGTATATAATATATATATATATATATATATATATATATATATATATATATATATATATCTTAATGTATCCAAATCAAGAAAGTTGTTTTCATGACTAAAAACATTTCCATGCAAGGAGCCATAATAGTCAAGCTCTCTTATCAGCGTAGAAATTAATTTTTCTCTTATAAAAAATTGAGTTGCAGATGCCATACGTACTTACGTTCTAACAAATTAACCTGATTTTAATATATATATATATATATATATAGTGTCTCTTTGTAGTTTTTTCTTGAGAAAGTAGCGACCTTTTTACAATTTTAATGCTTTCGAGAAGTAAAAATCACATCATGATTCATGACATCGACTGTACGTCCGCAATGGAAAAAAAAAAAAAAAAAAAAAAATCAAAGGCTGCGTCATTTGAGATGGACTCGGAGAGACGGAAGTATTCACAACTATGTTTTCATTACCTACTCCACATTTTTTGAAGGTAGTGTGTGTATACATACATAGATATATATATATATATATATTATATTTGCATGCGCACGAATTTGAAAGTGTAGCGTCTGTTGAAAAGGAAATAAAATTGAGAGCGAAGAATAAGAATAGCGTATGTACGTGGAATCTTGAAAACCCTAAAAGAGATTATTCAAGAGCTAACGTCATCCTACACCGGTCGGAACACACATATATATATATACATATGTCCGTGTAGCCGGAAAGAAAAAAAGGAAAAGAAGTTCAGGGAATTTAATTATGAACATGGAAAAATTCTGAAAGAAAAAGAAAGAAAGGGGAAGGAAGCTAATATTGGAAGAAAGCAGTCAAGAAACGTGAATCACGTAGGCAGAAGGAGACGAGATAATTAATTCTGGGGAGAGCTGTAAAGTTGAAATTTGGAAGCATGGCGAGTTGGACCAAATGGTCTAAACCTAGAAAAACAGTAGACTTCTTAATTTCCTCACATGGTGGTGATGGTGCCTGTGTTTATAAGTCATATATGTCGAAACTCCTCAAAGATACCTTTCACACGCATTAATATTAATTTCACACCAAACAGGCATAACTTAGTCAGTAAAAAAAATAATTAGCGAATTCGAATTATCGTAAAACAAGTTAGAAATTAGTCTAACCTAAGAAAGATTAATATGAAAAAAAAAAAAAAAACTTATTATTTCACACATGCAAGATCAATTAATTAAGGAAGATGGTAGGTGTCACCATTTTTCTAAACTTTTATACAATGTTCTGTGTGGACTGTGGGCGCTACCAGAAAACCCTTTGATGTTTTCCATTTTTGATCTATATATATATATATATATATATATATACACACGTACTTGACATTACCATCTCGATTTTTTTTTTTTTTTGAGTTTTTTTCCAAGAATTAGTTAGAATTGATATACATAAATCTTCTTTATGATCACATCAAATGGCGCCCTTTGTCAACAATTCTTTGTCTTTTTCTAGAAATATTCTTCTTGCCATGAAGATAAAAATGGCAGTCTGACCATTACTAAAACGGAACAAATTAGCATCTCCTACCGAAGATAACAGCACTATAATAAGAAGTTTTACTTTTTTAGCAGGAAACATTGACCATATCATGGTCTCTTTTTTTCATTGGATCCCGTAACTTAGAGTTTTTTCAAAAAAAGTGGACTATTTATATATATATATATATACTTGGCGAAATTTGCAATCTTCCAACAAAAAAGGAGAAAAAAAAAAAAAAAGAGAGATCGAGAAAGCATGAGAGATTTGCGATAGTTCTGCATGCATGAGATCTTATAAGACTTGCATATGTACTTAGTTAAAGCTGTTCTTATAATACGATTGCAGAGAACATATATAGATATTTTGATAAATAACTTTGGTAAGAATATTGTTCATCAAAAAAAAAACTTTGGTAAGAATGTTCATTTTTATTTATAGGGTAAACTATCCTTATGACATCTCTTAGATGCCAAAATTCACGTTTAACACCTCAAACAATTTTTGTTAACAAAATGTCCTCCAAGATTTAAAACGTTTCACTACATGCCCTTCTGTCAAGTTTGACCGTTAGTCAACAATTTTTACTGTTTTGGGCAGGACATTTTTGTCCATCACTTAAAAAAATAAACCTAATTTTTATAAATGTTAATTTTATAATGTTAAATAAAATAAAACTTAAAACCCTAAATTTTCTCTCTCTCTTATTCTTCGCACCGATACACCCCCAAATTTCGGACTTTTCTCTCTCTCTTCTTCTTCTTCTTCCATGGCTGCACTAATACACCCAAAATTATGATTTTTCTCTCTCTTTTCTTCCTCTTCTTCTCACTGTTACACCCCAAATTCCAGACTTTTCTCTCTCTCTCTCTCTATTCTTCTTCTTCTTCCGCGGCGGCACTAATAAACTCAAATTCTGAATTTTTCTCTCTCTTCTTCTTCTTTCATGGCTACACTGATACACCCCCAAATTCTGACTTCTTGGATTCTTTTATTCTTACTCAACTCCATTTGCTCTTTCTTCCCACTTTCCAGTTTTTCGGATCCGGATTCAAGAATGGGGATGGCTTCTCCTGCTCTGCAAACCCCTTTCCAACATCCTTAATTATCTCTCTTGTTGTTTGTCATCTTCCATTAATTGCTCTACTTCATCTCTATTTATTGCAAAATTATCGCAACAAGAAGGATGAGAGCTCGAACCGATTGGGAGGGTCTCACTACGGGAGAACATTGTTTTAGAGACAAAAATTTTGAGTCGATCATTATTTGTCTCTAAATAGAGATAAAAGGGAGATATGTTTGAGACAATTATTAATTTCGAAATTTTGAATAATATTAGAGGTTTATTTAGAGTCAAATATTATCGTTTCTAAAATTAATTTGTCTCTATAACGTTTCTAGTCAAATACAAAATAGAGACAAATCCAATGTTGTCTCGATCACAACTCTATGTAGAGTCAACCTAGTTATTAAAAAAATTTGTCTCAAATAATAGTGACTAAATGGAGTCTAATAAAGTTTGTCTCCTTTTATTTTTTAATATTAGAGACAAGATAGAGGCAAAATATTTTTCGTCTCGGTGGTGGGAAAAATATTAGAGATAAATGCGAGTTTAACAACGTCGTCTCTATGCTAATTTGTCTCTACTACTCAAGAATATGATATATCATTCTAATTGGCCCGATTTATTTGACACAAAGTAGAGACCGATATATCAACTCTAAAATAAATGAAAAAATTAGAGTCTAAATTTATTTGTCTCTAAATTTTTTGATACTAAAATAGAGTTTATACTACCTAGTTCTAGAAGAAAAATGATATAAACATATTGTTTCTATTTGGACTCAAAATTAGTGCCACTAGCGATATCTCTATATTGTCTCTATCATCAAAGTTAGAGACAACATTAATCAATGATAGTCGAATTTTAACAATTACAATAATTTTTAAAAATATATTTTAAATAACTTAACTAAGCCTTCTTTGTCCTTAAAATAGTTTTAATTATTAAAAAATTAATTTTTAATACACAAACTATAATATTTAGATGGCATAATACTAATTATAAATTTTATAGTATCAAAATATCAATTTTAGTAATACGGAATTTGCTTTCGGTGCAATATTAACATATGTTAGTATCAACATATGAGGTTTCAATAAAACAAATTTTTAAAAATTTACATTGATTACTTGAATTGTAAAAATTATTCTTTTAAAATATTGATCAATTAAATAAAAATATTTATTTTATTATACTAAAAAAACATATGGTGGCTCAACATGGTGAAACAAAATTCCTTTTATGTGTATATATATTATAATTTATTATAATATTCATTTGGATAATATTTTCTATACACAAAGAAAAAGTTAAATTTTGATAAAAATTTAAAATTAATATTTTTAAAATTTTTGAATATTTGAATTTAAAATTTTTATAACTAAATATTATAAATATAATTAACACATCTAAAATTTTTAAAAGTAATTTATTGTCATATTTTGGCTTTTTTGTTTATTAAAAAATAAAACTAATGAAATATAAAATTATAAAATAAATATAAGTTAATGTAAAATTTGTTTAGAGTCGTTAAATTTTGCATTTATATCTTAGTTATTATTCTATAGATAGTTTTTCTATTTTAAATATATATATATATATATATATATATATTAACATTTTATAGACAATCTTTGGTAAATAATAAAGTAATTTTAACATTGATTGACAAAATATATTATATGCTACATTTCAGTTTCATGTTAATTTAAATTTTATCAAAATAAATCCTATTATCATTTATTAAGCTAATATTTTAATTTATTTTGTATAAATTCTATTAATTACTCAATATTAATAATTTAGTTTATATATATATATATATATATAATGAAATTATAACTACATTGAAAAATAGAAAAAAAAAAAAAAAAAAAAAAATTTAATATTTATTATTTAACACTAGTAAGAAATATATTCAAGCTGTTTTATAAAATATATCTTTCAACAAAATTATAAAGTATATAATTTTTAAAATAATACTAATAATTTTATTAATATTAAGTTAATATAACTAGTTTTAATATTCAGAATTATAAAACTGACAATGTACATAATTTTTTATTAAATTACTAGATAATGTATTAAAAGATTATGAATCATATTTTAGCATATAAAAATAAAATTTATAATTTCAATATAATAGTTTAAATATAATATGAACATGATGCTCATCACATAAAATACAATTCTTATAATATATATAATTAATTTATAAATAAGTAATTTAATTTGGATAAATATTTTTCTTTAAAAAAATTATAACTAAATTATGATACAAATTTAAGATGGACTTTGTTTTTTAATTTGAATATAATGAATTTGAACTTTTTATAATTAAATATTAGAAATATAATTAACTCATCTAATCTTGTGATGAAAGTTTACTGAATTTTTCTAATAAACAAGATTAGTTAATATAACTTGAATTCAAGATCAAATATTTTTTAAAAGAATAGAAAATAAAATAAAATAAGCAAAATCAAATACTACTAAAAATAAAATATAAAGTTTTGAAAATTAAATTATCTGAAAAAGACGTAGTATATATATTAATCAATTCATAAGAATATAGTGTATTAAATGTATTTTTTTAGAAAAGAAATGTATTTAATATTTATAAAAATCATATTTATAAATAATTAAAATAATTAACTAATTAATTGCTTTATGTTATTACAAGAATTTAAAAAATTCAATTATCAATTAATTATTATTAATAATTTTAAAAGATAAATATCAATAAAAAAAAAAAAATGAAGTCTTTATACGTAAATAATATACTATATATATATTTGGTAATACTGTAAAATAGTTTAGGGATTTTGGCTGTTTTGTTATCATTTTAGAGTCCAAATCAAAAGAGATTTTTATCTTTAAGCATATATTATTTAAAAAAAAAAAAAAAAAAAAATACCCCACTTCTTAAAAATTTAAACCACTTATTTCTTAAAAACCCATTATTTGTGCAAACTAAGTCAAGCACGAGAATCATTCAAAGATTTCAAAAGAAATCGTGCTTTCTCCACAATCGTTCAAACTTACATCTAACCAGGGTAATTATTTTTATTTTGTATAGTTTCATCTTTGTGAATTTCAAAGGATTATACCTATTTCTCTTTTTTTTAGATTAAAGGTGAAATTGTTTACTTCATTGATCAACATTGGGGGTAAAATTTCTATTGAGGTTAGACGTCAATTAACTTTTTCGTTTTTATGTGTCTTCTTCTTCTCGTTTCATGTCAAAATATAATATTACTAAGTTGTGCTTCCCGATATAAATCACTTATACCAGTGATCACTACTTATAACGAGTGATCTATTGTTCGGAAATTTCTATTGTTAATTGGTATTTCCATTGATTCATAATTGTGCAAGAGTTAATACTATTTATAATATTGTGCATCTAAAATGTTTCCTTGAAAGCCCACTTGTTTCTTCTGTTGAATGTGAAAGTTGTATTATTAGTTATTGATTAATTTTTAAATGAGCTAACTTGTTATAGATTTCTCAAATTTAAAATTGAGACCTTTTTAGTTTCTTTTGTTAAGTATCTATAGTAGATGCATTATATGACTTTCACTAAAAATTTGTTAAGCTTTTTTATTCACTTGGCCATTTATTTTACTACTTTTCTCCTAGGTAAAGATTGTTAAGCAAGAAATTAGAGTTTGGAAGCCTTCAAGCATCAGTCAAGAAATTATCAAATTTAGTTGATTAAATGAGCAAGTTGGACGTGGTTCCTTTATTCATTATGGAGAATCGAGATCTATTAATGGATGTATCATAGAACTTGTACAAGTTATATAATATATATATATATATATATATATATATATATATATATATTATTTATTAATTTTTTATTTCATTTTGTCAAACTTTATCAAGCTTTTAATTTATCTTTTATATGATTTTTTATTATATCTTTAATTTTTTTACAGAATATTATATGATTTAATAATTATATCATAATTTGTCTCTAATTTGTAGTCTCTAATACTTGTCTCTTTTTTTTGTCTCTATATTTGCTCAATATAAAATATTCATAGAGACGGATGAAAGTCTCTATTACACCATAATAGAAATTATAAATCTATCTCTAATTTATCTCTAATATTTTGACTCTAAATTATCTCCATATTATTTCAAAATAGAGTCTATGTGGAGTCAATATAAACCGTCTCTATAATCGAGACAAATTTTTTTCAAAAAATAAATATTGAGTCACAATAGAGACAACAAAATATGGAGACAAAACAAAAAGACTCCATTTTACATTATATCATAAAAATAATTAGAGACAAACTAAAATCAAATAGAGATAAATTATATTTGTCTCTATTAGTTAGAGACAAAATAAAAAAATTCGTCCGCGCCTTAGAGACTCCATGTTTAGAGACGAATAACATGTTAGTCTCCACTTTGTCTCTAGTAATAATTTAGAGACAAAATGTATTAATTAGAGACAAATTTTAGCCATCTCTAAAATCATGTTCTCCCGTAGTGTCTACTCTCCTTAGTGAAATTATTTGTCAATTTTTTTTTTTCTTTTAATGGATTTAATAAATAATTGAGATTGTTGAAATTTTTGTGGGGGTAAGAACAGGGGTAGGATGTGGTGAAGAATGAAGAAGAAAAATGGTGGAGGAATTTATTGACTAATGTTGCCGGTCACTGTCGTAGTCACAGGCGGCAGCAAGCGTCAAAGGTGGAAGAGAAGAAGAAGGGAGGGAGAAGAATTAAGAATTTTAGGTTTATTTTTTTATTAATGGAAAAAAAGTCCTTGCCAAAAACAGTTAAAATTACAAAATTAACCTCTATAAAAATTAAAGTTTATTTTTTAAAGTAATGGACAAAAATGCCCCTGCCCAAAACAGTAAAAATGATTGACTAATGGTAAAAAATATGACCTTACGGTCAAACTTGACGGAATGGCATGTAGTGGAACGTTTTAAATCTTGGAAGACACTTTGTTAATAAAATTTTTTTGAGATGCTAAACCTAAATTTTGGCATCTAAGGGGTGTCACAAGGATAGTTTACCCTTATTTATATTATAATTGATGAAAAATAATAGCAGATAATTAAATTTATTTATACAAAATTTTTAAGTTGCACCAGTGGTCTAGTGGTAGAATAGTACCCTGCCACGGTACAGACCCGGGTTCGATTCCCGGCTGGTGCATTGGGTATTTTTTTTTTAATTAAATCTTTTTTCATTCACTGTCTCAAGTGTGTGCCCTTTTTGGTAGAATGGGCCGTCCTTTTGAACTAAGTTAAATTGATGGGTGGATGGGAAAGATTCTGGTCATTTCTTAAAGGGCTTCATTCTTTTTCGTGTAGGTATATCATCTAGGCCCGTTAAAACCCATTCATGAAGATCCAAATAAGACTCTAAATCCATCCTGAAAAGCCCAAGTTATCATTGCTATTATTATTATCTTTTTCCTCATGGCATAGATTGAGAGTTTTGATACTGGAATGGCAGGTAAGAATCAAGATGATGTCTTTTCTTGAATAAGAGTTGAATTATATACTTTTTTATTAGATCATCTATAGTATTTACAGTGTGTTTTTCTATTTTGATAAGTGAACAACTTTATATAAAAAGTTAAACTAACATGTCCTAAGATTTTTTTTCTCCCTCTCTAAAACCCTCCCTCCTCAAAACCTCCAGCTGCCTCTCCTTTTAGCTTCCCTTCCCTCTCCGGCCAAGGGAGAGCTTTTAGCTCCGGCTAAAACTCTCTCTTGGCCGCGAGATCACCATTCTCTCTCTCTTTTTTTTTTTTTTTTTTTTTTTTTTTTTTTTTTATTGTTTTTCCTCTTATTCTTTTGTGTTTTCGGTTCGTTGTTGTTATTGTTGTTGTTTGTGGTTTTTTTTTCTTCTTCTTTAGTTTTCTTGCTTCTTTTCACCTCTCAAATGCATAGTTCTTTACTGATATATAGATATCAGTTCTTTTTTCTTCTTTTAGAAGAAAAATTTGTTAAACCCGGTCGTTTAGATTTGGACCCTTTGTTCGTTTTTTATCTTCTTTTTGGGCATCTTATGAAATTTTTGATACGCTCGGGATGAATTAGGTTGTTGTTGAAGGAAGAAGGTGAAATCGAACCCTCAATGCAGCTGAGTTTTGTGTTTGGAAGTTGGAATTTTGAAGATCTAGATAGAAGCTTTTTTGTGTTTTTTGTTGTTTTGTTTCTATTTTGTTTAGTTTTATGTTTAGTATTTTCTGACTCACCTAATTTTTTTAGGTTGAATTTTTTATCTCCCCTTGGTATTTTGTTTTGTTACCCTGAATGATTTTAATTATTCAATTCTGTAATATTTTTATTTTTATTTAATAAAATTTCACTTAAAAAAAAAAATTTATATATATATATATATATATATATAGTATTATGTATGATAATATTATACAAATATATTTATTTTTATTTTATAAAAGTAAAAGCCAACAGAGCTAATATCATGAAGATGGAACAAAGTGTCCACTGAGAAAAGAAAAAGAAAAAGACAAAAAAAGTAAAAGTGAAAGGTGTTTATATATAAAAGGAACCTGCCCCCATTGATTCTTCTAAGTTAAAATTTTATTCATTAATCTTCTCCTCCATGATTAACTCTTGCTGAAACATTCCTGAACTATTCACAGATCTTTCTTCATCATCATTCATACCATCTTCATAATTCCTTGCATCAGACTAATTAATAATTCTTGGCTTCCACACTATTGTTCCTCCACTCTCATTATCATCAGTACTGCTACAAGTTTCTTCTTCTTCTTCTCACTACTTTACTTTCATTTCATAATTTCTTCATAGGTTCTGCAGAAGCTCAAGCAAAGCTCTGCAGAACATCTTGTGGTGATATTCCCATCAAATACCCTTTTGGTATCGATGATGGCTGCGGCAGTCCTTACTACAGACACATCCTTGTTTGTTCCAATTCAGGGCAAAATCTTGAACTCAGAACTCCTTCAGGAAGATATCCAGTTAAAAATGTCACTTATTCTGATCCTCATATTCTAGTTACTGATCCCTTCATGTGGAAATGCCAAGATGGTGAAAATTTTCGCCCCACTATGCCATTTAGTCTTGACATTAGCACGCATTTCACACTCTCAACTCAAAATGATTACTTGTTCTTCAACTGCAGTCATAAAGATGTCATAATGGAATCAAAGCCAATATTCTGTGAGCGATTTCCAGAGCAATGTGATTCAACATGTGACAGTTCTAGTTATCTCTGTAGGCACTTGCCTGAATGTGCATTTGCTTTGAGGGGAAGTTCTTGCTGCTCTTACTATCCAAAAGCAACTGAATCTTTAAGGTTGATGTTGAAGCACTGCACAACTTATACTAGTATTTACTGGAAAAATCTTGGTGTAACACCTCCTTATAATCAGATTCCGGAGTATGGGATCAGAGTTGATTTTGAAATTCCGGTGACTACTCGCTGCCTTCAGTGCCAGGATACTACTAAGGGTGCTGGAATCTGTGGTTTTGATACAGAAACTCAGAATTTCCTCTGTCTTTGCAAGAAGGGAAATGTCACAACTTATTGCAATGGTAATTATGGAGGGCCTTTTTTTTTTTTTTTTTTTTTCTTTTTTCCTTTAACCTTTGATACTTTTTATAACCTTTTATTAATGTCATCAATGTACAGATAACAATAATTCTGGGCATATGAGTTCAGGGGCTGTGGCAGGTGAGATATACTTCTGCTATAAAGGGTTCTCTCTGTTTCATGACCAAAAAAAAAAGTATACATTATATATATATATATATATATATATTTGTGTGTGATTGTTATGTTCTAAAATGTTACACATTTCTTGGACTGGATCAGGAACTGCAACTGCAGCTTCAGTAGCTGGTGCATTTGGAATAGGTGCTGGGGTATGGTACTTGAAGAAAGTGAGAGCAAAAGCTCCAGTAAGCCACGGCGTTCAAAGCAACGAGAATAGATTCTTTTGACTGCTTCCAGCATACTCGTATTCTTTACCTTTCCTTTTCCTTTACTTCACTTTACCATATTCTTCCTGTTCTTTATTAATTAATTACAACTGTTTTTCCTGTTTCCATTCTCCAATGGATTGCAATTTTTGAGAAAAAACAAATAGAGAACTGAACTTTTTTCTTCCGCGCATCTCATCTTTTTTATCTCCTTATTCTTCCCTTTTCAATCAAGCATACTTCAAATCTTAAGTATTCTGGATATGATGTAATAAAAAAAGGGACTAAATTGATCCAAAAACGAACTGATTAAGTTACATATTGATGAATCAAGATAGAAGTTTCCGTTCCTTCTATATGGTGTTCTGAGAAATTAAGGTATAAAAATGATGGACTGTGTTTAATTATGTATAGTAGTAAGAGATCATCTTGAGGAACATGGTTTATTAGGAATGCAGGGAAGAGGGCCTGCATTTGCTGTTAAAGCTGGTACTAAAGATCCATCAGCTACTGGAAAAGACTGAGACTTGGTGTAACCTGGTGCACAGCTTCCATATCCAGATTGTACAAAGTAAGCTCCGTTCATGAATTTGTCTCTGGAAGATCTCCATTTCCAATTCTTCCATCCTTTGCCAACTTCTCGCTTTGTAACCTGTGTAATTAATTATAATAGAGGCATTAATTCACGTTAATTAATTATCTAAAGATTCCTGCATTGATTGATTCTCTAATAATTTAATATTTATAGTTTTCTTACTTGTTTATGGTATGCATTATTAGGAGCCACGAAATAGTTTCCTTCACTGAAAATAGTTGGATTTGCACTCCCACCTATTGCATACATTTTCCATTCATCGTACCTATTGTTTGCCACGTGAGCATAGCCAAACCTCACCCTGCTTCCATGCATTGCATGCATCCAGTGTTTTTCAGTCATAATTAATATACAAAACGTACGTACATACCCAGAAATATCCCTTAATTAAAAAATATTATTGCAAGCAAGCAAACCTTGGCATCCTCTGGACAAGACCGGAGCCGAAACGGTTGAAAGCTACCGTCACTTTAATTGCTTTGTCTTCTGTGTTTTTATCATCATGTCCAAATAACATCACCTGATATATATATATAAAATCCATGAATATGTTATGAAACATAACTAAATCGATAATAATCTTACAAGAAGTAATTAAATAATTTATATATATAATACCTTATCGTGTTGGGTGAAGTAATTGTTGGAAATGGTAATGGCAGTGGAACCATGGATGACGTCAATAAGACCGTCTTTACTACGTGCAAGATAACAATGATCAATCCAAATATCAGACGAAGCAAAAATATCAATGGCATCACCATCTGAGCCATGACGATGTCCAGTATGATCAGTACTACTTTCCACAAGTCCTTCTTTCCCAGGCTTACAATCATGAATACTTATCCCATGTATAATTATATGACTAACACGTTGAATAGTAATGCACGGACCATAAGCAATCTCCACTTTAGCTCCTCTCCCATCTATGGTTTTATAACTGTTCATTATTAGCTCGTTCTTTAGCGTGATTACCATATCTCTGGCGAAAATAATCCAAAGCGGCTTTTTTTGAACTACACCGTAACGTAGTGTTCCTAGCTTGGGATTCGTCGGTTGGTCTGATGGATCAGTGACTACGTACGTTGCACCGTACTTGCCTCCGATTGCGTTTTTACCGAAACCAATGGCGCAATCGGCCAATGCGCGTCGATTAGCTGCCCAATTTGATTTCCTTCGCCAGCATGAGTCTATGATGTTCATGGTTTTCTGGGAGGAAGCTGCTGGACTATATTTGGCAGCGTGCAAAAGGGTTGTTGAAGTATTTGAGATTATAAGAAGACTCCATAGAAAGAGTAGGAGGGAATTAGCTTGGAAGGTCGCCATATATGTCCTATGTGATTATGATCAAGTATGTTTATAATTTCTTGGTAATAGTCACTCTCTCTATACATATGTATTATATATATATATATATTGAGAGAGAGAGAGAGAGAGAGGATCATGAGCAGTGGCAGTGTGGCACCCACGACAGTGGGAGGATTGCCTTTTCTTTTGAAAACATTTGACATAGGAGACGTGATAGCACGAGGAGGGAAGTTATGTAATTGACTATTATCATCACACACACAGAGTTAGATATATAAAGGTATTAATTATTATTTGACCACAATGTTTGTGAAGCTTATTTTAAAGATTGTTTTTATTTATTTATTAATGAGATTTCTTCCTTTGACTTTGCCACTGAAAGAAGATGAACTGTATGGAAAAATTGGAATGGGTTTGACTGCAACTACGGGACATCACTCTACCAATAAGAATATTCATGTTAATTATGAGTATTTATGTTTATTCTTATATATTATTACACATTCGCTTATCATTTGAATATGTGATGAGGTATTACATAACGACTGTTATCAATTAAGTTATATATATTTTTGTTCGAATCTTTATTTATTGTTTTAATAACTTTTTTTTTTTTAAAAAAAAAAAATTAAATTTTTTAGAAAGAGAGAATTTAAGATAAAGAATGAAATAGAAAACCAATCGCATTAGTTTTTGTTCTTAGAGATCATAGGCATGATTTTAATGGACCGGATTCAGCGTCCTCCTTTTTGCATGACATATTACTTAAGAAACAAAGGTGGAGATTATATATAAAATTGTTATAAATAATATATATTTCGTATCATTAACAATGTAAATGAATTTTAGCAGCAATATTACAAGGACAATTACATATATATATATATATATATATATATATATATACGTATTGGATATAGCTAGCTTTTTATTTCAATTTTACACAAACGAATAAATCTTACAATATGATATTAATATATATATTCTATGCGTAGCTGCACATTCCATACATGCAATAACTGCCTTTCTTGCACTTATTGTTGCATCCTCCACAATGCTTCTTGTTTGAAAATGGATTAACGCACTTACCTTTGCAGCAGGTTTCATAGTACTTGCACTTTAGCCCACATTTCCCACAGTTAAGTCTGTCCGTTGAGACGTTGACGCATTTCTTCTTGCAACAATCTGGCCCCGGGCTGCCCTTCACGCGACACATTCTGGGATAGTAGTTGCATGTCATCTTGTTTCTGCTGTCTCTTCGTGGTTGATTCTGCCCAAAGAAACCGCGGCCAGTTATCCCAGATGCTCGCAGCGGTACCCTACTTCTTGGGGGTTCTAATTCAGTATTAATGGCCATGGCCATTATTACCATTGTTAACAGCAGAAAAAGCTTAATAAGGCAACTCATGGTGATGATTTTTTAGTTTCAAGAACTCAAAGATAAAAAGAGAAATATCTAAGAGTAAAGGCAATCGGATCAAGGAAGTGTAGATGGATTTCGATAGAGATGGGAGGTGAAGAAGAGAGCATGCATATATATATATATATTTAGGCAGACTAACTTCCTGAATGAAAACTCTGGGTTGTCCTCGATGGTATCCCTTGATTGTGCTTAGTGGAGTAGTCTAATTCAACGGCTACGTACAAATTGGGTCAAACCTAAGTTAGGCACTCAAAAGAAATGTATACCAGCTCCTTAATTAATTAGCTAAATTAGAAATATTACTACCAATTTTATGGACTATATTTACATACATAAATTGTTACATATAATAATTTAACGACTTTAATTTGCCTCCTACCTTCCACCATTAATTTATATGACATATGTACACTAAAAGAAAAAAGTATATTAGGTTATTATCCGACAATAAATTATATAATTAAATAAAATTATGTATGTATTAATATATGTTGCAATAATTTTAAAGTATGCAATGTTAAATGTTGAGTACTTTGTATAATGAATATTATATAAGATTACGAGTTTAAGATTATTTTGAATATTATTTAAGAATTAGAGTAAAATCTTATCGGGTTAGATACAATTTAATCTAAAACTAGAAATAATAATTTTAAAGCTAAACGTTGAATTTGGGAAAGTCAATAGGGGATAGCTGTTCGGGATTATGTGGAACGGAGACAAGAGGGTAGCCGTTAAGGACGTCTTTTTTGAATGGCAGGAAAAGCCCGGCCAAAGTTTCTTTTCTTTTATTTTCTTCTCTAATTCCTAATTCTGTGTTTGGACTTCAAAATTCTGTTACAGAGGCACTTTAGAGTTCAAATTGTTTCTCATTTTGACTTTGCAATTATATAAATTGCAAGTACTCTTGGTTGTATATATATATTTACTTGGGGAACAATCAAACTCAAGGTTGATCCATATTGCTATAGTAAATTGATTAAAAGTCGTGTACTTACAGAAATCTCTCATGTATAATTATTATTTATTTATTTTTTGTTGTTGTCTTATTCCTTGTTGAAAAGAACATTTAATTAAAAATTATATAAAAATAAAATTGAGTGTACATATAAACATGTATATATTTATGGTAAATTGAAAATTTTAGTTTATTTAACTTCTATAATTTTTGTAATTTTATGTATTATTACAAAAGAAAAAAAAAAAAGACTCATATGGATCTTAAAATTCTTTTGGAGTACATATGTTGCATAACGATGTACTATACTGTCTTAAATGATTATAATCTGTGGAAGAAAAAAGAAAAAAAAAAAAAACCAGAAATGGATACGTAAAATTGGACTATTGAAACTGTTTTTATTTGAAATGGAAATATAGTACTATTACAAATAATAAAAGTACGCACCTATTACATAACCTCTCTCTATATATATACCACACCATGCATATTCAATAATCATTGATCTCAAACAAAGAAATAAACAGAAAATTATGATGATTTGAGAAAATTATACTAACTAATGTTCCATTATGTATATATATTATATTATTATGATTAAGCATAGCTGCACATGCCAAAGCGACACTGACTTCCTTTCTCGCATCTGTTGTTGCAGTTGCCGCAGTGTCTCTCATCCCACGATGGATTCACACACCGCCCATTGCAGCAAACCTCCGAGTATTTGCACTTCTTACCGCACCTTCCACAGTTATATCGATCGTTCATAACGTTAACACATTTCTTCTTGCAGCAATCGGGGCGTGCAGAGTCGCGGCCCTTGGAAACATGACAAACCCTAGGGTACTTGTCACAAGTTTTCCTAGTAAAGCGTGCTTCTTGGCCAAGAAACCTACCCACTACCTTATTCTGAGGAACATGATCATGATCATCAAATGTTAAATTATCAGGTGTTGGCATGGACAAATTAATGGTCATGAACGTGGATATGAGTAAGAAGATCAAAATGGTGGAGAGTTTTGAAGAGTACATTTTGCATGCAAGGGATGTGATTATATATATCTACTTGTGAAAATTTGTGTGTGCAGAAAAGAAGGGAGAAAGGCAAGTATTTATAGATAAAAATTAGTAGAAAAATAATAATGGAAGTCTTTTTCGATTTGTTACTTTTAATTCAAGTAAATGAAAGTTGTTTTTTTTTTTTTTGTGATTTCTTCCACAACTCAAATTTATTCACTCAAATCAGGGAAAAGGGAGATGAACTAATTAATCGCAATTAACAAGATTAAAACATATATAATGTTCTTGAATCTTTGATTGATATATATTTATATATTCTTGTATTTTAGATGACTGATGCTGGCTTTAGTACTTTAGTAGCCCCGTGACAATCTTCCTAGTATAATTGTCAAATTATTACAAGGTGAATTATACTTTAAAAAAGGAAAAAAAAAAAGGATATTCTTTTCGTAAGTTCATAGAAAGACTTATAGAACAGCCCGAAAACACTGTGTGAATTGTGATATTGGAACTTTCCGTAAAAGGAAATCTTGATAGGCAGCGAATCAACAGTGAGATTTGATTTTTCTCAAGTCAACTTTCCATAATCTTCCCACTCTTTCATATTTCATTGTTTCGTTTCTCTCAAGAATAAAATATATTTGTATTTTCTTTTTTAGTTTAATTTATATCCCGAGAGACTTGAATTTTTAATTGTGACAAGAAATTTGTTTTTCCTTTTCCATTTTTATTCTCTTAAAATAAAATAAAAAATAAAAAAAATCTGAATTGTGTAAATACGAGAGAATACATTAGCAGTACTTTTGAACAAAATGGAAAAGCAATGGAACTGCCGTGATAGACTTATATATATATATATATTTTTTTTTTTGGTAGAAAGGTAAGTCAAAGGAATTGATCAGGGGGGATAAAACCAGCAACAAAACCCTGTTCTCGATGACTACTGAATAATCTAATATCCAAAATTTCAACATTTTTATTAGTTAAACCAGCACTTCTTCTACTGAATAATGAATTAAATTCCATTATTAATTCATTGCATTTGTTTAAAAGCTCACGGGTGACGGGCTAAGTCACGTCAACTTAATTCGTTAGCTCCCGGTTTGGTGTATACCCAACTCTAATCGGATTGACGCAACAAAATTCATTGACAAAATCTGGTTATTTTCATTTTCTAGGATGTTCAGTTATATATGGATGCTTAATTATGTTATCTCATTTACAACATGCGTTAATGTTGAGGTCTAGCTAGTTCATGAACTTGGGACATTCTGAATGAATAAGAATTTGGGACAGAAAAAATACAAACTATATCAATTTTGGTGCATGTTCCCACGTACGTGGGTTATTTCTTTTCTTCACTGAATGGCAATGGATAATGCAAGAGTAGTGTACAAAACAAAAAAAAAAAAAAAGATCTTTATAATATAATTATGCATAACTGCACATTCCATAAGCACAGACATCTCCCTTTTTGCATTTGATGCCGCATCCGCCACAGTTCTTTCTATCAAAACGAGAATTTACGCATTTCTTTTGGCAGCAGATTTCATTAAATCTGCACTTAAGACCACACATACCACAGTTATTGGGATCATTTTTGACATTGACACATTTCTTCTTGCAACAATCTGGTCCTGAACTGCCCTTCAGCCGACACACCCTTGGAAATACGTTGCAGGTATAGTTTTGTGGTATCTTTTGGGCAAGAATCCGGCTTACCCTTCTCAATGTTTCAGTATTATGATCATCAGACATGCTAAAATTAGTAACATCATAGTTCATCCTTGCTGAGTCATCATCTGTTGCTGCATTTTCACCTCCACTTGATACTTGCGTTATTACAATTATAACAGTTGTTGCAAAGAGGAACAGAACTATGGTGAGGATTTTGAGGGACTCCATATATATATATATATATTACTGCTTATAGACTAATAAAAAGTGACAGAAAAAGCTTGACAGAAAGCAAGATTTTATAGAGGCGAATGGAGCTAATAGTTGACTTAAGGAAAAATTAAGTTACAAGCGTTGCTTTTTTTTATCAATTTATATATATTATATATAAATATATGTGTGGTCTTGGTTGAACTTAAGGCTTGGAATTTACTACTACTAAAGATTATTTCCAGAACAAAATACTATTACCATCTCTTGTTTAGAAATGAAGGAAAGTGATGCCCAGAGGATCTGCATCCCCAGAATGAAGAAAATTGCAGAAAAAGAAAAACTCTTGATTGGCCCATATATTTATCAATGCCGTTGATTGAGGGTGTGGGTCCCTAGTCCCTACTCGACAAGGTCTTGTCGATCAGAAGAATCTGCTGCCAAGAGATTAAAGTAATATTCCTTAACAAACTTATAAGTTATAAATTAGGAATGAAATGATTTGTTACATCTACCACACTCAACTCAATATGTATATAAATACTCTAATTCCACATTTAAAATTTATTTGTTATTTAAATTAATGATGAATCTAAATATTCAATGCCATTTTGAATTTTTTTTTTGCAAAATAGTTAACAGTAAATGATATCGGATTCTTATGAAAATTATAAAAGATAATGATACAAAATTACAAATCAAAATAAAAGAATAACTCACTCTAGTCAAAATTTTAATTATTAGGAATTTCTAAATTTTTCATCAAGATAAAATAAGACAACTTAAAATATAGTTATATATGTATATATGTTGAGTGACTTGGTTGTGGGGCTTTGCCTCAACCATAAGTCCGCATTACAATATTTTTTGTGTTAAGATAATAACAAAATTCAAGTTACAATATCTAACCATAAACCTCTAGTCATGTACGGGTGAATAAAAATCTTAAAGAAGGAAAGGAAAACAAGGGGGGCTGAGGGGACTCATATATATATATATATATATAGTACGCATACAATGCAGAAGAAGATTGGAATAATATCTGTTGAGAAATGCTTCCTTCTTCTGATAAAGCAAGGTATATGTTCTCTGTTTCTATCAAGGCCATACCTGCTAATGAGTTGAAACTGTAGCCTACGTACTAAACTATTTGAATGTTCCCAAATCTTCCAATGTACGAGATTATTTGGACTTCATAGATATTTACCGCAAAAGTAAAATTAAGAACTAATTTGATTTGGTTGAGAACTTGAGATCGAAATTTGACGTTAGTAGCTAGTGGATAGAATTTCTAGACATACTTTTGGTTCTCAAGTTATATATATATTCCTTCTGCGAACTACCAGTCATTTGATCATCTCCATGAGGCTATGTCTTCAAGGCATTTTATAATTATTATAGGAATTATAACCTACTGCAGGTTGCTAATGCTATCCCCACCCTCAGATGCACAAAAGATTCCTCTCGTGGATTCCAGAAGAGAAGAAGTTCTTGTTCAAGGCAAGCGTCTGAACCCAGCACCCGCAGGTGATGATGAAACCTCTGTTATAAGTACACACCTGAAGAAATCTAGGAAAACAAGACCACGTCCCCTGCTGCGTCGCCGTAGCCACATCTTAACTGTAAGCCAGTTAATTAATCACTAATTACCCGTTTTCCTTGCTTCATGTAAATGTAATCAAATGAGAATTTGACAGGTGCACGGGATTGTTAACATAATTGGATGGGGAATTCTTATACCAAGTGGAGCGATTACTGCAAGATACTTCAAGACAAACAACAGTCACGATCACGACGAACGGCGGCGGCGGTTTTATTCTATTCACGTAGTGTCACAAATATCAGGGTTCATTCTTGGCTCAATTGGATGGGGACTCGGCTTGGTTATTGGGAGACAGCAGAGCCGGGACAGCAGCATGAGTTTGCATGGCATCCTAGGAACCATTATTTTTTGTCTCTCCGCAGTACAAGTATTTTTCTTTTTCCTTCTCTTTTTCTTTCTTTCAGAAAAGAATCTAAAGTTGTTCAGATAACCCTAGGTTTGCGGCTGATGGTGGCGATCCACCGAGTAACTGAATTAATGAGCAAGAAAATATGGAGAATATGCCATGGCGTTGTGGGTTACGTCCTGATTGTTCTCATAATTGCGAATATCTTTGAAGGGATAAATGAGATTGTGAATCAGAGTCTTCCATCCAAGAAATGGAATTGGTGTTACGGTGTAATATTGGGCGCATTTTCCTTTGTTGCTCTTGGTTTGGAAGTTTTCCGGTGGATTAGATTTCATGAAATTGGACACGTAATATGATACTACTAATATACACACTGATTATTTTATCGAATCTTTTGTAAATTTATATTTTAATAGGATTTTATTAATATCTCCATTTTAACCTTTAAAAATTAAGGGCTTAATTTTATATTTTCATGTCTCCAATTTATGATTACAAAAGTAAATTTTCAAGATTATATTTTATTTATTATTTTGTATTATTGAAATAAACGTAAAAAGTGAATGAGTATTAATTATTTTAGATTTAGAAAGAAAAAGGAATATATTGTGGCTGTTCATGGTGGGTAATTGGTGGATAGCGCAACAGTTTCTTTTTACCGCAGAAGCCCAAAATTGTGTCTGGGAAAATTAATTAATTTATAATTAATTAAGGAAGAAAAATGGAAGAGCAAGTAGCACCGCCGGCGGCAGCAGAGACTCAAAAATTAGAGAAGGAACGAACTGAACCTACTGAAATGGCTGCTTCCTCCGTGGACGGTGTGGCTGCAGCGGCTCTGCAGTCTGTACTTCAACGTGTTCACCAATCTGCCGAAAGATGCGGCCGTGGACCGGACAGGATTCGAGTAGTCGCCGTGAGCAAGACCAAGCCGGTTTCCCTCATCCGCCAAGTTTACGACGCCGGCCACCGATGTTTTGGTGAGAATTATGTTCAAGAAATCGTCGAAAAAGCCCCTCAGGTCTTTTAGACCTCCCTCTTTTCTCCTTTTTCCTTTTTTAAAAAAAAAAAAAAATGGTAATTCATCGTTTCTAAATTGTTACTGAAGTTGTAATCTTTCTCTTCTAAATTACAGCTGCCGGAGGATATAGAATGGCATTTTATCGGGAATTTGCAGAGCAACAAAGTGAAGCCCCTCTTGAGTATGTTGCCAATTCCTTCTTCTTTCTCTATAGTCTATATACGTGTTTAACCTTGTATAAACACTCTCCCAGATGTTTACATGTATATCATGTGCTAAATGCATTGAAGGAAAGTCACTCGTGTGGTAATTGAATTCAAGACCTTTTAAGTGTTCGATGAGATGAACCATATGACGATTATACATACAAATGGAAAATGCATTTGCATTTGCATTATAGACGATAGGAGGGTCAACAGTGTGGTGAACTATGTAAATCTATCATCATCTAAGCATGCACAGTTACAGACAAGAGTACTTATAGACAGAATGAAGCAGGTCTGTTGATAGCAATAATCATAATTCATACATTATCACCATGTTCATTGGATGTCAAAACTCTGTCAAAATAGTTAAGTCCATGTCATTGTAAGGATCATACATGGTTAGTTAATGTATAGGCAGAGATTTCTGGCTATGGAAATACTGATGAAGCAATTAAAATAAAGTAGTTTGTGATATATATAGTTTCCCTCCTCATCTTCCCTGGGTGTAAAGACTCTGACTTGATAAGCTCTAGGTTTTATTATTAAACAAGTTGGACAACTGAAAGGAGCATAATTGAGCTTGGTAGAAGGCTTGACCCCTAAATCCTCTGGCTGGGATATCATCCTATTCCAATACCATAATGGAATCCTCTAAAGAAGAAGAGTGAACATGCCATGAATCATTAAAGTAACTATATTCATTATGAGACAGAGACACTGTTTTGGGTTTAATCTTTTAATTCGACTAAATTGTCCATTTTCTTGCTTTACAAGTCTCAAAATCATTTTGATTGCATGGTTTTCGTTATTTTTGTTTTTTGTGCTAATGTGTATAAAGAGGCCTGTGGTTAAAAGATATTTCTTTTAGTTTGTGAGTAGCTGATCAGTCATTCTTTCGTTTAAAATGTACTGCAGGTGTACCTAATCTTGCCATGGTGGAGACCGTTGATGATGAGAAGGTATAGGAACATCGAATATAATGTCATTTATTTCTACTTGATTAGCCTAAAGCTTTATTCAAGTTGACACTTTCCACCAAATGCTTTATGTTTTTGACTCAAGTCCATGTAACATGAACTATACTATTGAAGCAAGAAATGTATTGACCCTTTTCATATTATCCCAATTGGCTGCCAATACAGCTTACTGTAACTGAGTTAGCAGCCACCATCAATCCTTCTATGCAAACCCATCCCACCCCCGGTGCGCGCGCGCAACACAAAAAAAAAAAAAAAAAAGAAAAAATCTATCAGACTACACTAAAGCAGATTCTCCTTCTCTAGCCATGTAAATGAGTTTCTCTTTTGATTTCTTTTTTATAGCATTATAACAAATACTTTCCTTTTGGGTTTCACAGATTGCCAATGTTCTTAATCGTGTGGTTGGGACAATTGGAAGAAAGCCTCTGAAAGTACTGGTCCAAGTTAATACTAGTGGAGAAGAATGTGGGTAACAGGATCACTGATATTGTTGCATTACTCTATACCTTTAATTTCTTTACTGCACTATCCAAATTTATTTTTCTGTTTTGCTCTAAACTAAGAAGATTATGGCAAAATACTAGGCCAAACACCCAGAGGAAAGAGTGGACTGAGTAGAGTTATATAGGACGGTGACAAAAAGCTAAAGTGGTTCTCTCTCTTGTTGCAGCTAAATATGGTGTGGATCCAGCTGGTTGTTTGGAGCTTGTCAAGCATGTTAGTTCAAGTTGCCCAAATCTTGAATTTTGTGGTCTAATGACTATAGGAATGCCAGACTATACCTCAACCCCAGAGAATTTCAAGGTGGTGGTTTGTTTATAATATTAGTGATCAGTTCTCTAGTTCTATTTCTTGCTCAACCAATTCTGATGTCAGTACTTATTGGTCTCTTAGACATTGGCAAACTGTAAAACTGAGGTCTGCAAGGCACTTGGAATACCTGAAGACCAATGTGAGCTCTCTATGGGCATGTCCGGTGACTTTGAGCTTGCAGTAAGTGAAATATTTTTGTTCTATGTTTTTCTTAATCAACTAGGGGTACTTTATTTATTTACTTTTTTATGGGAACTACATGTGGGATTTTTAAAAATTTTTTTAATGTTTTTATGTCTAGTATTATCATTTTTGTCTTTACTTTGTTTAGTGGTTGGTCTTATTTGAAAACTATTTTGTGGAGCGTGAATGGTATATTAAAACTGTGCTTCCCTAATATGGAAATTCTAATAGTGGTGAATAATATCAAACTATATACTCAGTGCGGTCAATTTCCACATTGTTGTACATTCTTTTCAGTATAGTTTGATACTTACTTGTTAATGTGATGACCTTTTCAGATTGAAATGGGCAGCACTAATATTAGAGTTGGATCCACCATATTTGGAGCAAGGGAGTATCCAAAGAAGTCAAACTAACACCATTGCTGTCTTCCTCTCAAAGAGTTTGTAGCATGGCACTTGCCTTTTGCCAAGACATTTTTTTTTTCTTGTTTTCATAATCATCCTGCATATGGACTTATTCCTCGGATGAGATGTGTTTACCATAATAGCATTTGTAACCTATTTCATATGGATACAGCCTTGGATTTTAAAAGGGGATCACTAAGACTGTATTTAGATTAGACTTTCTGTACATTTTTTCTTTGTTTTAATAATGGAATCAGATACTAATTTACTTATTGAAATTTGCTGCTAATACATTTTTTGAAATTTTATTTGAATATTTGAAGTGGTGGCAATCTTTGGAAAATGCGATATGAAGGAGTAAAAACCCTCTTTTTTACTTTTTAGCTTTTCTTTTTTTGAGTCCTGAGATTTTTCCAGGTGGAGCGTTTGCATACTTGTGTAGTAAAGAATGGAATGAGCAATATGACTGGCATTAGGGGTATTTCAGCAAATGCAAATATTGGATGATGTCCTCTAGTACCACTACCACAATGGCCAGTGTGCTTACCCAATATAAGGTTTGTCATCAGTAAATTGATGTTCACTTGGCCCTTTTTTGATGCTTTAGGCATAGTTCTTGACTTCATATCAATCATAAGGCATCCAAGAATGGACCAGATATGACTCCGTGAAATTCTAGGGAAAATACTTCCCTGCTATCGTCAAGTGGAACAATCAGCAAATTTTGTGCTCAGGTGGAGACTGGTTCTCCTACTCCCACTGTTTTACCAATTCAATTCAAACAAGAAATGAAAATTCCAAAATCCACATTTAGATCCTTAAAATTCTCTTGCAAGTACAATGGAATTTTGATAAGAGGAGTAACAATGAATCTGCAGCATAAACAAGAAGGAACATGCAGTCCCAAGATGCTGAGGCTAACAACGGGATTGATTGGTATTTGTCTTGCAGGCTACATTGCAGGCCCTCCGATCTACTGGCACCTGTCCGGGTCCATGATATCAGAAGACCATATTCCTTGTCCCCCTTGTCACTGTGATTGCAACGATGACCCCCTTGTTCTCCGGCAGCAACAAGGTACTCCCTCTTACTCATATTATTCCATGCACTAGATTCCATCACGATTTGCAAAATGCCCTAAATATCAAAATTGTTGTCATTCATGATTCCATCTCGGGTTCCTTGCAAAACACATCAAGAATTCAAGATCAGATGTCCATATTTGTCGATCATTTGTTTGTCTCCATGATAATGTTGGAGTGTCAGATATCTTTACTGAAGGAGAGGATCTATAATGCAAGTTTATTTTGTGTTTATGATATTGGCTTAACCTGATTTTGCCTTTTTTTTTTTTTTTTTTAATTTTGATTTTCTGTTGAATTTACCAGTAAGACGTAAAATTCAAGAAGATTCATTTAACGTTACTTTCTGGTTCTCTTGCTGCAGGCTTGAATTTCAGTTCCTTCGTAGGTCAGTTTCTCAATCATCCTTTCTGCTCCCACCTTTTCTAATCATGATGTAGTGTCCATGGCATTTGATCTGTATGAATTTAGGCATGTAAGTAAGTGATACATAATATACAGAGTAAGATCTTCAATACCATTTTCTCTTCTCCCCAAGCCGCTCTGCACTTTATTTTTCTTACTATACATCTTTCTTCTTCTGTCCGCCTCACTTAAAGTGAGATAATTAAAGATATAATGTGAAAATGAAACTTGACCTTCCTCTCCCTATGCAGATTGCATGAAGCATGATCCTGATATGACTGATGAGATGGAAAGGAACTACACCGATTTATTAACAAACGAACTGAGGATGAAAGAAGCTGAAGCACAAGAAAACCAGCAGCGTGCTGATATTGCATTACTTGAGGCTAAAAAGATGGCTTCACAGTTTCAGAAAGAAGCAGATAAGTGCAGCTCAGGGATGGAGACCTGCGAATTGGCAAGGGAAAGAGCTGAAGAGATTTTAGAAAGGCAGAGAGATCTTAGTGCAATGTGGGAGCTGCGAGCTAAACAAAAGGGTTGGAAAGAAGAGATGATGGAGTCTGAAGAAGATACCAACTAGATGTTGCACCTGCAGACTCCTTTTTCCCATTTTGATGATCATTTGATTTGATTATATATTCAACTTACTTCCAGGATTGGATAGGATGATAGACCACATGGATAATATATATCCAATTAGGGTAACATTTTTTTTCACTTTCCAGGCATGACACAGAGTCACAAACAAACTTCTGGTGTGGCTGACGATATCCTGGTTTGATAGAAATGACTAATAATCAATGTCGGGATTATTGTTCAGGCTTACTGTTCCAGAAGTGGGATGTCTTGAGAAAAATTGTAGCTTCAACCAAACAAAGCAATCCGAAAACAATGTAATTTCATAAACAAAATGTTAGGGGAAATGGCATCAAAAGTTTATGAACCTTTGTGGTTTTTCTGGTTATATATATATCAACAATTCCCTCATCTTTACAAGCCTCAACTGAGCAGTGCTGAAAGAATCAGCTTCAATGACTGAAAACCTTGAACCTACTATTTCAACCTAATCCTGGTATCTAACTCTTTGTTATCTCTACATTATCATTTTGTAACCTCACTCTACCCAAGCATCTTAAGCCTGTGGATACTCCCAGCATTCGGAGGCTGCATCATTAAGCGCCGCAATATAACAAAAGATCATGGTACTGAGTCCATCAGTTTGGAGACATCAAATTCATTAATTACTCCTTCACTTAAAAGGCGCATTGCAGCTCCTCGAGAGAATTTCCTAGCGAACAAAAAGCAAGGAACAGATGTTGAATTGTTCTTGCACCACTCTGTTCTAAATTCTTTCTCATGGTATATATGGTTAATCTCCTGTAGAATAAAGAGAAGAGAAAAGATGGAAAACGGAATTAGTTTATTGAAAATATACAATGGAGCACACATGAAATCTATTCATTAATACCAACCAAAAGGAGGTGTCATGATTTTTATTTTATTTTTTTTCCTTTTCTGTGAGGGAAGTTAACAAACTAGGTATTAAGTTGGTTGCAAAAATACAAAGCAGTCATATTGTACATCATAATACAGATTTAAAAATCATATAGCCAAAGAAGAAAAGATCAAGCAAGTAGACCTTTATTTTTTCTATCTGTTTAGGCCTAGCATCTGCATAGTTGAAAGTGATAGGATGCCAGCCTGTTTCTGTCTTGCTCATGGATTGGTTCCATAAAGTGTACGTGACAGCTCTTTTTTCAAGTTCATCCTCAACAGCATTCATCTGCACAGAAATAGTAGAAAGAAAGCAGATAAGAGTATTGATAAGCTTACAAAAAATAATGCCAGCATCTGCATCAAGTTCAGTTGCTTAAATACATAATATGCAATTTGTTGAAGATATAAAGAATGCAAAGTGTACACGGTTCATCATCTGGAATCAGATATATATATATATTGTTATGTACCCACCGCAAGTAATGTCTGCACGTAATGTTCATCTGGGATACAGTTATGCTGCTTCTGAAGTTTCTGCATTTAGCATCAAAAACATTTTAGGACAGGTATAATTCACTAAAAACACATACCAATTGTCGTAACTCGACTGGAAAACAAAGTAACATCATAGACAGAAATAAAGAACCTGGAACCATGCACCAGAAAACAAGGCATGCAACAAAATTCCAAACAAAACCACTGGAAGTTGGTAAGTTGACCCCTAATGAAGCCCTTCTTATTGTACATTGAAAGTCCTAATTAGTCTCTTCTTATGATACATTGCTATTTCTATATGATTGTGGACAAAATTATTAAAACAGAACAATCCAAAGATCCAACACCATTTAGTCTCAGGAGATAAGAAAACATTTAAGCATTAAAAATGATGACATAAATAGTAATTTGGTGATATAAACAGCTAAAAGGAGAATTAAAAATTATTGATATTAATCTCATCTCACAGTATTAAAAATGCTCCATTATTACAATAGGCGACAAAAGAAGAAAGATAGCTTACAAGATTTAGCTTCCCCTTACTGGCATCTACAGGTGGACGTCTCTGCACAAATCAACATAAGTAAAATTAGATATTTTCGAATTGAAGCTTATTCCTCATTATTACACAGAATTTGGAGAATGGATCAAATGAAGAAGAATGCAACCATATCATCTATTCCCCAATCATTTTCAACTCAACAATAAGGAATCACTGGTTTAAGGGGGAAAATATTTGTTGTTAGAGATTAAACAGTCATTCATGCGTAGTTGCATATATGATAAAACAGGGTAGTTGTCTTGTATTACTTAGGGATAGATGGGATATGTATTCCAAGAAGCATGTCCTCAAAATATTGGCAACTCATTAGATGCATCACCAGAATGTATAAAATACCAAATAAAAGACTTCCATCAACACTGAAAATAAATAAAGCAGTCCTTGTAACATGATTCATCACAATTGCATACTTATAGACAATCACATAACCGTGCTATGTATAATATGAAGGTGTACCAAAGAGAGACTTAAGACCCCACAACCAAACAACTGAAAAGAAGGAGCTTGTCACCCACCTTGCAAAACTTTCCAAAGAGTGGAAAGACAACTTCGTCATCCACAATAAGTTCTGCATGCTTTCGGATTAAAGCAATCCACTGAAACAATCAAGCCAAGCCAAGTTACACAATTAATAATATAAGATATCATTGAGTGCAAATACACAGTTTCCACCAATAACAAAGACAGTGTCAGAAACAACCCATTGGACTAACAGAGTCAAGTCAACTGAACAATGGGAATCCATAACATATTCTAGAACATTTGCATTGACTAAGGAAATAATACAAGCAATGGAAATATTAGATTGTGAAAGTCCATGTTGAAAATATCAGAGAACTATAACTGATTGCCCCCAATCTGCCTTAGAAGGGGTAAAGTACAGTTCTCCTGCAACATATGTTCAGGGGAAAAGATCACAAGAAAAGTTAGCTTTCTGGGAAAGAATTATTTATAGATATACTTCAGTAGAAGGTAAAAATATGAATCTAGTCCAAGGTGGGTCAAAAATCTTTTAAGTTCTCAAAATGAATAAACATTTCATGCAAACAGATACACATAGTCCAAAAGAATATATATTAATTATAGGTTATGCCTATTCAAGCTCCACACTGCAACCAACAACTTAGTTTGAATGGGTAATGTTCCATTCAAGGACAGATATGTCATTGCAAAGATCCATAGAGGAGAAACTGTAGAGAGACTTCTTTTTATTTTCAGAATTATAACCCTTAGATAACATCATAGGATCAGTCATCTTTTTCTTATCTTTCCTCATCAAGAATAGATTCCGTCCACCTTTGTATATAAGCTGAATTGAAGGCAATGAGAATTACCTGGGATCCTTTCCGCCATTTGCTTTGTGGTATAACTGGAGACATCTTTGGGTTGTAGCGGCTTTCTTTCTTATCCTTTTCAAGAAAACTAAAAGGCAAAAGCAGAACCAAATTTATTGTTTGCAACAAATGATCAATATCACTTGATAACCATAACCCAATAGTCCACCTAAATCACCATGTGAATGTCAAAAACCTAATACACAAATTTACCTGTCAACAAAACTCCTCGGAGAAGCCATTAGATAGTTGTATATGTAGCTAAAGTTGTACAATGGAACACAACTGCAGAATTAAAATGATGCACCGCTGTTAAGAGCATATCTAACTGTTCATAAATAGAAGTGAGATCTAAACTGGTTGCAGTAAAATATCAAATGCTCTTGATGCCCGTTTATACAGAAAAAAATTGCATCTCCACAGAGCCTAACAAGAATTTATATCATTCCACCTAAAATACCAACCTGAACCATCTTTCCTGAGATAATGTTTCAAAACACATGAGAAACCCATTCCCTCTACCTAAAGAAGAGTTGTAGATGAAAAAGAAATTTTCCATGCTCTCATTGAGCAAATCAGTTCGTGCATTTAATGATAAATTCTAATACACATATTCATACAAATGTGAAAGACAACCACCTATCAGATAAGAGAACAAATCTCTGATTAGCTGGATCCTCAAGAGCTGCTCCAAGTAACAACCTCTCAGCCTGAATCATGCTAGACTCTCCCCATGCTACCTACACAACCACTCTTGGTATCAATACTATCAAAAATATAATTTTGCAGCTTCAACAGGAACAGAAAAAAGAAAGAAAGATCAACAGGGACTACATCTAAAGTCTAATTTCTAATATATTCTCTGCCTACAATCACATTCTTTACCACCAAAACAGCATATGTCATCAGAAGTGTTGGTACCAAAAGTAACCATTTAAATTTTAGTACTTAGTCATGAGAACTTCCTAAGGGGCTGACACCAAACTAATAAGTACTGCATATCCTGCCTCAGCAATCCAGCAGGCAATTATTGTAAAAAGGAAATTACCTTAATGCTATTCTTCAATTGGCGATTATAAAAGAAAGCCGACCTAGTGGTTGATTCATCAAATACAAATCCAGGCTCTGATTGTATATAAATTGAAAAATTTGCCACAGCCGCATTCTGAAAGAAACCAAAGGATACTATAAGAAAATATCCCAGTTCAAACTCACTTGTTTAGATGATAATGTGCTGAATATTTCTGAATAGTAAGCCAAGGATCCAAAACTTAAGGAGTGTTGAACTTCAAGTATTTGCCAACTAAATTGCCTTGGAATAAAAATAACGAAAACATCAACGCCCAAAGCCATAATCTATCAAAATTTGTAACTTCAGAAGAAAATTGGGGAAAAGCTTGGTCCAACAATGAATTACAGGCATGAAAGCTCAGAATTTGAAAAGTTTTCACATAAGAAGAATCCAAACTATCAGAAATGTAGAATTAGCATAATGGAGGATCAAAGAAAACTAGATAGTTTCCTGTATTACAGAAATTTAAACATAAAAGTTCACATAGATAAGATAATCAGGATTCTCGATTCGTCGTAAATAGTAGTAATACTAGTATTGTGTTGATTACTGGCCAGTTTAAGTCTTACCTCGAAAAAACTTCCCCAAAGGAAATCTAGAGGTAAATCTTTCCTCGTGAGAAAGAGAAACGCAACCTTAGCATTGCCTAGGAAATCGTAACTATTGATGAATCGCGATCGAGCAGAAGAAGAGGAGTTATGAAGTTGACGAGAATAGCTCTGAAGCTTGAGAAAAGCCATGATGCAAATTACGAGTGACATCACAATCAATAATTTCCATCCCAACCACAACGGATGGCGCATAGTCAACGCCGGTAATCCCACTCCTCCTGGACATACTCCTCCGCCAACCGCCACCTTCTTCTTCATGCCTCCTCCTATCATATAAATACATACAGTTGCAGTAAAACTTATCAATATATACAGGGGAAAAGCATATGGGGGGCATTGAAGAGAAAAAAGATTACATTGAAGCATTTACAAGGAGCAAAAATATATTTTTTTTTTTTTTAAAATTTTTAAATTTTCAGTTAATGAAAAGCTTTGATGTTTTCACGCGACCGTCACGGGAACTGTACTTGAGGCGTGCCGGAAACTTCCTACCCGTGTAAGGCTCTAAGAGGAGGAGACGACGAGAAGAATTATCAACAATGTGTACGTTACGGTGTCGTTTAGTGATGCTCTTTTACCTTCTTTATTCCCTTCGAAAATTGGAGTTGGGAGTTGAGTATCATCAAATGGAGGTTTTTCATCCTATTTTACTTTCCATCGGTGAATTTAATTGAAGTTTTGTTTTCTTATTATTTGAACAGTGAATCAAGACGGTAACCAATTCTCTCTGCACATGAATTTGGCTCTCTCTCTCTCTTCCCATTGATGGCGGTGGGCGCCGACTAAATAAGAAATGAATCTAATTCTAGAAGAAGTATCATACACGCAATGTACAGCGAAGCTAGCTAGCTTTGACATTTTCAGGTGTAGTTTTAAGGTTGTTTGATGATGCAGATAAAAAATGTTTCTTGACCAAATTCCCCAACATGTTCTGCTGAAACTTGAATTTTTACAAATGAAAAATGGATCTTGACCAACTCTTACGTTTACTCTGGAAAACAATGACTGACAGGAAATTAGATGAAATAACCTAACTTGAAATGATGAACTCCAACCGATTCTTCTGCTTTTTTTTCCCCTTTTTTCTTTGGGTGGGAGAGGATCAAAAAATATTCAATGCATTATTACACATGCATGCAGATTTAAATTATGAGAATTAGGTCCTGCAAAATTGCCGCCGCCCAATTTACTGTACAACAAACAAATCCTGCTTCAGGAGCAACTGCATTGACTAGCAAATTCATTGTAGTTCAAGCCAGGATAACAGGATTCGGCACCAACCTCTGAAATACCGCAATATGTTTTTTCTACAGCTCTAAAATTTTGCCCTTAGTGACTGACTATCTCTGGCTGACCTTGGCGGCATTTTGAGCATCTAAGATAACATTCAGTATTTTACCAGGAACATATATTCTCTTCTTGATCGTTTTACCATCAAGAAACTTGGACAGTTTTGAATCCATTGAAGCTAGCTTCAAAGCATCCTCCTCCGTACAGGCTTTATCAACCTGTATTGTACCCCTAGTCTTTCCATTTATCTGGACAGGAAGGACAATAGTTGATTCTTTCAGGTATTCAGGATTTGCCTGTAATTTCAAGAAACAATTAACTCGATGCCCATGTGGTATTACTAAAGGAAGTTAGTTTCCACATACGCAATGTATTGTCACAAATGACTACATAGATAAATGGTGTCATACCTTGGGAAAAGGCTCATATGCCAATGAATTTGAGTGTCCCAAACGAGACCAGAGTTCCTCCGCCATGTGAGGTGCATAAGGAGAAAGCAGCAAAACAAATGCTTCAGTAATTGACCTTGGAAGTTTGTCCCACTACAGACATAAGCAGAAACAAAAATAGAAAGATTATATGATACTTTACAAACAGATAATTGAAGCATAGAACAATAAAGGGATTTCATAAAAGCAACTTTTCATAAAACATTAGTGCATTTTTTACAACTTTTCATCTCTGAAAAGACATATTTGGAAATGTAGGTGGTATTAATAAGAAAATGATAAGGAAAAAGGATATCATACTGAATTAGTGAGAGAGAACCTGCAAGAAGAAAAGGAAAAAAGAAACATAAAAATGGAAATCACAGTTCTGGCTGGTATGGGTAGTTCCTAAACCTTCTATTTTCACAACTAAACATTTTTCAAATCCTAATAACAACCATTTCATCCCTCAAAAATTATTCATGCATGCAAAAATTCTGGAGCAAGTGAGCACCTTATATGCCGCATTGATGAACTCCATCATTGCAGAAATTCCAGTATTGAATCGTGTTGCTTCAATTTCTTCTGTTACCTATGAAAATGAGACCAATTTGCAGTTTTAAAATTTGCAACAGATATAATTAGTGGGCAAAACTTCAAGTGTAAAAATTTTAACGGAAGAAAAGCCTATATAAATAGTCAAGAGTCTACCTTATCAATGCATTTATGAAGACTGCGAAACTGTTCCATAGAAGGTTTCTCATCCACTGCTACAGATCCATCACTAAATTCACCATCAACTGATGGTGAACCAACAATCAATCTCCAAGCTCTGGCTAAAAAGCGATGAACCCCTTCAATACCACTAGTGTTCCATTGTTTAGAGTCTCTGAAATACAAGAAGCATTATGAATAATCCCATGAAAACAAGCAGGTCAGCAGTTTATATTACACAGTTTTGGAGTAGATTCTAAATCAGTAGTTCGCTAAGAGAGGGAGAGAGGCACCTTAATGGCCCCATGAACATTTCATACAGACGGAGAGAGTCTGCACCATACTCTGATACAACATCATCAGGATTAATGACATTTCCCCTACTTTTACTCATCTTGTGTGCTCGGGCAACTAATCGCACACTAGGATTGCCTTTGAGCACAAAAGAATCACCAGATTTTGTAACCTATACAAGCAATACAAAGGCAGTAAAAATAGAGAAAAAAATACTATATAATTCAAATACAGATGCTTATCTGTTAGAAGCTGGAGAGGAAAATGCAGAAATCAAGAAATAGAGAGGAGCAGGAGGGAGAAGATTGTTCACAAAATTTATTACATCTCCACACAAAAATACTAAATGGATTCCACGAGAAAAAAGGTACCTCATCCTCAGGTACCCTCTCTTGACTGTACTCATTAAGCTCAACGACAGAATCTGCAGATATCAAGCTTCCATCAGGCCCTCGACATGCCATATATTCAACCTGCACTAGAAAATATTAGTTACTCCAGAGAACGTACATATATCATCTTAAGTTGCGCAAGTAACATATACCTCTCCAAGGATGATTCCTTGATTGATGACACATTTGAAGGGTTCCTTTGTTGATACTACTCCAATGTCATAAAGAACCTGAAAAGATCCAATAAGGAGAATCAGCTTAACATCAAACAAATTCAATGAACCTGCCCACATGGATTTAGGGAGGTACTATGTTATCATTGCCAAAATTCTAATTTAAATGAATGCAATCAGGTATCTAGTCTGGCCTCTGGGATCTCATGAAATTTATGACCAATTAACATTGGCTAATGCACAAATGGTCTTAATGTCCTGAGGTTATCTAACTAATAAAAGGATAAATTATGTTCCTAAGCTTTTTCAGCTGTTTCCTGCCAGGAAGAGAAGTTCACTTCAAAATTATTGGAAAAAAAAAAATGATGCGTGAATGAAGTGAGGTGATAACTGCAAATGCAGAGGCAGCAGCAAAAGCCAATTTATTAGTACAAACCTTGTGCCAGAACCGAGCATAAAGTAAATGAAGAACAGCATGCTCAGCACCTCCAACATAGACATCAACTGGACTCCAATACCTGATATGCAGCAAAAATTAGGGAAAATGTGGGAAAGAATGTTGTGGTCCAGGACTTATAATTACAGAACAAATTCAACTTAAAAACCTTTGAGTTGAAACAAGAAAACTTATAAGGAAAAACCTGAACTTACATTTCTTTTGCTCTATCAACCAATGCGTTGGAATTATTAGGGTCCATAAATCTCAAATAATACCTGCAAAAAGTAAAAATGTCATATATCTTTGAATTCCTCATCATCATGAACTTGATAAAATATATATATATATATATATATAGATTACCAGCAAGAACCAGCCCACTGAGGCATAGTGCTTGTCTCTCGTTTGGCAGGCTTCCCAGATTGAGAATCAACTGTTTTTACCTGAACTCACATGCAATTAAAAAAAAGATAAAAAATGGAATCCAGATACACAGACAATCTCAAATAAGAGAAGGAAATAAAAGAATGAAAAGCAGGAATGGCTTGTACAAGAGGTTTTAGTTAAAGCAAGAATCTTTTCCATCTAAACAACAATTAACAATAGGAAGCTAAAAAAGAACTACTTGTTACTGAATCAGTGTGATAAGGAAACTATTATAGGTTCCATTTGAGCTTGTATCCATTAACTTCTCAATTTAAAAATAAAAAATAAAAAATAAAAAAATAAACATAGTGTGTTAGAAAGTTCAACATACCCAAGATGCTGCTTTTGAAAGTGGTGGATCTCCTGTACCAGTAGGAGTAAAATCATCCAACTCTGGGAGGGTGAGAGGCAGCTCACTTTCAGGAAGATGAACAGTTGCACCAGTATCATCCAAAAAAAGGACTGGGATAGGTTCACCCCAATACCGCTGCCGAGCAAAGAGCCAGTCCCTCAACTTGTAATTAACCTAAAACAAACTATATCTTTTAAAGGAAAGTCACTAAGATATGCTGCAATAATTAAATTTATACTGACTAAGTTACAGAAGCAGCAGCTTCCTCAAAACCAGAATCAAAATCCTTTTACTGTAGACAGAAACATTATTATACATGGAAGCATTGGCATAAAAGAGTTACTTGTCTGCACTTAAAACAGACTATTCTTCTAAGAATTGGAGTATCATATTGCAATAGGAACAAAACTATTCTTCAAATTGGATAGTCAAAACACATGCCTTTTTCTGTCCATTTCCAGTTTTCTCAAGCCATTCAATAATTTTGGAAGCACCTTCTTTGTTGGACAATCCATTGATGTCAATCCCTGCTGCCAGATTTGATGAATTTATCATGGTACCATCACCAGAATAAGATTTCCCAACATCACTTGAACTTTCACCATTTGGCATCACAACTCCACGAATTGGGATGTTATACTTCAAAGCAAACTCATGATCACGTGCATCATGAGCAGGTACAGCCATAATTGCACCTGTCCCATAGCTGCATAATTTAACACAACTCTCTAGTCAAAAGTATTTAAAACAGAAGTAACTAATCTGATAACTTAACCAATCAATACACTAAAATTCAACTCAAAGAGAAGGGACCACAAAGAATTACAAAAAAAGATAAAAAAAAAAGGTGCAATTACCTTCCTAAAACATAATCTGCCACCCAAATAGGAATGGCTTCACCATTGGCTGGATTTCTAGCATAAGAGCCAGTAAAGACCCCTGTTTTTTCCTTTTGAAGCTCAGTCCTTTCAAGATCACTCTTCCTCGCTGCAAGTTCTTTGTATTCCTCCACCTGTGATCAAGGACATTCTCTGTTTATTATTCATGGGAATCAAATTCCCAATTAACTTGAAAAAGTGCATGAGCATACTACTGCGCTTTGGGCCTCAGAGGCTACTGATGACAACAAAGCATTCTCTGGTGCCAGGACCAAGTAGCTGTATGAAATGACAGAAAACACACATATAAGGCTAGGCTTAGTCTTAAAGGACAATTATGATGATTAGATGTCAATTTCATACGTTGCCCCAAAGATGGTATCCGGCCTAGTAGTGTAAACTCTAATTCTCCTATCACTTTCTTGACCATCCTTGTTGATCAAAGAAAATTCCAACTCTGCTCCTTCTGACCTCCCTATCCAGTTTCTTTGCATTTCCTTAACACTTTCAGGCCAGTCAAGATCATCTAAATCTTCAAGAAGACGGTCAGCATATGCAGTAATCCTCAGCATCCACTGCCGCATAGGCTGCTTGGTAATAAACAATGAACTGTAAAATCATACAGCCATTGAATGAAAGAGAATAAGGGAAGTAGTAAAGTTAGTAATGCATTTAACAATCATAGATGATAAAAGAGCGAGCATACCTTTCTAATGACTGGGTGCCCTCCACGTTCGCTTACACCATCCACCACTTCTTCATTTGCCAGCACAGTGCCAAGTGCAGGACACCAATTTACAGGCACTTCTGCCTAGAAATATAATTCGAAGGCTGTCAACTCTACTTCTAAATAAATATGAGATAACTTATCATATATGTGTACCTGGTATGCTAAACCGCTCTTCAAGAGCTGCAGAAATATCCACTGCGTCCATTTATAATATTCAGGTTCAGTTGTAGAAATTTCACGGTCCCAATCATATGAAAAGCCTAAAGATTGAAGCTGAAGCACAGTAAGAATATCAGTGGTTAATATAGACATTACTGAACAATAATTATTGTACTACAAGAATCACTAAGGAAGAAAATACTATTAAAAAAAAAAAAAAAAAAGAACATTTCATGCACTTCATTTCAACATTTTTTGTGGGAAAAATGTTAACCTACAAAATGGCACAATTTCAAATTTTACACACATAAACACTTAAAAGCACATATGCTACGGGAGCTCTGAAACATGTAGCTCCTAATAGCCCAATGAGGTCACAGAGCCAAACTAACAAATGTCCTATCAACTGCATCGGGGAAACTTGATCACATATGTAAGAGCTGGATGGATGTTGGAAGTACATTGGTAGACTAAGTGATTAAACAGATTTATCAATATTGATTCATATGTATTTTTCTAGGTTTTAAACAACACAGAAATAGGTTTAGTTCTTGAAATTGCGTACACAAAGTTTAGAAGAATAGTGATCTTAGTATAGGGACCTATGGAGCCAGTTGATAGAAGAAACTAATCACCTGGTTGCGAAAACGTTCTATGTTTCTCAGTGTCGTGATTTTTGGGTGTGTTCCAGTCTGTCAAAAGCATTAACGAAGAATAACCAGACAAATAGCACTAGCAATAACTGAATTAGTAGAAATAAACTACTGTGCTGACAGACCTCAATTGCATACTGTTCTGCAGGTAACCCAAACGCATCCCATCCCATGGGATGCAATACATTGAAACCCTGCATGCGCTTGAATCGAGCAAGGATATCCGTAGCAGTATAGCCTAGAGGATGGCCCACATGTAAACCTGCTCCACTGTAATAAGAACCAAGTTGTGATGCCGCAGAACAGCACACCAAAGGCACGTTACAGAAACATCCAATTTTTAGAAACAAGGAATTGCTGCACAAATCTAACCAGGATGTTTAGACCTCAAACAACATGCAAACCACAATTTTGTCCACATAACTCAGGCAGGAACTTTCGTAAAATTCTTGCATTTCCTGCCTCGTAGCAACTAGGATTTCGTTAATACGAACTACATCATGTGCCACACGCAGCAAGGTAAAAACTACAACCTAATACACTAAATTAACCTCTCTCGAGACCCAAGTAGAATTTATTACAAAGCTATCAACTTTTTCCATTTTAAGAGTGAACCGATTAACATAACTTCGCTGTTCAATCAGTCCTCACATTAGTTTCATTTTCAGAGAATAAAATTCAAAAAGAAATAGCTTTCTTCCTACGTACAAACAAAACAATCACATAACAATTAGTAATAAATTCCAAAAAAGACAAAGTAAATAGAACCTGGGATAAGGGAACATGTCAAGAACATAGTACTTAGGCTTCGAAGTATCAATATCATCATCAGGTGTTCTAAAAGTCTTATTTTGCTCCCAATATCTCTGCCATTTTGGTTCAATTTCATGAAATGGATAGGCTCTCACTCTTTTAGTACTACCCTTCTGCTCTTCTTCAGCAATTGAAGGACTTCTTCCGCTAAGACTACTACTAATACTGCCGCCATTATCATTATTCTTATCAGTGACAGTATTGATAGAGTTAGAAACTCCGAAGGGCAAAAGAGAAGTCGTGGGTCTGCAGTGGAGTGGTGGCCGGTACTTCCGGGAGATGAAGACCGTGCGGTTGCGCAGCCTAGGAGGAGGAGTATTTTTGGGGATCACATGGAGGTTTGTGAAGGCCTGAATTTGAGCATACATCGCTGGATTTTGGATATGGAGGAGAGTGGTAAGGATAGGGGAGAGAATTTAGAGGAATCAAAAAAAATAATAAAAATGGAAAATTATATATATATATATATATTTTTTTTTTTTTTTTTATATCCGAACCTGTAACACTCTCACAGTCCGAACTACTCGAATGTGAGGGTGGGGGCCGCCAAGCTTTGGTGGCGTTCATCCCACCTGGAGGATTCGAACCCTCGTTCATCCGCTCTGAGGAGAAGCTTTAGGAGTCACGCTTACCAACTCCCCCAAGCTGCTGGGTTAAATAAAAAATTATATTGATTAAACTTTAAAGTATATAGGCAAAACATAATTATCAATATTTTCAATTGTACAAATATTCAAAGCTTCTTCTTATGCTAAAAGAAATTTGTTTGTGGATTCTCGGTTGCACAGTATATGGCAAATTAAACTTGAATAAAAATGATAATAACACACGATTAAAAGTAATTCTTATTATGAATATTTGTATGTCAACTACCTTCAATATCTTCATCACCTTCACTATCTCCATACCTAAATTATCTTCATTACTTTCACTATCTTCATACCTAATTAACTCCATTATTGTTATTATTTACATTATATCTACTACCTCTTCATCCCTATAAATAGGGGTGAAATGTGTAGTTTTGTAAAGAGATGAATATACAAGAAGATATATGAAATATACAAGGATCTCTCTTCCTCTTCTTTTCATTTGATTTATATCTTACATTTTGTTCTATATTGCTTTTGTTAACAATAGTTTTATAACACGTTATCAGCACGAGTCTCTAACCAACTGAGACTAGAGGCTCTACTACCGAGTAAAGTGTTTTTGAAGTTTATTTGAAAAATAATAAGGTACGTTATTTACCATTATGACAAATCTTACTAAACTTGAATTTGCGATCTCCGTCATTATCTTCATGATGATTTGAAAAGAGAATATCTTACCGTGAAAGATCCCCTTGTTTTGTGGGAAAATTTTGAAAGAAAGGTTCGGCCACCGAAGATGGTCGTCCTCCCTAAAACACGGTATAATTGGTTGCACCTGAAGTTGCAAGATTTTATATCCAACAAAACAATGAGTTGTTGATGAAAATCACGATACTTGACCAACGAGTTCTATTCCATTCCCGGAAGTGAATGATGTTATAACTCATGATCCCGGAAGAGATCGTGGTCGTGGTTATAAGTATGATCATGAATATGTACTCGTGATAAATTTGACTCTTATAATCGTAATTATCGGGATGATAATTCATGTGCTAAAAATGTTGATGACTACCCGAAGTGGCCAAAAGAATTAGAACATTATATTATATGTTATATGTTTATGTAATATATTATCTTTTGTTATTTAATATTTTAGTATTATATGTTTAACCTTTTATAACTTTTTACTTTATCTTATTATCTTATATTTAATGTTTTTGTTTATAAATATTTTGTTATTATTATGATGGTCTTATGATTGTTTAATATTAATTCACAACCGGAAGTTTGTGAGATTATTTGCTTAATTCACAACCGGAAGTTTGTGAGATTATTTGCTTAATTCACAATCGGAAGTTTGTGAAATTATTTGCTTAATTCACAACCAGAAGTTTGTGAGATTATTTGCTTAATTCACAACCGGAAGTTTGTGAAATTATTTGCTTAATTCACAACCGGAAGTTTGTGAGATTATTTGCTTAATTCACAACCGAAGTTTGTGGAAATTATTTGCTTAATTCACAACCAGAAGTTTGTGAAATTATTTGTTTAATTCACAAGGAGTTTGTGAAATTATTTACATTAAATATTATTAACTCACAACCTGAAGTTTGTGAGATTACCAAATGGCTATGATCCCCTTTTATGAGTTGAATGATGACATTGAAAGTGTATGTTTAATTGATAGTGGAACTACACACACCATACTGAAATACGAGAAATTTTTTCTCATTTGAATGTGGGAGAAACAAGTGTTACCACAATAAATGGTAGTGTAAAACTTATTGAAGGCTCCGGAAGAGCTAATATAATATTACAGGGAGGAACTATGATTGCTATTGATAAAGCACTATTTTCCTCAAAGTCTCGAAGAAATCTATTGAGTTTTAAGGATATCCGACATAATGGATATCATATTGAGACTATGGAAGATAACGGTCATGAATATTTGGCTATTACGAAAATGACCTCCGGTAATAAGCATTTGTTGGAAAAGCTATCATCTTTATCCTCTGGCCTATATTATGCTAAAATTAATGACATTGAAGCGCATCATTTAGTAAACACGAAGTTTACTAATCCCATTATTTTTAAAATTTGGCATGATCGTTTGGGTCATCCGGGGATCAATTATGATGCGAAAAATTATCGAGACAACGCCACGGTCATCCTTTGAAGAATCAAAGGGTTTTGACTGCCGATAAGCTTTCTGTGGTTGCATGTTCCAAAGGGAAATTGATTATAAGGTCATCACCATTAAAAGTAGGAGCTGAAAGTCCTACATTTCTAGAACGGATTCATGGAGATATATGTCGACCGATTAGTCCACCTTGTGGGCGTTTCGATATTTTATGGTTTTGATTGATGCATCGACCCGATGGTCGCATGTTTGTTTATTATCTACTCGCAACCTGGCGTTTGCGAGATTACTTGCCCAAATAATTCGCTTGAGAGCGCAATTTCCTGATTATCCTATTAAACGAATCCGTCTAGATAATCGTTGGTGAATTTTCTTCGCATGCATTTGATTCTTATTGCATGTCGATTGGCATAATTGTGGAACATCCTGTAGCTCATGTTCACACGAGAATGGTCTAGTCTGAATCATTTATCAAAAGGCTACACGTTAATTGCTAGATCATTATTGATGAAAACAAATCTCCCTACAAGCACTGGGACATGCCATTTTACATGCTGCAAGCACTTGTGCGTTTAAGGCCATCGAGTTATCATAAATTTTCTCCACTACAGTTGGCTTTTGGTTTAGAGCCTAATATTTCTTATTTGAGAATTTTTGGGTGTGCTATATATGTTCCTATTGAACCAACCCAACGAACAAAAATGGGTCCTCAAAGAAGATTGAGGATATATGTTGGGTATGACTCCCCTTCTATTATAAGGTATCTTGAACCTTGTTGAGAGGAGCGTTTTTAAAGCAAGATTTGATGATTGTCATTTTGATGAAAATTTGTTTCCCAAATTAGGGGGAAGAGAATAAATGACATAAAATTGAACTTGCGTGGAGAACATCATTGAATCATTTAGATCCACGCACAAATGTGAGTGAACTCGAAGTTCAAAAGATAATTCATTTGCAACAAATTGCAAATCAACTGCCAGATTCTTTTGTCGACTCGGAAGAGTCACTAAATCGCATATTCCAGCTATAGATGCTCCTATACGAATAGTTCCTGAAGAAAAAAAAGTAAATCCTATAGTTGTTGAATCAAAGGCACGCCTGAAGCGTGGCCGACCCCTTGGTTCTAAAAATAAAAATCCTCGAAAGAAAAGAGGATTAAATGATCCGGAAGATCATGATGAAAACCAAGGGACAACCGATGAAAAGATTCCAACTACAAATGATGAAGTGAATTTAGAAATCTCTATTAATTATACAACTTCGAATAAAAGTTGGGATCGAAGTAAAATTTCTATTGATAATGTTTTTGCATATAATGTAGCCCTTGATATTGTCAAGGATAATGAAGAATTAGATCCTTCATCGGTTGAAGAATGTCGGCATAGAATTGATTGGCCTCAATGGAAAGATGCGATTCAATCGGAGTTAAATTCGCTTGCAAAGCGAGAAGTTTTTGGACATGTAGTCCAAACACCGGATGGTGTAAAACCCGTTGGTTATAAATGGGTGTGTTTGCCCAAAACGAAATGAGAATAATGAAGTCGTAAGATATAAAGCACGACTTGTCGCACAAAGCTTTTCACAAAAGCCAGGAATTGATTATGATCAAACTTATTCACTCGTTATTGATGCTATTACACTCCGATATCTTATAAGTTTGGCAGTTCATGAAAATGTGGATATGCGTCTAATGGATGTTGTTGTACTATATCTATATGGAAGCCTTGAAAAGGAAATTTATATGAAAATCCCTGAAGGATTAAAATTACCAAAGGCTTCTAATGGCCCTCGTGAGAATTATTTTGTAAAATTACGAAATCATTATATGGGCTTAAAACAACTGGACGCATGTGGTACAATCGCCTTAGTGAATTCTTATTGAATTCAGGATATAAAAATAACCAACTCGTCCATGCGTATTTATTAAGAAATCGATTTTGGTTTTGTGATTCTTGCTATATATGTTGACGATATTAATCTCATCGGAACTCCGGAAGAGCTCCGAGAAGCTATAGAATGTTTGAAGCGAGAATTTGAAGTTAAAGATTTTGGGAAAACCAAGTTTTGTCTTGGGCTTCAAATTGAACATGTGAAAGATGGAATTTTTGTCCATCACCAACATATACAACTAAGGTTTTGAAAAGATTTTTCATGGACAAAGCATTTCCATTAAGTATTCCAATGGTCGTGAGGTCACCTGGATGTAAATAAAGATATTTTTAGACCTCGAGAAAATGATGAAGAACTACTTGGTCCTGAAGTACCATATTTAAGTGCTATTGGTGCATTAATGTATCTAGCAAATAGCACTCGACCTGATATAGCATTTGCTATAAATCTATTGGCAAGATTTAGTTCTTCACCAACACGACGACATTGGAATGGTGTTAAACATGTCCTTAGATACCTCCAAGGAACTATTGACCTCGGATTATTTTATTCAAATAAAAATGATCCAATATTAATCGGGTATGCGGATGCCGGTTATCTTTCCGATCCGCATAAGGCACGTTCTCAAACTGGCTATTTATTTACATATGGCAATCCCGTTATATCATGGCGCTCTACAAAACAAACTATAACAACAACTTCTTCTAATCATGCTTGAGATAATAGCCATTCATGAAGCAAGTCGAGAATGTGTATGGTTGAGGTCAATAATACATTATATTAGAGAGAGTTGTGGTTTATCTCCCGAAGTGAGATTCCAACTCCTCTATATGAAGATAATGCAGCTTGTATAGCTCAATTGAAAGGAGGGTATATCAAAGGAGATAGGACAAAACACATTTCACTCAAATTTTTCTTTACTCATGAACTTCAAAAGAAGGGTGACATTGATGTGCTTCAAATCCGGTCATGTGATAATCTTGCATTTATTCACTAAGGCTCTTCCGATTGCAACCTTTGAGAAATTGAGATATAAAATTGGTTTGCGTCGGTTCAAAGATTTCAAGAGTTCATCTCAACAGGGGGAGTGTTGAGATTAATACCCGCCGATGTATGGATTCTTCATATTCCTCGAGAATGACCAATGAAGGAGGCGTAATTTCAGGAATTACGGTTTCTCACTGCGCATCGACGGAATTATTACTACAATCGAACGAAGTTTGGAATGTTTCTCTAGCAACGATATTTCGCAGAAGTAAAATCTTCCTTAAAACCTAAGATTCTTCTTGTGGAAGACAATAAAATTAATGTGATGGTAACGAAATCAATGATGAAGCGGTTGGATCACGACATAGAAGTCGTAAATAATGGAGTTGAAGTTGCGTACATATAAAAGAATATTTTACTCTTTTTTCCTTAATCGATTTTTTCCCCCGCGGGTTTTTATCCGATAAGGTTTTTAACGAGGCATATTCTTTATGTAATGGACGTCCAAGGAGAAGTGAACCTTGAAGATTCATCATATTGGATGGAAGTGATAAGGTTTTAATGAGACATATTTATTGTACAATGGACATACAAAAAAGGGGGAGTATTATGAATATTTGTATGTCAACTACCTTCAATATCTTCATCACCTTCACTATCTCCATACCTAAATTATCTCCATTACTTTCACTATCTCCATACCTAATTACTTTCACTATATTCATACCTAATTAACTTCATTATTGTTATTATTTACATTATCTCTACTACCTCTTCATCCCTATAAATATGGGTGAAATGTGTAGTTTTGTAAAGAGATGAATATACAAGAAGATATATGAAATATACAAGGATCTCTCTTCCTCTTCTTTTCATTTGATTTATATCTTACATTTTGTTCTATATTGCTTTTGTTAACAATAGTTTTATAACAATTCTTAAGTTTGTGTTTTATTATTTTGTTAATTTTTTTTTTTATGTTGGAGACCATCATTTTGGATTACTCTCCAAAATACTTTTAAAATAATTAAAATAATTACAAATATGATCAAATAATATGAAAAAATATATAATATGGAGTCAAAGAAAAATGGTATTGTCGTAAATTCTGGTACTTTTTGTATTTGAATTTTTATTTTAAAAAATTATATATTTTTTTTTGGAGATACGCTATCGTAACAAGTCTTATTTAGGAGACTTATCAAAAAAAAAAAGTCTTATTTAGGAGATCCGTTTAGCCCTAATGAGTCTTTTTAAGAAGACCCATTCAACCTTTCCTTTCCATCTTTAACTGCTAGTTTGAAAAAAATATATATCTCAAAAGTTTAGGGGAGTTGGTAAGCGGATTCCTAAAGTTTCTTCACATGCCGAATTTTCTACATAAAAATTCAAATTTTATAAGAAAAAATATCAAAATTTACTTGAATATCGTTATTCTTTGATTTCATATATATATTTTTAACAATATTTGATTCTAAATATTGTTATTTTTTTATTACTTTTTTTTAAAAAAAAAAAAAAAAGTATTTTAGCTATGTTTTCAAGAAAATAAGTTTCAGATTTTAGTATTATTGATAAAATTTAAAGTCACAAGAACTCTATCTTAATAAGAAACCTCAAAAGTTATATATATCCCATAACCTTTTTTTTTTCTCTTTTCAACATCTGCAAGGAAGGATGCAATTGATTGTGAGGTTGCTTCTATAAGGTTACCAGATTTTGTTGATAATTTATTATTATTTGTATAATAGTATTATTGTTTTGCATTAGCCCAATTTATTTTTATTCTTTTATGAATTTTTTAAATTGAAATAGTATGTGTAATTAATATATTTGATTGTATTGATTTATACTATATCTTTCATAGAATTTTAAAAATATTATAAATTATAATGAACTATTAGATGAATGAATAGGAGCTAGTGTCTTATTATTGTTCTCATGAATATTAGGTGATATTAATTTATATCATTCTTCTAGTGTTTTAAAAACTATTAAATGAATAGGAGTTATTCACTATTGAAATGATTTTTGTTTCTTATTTAAATTTATAAATGGCTTTTCTAAATATTTTAAAATTTTGATTCTTCTTCAGGATTCATATTGATTTTCTTTTGGTGATTCGGTACCTGAATCCGAATCGACTAATTCGAAGGGATTCATGCTGAAATTACAAAATTATTTTGGTTACCTAGTCGACTAATTCAGGATGGAAATTCTTAAGATTACATATATAAAGTTGTGATGACTAGTATCTCATTGACATTGACTAATCCAAAAGAGATTCATAAGACTACGTACATACATTTTTTGTGATTCAATTTCTCATCGACTAATTTGAGAAGATCTGGGGGAGTCTAAAATTACAATATTGAAATTTTTGGTCACTAGGTATCCTCATCCGATATATCTATGTGGGAGAAGACTCCCAAGACTACACCGTGAAATTTTTGACAAGGATTCAAAAACTCCCAAAGCTATTACATATAATTAAAATGGTATCCTTTGTTCGAGAAAGATCTGTGTTAAACTCAAGTCTCTCCAGACAGACAAACCAAACTAAGTGAATGCTTAGCACAAGTGGATTTCTTTGACAACTTATCCGAACTCAGGTTTACCTCTTTGACTTAAAAAAGCTATATTTGAATTTTTTTAATTTATGATTTTTTAAAATTAATAGTGAAACTATTTACTACATATAATATAACTATATTACATTTATGTCTACCGTAACTCGTATTTGCGACCTTGAAATGTTTTAACAGTTCAGCTAAGCATTGACTCTTGTCTATGAAAATCCAAGTAATTGGACATCCTTATTCTGTTATTTACATGAATTGTTCAGAAATATGTATCCCTCAATGCACATATATAACTCAATGAAAAGGGATCTTCAATTTGTCATCCCTATTCAGTATATGGACTTGAAATCTATAAACAACTGCCCTATAGTTCCTACAAAATTAGTTCTTTGCTCAGCTAACAACAAAAATCCAAGAATTATGGCAGCTGCTGCATCTTAGAAGATTTCTTCCGTAGTTAACAAAAATTCTCCTCAAGCTTGTTGAGGTGGTCATCCTTGACATGAGTTAAATGCATATCCATTTATGACAACAGCTGTTCAAGTTCTTCCACTGCTTGGTTTAACCCATGGATGATCATTTTGCTGATCTGTTTCACAAATGAGTGATGAAGTCAGAAAGAGTAGTTAGACAAGGCTACCAATTACATGTATCGGTTATTACTCATGCAAGTACAAGAAAGAGAAAGGACCTCCAATTTGTCTTCTCTGGCTTTGTGGTACTTTGGAAGCGTCCTAAACTCCTTAGTTAGGCGAATGCACTCATGTAAATTTTCGGGAGAGACAAAGTCTGCAGCAACTTTGGTACATGACTGAAATTTGGAAAGATTATATTATATGCATGACTGAACTCAAATTTTCTATGCTTAAGGTAGTAAGGCGTCTTAAGTGTCTGAATGACTAAACTTGAAAGATGAAGGTAATTTACCTTGAGATTCCGAACTTGGTGTGGGCATCCAGCAGGAATAAAAACTGCCTCTCCAAGCCTCTGTTCAAATGTCCAAGCTTCTATACCTGCAATAACCCACAAATTCATTAGAGTGTCATCTTTTCTTATGGAAACTTTGCAGGCACAGCTCCATGGTGCAGTCAAATTTAGCAGGGTTATCCAAAAAGTAAAAATGGAATATCACACACTAACCATATTCTTCCTTGAGCTTCCTTTTGTGTTCCATAGTGAGGTAGAAGGATTGGTCATGAATTGGATGAATCACCTGTGCATGTAAAATTAGAGGTTAAGCTAAAGATCAGATAAGAGACATACTTAAAGTTTAGTTTTTCAATATAAGGTACCTGATCAACTGTACAACAATAGGTGTGCCTGAACTCTTTTGAATGTTTTACAAGATACTCATTCAATTTAGGTACATCTTCCCTCCTGAAAATGTCCCAAAGAGCACCTCCAGATTCTTGTTCTTGTTCTATGGATGAAGTCTTTGGAAACGGTGGTTCTTTGTCCACTTCTTGTTTTTCACATCCACAAAGAAAATCCTTGCAAAGTTGTTTCTCCATAATGATGTCATTATCAAGTTCGGTTGGACTTTGGTTCTTTTGCCTCTCAAGGTGCTCTCTTGCATCCTGGGCTTTGTGTTTCTTCTTCAAATCATCAATTGCAATGCGCTGCTCATCACTTATTTTTACTTCTGCTGTGTGTGTCAAAATATTCACCTGAATCAGTTCAAGGCTACAAAATTAGTTTTTGAAATTGCAGAAGGTAGGAACTAAATTTTGAGACAAGAGAATGCAACGTAATGGTCCTTTTAATACCTTATCTACATAAGGAAAACCACAAATGCAACCAAAATACCATATCTGGAGATTACTGAATTGGCCCACTAATTAAATAGCTGGATAATGCTTACCAAAAAAAAAAAAATAGCTGGATAAAAGATCAATACATGTCGTCGTCTACTTGTATGAATGCAGGAAAGGAAACAAAAAAAAAATATTATCAAAGTTCTCAAGGTTTTGGTATCCCTAAGGAAAAAGCCCCTTGTGCGTGATGTTTCTCTCAAGCGATAAATATATATATTCTAGCTACAGAAGTTCTTAAGAGAAATATACCTAACAAGATATGGGAAAAGATCGAAAGAATGCAATTCTATGGGCATACATACCGCATCTGACATATCACAGTGAAGCCTAGTCACAGAATCCCCTCTTCCAAGTTCCTCTTTGAGTCCATAAGCTATATATGTCTTTGGACCCAGATCAGGTTTTAAGATATTTGCGGGAAGCTTCACAGCCAGATTGAGAAAACCACCTCTTGGATCTGTGTATTCTGGGAATGGCAATGCACTAATGAACTCGTCACAATGGCGGGGCAAGAGATCATCAAATTTATCAGATGGAGGCCAGTCCTTAAGTTTCAGCATCTCAGGCCAAAAGTTTTTATATGTCCGCCCTTTCACATAACCTTTAAAGAACTTACGGGTACTAATTTCAACCTGCAGAAATGCATAGACGTGAGATTAATAATAAACATAACGAGTTGAGGGGAAACATGTGTATATCAAAACCAGGGAGGGACATGGTGCACTTTCAAAGCATTTCGAAGCAGAAGTTAATTCTTTTTTTTTTTTTTTTTGCGTGTGAATGAAGCAGAAGTTAATTCACTAGTTCATAAAAGAAGAAAGATGAGACAAGATGTCAAACTCACCTCACAACCAACAAGGCAATCAATAGCTTTTACTTCTGACATTTTAGAGCTGACAAAGGAATCCATGTGCTGACACAACGCTCGCCACATAACCATTGGTTCCCAACTTAATCCACTTGTTCTCTCCAGCACATTCCGAACTATTACCGGTTCACCTCTTGCCCAGTGACTGCGGAAACGGAAAATCTCTTCTTCCTTTAGGACATCTCTAGAATCTGGGCAGTACAAGAAGTTATCACTGGAACCTTCTCGAAAGGCTGCTCTATGTAACTTTTCAGGTTCAGTAAGCATTGGTAATACGATTTTATTGATCTTATCACATTTTGCAAGATATTTCTGTACTCTTTCTTCTAAACTTGGGATCCAGTCTTTTGGGAGGAGACGCCTGAGCTCTAACGCACACCTGCCACATCCACCCATTTCCCTTGGCGCACATTTGATACTTCCATCATCTTCAACTCCCCATCTAATCAGTAGTTCTATGTTTTCCTTTAAACTTTTTGTATCACACAATTCTTCCAACGGATCTCCACCATGGAGGTAGTCATTGCCCTTATCCTGGTACTCAAAAGCCACTTTATTGGAATCCTCTAAAAACTTTTGTTTTCGAATCTCGTTGCAACAGCTAAGGCATAGTTCATATGAACAACTTGGACAACTCCGGTGCATATCAGGTATTGAAGTTGAGCAGTTATCACTGCTCCAAGTTCCAAAAGAATATTATAATAAGATCTCCACAGTACATGATAACATAAAAATTAGCTAAAAGAAAGGGTAACCTACCAATAAACACGTTCATCACCATGGTAAGTTGACTGTTTCACATCAATTAAAAGTGATGGCATCCCTAAGAATAGATATCCCCATCAGTAACATATGTCAACAAAACTAAAATAAAAGAAAAGAAAAGAAAGAGGCCCTCACAGATACATGCCTTGAATGTGAGATTCTGTTTCTATCTCCTTGACTTGATCCTGATGAATACTTTTCAAGAACGGTAGAAGTAAACTAGCAAAATAGTGAAGATGCTGAACCTTTTTTTCATCACTGAGATATTGTTGTGATGTCTAACATTAAATCACAAGGAAATTAATCAGGAAATGTTTCATACATAAGAAAATAGGAGTATGGCAACACTGACTGAAGAAGACAAACCTTATACATGCCACTCCTGTGTAAGCACAAATTGCAATTGCAGTTTCCACGGCAAACTGGACACTTCTCAGAAATTTCTACTTCCTTCAAATTGGGATACCTATACAATTAAGTGATGACTTAGTAACTCAAGTACTGAATAGTTAGTATAAAAGAACAAGGCAGTAAACTAAATTAGAAGTAGCATGTAGGTAAGTCACTTACCATTCCCTAATGCACTGTATACAGTAACATTTCTCTTTGCAGTTTATGCAAGGAACAACACATAATCTATCATTTCTCTGGCACTGATGACAATTCAAGGTCTTCTTTTTATTCACCTGATTTTGAGATTTTTCATTTAAAGACGGTGTTTAAAATTATTTTAAATCCTAAGAAGAAAATGAAAATTTAGAATTTACCTCTGTCTTCTGATCTGTTGATCTATCACTGCGCCTTCGATTTCTTTTCGGAGAAGATACTGAAGAAGGTGAAGATGAGTTAGACACAGAAAGTTTCAAGAAATCATCCTTAGTTTTTGTCGCCTCAAGGTCTTTTTCTATCTTCACTTGATCCTCTTTCCTTTTTCTAGTCTTCCTCGATTTTTTTGAATCACTACCCCCTTTCTTTTCATTAAATGCTAAAGTCAGGTCTTCTTCATCATCTATCCAGTCTCCTAAATAGTAGCTTTCGGAACTATATTTCTTGTTTGGTGCTGCTCTGCGTCTTTCAGACTTTCTCCTATTATTTGAGCTTTCAAATTCTTGAGTTTCCTGGACTTCTGAATTTGTTGATTTTTGCTTCCCCTTGAATTCATTCCATTCTTCATCACTTCCTTCCCCTGTATGCAGGGAAAATGTGATTAGAGAAGTTTCTTCTTTCTTTGAAGTAGTGAAAAAAAATTTCTCACAGGTAAATTCAACTGCTTGCGCCATTTCACTAGTCCTTCTGTTAGCTGACAACATCATATTGCATTTTTGTTCCCTCAATTTATCGTCCATGTCATGTTCTCCTTCATATTTCTGGCATTTATCAGGAAGACTAAACTTCTCGTTTGAAGCATAGCAACAGTTGTTGAAATTTGAAAGTGCAGAGAGACTTCTATCATCTAATATTGTATTTCCACAAGAAGTATTTATTTCCTTTGGGATTAGTTTTGGTCTTCCTATTCTTTCTTCCCTTTGCCAAACTTGAGATTTATCTTCCACAACTCTCCTCTTGTTCCAAAACTGCTTTATAGTTCCATCCCTGGAGATTCCCATGTTCTCATGTGGCATTGTTTCTTCAAGAGAAATTTGTTCCCCATTTAGTTGAGTTCCAGCAAAGTCATCCTCTTCGTCTTCAGAAACTAAGATAAGCTTTCTTTTTTTTAGGAAAGCAGTCTTATTTCTCTTTGTTTTCAGAAGCATTTTAGGATTGGCCGGTCCCATGCCTTGCTGCTTTGGGCCTAGCACTGCCATTCGCATGGAAACTACAAAACATAGGAGGGAAGCGCCTGTAAGTTCCTAAATCCATCGATGTACGCTATGCTACATAAATAAACAAACAACGCGCATATAGAAAAATTAAAAGACGTATCATCCAGTAATTTATATATATGCTATGTGTGTCGTTCGCGATCATAGAAATTTTCACATAGAAATAAACTAGTATGTATATTTTCCTTTGCCACTGTAGTTCATCACTAGCTCTAACCAGTCGTACATATATAAACATAAAAGGATACATATCGTATAAACACTCACTACGCATCATAAACAGATAAAACAGGAGAAGAATCCGAAGAAACTGAAAGATAATCGATGTTGACTTTGAGTTAACAATTACGTAAAATAAATTCACCTTTTTCATGAACGTATCATAAAGAATTTAAAAATCAGGGTTGTAAAAAAGAAAAGAGGGCTTTTTTTCCCTCTTCTGTCGCCAGCATTGAAATTCATCTCAATCCACTCAATTGATCAACTTCCAGAATCTTATCGAACCATCCCATTCCCGAATGACGGACAAAACCGATTCCATAAACAATTAAAAAAAAAACAAAAAAAAAGAAACTCGAAGAAACTTCATGTAAATTCTTCATATGGAAAAAAGTTTATGAAAATTCAATCACCTAATCAAAATCCAAAACAAGAAGTAGGAACGCTACCGCGACAGCTTCAATCAAGCAGCGACTAATAGAAAATAACAGCTTCATAATGCATCTTCACCGCGGGAACTTGAATTGATTTCAGAGGTTTTTGATAAACCCTAGCGGAATCAAAGGCTAAAAAAATTATAGAACCGAGAAATTTTCGGTCGCCGAGAGGAAAAAAACCTCCGAAGAAGAGCGGCGGTGAAACTAACTGAAACCGCGGGCGGTTTATAAATTAAATAAACCGCTTTTCCTTTTCCCTTCCTCGATAGATTCGCTTTCAACTGACTTTTTTTTTTTTTTTTTTATAAACTTTTTTTTTTTTTTTTTTCTTAAACAAGTTTATTGTTTTCCAAAAAAAAAATACTATTTTATTTTAAAATATTTTTATTTTTATAATACAATTGTAGATATATAAATTTTATTTATATGTTTAAATATATAATTAAATATTATATATTTTATTTATATATATTTGGATATTAAAGGATTTACCTCATTAAATGAGTAACATGGCAACATCATAGACACTGGTTATTACTCACTCCACCTATAAATAGAGGGCAAATTCTTTCAAGAAAAAGGTTACACATACACAATACGGATACCGAACTTTTATCGAAATCGGTCATTCCTCTCAAAGCCTAAATTCATTGTGAGACAAAGTCCTAAAGCCCTCGGAAGAAGAAATCAAATTAAATTGTTCGATAAATTGAGATCAAGCCCAAAAGTCCTCGACATCGAATCCATTCCGATATCCAGCCCAAAACGCCCCTCGGAAGAAAACAAATCAATTGGATCGAGACAAGCCCAAAACGCCCCTCGAATCCACGACGGATTGAATTAACGGATCCATAGAGATTTGACCCTTGTAAATTTATTATTATATAATTGTTGTATTCAATTATTATATTTCTTGTAATTCTAATTTTACAGGAAATAAAGAAATTTTATTGTCTACAACAATATATAACAGTTAAAAATATGGAAAATAAAAATTTTAAATAAAATATTGGAATATTCCGTCAAGAAAAATCTCAAACAAATCTATTTGTTTCTTTATTTTTTCATATTAAGATATTATCTCCACCAACTAAAAGTAAAATAAATCTAATAATATATGTAATTGTTTAACTTATAAATATAAATATTTTATTTTAAATAAAAGAATTGAAATAAAAATATTAATAATAATGAACTTCTTAAATGGATATAGTATTTATAAATTAAAAGCATTAAAATATCATTATATTGGTTTAAAAGGAGTTAGGCTTACTAAAAATATTACTTTTATTTTTTTTTTGAAATACTAAAAATATTACTTGATCAACAATAAAAAATACTAAAAAATACTAAAAAATAATTATTATTAAGTACTTATTGATCAACAATATGGTTGAAAAAGATGTTTTAATATAATTATAAAAATTTAAATCCATTCTTATCAAGAACTACATATTTATATATACTTTCAATGTGGGATATGTGGTGGAAATGTATTTGGCATAGACACGAGAAAAATGAAACTTTGGTTAGCCAATCAAATTGAAGGAATTTACACAGATTCTGTCCCAAAAAAAAGAAACCTACATATAGATTTTTTGCTTAGCAATTATTGATTTTCACGGTTCTTAGCTATGGGCACAGGCAGACAGGCTGATGAATTATTGATTAATTCCTGTTCCTCTCTGGTCCATGCATTTTTCTCTGGACAAGTAAAAGCAAACAGCAGCAGCAGGAGATATGGTGGTAGCTGTACAAATTCTGCTTCTTCTTACGGCCTCATCTCATGGTACCTCAAAATCACAGCTCAAGTATCATGTACAAAGAAAAGGAAAAAAAAAAAAAAAGGAGGGACTTTTGTGGATTCTACTAAGGAACTGAATTTTCTTGAATAACGTCTGGTAATGATGGTGGTGAAGATCCACCACTGACTTTGCTAGGTACAGGTGTGTTTCTTCTTGACTGCCGTTTAGTAGGGACCAGCTCGGTTTCATTCAACTTTTCGATCAGTTCATCATCTTCGTCGTCGTCTTCACCTTTGAATATGGGATGAACATAAGCATTTTGAAGGTAACCTTTCAGGTTCAGGTGGGGTTCACGTGCACGTTCTAATGTATCTTTCCTCATTGCTTCCTGCAAAATCCATTCTTGGATCTGAGAACAGCAGCAGTATGGTGGTAATAGAATAATGAAAAGGAAGAAAGAACAGAAAAGGAACCTGTAAGGGATATCTGATAAAAGCTGGCTCATAACGGCCTTTGCAGTAGTAGTAAAATGAAATGGTCACCACCGGAAGTGCTAGAAGGAATGGTGTGGATGAAGTAGCATGCTTTGTACTCATTAATCCCATTAGAAGTAGTTGTGAGATGACCAAGGCAGATATTATACGTCCATGAACATCTGGCCAAAATGCTGCACCACTTTCATACTCTTGATTGTATACATTTATGATCTGAAACAATGAAAAAGAAAGAAGATTAAGAGAATTTCATAAATCTGTTGAACAATTTGCTGCACAAATTAATGACATTACCTGATGGCGAAACACAACGTAAGCCAGACCAAAGAAAATCAAAATGAATGGAAGCAGAAGAGGAGTCACAACAGCATAGACTAGGCCTAAGAGGAAATATAATTGTATTTGAGGTTCCCCTGTATTGAAACCAAGACTTCCTGGATCCATTGCCTCCTCTCTGTCTTTCTCAGTCTTCACCAAGAAGAAGTTCTTTAAGTGGAAAAATATCAGTGGCTTCAGCCTCAAGATTTCCCCGGCAACTCCAGCCCATCCATCAACCATTATGTAAGTAATGAAGAAAGTTGCTTTCATCGGGATTGCAACACCAATGGTTTTTGGAATACTGCAGAAAAGCAAATACATCGTTTAGTTGGAATATTTGTAGTAAGGAAAAAAAAAAAGCCATACATTGAGCACAGAAGTAATATGATTACTTACTCATTTGCTGACTGGTGAAGAAAAGTATTCAGCTGTTGAAAGGCAGTTCCTGCAATTATGCTCCCAAGGAAAACATTCACGAAGTTGAAAATATAGTATTTCTTTGCTGATTTCCTTTCCAGACTTGATATGCTCAGATAGCCTTCAAACTTGGACATCATCATTAAAATAGTAGGCAAAAATATAAGGAAAATCTTCAGAGCAATCCCAGGAAGAAAACCTTGGATGAACGACTTGATGAAAGGACTGCATTAACACAGGGCATAGAAGAGCACAACCATCAACAATTCAAACAGAAACTAAAGACATATAAGAATACGAGGTTCTGATTACTGTAAAATTGAATGAATGAGGGGGGAACTTACACGTCAATAATGACTTTCAGAAAAGGTAATTTCTTCTCAATGCTCTCAATATTTGCAAGGGATTGCACAAAAGTGATTGGTATAATGAAGAAGAATGTGAGAAAAAAGAAAGCAACTGCAATTATAAGCCTCCTGATTGTCAGTGAAACGTAGGGAATTGCTAAATTTTTCCAGTAAACATCCCGTGGCTCCGGAGCCCACTCTGTTAACCATAGAGTTGGATTTCTGGACTGCTGTGTTTGTGCACAGACAGCAGCACCCCACCGAGTTTTAAAGGACACAAACGAAGCTGGCACGAGAGCCTTGGGATCATTCAGAACTCTTTCTCTTTCTTCAGCAATCTGCATTTTGTAGGTTTCTTAGAATAGCTTTGACTTAAAATTGAGAAAACAAAGGAACCCTGATGAAATTTCTTTCCATCAGTATGGCCAAACTAATGAATTTGCAACTATGAATAAGTACAATCCTTCTTCTGATAGAAGATTAAACACAAGTTTCTCTACCTTAAGTTGGAAGACAAACCACAACAAAATGACCAAAGAAAGAAGATCATGATTAAAAAAAAAATCATTTGAAAGGTTTTAATGTAATCCATAATAATCAAGCAGAAAATGATTACTTCTTTTGATAATCTTTCAATTTCAGCAGTCTGATGGTCAATTGCATCAACTTTATCTCCACAGAGGCCAAGAAAACCAGTCTGTCAGTTAAGGAGAGCACAACTGTATCAGTGAAAGGATGGAATGCAATATAGAGAAACAAAAAAAGAAGAGAAAGAAATTGAAAGTGCACAAGAATAAAAGCAACAGAATCAAAAAAAAAAAAAAAAATGTAGCAAATAAGTACCTTCATCGTGGGCCGTTGTGATGGATTTCTACTATATTTTAACTGGTAATAATCAAGCCAATTCTGCTTACTTTTCTTTTCCTCAACCAACTTTGCTAGTTTGTTAGCATTGCACACAACCTGCATAACATTTTTGTTATATTATATTAGTAGTCACGAAAAATGAAGCATATCTACAAGGAAATTAAAAGGGCATCATCCCCTTGTATGTAGAGCCATATTATAATGAGGCACAAACAAAGACAAGACTATTAACAAGCACCAACCTGATTACTTAGGTAGTGGTCTGGATGGTTGACAAGAAAGAAGTGTTCAACATTTTCAGTAATTGTTTCATCAGGATCTGGTGGCACATTCTTCACAAGGACCTACAAATTCAACTCAAATTAGGGGAGCACCTTGATTGATTCTTACCCCCACAAAAGAGAAAACAAATAAACAAAATACGAACACATTCTTTTACAACGTTGTTAAAAAAGATCATGAATCGCTAATTCCATTGAAAGATTCCTTGAATCCACCCATTACATCCATCCTTTGGAGAGAATCAGAAATTTATGCTCATCCTTATCATGCTAACAATCAAAACAACAATTTAGGTTCTTACTGTAAACTGATCAGGTCGTCGTCTTTCAGAAGCAATGAAGTGCAATCTCATAGTGGAAACTGTTTCATATTCCTTCCTCAAGATATAACAAGTCCAAAAGGTAAAGGCATAGGCCATTACAATATGAGTCCAGAACCTGCAAAATTGAGTCACATTACAGGCATGGGGACTCAGCATATGCTGTGTAATATAGAAAATAAACAGCACAACTGATACCAATGAATTTACTCTACTAATTACTAGCACCTATACAATACATCTATTGTGTATGTAAAATGAAAGAGAGGAGCTCCAGACCTCTGTGAGCCAAGTGGAATGTTTGATATAGAGAGCTTATCAATCTCACTGTACTCTACATTTGATTTAGCTAAGGTGCTATTCGTCCAGTTTACTGGAACAAGGACAGAAAAAGCTAGCATTGTTATGGGAACAAAAATTTTGAGCCTGCAGAAACCATCAGATAACAGAGTTTTAGCAAGAAAATATAAGTTTAATGGAAAAAAAAAAAAAAAAATCATCTTAGAATATGGGAAACCATACCCCAACAAGTATATCCGCAAATAAACAGCAGAATCTAATCCAGCATGATCAATAAGCTCAGGTTCTGGCATCTTCAATGCATCAGGCATCCAGTTCAGAAATCTTATATATGCTCTCCAGTCCAAATTGACAAACTTTTTCATAAAGGCCCCAGAGTGTGTGGGACTGTTTCTTAGACCTTTAAGATACCATTTAGGGAAATAAACTCTATCATTGAAAGGTTGAAGCCGTAGTATGGCAAAGGCTATCAAGAAAACTAATGCAGTCAGTATATTTATAGCTGCAGAAAGCCCTATATCTCCAATTGTCGCCATCTAGCACCTATAGCAAAAAGAATTAAATTTTTTTTGTTAGAAAATTTCAATTAGCATAATCCGATATTAATTAATCACAGCATGACAATTTTGAAAATTTGATGAAATCAATAGTCCAAAACCTGGGAACAGAACATTAATATTGATGCATACGTTTCAAAAAAGATCAAAAGCCCCACTTTGTAGAACAAAAATAGTATAGAGACAATTCGAATTACAGCAAGGAAAAGGAAGACACAACGTAACAAACTTCACTGAACTACCAAGGAAAAAAAAAAAAAAATCCTATCGGGACACAAATATATTTTTCCAAGAATAGCTATATTAAAGATTCTCTCAAACTTCACCACTGATCCATAGATAAACAAGAAGAAACAAAATTTAAAAGATAAAGTATACAAGAAAAATTCTTACTATTTTGCAGAAATTGTCTGATTTCTAAGCACCAATTCCTAGAGTAAGGCCTCCAAGAAAGCCTTGGCAGAAGAAAGAAAAAGGGAAAACAAGAGAATTGATAAAAAGACTACAAAGAAACAAACAGCAGAGCAGTTCCCGATCGGGCGGATAGCTTCAAGCAATCAACAAATACCAAAGAAAAACATTCTCCAGTTCCCTCTCCCTCTAAATCTCTCCAAGCTTAAGTTAACTCCAACACAAGCCATGTGATGTGCAGCGAGACAAAGAGATATTACACATAAAAAAGCAAACTTTATGCCATTCTTTGGGTAGAATACTACAGAAGATTACTTAATTAGGTTCGTTCGCCAACACAAGAACTGCTATTAATAATACACACACAGGTCACAATGTGCTGTTTGCTTTAGCTTTTCTGGACTGTTCTTGCTGTGAGAAGAAAAGAAGAGTAAGAACTAGAGAGAGAAAGAAAGAAAGAAAGAAGAATTGAGAAGATTTTGAGACTTTTTAGCGTTGAGGGAAAATGGAGTGATTTGATGATAACGTTATTGTTATAGTGGGGGACTCGAAGTTATCTCAGTTAATGAAAAAGTTAAAAAATGAGAATTAAAAACTATTTACTTCCGTTTTCTAAAACCAAAAAAATAAATAAATAAATAAATAAAATGTCGTTAATATTTGTATAATACACAATATATATATTTTTTTATTGACTTAAAATATATAAAATAGGTAGAATATAATGTATTTTGGTAGCAGTTGGCAGTAATTAATTAGTTTGTTTTAATGTCTATTTATAGTGAATGGGCTGATTGTCTTCTCTCTCTAAATATTGAAACCTTGACTACTTAATGTCGGCAAGGCCCCACGTGCCTCATGATGCAACAACGGCTATATTTTCTTTTTTTTATGTCCGATCTTCATTTATCTCATAAATATATAATTTTTTTTTTTTTTGTAAGCGATAAATATATAAAAATTTATTATAAATAAAGTATGGCTATTTAATTTCATAAATGGCGTCAAGAAGAACGGAAAGGAATTGAAAAAGAAAAAAAAAAAAAAAAAATATCAAATATCCCTACCAACATGGGAATATAAATATGTGATACATGATAAATCCACTTGAAAAAGAATAAAAACATGTGAACATAGATTTTTTTTACTCATTGGGAAAAAATCTAACAATTCTCGTTATATCTTTATATGTATTGTATATATATATATATATATTGTATAGGATAAAAAGATAAAAAATGAAAAAATTTAATTAATTTAATTTTTTTTTTTTTGAAGTTTAACCTTTTAATACTTTGACTAAGTAATAATAGTCATAATTCAAAAACCATTATTATTGTTATAATTCTCAACCTGATATTTTATTAATAAGAGTTAAATAAGTGAATTATATTGTTGGAGGTTACAAAATTGACAGTTTTAGTGTCTTGAATGTTTTTTATTATTATTATTTATTTGTTTTAAGGGAAAAAAAATAGTGAATAAAATAAAATTTTAAGGACATTTTATTGGTCAGAAGATATAACTCAGCAGAAACACATTCACTTATATATGAGTTTTTTTTTTTTTTTTTTAAATCCTAATTTCTATTATATCTCGAACTCATGACTTCTCATATCATAACTGAAGATGTTGTTAACCGATTTACATTTTTTTTTTTTTTTTGCTATGGAGTTGGTGAAATGGCAACGAAACAACGTGCAAAATTATTTTCAAAAGAAAAAATAGTAATAATAATAACATAAAATAAAATAAACAACGTGCAAAGTCGGTTTCATGTGTATTTTTTTTTTTTTTTTTTTTTTTTTTGTGAACATGATTTCGTAATTATAATGTGTTTATAAAATTATTTTCTAAATTTGAAATGTTCAATATGGGAATCCAAATTATACAACCTATGACAAATTGAAAACAAGAAAAAAAAATTTTAAAAAAATAAAATAAAATAAAAAGCGAACGAAAGAATACCGTTCTGTGGAAGAGGACGGCGGTCACCGCGTGTATTTAGCGTCCGGAGCGCATTTTTGGCGGCGGGATTTTACTTCAAAACTCCGACAAAGTTCAGTTCAGATTCGGTTTTCTGTTGCCACTGCGTGTTTTCTGTGTTTCCTCGTTTTTTTTTTTTTTTAAAAAAAAAAGGTCATTTCAACTATTTGACTATTAAATTTTTCTTTTCTAACAAAAAATAAAATAAAAATAAAGCGGAAGAAAAAGATGGTGTCATAGTAACTTGCCTTTTGACCATAAAATCTGCGGGAACTGTGTTTATTTTCTTTGGGGTGCACCAAATTTGATTTCGTCACCTTTTTCTGTCATTTTTATTTGTTGTATATCTTTAGTAAGAGGGGACGAATTTGGTGTCCTCTTTGCTGATCTAAGTTTTTGTTAAGTTGTAGTTTTCTCAAATTTTTATTTTCCAAAAAGATACCATGTGATGATTTGACTCTCATGCGTAAAAATAAATAATAATTATTTCAATCTAAGATTCGTAAGACTTAGTAAAAAACTCTAAAAAAAATAATTCGAGGTTATTTGAACATCCGATTTATATATGACGACAATTTTTTAATTTTAATTTAAAGGTGTTCTTTCATAATTTTGATTTGGATCTATCTATCTAGGATAGTTTGTGTTCTTGGAAAAAATAATTATTAATTTTTTTTAATTCAATTTGTAGTAATAACAATGAATCAATTTTTAGTGATGCATGTTTTCTTTATTCAATTTGAATCACTTGAACATTTTATTTTTATTTTTATAATACAATGACTATATAATCTAAAATGGGGAAAATCAAGTTACTATATAAATTTTGTAAAAATTATAAAAACAAGAAAAAAAAAAAATGCAAAATCAAAGGATTAATTATCTTACAATAATTGTGCTAAACCAGACAATTATTATTATTATTATTTTTAATGAAATCATATCTTTTGGCGAATTAAATGAACGACTTCCTAACCCGTCAGTGTTACCTGGTCCAAAAATCGGTACATTACTAAATTGAGGAATAGTCCAATTCTTATTTTAAAATTATTTAAGTACTTGTTTATCTACTGTTCGTGATGATGACCTAGGAGTGATGAAACAAAATTATATCTAATGTGAAACTATATTTACATGTAATAATATTATATTAATTAAATTATGTCATTAATAAAAAAGATAATATTTTGTAATAACAATGTAACAAAAGATTCGTGGTGTATTTTAAATTTATGTGAACAAAAGTGTATAAATATATCATAAAATGTTAATTAAAAAAGTAAATATAATAAACTATTACTTATGGAAGAGAGAATTTTTTTTTGGTGATTCGATATCCTCACTGACTAATTTGGAGGAATCCGTGGAAGGAGATTTTAAGACCACACAATATATAGTTGAAATTGCGGCATAAAACCGTCATTGTCATGTGTCGAGTTCAGGTCTCTCATTTAATAAACTAAGTGAGACACCTAAGTAAGAAAAGTCAAATCAACTAAGCTATCACTTTTCACCGAAATAAGGGAAGAGAGAGTTTGTTGTTAATGTTACCCTTCCCCCCCCCCCCCCCCCCCCCCCCGGTTTGGTTTGGTTTGGTATGGTAACAGAAGTGAATCCCATAATAACTAATTCTATGGATAGGCTCCAATCCGATTAGTTATATTTGTTCATGTTTTGTCCCAATTGTGATCTTTTTTGTACAGACAACATTCTTTAGTGTACTCGCAACACAAATATTTATATATATATATATATATATATATATATATATATATATATATATATATTTATGTATGTATGTATGTATGTATATTTGTGTGAGCCACAAGCTTCACTCAAAGCTTTATGCTTTTACAGTGGCGTAGACCTAAAGCAAATTTCAGGCAATTATGCTGTTGCCTTTATTAATTATCATCAATTAATATATACATTTGTTATTTTATAATGTTACAAATATATTAAGATGTGACAATATAGTTATTACAAATACAATTATTAAACAACACTATTTAGTTATTTTGGTTAGATCATCCGATATTCGAAGTCATTACGACTCTAACTAATCAAGATTCGGCTCGGGTTGTGGCCGTATAGTCTCACTCCGGCTCTTAAATAGAGCTCACAACGAGTGTCAAACTTTCGACATCTTGTAGCATTCACAATGTGCTTTCTTATTGTCTCAAGCCAAGAGCTTAACAACACTGTTTATTACGCATTGCAAATTATAAAGATAAAAATTAATTTCAAATTAGTAGAGTAATTGAATTATTGAGTTGATTGAAGAAGTTGAGATATCATAAAGCCTTTTAGTTCATTTTCTCCATCACACCATTACTAGCCCCCACCAAGAAAACTTGATAGAAACCCTTGCGAATGACCATGATTTTTTCTCTTCCACTGTTTTTCTGGTAAAGAAATTTCTGAAAATGTCCAAAATGAAAAAAAAAAAAAAAAAAAAAAAGAAGAAGAAGAAGACAAAAGTAGTATCTCGGTGGCAGACATGTTTTTTTTTTTAGATTTTAGTGGTCACAAAATGCTAAAATGCTTTCTTATCTTTAATATTTCTATTCAACAATCATTATAAATCACAATTTTATCGATTAATAATTTTTAAAATGCAGTAATTATATATATATATATATGTACATATATTTGGACACGTAAAAGATTCATAGTAATTTTTTATATTTTTTTTTTTTGGGTTCGACAATAGAGTAACACAGATATGTTAGGAAAGCACTGTAGAGTTCTCCAAGCCCACTAAATGAATAGAGTCTATTTTATAAATTATGGGCTTGGGCATGCCCAGCTTAATGCTTAAAGCCCAATCTTCATACGCAAAACGACAAATAGACGAATTGACAAACAAATAGTCGCCAAAATCCCTCTTCTACTAGGGTTTAAGTTCTGTTCTTCTGCGGCTGAGACTTTTCTGAGTAGTGAAATCAGGGCAGAATCAGCGAGCAGAAAGGGAGCAGCCATGGCGAGTACGAAAGTACAACGTATTATGACCCAACCGATCAACCTGATCTTCAGGTTTCTTCAGAGCAAAGCGCGGATTCAGATTTGGCTTTTTGAACAGAAGGATCTGAGGATTGAAGGACGGATCATCGGGTTCGATGAGTACATGAATTTGGTCCTCGATGATGCTGAGGAAGTCAGCATTAAGAAGAATACCAGAAAGCAACTGGGAAGGATACTTCTGAAGGGCGACAATATCACCTTGATGATGAACACCGGAAAATAGTCTTTCTTTCTTCCTTCCTTCCTTCATTCGAGTAGAATATGTTATTTCCATGTTGAAGATGATGTATTTTGTTAATAGAATTTCTCCTAATTTACTGCGTTATGTTAACAATATCTCACTTAATTGTTTGTATTACTACACTCGTGTTTGTCAGAATTTTGTTGTGAATTCAGCTTACATGAGGAACAATTTTCTTACGTGAAAATTAGGAATATGTGATTTCTCTTCAGATCTTGCAGATGATTAAAGTTTTAACTCTTAATATTATTAATGTACATTGTGATTCCACTAAAACTTTGGATAACTTAGTAAAAATTGCCTGTATGTATAATTTACATATAACCTGGAACGTTTAAGGTATTTACAGGAACAGTGTTCAATGCAGCTTCCCAGAGCTAAATTGACTCAAGCAGCCGAAAGACTGGAGTGGCCAGTAAGGGGATGGGCGACTGATCAGCTAGTTGATGATTGGTCAACTATGTAGAATGACTACGATAACCTATCTTCCAGACATTAGATGGCCAAGACCCTGGTTCTCGTAGAAGGAACCAATATCCCAGTCCTCAGTTGAGGATGACAGTGTCATTAGTGCAACCACAATGGATCTCATGCTTGGCCTCAGCTGAGGATTTTCATGTGTGCAGGCCTTGGCAAGCTGAGCCATCTGCAGATAAAACAACAAGAAGAAGAAGAAACAAAGGTGTTATTCCGCAAATTTCATATCACACTAGAAAGAGGTCTTAATTTATTGATCTATTCATTACCTTTCGAACTGATTCAATTAGATAATCATCTCCTAGCCTGGGATCAACCAGTTTGCGAAGACATTCCTGAGGATCAGGCTGATTAAAGGTATCCTCGAACTGTTCATACCAAACATTGGATGAGATTAGTTTGTATTTCAGTGTCTGCAGATATATAGGTGTTAGAACTAGAAGACAGTGAGAGTACCAAAGCAACAAGGCCCTTTGATTCAGTAACAACTTCATTGGTCTTGATAATGGCTTCTTTTGCAGAAATAAGCTCATAAAGAACTACTCCAAAAGCATATACATCAATTTTGGGTGAAACATCCCCGTACTGAGCATACCTGTGTATGAGGCAATTCTTGAAATCCTTTATTGTAGTAAAGTTTTAATGTTTTTTCTTTTTTTGAGGTTTGGGGGAGAAAAGTTTAAGAAAATGTCGTACTCTGGTGGCATATAACCAAAAGTACCCACTAGACGTGTATGCAGAGATGCACTTCCAACTTCAGTGAGTTTCGCAAGACCAAAATCGGCAACCTGCAGAAGAGGAAAAATTCTATTGTCATCGCAGGTATAAAATAAAAGCAGACATGCGCCTCCAGTAAGAGAAAATCATGGCAACCTTTGCTCGGAAATTTATGTCAATCAGAATATTGGCCGGTTTAATGTCACGATGGATGTAAACAGGAACAGTGTGCTCGTGAATATATTCAAGTCCTCTAGCAGAATCAAGTGCTATCTGGACTCTGGTAGCCCACGACAAAGGTTCCCTACCTGAAAACAACATAAGATAACGAAAATTATGTTGTACGAGAATGTTTTTTTTTTTTTTAAAGTTAAAATCAGTGAGAAATTAAAAAATGCTCCCCACCAGAACCACGTAAATGTTGAGTCAGATTGCCATTATCAACGTATTCATAGACTAAAAACAAAGATCCCTCAACACAGTATCCGATTAATCGAACCTGCAATGATATATATATATAATTAATATTATTTCTCTACCACGGTCTGAAAACTATATATATATATAAACAACACTTGTAAGATTGAAGTAAGACTAGTAACTAATTACCAGGTTTAAGTGATGAACATGAGTTAGAACCTTCAGTTCTGCAAGGAATTCTTTTGATGCTTGCATATCCATCTGCTTAATAGCAGCTTTCTACACACACATATATATACATTTGCAGAAAAAAAAAGGGGTTTACATTTTAGTAAGCATGGTTTTGAAGAAGGAAAGAGAGATGATGAACAAACCTCGCCTCTTAACTCTCCATAGAACACTGATCCAAATCCACCTTGACCTATTTTGTTAGACAGGTTAAAATCATTAGTAGCATTGGCAAGTTCTTCATACGAAAACTCAACTGATCTGTCCACTGTGATCCCGTTGAGCCTTGGGGAATTGCCAATGACAAGAGAACCATCAGATTCAGTATTTTTCTCCAAAGCTGCAGGACCTGAATTAGCAACAATTAATGAAATGGAATATAATATACATACATACATACATCAACAACAAGCAGTAGTATAGTGAGAGAAATCATTTTATGAATTACTAACCATGCATATGTTCTTGATTTTGATCATAAGTTTCTGTGGGAAGAAATGGTAGTTTTGACATTTTCTTCCTCTCCCTGTAGATTAAAAAATAAAAACAAATAGCCAAGAAAGTAGCCCCAATAATTGCAGCAACTGTAATTCCAGCAATAGCTCCACCTGAGATTCCTGTCCAAATCATAAACAAATTTCTGTTCTTACACCTCATTGCAGAGAAATCCACTGGCTAAAGTAGAACTAACTAACCACTTGAGCTGCAAAAAAAAAAAGGCAAAAAGAAACAAGGATTAATGCCATAAATAGGAATAATACTAGCAAGTATATGTAGTGTACAAAGCTTACCTTGACTTCTTCAATGGCGGAAAAGTTCCATTTTGATCTGTAAATTGAGGGGAAAAAAAAAAAAAAAAAACATTTAGTAGTCTGAGAACTGATCTGTTTGTGCTGATTGAGTTAATTAAATTACCTTTTCCAGGAACAAAAATCAAACCACTTCCACTACCAAAATCCACACCAGGATTATAGTCTTCCAATAATTTCTCAGGAAGGTCAAATTCATTAGCTATAGAGGAAAGACTCTCACCAACTCGAAGAGGATAAGATATGAACAGACCATAATCCTTGGACACTTTACTGTTCCCACACGAGCAATTCACAATAACATTGACAAGCTGAGAATTATTATTATTACTATTATTATTAAACCTCTCTAGCATTTCAACAGTAGTGAGATTGGAATAAACAAGACTTGAAATTCTTTGATAAGTATTTCCAGGCCTACTCTGATACACAAACTGATGAGCCATAAACTCCCCACCTAAGCAACCACACGAAAAGGGAACGTTGACTCTGCTACCCATCTGAATCAAATTTGGATCTGTTATTTGAGGATTATAATCAAGAATGTTGTTGATGGTTGTAGAGAGAACTCTGGCTATTAATGTCAGGGTAGTCCCATTCCATGCATAATACGATGCTAAAGCTTCACATCCATCATCACCTCCACATTCTGATGATTCAACTACTCCTCCTCCTCCAACCCAGAAAATTATTAACACCAAAGACAAAGAGTAAGCCAGTAGTAATCTAGGGCTAATTCCATATTTCAGCACAATCATGTTTCTTGACTGATACTCTCTCACCTAGTTGCGGGAATCTAAAAGAACACCAGAAATGATGAATATATATGTTGGAAGAAGGAGAATTAAGGTGAAGTTGTATTGTCAGTACAAGTTTTTTGGTTGTATTAGACGACTAATTCGTGTCTGTACTCCATATCAAATATATATATATATATATATATATATATATGTATATATTTTCTTGCTATAATAATGAAAAAAGGGTTTCGGAGCTACAAGTGTTTCTCTAACGATTATGTACCATGGTCAACTGCATCATTTGAGAAAAACCATTTCTTGAATTCTATAATTTTTAAGTGAGTAGACTGGCTAAGTACTGGTGGGTGGGTTGGTGGGTTAATTTCCCGGAGACAAATGGTATGTAATTGTTGACTTTTATGCCCATATCCATATGTTATAGTCTTCTTTGGAGTATTAGTAATGAAGGTAATATGCATAATGATGCATGTCATTACATGTTCAAATTTCTTCGGAGTTTCAAAGAAGTTTCGTAAAACATAATATTTAAATCCTTAGTTTAACATATATGGAAGTGTATTATACTTACTATGAGCTTTCTTGTCAAGAATGGTGTATTTTTTTAAGCAAAAGTTTAACTTTGTGGATGTAAATTGGATCAAATTCAAAACATTAAAAATAGTGACTTAGATTATCTAACAAAAATGTTATTTTAATTGAAAAAATTTTTATAAGATTAATTTCTTGGTGTTCTAATTGGAATTGTTTCTATTGTTCTTGTTTGTCTTGGACTAAAAGATGGAAAGCACGACCGTTTCAAATGATATATATATATATATATGGTGAAATACTTGGAGATTACGTTTATATATATATGTTTTAATAAGGAAGAAAATAGTGACAAGTAAGTGATACCAGGTTGTCTGAATGAACAAAGGTCATTTTGACAATTAATTAAGAAGAAAATGATCAATTAAAAAAACAAAAAGGTAAGGACAAGAATTAAATTAATATTTTGGTATATGATAATGATTCAATATTCTATTATAGTTTCTTGTATCGTGAATCTACAGTGTTTATAATTACTAGTCTTAACTCCACCTTCCCTTTGTTTATCAACTTTTTTTTTTTCCACATTGTAATTTGAACTTTCAGATATTGCCATTAAATTTCTATTAATTAAGTTATGTCTTATTGTTCTAATATATCAAATGTTATTGTGAAATTTTCTTTATAAGTAATTATCAATAATAACAATTTCATTTATAAGTACAACAGTTCATTTATAAGCATATGAAAGACGAAAATATTTTAGATTATAAAAAAGAAACTACTTAATTGTGTTAGCCCAGCCCATTATGGCCAAGGTTCACATTCAATTTTAACTTATTAATCCCAAAGCGTAGGTGAGCGGATAATGAGTTCTCCTAGCTTAAGTGAGGTTTGAGTTCAAACCTCTACTCATGTATGCAGTTGTTTAAAATTTGGGGTTAGAGCTTCCTCCAAAGCAATGGACTAACCTAGCTCGAACGTGGATTAGTCTAAATGTGAATGTAGCTTAAGGTGCTCTGTAGAAAGACAGAAAGACCTCGGTTGGGAATCTACTGATGGATCTATCTATCCGTATATACGAGCATGCCCTTTTGTGAAAAAAAAATTTACCTTGAACCCATGTATGGTAAAAGGGTTAGTAATAGGTCATATATAATCAATGGATTAATGGTAAAGTAAAATCCCTCTGCTAACCCAGTAGCTTGGGGGAGTTGGTAAGCGGACTTCTAAAGCTTCTCCTCATGGTGGATGGTTGAGGGTAGAGCTGTTCGCGAACCGAGCTATTCGTGAACAAAGCTCGTTCGAGCTCGTTTAAAGCTCGTTTGAGCTCGTTCGTTTATTAATCGAACCGAACTCGAACAAATTTTTAGGCTTGATTAATTTTTGAGCGAACTCGAACACTGTTCGCGAACATAATCGAGCGTTCGCGAACATATTATTAATTTTTTTTATTATAATTTTTATATATATTATTTAAATAAAAAAAGTAAAAAAAAAAAAAGATGTCATAGTTCGCGAACTCGAGCTCGAACTCGAGCTTTATAAACAAATAATCGAACGAACTCGAGCTCGAACTCTAGCTCGGGTATGCTTGAAAGTTAAACGAGCGAACTCGAGCTCGAACTCGAGCTTTATAAAAAAATAATCGAACGAACTCGAACAAAAGTTTGGGCTCGAATTATTAAACGAACGAGCTCGAACAGTGTTCGAACACTTAATCGAACGAGCTCAAATTTCTGATGTTCGGTTCAGCTCGGCTCGTTTACAGCTCTAGTTGAGGGTTTGAATCTCTCTAAGGTGGTTAGCGCAACGTTAAAAAGCTTTGGGTCGGGCCCTCACCCTCGAGTAAGAGTTGGACTCTGCGAGCACACCCCAGACCGAATCTAGATTAGTCGGCCCGTGTGAGTTCGAATAACGGATGCTTAAAAAAAAAAAAAAAAGTAAAATCCCCCTGCTGTATTTTATTACAATTTTTTGGCTAATAGAGGGATCAAATGGTAAAAATTCTTTTGTTGGTAGCTTGGAGGATCAAAAGCATGACTTTTGCTTTCCAATTGGCTGTTTTTGCATTAATTACTACTTCATCAATCTTATTGATTAGCGTGCCCATTGTATTTGCTTCTACTGATGGTTGGTTGAGTAACAAAAATGTTATATTTTTCGGTACCTCATTATGGATTGAGTTAGTCTTTTTAGTCGGTATTCTTAATTCTCTCATCTCTTGAACATATTGTCCCAAATCCAAATCCGAAAGGACCCCCCAAATTTTTCTCGGTTGTAAGATACATTAGAATTTAATATAAGTCTCATAATTTGAGACTCATCTAAGACACCCCGTGTCTAAGCCCAATTTTAACTTATTTATATAATGTTATGGGCCTAATTTAATTTTTAATGTGTGTATGGGCCAATCCAATTATCGATATTCAACAATGAAATAAAATCATGAACTGATTAATTACTCACTGACCTTTTGCCGGCACAAACACAATCCCGGACCCTGAACTGAAGTTAGATTTTGGATTGAACCTTTGCAGCAAGTCCGCCGGAACGCCTGACGCTGTTGCCACCGATGACAAATTCTCTTCCGAACGTAAAGGATATGCTGCGAATAACCCATAATCCTTGGACACTTTACTTTCACCGCACGAGCAATTGACTGTTACATTGATGGTTGCAAAATCTGGTATTCTAGTTGGGTCATAAGTATTCACCGATTGCATCCAATAGGCGTTGGTGAGATTAGAGAACGCCATCCTTGAAATCTTAACGTATGTATCCCCAATCTGAGTTTTGTACTCGAATGTATGACCCAAGAAATCACCATTCAAGCAATCGCAGGAGAACGGAACGTTGATTCTCGAACCCATGGGAATGCTATCTGGACTTGAAACATGAGGATTGTATTCCAGAATTTGTGGGATTTTCTGGTCGAAGATGGTGCTTATGTAACTGAGATTTGAACCTCCCCAGACATAGTAAGAAGCCAAAGCTAGCCCACAACCAGTTCTGCACTTGGCTTCTGCTGCAGTACTGGTGCAACCTACAATCGCGAGAAGCAAATAAAACCTGTTCATAGTGGCGAATCAGAATTCAGAGCTCTGATGATTCAAGATGCCATAATATTTATATATATATATATATATATATATATATATATATATAAACAAAAGAGAAAAGACAGAAGAAAGTGGTTTAGCGGGCATTTTTAATTTGTCAGCTTTGATTAATTTACATTTTATATGGCCGTCTTGAATTGAATTGGTTGTTTGTTTTTATTAGTCCCTGAACCGCAAGGCCCGGATTATTTTGTCGGCATATTCTGCAATCTGATTCTTGAGAAGAGAAGTATAGTTGACTTTACTTGCTAGACAGCAGTCTCATCTCTTTTTTTCTATATAATGTGGTCTGAATTAGTCCAAACTCCAAAGAACAATGAGGGTCAGTAGTTTCTTTAAGAATTGCTCTGCATTTTCCTATTTCCAGTTTCTGCTACTTCTTATTAGTTGTGTCTCACCTCTGAATTTATGTATATATATATTTTGAAATTTAAGATATTTTTATCTTGGTATTTGAAACTTATAACTTCTTTGATTAATTATTTGTTATAAATTGAGATATACTTGGAAAAAAAAAAAAATAATATTTATAAAGAAAAGAATGGTGGAGACATATAAAAACAAATATGAAAAATATAATGCTTATACGTAGACAAATAGAAGATATTTTCAAGCGGAGATATTTTGAGTGCCTTACTCCCAAAAGAGCTTCTGGCCTTAAAAAAGGAAAAACAAAAGGTTTTGTAGTACAGGGCATAGAATTACTGTACAGTTTCAATATCATCGGCTACAGCCTACACATGGAATGCTTCCCGGTCGTCCCACTGTCAAAGACTGCCATTTTACTTAAGAAATCTCAATCCCAATCCCAGAGAAGAACTTTCGGAGCTTATCCCTTTAAGCCGTCATGGAAGCAGAGAACTTCACAGCCTACTCGTTTCCAGTGTCAAAAGATGTACGTCCCTGGTCGGTAAATTCAATTTCATAACCCTTTGTTCTCAACGGACAATTTCATTATCAGAGTACTATAAACAAACAATCTGCAGGATTTGGAGAAGCTTCGCCGGAGAAAAAAGCAGCTAAGCACCTTCATGATTTTTTCACATTCGTTGCTGTTAGAATCGTCACAGCCCAGTTGCAGGTTCTTTCTTTTTTAGTTCTATTTGATTAAGAAAAAGGAAAATTATTATATATAAGTCGGGTTTATATATATATATATATGTTTATTTGGATAAGGACAGAGCTACAATCCTGAGGCATATGAGGAGCTGATTGAATTCTTGGATGGGCACTCACTGAATGATGGAGATAAATTTTGTGCTGATTTGATGAGGGAATCGTCAAGACATAAAACTTTAGGTATGGGCAATCAATTTTGAGGCTTTCCTTTTACACCTATCTTGTAAATCCTCTCATGAATTTTCTTTCTTTTATTTCCTCTGCTGCAGCTCTGCGGATAATGGAGGTTAGTACTTTTGGTGACATTTCATTCTTGATTCTTTTTGCTCTGAATACCATTTTCATCTGCATTTATGGACTTTTTAATGTTGAATCAGGTTCGTGTTGCATACTGTAAGAACGATTTTGAGTGGGACAACTTGAAGAGATTATCTCAGAAGGTGGGGAAAAACAGAAGACAAACAAACATTTTACTTACTTGAAGATAGGTATCTTTTTCTTTTTTCTGATTTAATTTTGTTGCAATTTACATAATCTCTGCAGATGGTAAATGACTGTAATACAAGACTCATGAGGGACTACCTTGAAGAGACTACCAGTCAGGTCGAGAGTGAAAAGTAAACCTTTTCCAGGGAGAATTCATACGATATATATACATTGTTAGGTGAATTTTGATACTCTATATATAACATATGGATTTTCACCAATTGTTTCTTGGGATTCTTAATCTCTTGTTTCTTCCTGCAAATGCCAAAAGTAAAATCAACTCAGTAGTAGAAGGCAATGGCAGAAAGAAACTATAAAAAAGACAAAAACTGACAGTAGAAATGGCATGTCTGATGATTCATTCTCCTAATTTACCTCAAGGTAGCTGGTCACATCTGAAGTTGCTTGAATTTTTCCTTCTCCATAATATGTCTGAGCATTTTCTTCAATGTTTTCCACCCTGAAACCGAATACAACATAAGACAGTGCTAAACAAAGATTTGCAGTGATCATTCCAAACAGAAGTCTTACCTATAAATGTAGTTCACCATAATCCCTCCACTTTGTAGAAGACCCTTCTGTGACCGATCAGCCATCCAATTCAATCTTCCAACCATCTAAAACAGAAACAAAAGTGCACAATTATATACACCAGAGGTTGCCCCATCCCTGGTATTTGGTGTTCCAGGTAATAGAATTTGAAGGACAGTACTCAGAACTAGGTCACCATAAGGAATTGTCTAGCTAATTATTTAATTTCCTTTGAGGCTATCTACTTGAGCATATTCTAGAGAGTCAAAATTTACAAAATATTGAAACCAATTTCCAAATTTCATTAAGGAGGCAGTATACAGATATAGATTCTTGTACCAGCAACTGATAACAACACCTACATTAACCAATTAATCACGTACCGCTCCATTCTGTAAGTGGAAATTTGCCACTGAGTCTAGTGCTTTCCCCCTCTTCTTCTCTTTTAAAAGGTATCTGGAATCATGAAATATAAAGCAGACTTAAAAATAACCGAATCAACAAAATACACAAATGTCTATATCTGCATCTTCTCATGCTTGACAATCTGTTGTTTCCATCAAAGTCTACTTTCATGTTTGAATTATCAGAAACAAGAAAATGGCCAAATATGCTCATGCGTCTTTCTCTCTTTCACACATGTAAATTCCTAGCCAGACAATGTTATTCAGTTTGATATGGTATACCTGGCACAAAGTCGCAATAGAGGAGTTCTTAGTACTGAAACTAACTCGTCAGAGTTTGTCCATTCATAATTGGTTGATGTCAACAAGTTCAGCATGACTTCTGTGCCATTTTCCCCGGAAGTAAATTCTCTGAAAAGAGGTTTCAGAAAGTAAGAAATATGAAAGTAAATAACACATAGGCCACACTCAGAAAAATAACCCAAAAAATTCAGCAGTCTAAAAGTCATATCCTCAGCGAGATTAGTCCTTGGAGGTTCATATATTTTGTTCAAGGAACCAGCAGCAAGAATAAGGGGTTAATCTAATCAATTTGTGCTACGGTACATTCTACCTCAGTTTGTTTTCCATGAACAAAAGCGCTGAACATTTAAATCCCTGGATTCAGATCAATAGGATCTGCCAAACAACAACACAAACAAATACTTACCCTGATGCATCTAAAAGTGTTTTTTCTTCTTCAGGTTTGAGCAAGTTTTCCCTAAAGGTAGATTCAGATCTCTCTGCTGATGCCAATTTTGATAAAAGCCATTGCATATAGGCTGGAATAGGACTAAGTGTGGCAAATGTCTGCAGGAAAAATTTCATTAATTGATATCAGAATTAAACTAGGGAGCTATTAAGAAGGAACAAGCATCCTAATTGACTAATCTGTATATTGTAGCTGTCAATAGATAGAAGAAAACTATTGCAGTGTCATTTGGGATTTACAATTACATTCAGAAGAAGGGAAAATGTTAAAACTTCAATATAAGTTATGATTCTGCAGCTCCCAAGTGAAATTCCACACTAGACTGTTCTCAGATTAGCAAGCCTCTTGTACACTTCTAGTTTTCTTGATGCACTTATATGTAACACAGGTCGCAGCCATATCAAATGGATACATGATAGGTTCCAGAGGAAACAATTAACTGCAATCATGAATATAATTTGAGGGGGGGAAATATGACTTTTTTTTCCCTTTTAAGGAGATCTTATTAAGTAAGGAGCATATCAATTAATTCCAAATGTTCAATACAAAAAAAGTTTGAACTTCTATTTGTTTTGTCATGTCATCTCTATTGCCAAGAAGTAATTAGCCATAAACATAAACGATTTACATGAGAGCAAAGTGATTAATCCAAAAAGAAGTTAGAGGCCACAGAACTTGTGAAGAAAGTAACCAATACAAGAATCCTAGACAGCAGCAACTTGTAGATAAGACAGAGTTTAGTTCAAACTTTTGGCTTCCTTTTGTGCCAAGCAGTAGATAAAGTATGTAACTTTCTGCAAGTACAAAACTTATTAATATATATTTATGGCATATCCTAGTGTCAAGAAGTAGGTAAAGTATGTAACTGTATGCAAATACAGAACTTACTGATATGTATGGCATATCCTTCTTCACAACATCAATCACACGTTTAATAAGAAACTTTCCCAGGTTGATTCCTGATAAGCCAGGCTGTACAAATATAATAGTACAATTTCTTTGTCAAATAAAAATTTAGCCATGATCATTAAAGAAAAAATGCTTTGTCTACCTATTCTCGAGAGGAAAAGACCACAAAAATTAAAAATAAAATAAAATAAAATAACAAAAGGAAAAAGAGTAAAAATAAAATGGCAGGAATAGGTAGAATATGAATCAAATCTGAATGATAAGAGCAACAGAACTAGTATCATTTCTTTCCTTTATTTTGTTTACATATTGGACAGGACAAAGATGAATACAACAAGAAAATCCAATGTGATTTAACCTTCCCACACCACCTTTTTCATTTTCCCCTTTATACAGGACAAGTGAAGTTGACTACGTCTTCTAAAAATATCCATCAAATAACAAAAATGTACAAGCAAAGCATGCCAACATAGATCGCTGGTATGAGATAGAAGCATCTGGACATTTGATTATATGTTAGCAGAAACAATAAAGAAAGGAAATACTTAGGCTGTAATTACTGCAAATGCTCAAACTAATCAAAAGAATAAACATGCAAATTAGTTCAAATAATGAAATTATTTGAAGCAGAGGGGAAAGAAAAAGCATAAATAAAAGAAATGAGTATAACATAAAAAAATGACCAAATAATCGTGAGCACCAGCTGGTGGAGATAATTTTCAGATATTTGCAAAAGAAAGTGAACAGATCTATTCTCAATTACGTGACAAGGACCCGTTAAGTACAAGAATATTTAGAAATGACTGATAACTGTAGCATATAATGTTGAGATGCTTACCTGGGTGGATGATATAGAATAAAAGAGTGCACATGTTGCCTCATGTTCAGGTATTGGAGGATCATCCCAGAGGACCTCCTACAATGGATAGTTGGCTGATAACTACAAATGGCACTATTGCTTTTTAGCACTTGAAATATAGAGTATTCACCTGAATTGTCTCAGCCACGTTCTTCATCAATGCAACTTCAATAAATATAAGTGGTTCCCCTGAAGGAAAATACATTATCAAAGCTTCATTCGATGAACCTCAAATGTACAGGAGTGTCAAAATATCAAACCTGTGAAAGTAAAGTTCAGGCAATTGAGCGAATTAAAAAATACATATCAAATTTAAGCAAATCAGCAAAATTAATGTCCTTGGACCTGTTACACAGACTGGAAGATAGTTCATATAAATCTTTTAGTGGACCTAGAAAAGTATGAAACCTGGAATTGCAGGATGTAGATATCCAAAACAACGGCGGCCTACCCCAAGCCTTCTTTTCAAATCCAGAAGGTTGCTGATTGGATGCACAGCCTGTGAATAGGATGGCTACAAAAGTTACAGATAGTGGCTAAAAGTGATTATTGTACACTACCAACAAAAAATTTATAATACTGAAAAGGAAAATAAACCTCATATGCTACAATCTTCTCCAACAAAGAAGCAGGATCATCCCATGTAATGTTGTGAAGTTCAAGATTTGCAGGACTAAGCCATGTAGTCAGCTTCTCTTTAAGGTAAGAATCAAGTGCCCGCAATGAAGCAACATTTTGCTCCCTGCAGATTCAAAGAAACTATCAATTTCAATATTTTGTTTTATCACCAAAAACTAGTGTTCAGAAAATCTTTTAGTTTGGACTCCCATATGTTGTAATCAAGAATATTGATAATAAAGATAAATGATACTGCAAGGCACAGTTTAAAGACCAGAATTTTCTTAGTTACAAGTCAAATAACTGAGAAAGTTTTAAGAAATTCAACAAATGTTTCGATATTATGATTCATTTAATCTAATGTGAAAAGCTACATGCTAGCTTTCATCAAAATATTACAGAGCTAAAGGATATGAATATATGAAACCAGAGCATAACCTTACGCGAGAAAAGATAGAATATCAGCACGCATGACGGACAGGAACTTTAAGCCTCCAGGATGCTTATTTAACCTTTCAAATAGAACTTCGTAGTTTGGCTTAAGGGCATGTCTCAAATTACGCTCGATCCTATAAAACGCTGTAAGTGACCATTCTTCATCATGTCCACCCTCTTGAGTTTTGCCACCTAAAACCATAATTATCAAATTAAATATTGAAAAATATCCAAAAAATGAGAAATCTATAATTCATAAGTTAAAACTAGCCATCAGGAAGCTCGAGGCCAAGATATTGCTTCATTAACTCCCGAACTTGCATCCTGTCAAGATCATACTCTTTAGAAAGTGCAACAAGCAACTTCCGTCGGTGTTCTTCAGAAAGGCTAAAATAACCCTGCATTTTTAATACATAAGCACGCAGACACGCAAAAAATAATGTACCCTAAATTCTCTCACAATATTGAAAAAAATAAATAAATAAACCATCAAGAATGTGTAGGAATCCACCTCATTGAAATTTCTAAGTGCTGCATCCAGAATCTCTGTCTTATTCATTGATATAGCAAAGTGCATTGACTGTTTTACATGCTCGAAATCCCTGAAAAACCACCAATACAAACTCCAACATTCGGAGTTTTTTGAAAGACAACATGATCACTTTCCACTCTACACACTGGAACGCAAGAGTATAAATTGTACTTACTAAGAATCAAATTTTCACATAGAAACATTATGTCGCTCCATCTTAATTAGAACAAAAGAATCAAATATTCTTAAACCATGAAAAATCAGTAAATTCCAAGAACTCGTGATATATATTATATGTCTCTTACATCTCGTCACTTTTGGAATCCTTCTTAAGATTCTCCTGAGAAGCAACTTGCATCTGATTGATTTTACTCTGTCAAATCAAAAGGCAAAAAATTTTACAACAAGGGAATTTGGATACAATTCAAAATCAAGCAAAAAGAACATAAATCTAATCAAGAACTGAGATTAACAGCAAGCGGACACCAAGGTTGGAACTCACAGAGGAAGGAGAAAGAGAGCGCATTTTGGTTCGCAGCAAAATTGCCAGTGCTTTCTTGTTTAAAGTCATCTTCCTTTTAGGAAACTGAAAGAGTGGAAAAGCTTCTTCCTCACTCCAACCAAATCATTTTTATTTTTCCACTCTTTTTCTTTTTTCTTCTTTTTTCCCTTTTTTGGGACTGGCGCATTAAGCATAAATTATTATTATTATTATTATTTTTTTTTATTTATGAATAAACATATCAAACCCTAGCAAAATCTCTCTCTCCTCTCCTCTCCCCCTCCCCCCCCCCCCCCCCCCCCCCCCCTCCCCTCCGGCCAGAAAAAAATATAAATTCCCCAAAAAAAAAAATTATCTTTAAAAAAAACATTAAAAAAAAAAAAAATAAAAAAAAAAAAAAAAAAAAAAAAAAAAAGAAAAAAACTAAAAAAATAAAAAAATAAAAAAAAAATTTTTATTTAAAAAAAAAAAAAAAAAAAGCATAATATTATTATGTACTCTTTTATTTTAATTTTTTTTTAAAAAAGAAAAATTAAATTGTCCGAAAGAGAAATCCATTAGAAAAGAAAGATGGTCCAACAAGAAAATACAAAAAACTAGAACCCCCAAAAAGAAGCCCAACAAAAATGGGTCCAGTAGCCCAACTAGATCATCCAACATTTTGTTACTGCCGTCGTGGTGTGAGTCTGTGGTGAACCAGATTAACCGTCGGACTGCATTTCCCCAGTCCTCCCTTTCTTTGCCAAGCAATCGGCGACTTGGTTCTGCTCCCGGAACACCAGTGTGAGTCTGTGGTTAGCCAGAAGAGAGAGCGGATTCCTGCATTCAGTAAAAATATTAGCTAATTTAGGGTTATCATTTTGGAGGATGGCCATATAAGGTTTCTGCCACCGCCGTCACCATTTGTCTTTGAAATTGTTGACAGCTTTGTTCGTCTCTCTCATCCTCTACTTGACAGATAAGGTATCGGAGCTCCTTCCCCAAATCTATTATTAGTTTAGCTACAGAGTACTAATTTTTCGGTTGATAATTGATTTGAATTTGGGTGAGATTTGTGTGTTTTTTATTATACTCATTAATTGAATTTTTTTTTTTCGATCTAGATGCTTTAGTCTATTTTCTTGTGCTGTTGAACTATAGGATGGAAATTTCCATGAAAATATTTTAGGTTATTTTGTTTGTGCAGCCAGAAATCTTATAATTTCCCCCTTCAAACTTCAATAAATTTGGGAAAGCTAGTGAGGAAATATCTTATTTATATATATATATTAGGTACAATAATTTTTTGTAATATTCTGTGCAATAAATACTGCAAACTGCTTAATGCATTTCTTGTACTCTTTCACAAAAGAACAATAATAACAATAATAATTTCTTGATATAATTGGATAGTTTATTATAATTTATCCATCTGAATAGTGTCTGCTTTATTTTCTCAGGTTCTTATCTATCCTAAGAAGTAAGACAATGAATCACGCTGCATCCATATTCAGGAGATTAAACATCAGAGAACTAGTTTCAAGTTCTCCTATATACAGTTCTGCTACTGGTATACAAACCTTGTCATACTTTCCTAATGAATGCTCAACTTTTATTGTGTTTATTAAGTTTTCTTATTTCATTGGGATAACATTCAAACATGAACTTGTAGAGGTGTCTGGAGAGGGATTAACTTTGACATTCAGACGTTGGGCTACCAAAAAGACAGCTGGATCAACAAAGAATGGCCGTGATTCAAAACCCAAGAATCTCGGAGTTAAGAAATTCGGTGGAGAGGTGAGAAGAATATTATTATCGTGGTAGAGGGAGATAGTAATAGTAACTGTTTTCTGTGTTTTTTTTTTCATGTTCATGTTTATCGTTCACCCTGTTATGGTTGAGATCTTCTTTTGCTAATGGAACAGAGAGTAGTGCCTGGAAACATCATTGTTCGTCAAAGAGGAACCCGTTTTCACCCTGGAGATTATGTTGGAATGGGAAAAGATCACACTCTTTTTGCTTTAAAAGAAGGTAATGTCAAGTTCGAACGTAACAAATTGACTGGACGAAAGTGGGTGCATGTTGAGCCCAAGGAGGGTCATGAGCTTCACCCTGTGTATTCAACTGCTGCTGCTGCTGCAACTAAGATGAAGACAACTGCTTAGATCTTTTCTGACCAATTTATGTTATACTTATAGAAGGCAAACCTGCACCTAGTTAAATGGTTTCAAGATGGTATGACTAGGACTAAGGTACATTACTCTATTTCTTGTTTGTTTTTGTTTCATAATAATATACGCACCTGGTCTTTTGGATAGCTACTTCTGATTCAGTAAAGAGAGCTTATTATGATAAATTTTCAGCAACTTCTGAGGAGCTGTTAAATTGCACGAGGCTCTGTTAAAATGAGGGAAATTTTGGGGGCCGGGAGGGGGCGGGGGTGAAGATGAAAAGCATCCTTAGCCATATATATGTTAACCCTCTGGGGAAGCTCTGGATTATCCCGGGTTGGGACCGTTCTTCCCCAAGACCAATTGTATGCAAGAGAAGGGTATATCCTTGTTAATTAAGTAAATGTGTATATATATTTGGGGTGGGGCTGGAAGAGAAAAAAGAATGGATTTTTTTTTTTTTTTTATAAGTAAAAGAACAGATTAATTAATCTTGTATGTATTTTCTCCTATCATCAATCATATGTGTCTCTCTCCCCTTAGTTTTCGGAACAAAGATTTCAATGAGTCAAAACCTCTAGGCAGCAGCACTGAACTAGCGAGGCTAGCAGGTAGTGCCATTGTGTAGCTCGTGCTACCACGTTCGTATATTTGCTAAAATAAAAGGACAATAATATTACCGGAGAATCGACTGAAACATGGCAACCACCTTCTTAGATTATCGAGACCTATATTTATTCTTCTTCCTACATCCAAAGTTTTCAATCAATCCTTCGCCATGGCTAAATCAATTTCCTTCCTATGTTTTTCATGCATTCTCTTGTTTAGTTCTTCAGGCTACCAAGCTCACAAGATACATATAAACCCAAATCCAAATGACACATCATTGCATACCTCCACCCCTAAGTACAATCAATTCCCTCTGAAGAAAACCATGAACGTGATTGATTCTTGCTGGAGATCAGACCCGGATTGGGCTTCCAATCGCCAAGCATTAGCCGATTGTGCCAAAGGTTTCGGAAGTGGTGCACTTGGAGGAAAGAATGGTGAAATATACATCGTTGATGACCCTTCTGATGACCCTGTAAATCCCAAACCAGGTACGCTTAGATATGGTGCAATCCAGGACAAACCCCTTTGGATCATTTTCGAAAAAGACATGGTTATTGAACTGGGAAATGTACTAATGGTGAATAGCTATAAGACCATTGATGGAAGAGGTGCTAAAGTTGAGATTGCAAATGGACCTTGCATTACTATAGAAGATGTCAACCATGTCATTATCCATGGAATTAGCATTCATGATTGCAAACCTGCAAAACCAGGCATGCTTCTCAGGTCACCTGGTAATCTTAGCAAGAGAGAAGGCAGTGATGGAGATGGCATCACTGTTTTTGCATCGTCTTATGTTTGGATCGATCACTGCTATCTGGCTAGCTGCACCGATGGTCTTCTTGATGTTATCCATGCCTCCACTTTCGTAACTGTCTCCAACAACTACTTCACCAAACATAATAAGGTATTTCTTGTCCGAGAAAAAAATAACAATAAATATCTTATAACTTATAAGACGATAATAAAAATGGAAAGAATTGACAAGATTTTTGGCGATCGGATTTGTCAGGTGATGTTGCTTGGACATCAAGATGGTTATACAGCTGACAAAGTAATGAAGACAACGGTGGCTTTCAACCATTTTGGTCCAGAACTAGTTCAAAGAATGCCCAGGTACGTGTTTCTTCAAGAATGTGCATGCATGTCGTTCATTCATGTCGGGTCGGATCGGATCCTGTGCCTAATTAATTAACTAATACATCTTGGATCGTGATCTTTAATTATTACAGGGTGAGATACGGATATGCTCACGTGGCAAACAATTACTACGACAAATGGCTAATGTATGCCATCGGCGGGAGTTCGAATCCAACCATATTAAGCGAGGGAAACTATTTCGTAGCCCCAGAAAACAGTTACTTTAAAGATGTAACCGTCCTCCCTAGTTTTTTGCCCTTTTTTATATATATATATATATATTTACAACGTTGGAAAACACAAATATTTACTTCTTATTATTGTAATGAAAAAACAGGTAACTAAGAGAGACGTTGAAGAAGGGCCATGGTTTTGGAAGAATTGGAAATGGAGGACTTCTAGAGACGTATTTCTGAACGGAGCTTATTTTGTTCCTTCTGGAATGGGAAGCTGCGCTCCTCAGTACTATGGATCTCAAGCTTTTGGCGTGGCTCCTGGATCCATGGTTCCAGCTTTGACTTCCGATGCTGGTCCTCTACATTGCCTACCTGACACACCGTGCTATTAATTAATTAATTTTTTTTTTAATTCATGTAGTAAAACTTATTTCATAGAGATAATATTAATATTGATTTCAACCTTGCATTGTTTTTTTTTTTTTTTTTTTTTTTATCTGGGAAATTATCATTATTGTTATTATTTTTTTCCTATTTTAATTTTCTTACAATTCCGGAAGACACTAGTAATATGTACGAGAAATGTATGTGATTCACTGTTTGATCAACTTTTTTTTATTATTAATATGTTAATTTGGAGTTACTTAGTATTCATATGACTCAATATATAATAATATATTTATTATACAATCAAAAGTATTTGTTATTATTAGAGATGAAATGTTGATGTTCTGAGTTTAGTTTAATTAGTTTTCGAATATAAGATATTTGAGTTTGTCTGATTAATTATTGGAATAGATTTAACTAATATTTGAGACTTAAAATCTTGTTTAAGTTTGTTCTATTATTTGCTCGTACAATTTTCAACTTAAATTCAAATTTAAATATGAATTTATTTTTAAAAAAATATGAAAAGAATATATTTTAAATTTTATTATTAAAAATTATTTAATAAACTAACTTTAATCAAACATAAACAAGTTTAAATATATTTTTGTTGGTAAAATATTCTACAAAATAAATATTTTTTTTTTTTAAAAAAAAAAGAATAAATTATTATGGATTTTTAAAAAATGAAAAATATTTTAAGAAGAATTAATATGATTTGAGAATTTACCCAAAAATTGCATCAATTAAAGTATATTTATTTCTCCAAATATTTTATCATCATTTGATTAGTACAAATTCTCCAGGTTATCTCGCATGAACGGTACCTACGTTATCCAAAATAAAAATAAAAATAAAAATAAAATCTTGACTTTTGTAACCTTTTTCATGGGTACAATGATGCATGTTTACAGTCCCACAAGAAACTATATATATTATGGCTCTTTTTGAACATGCTAAAAGTTCAAACAATCATTTGTTCCAAAATATATATATATATATATATATATATAATGTAATAAATCAAACAAGTTACTTTTTTTAGAATAAAATGTTTTATTTTTGGCTTAAACAAAATTATTTTCGTTGATTTTATGAACGGCATTGGATAAAGTATATATATTTTTTGTAATGCTTTAGTTATTTTAAATTTTAATATATGTATATATATATTGATTTAAATATATTTATATTTTCAAAAGTAGTTATGAACATAAAACATAAAATTGTAAATAATCAATTACTTGTGTCTTAATATCTCTTTCGCCTGACAGAAAAATGTTTCCCTTAATATATATTATTAGCCCTTACAAAGCCTGAAATTCTAATCCACCATATTTGTGGCTAAGGAAAGTTCCACCTTAATTGTTTACAAAAAAAAAAAAAAAAGGAGGAAAGATTCCCCTTAATTATGTCGCCTTTCAAGAATTAAAAATGAGATAAGTTAGGAGGGGAAATGGTCATTTACTGAAATTAAAAGCAAATTTTGGAGTTAGAAAATGAATATTTATATGTATACACACACACATATATATATATATATATATTATATATATTTAGGACGAAATATCATAGATGAGTGCTAACTTATGAGTTACATTTTAAATCATTTATATATATCTAAGCTAATTTGTATTTCACCCAAATAAATTTCTTACAAAAAATAAGTTTTGATTGTAAATTTTAAATGACTATATAGCTAAATCATTAGTGTTTTTTACTAACTCATTTGATATATATGTGTGTGTGGTGCACGGCTAACTGCTTTCTCCATTGTAGGTGAACTACCTTTGCCTATAAATTTATATTAAAAATTTCTTGGATTAAAGACTTAATAGTTTGATTCACTAAAAGGGAATGAAATTAACCATTTTTCATGGTGGTCGGGTGTTGAGCGGTGGCTGACCTATAATCCTTGGTCTCGTGGACTTGGACATTATCCCCTCGTGTGCTTTGGTGAGACTAGAGTGATTAAATTGAGCTTAGTCTCAGCGAGTTGAACAACTCAATTTAATTATACTTTTACATGTAATAATTACAATAGAAGATTCGAACCATAGATTAGAATATATAAAATATATATATATATATATATATATATATATATATTATATTTGGAAAAATAGGAGCATTACAAGTTTCAAGAAGAGGGTAATAAGGAAACAATAATAGAGCAGAAAGCAGTACATCTATATGATCAATAAGCAGTGGAACCCCTTGAATTGAATTGAATCAATAAGCAGTGGAACCCCTCCTCCTCTCACTCTCTCTGAATTTCTCCAGTTTTTTTCCCACTTTTCACTGCCCTTTCCCATCCTTTGTTGCTTTCTGCTACCAATCCACTGCATTTTTTACTGACCAGACATTTGATTTTGCCTTTCTTTTAATATTACTTTGAATTTCAAACTAATATAATTACATGATTGAACTGAGTAATTAAAATTATTGATTAAGATAAAATTTATTTCTTGCAATATATATATATATATATATATATATTCATACACAATAATTTGTTGTACCTTTTAGTAGTATATAAATGAGAAGTACTATTTAAGATGTATCTCCCTCACAGCAATTTCTGAATATTATGGTCTCCAACCACTACTAGTGAATTATTTAGCAATTATTGCGTAAAAAAAAACAAAAACAAGAATATTACTAATCAGCGGCTGTAAGAGGAGAGCATTTTCAAGCGGAATTTAGGTGGCTGCTGCCTCAAGGAAAAAAAAAAAAAAAATCCATTTTTATTGAAAGAAAAAGTTCTAAAGGAATCTATTACAGCGCGAAGGGTTGGTGGGAAACATTGCCTTCTATTCTTAGAAGGGAATAATATTTTTTTATTATTATTTTTTTTTTTTTTGCTTAAGATAGAATTGTTTGGAGTTGGTTGATCTTTACAAGAGGAAGTTCCGCCTTCAAATATTAAACAGTTACATACATAAATTAAGATTCGAACTTTTAATTTCAGTTAAGTTATAAGAACTTTTAACCAACTAATCTGCGGTTTTGGGTTAGGGAATAATAAATTTAAAAACTGTGTTATGCTGCCTTGCCTCTCATGCCAAGTCGAGTAAAGTTCATGCATGCCTCAAAACACAAGTTTCAAATCTTTCCACACATCTTCCCCCACCCCCCCTTCTCTCTTTTTCATGAACTTTAACCGTGAATATAAATGTATATATATATAATGAAAATCTTTTAGTCATTTTAAAATTAATTTCAATTCGAATTAAAATTTTGTTTAAATTCAAAAATGATTTAAAATATTAGGTTTTTTACTACTTGAACTAACTAATTATTAATGTGAATATAAATTCTAGGAATATATATATATATATATATATATATATATATATATAGCTTGTTTGATTCTAAATTTATGTATGAGTCTTAAAAATATATTATATATATAGATAGCGAAAACTATATTAATTTTGACTTATTATTTTCTAATTTTTGGTTTGACCGTTTCATTTTTAGGGATCGACCGACTAGTTTGACGTTGAAAACTTGGATACTTAACCACATTCAATACTACTACTTCTTCTAAGTCTTCATATCCAAGAAATAAGAAATTAAATAGAATAGATTTATGGTGCATATATATATATATATATATATAGTAAAAAGAAAAAGTAGGACGTTGAAAACAGTGGAAAGATTATTATTATTATTATTATTAAATTGGAGAAAAACTTTTGGTTTGGATTCTTGACTTGTTGTATACTAGCTAAAGAGGAAGCGGACAACTCTTATCCCCCTCAAAAAGCTAAAAAGTTAACCCTCAGATGATCAGAGAACATGCAAATTGCAGAGACAAACACACCAATTAATTCTTCTTCCCCCACACACACTCATTTGATATTCGCAGTCATCATAATCTTGACTGATTTAGATTCAGTTTGAGTTGTATTCATGAAATTTAACTCTTATTTGAGAGAATGTTTCATCAAATATTGAACCTTCGACATTGAGAGAATGTTTCTTTTTACGATGCACTTTTTTATTATGACAAGTAAATGACACATATATATATATATACATACGAGAGAAGCAAAATGAAACTGGGAGAGTATCACTTTTTTAAAAGTTCCCTCTGCATGAAACCCATTATTTTGGTCATTTTCAAGAAGCAGCATTCCAAATTCTGTTTTTCTGCCTGCCAATATTTCACTAATATATATTCCCTCCCCACAGCCACATCCCACCACTGTGGTCGGTGCTCCTCCTTAACCTTTTTCTAAGTACATGATAATGTCTTTCTCATTAATTTCCGGTCCGAGTTTTTCAAATTAAGCTATATTCAGTACAATTGAAATAATTTTCAATCCATTTATATCATCATAATTAATTAAGAGAGATACAAAGTGTATGTATTTACTTAGTACCGAAATTATTTAATTTTTGAGTTTTAATAAGTACAAATTTCGCTAACATAATTCATGACTATATTTAGAATAATCTTAGGAATATTGTATAAACATCATTTAATTTGTCATTACACTGACTTTGATTGACCAACTCTAATTTATCACACTATATATATAGATCCCAATAGTAATAATCTTATTCATATGTAATTGTTATCATATTTATTTATAATATTCAAACGGATTAAAATTACACGGTAAAACTGTAAATAAATTGATAAGAAGAGCTTATAACTTAAATTTAAATGAATTTATACGATTGAATATATAATCATATATTTTTCACAAGAAACCTATTCAACTTGAACGAGATTATTATAAAAAAAATAATTAAACCATTTTTATTTTAATAAAAAAAAAAAAAAAAAGAGAGCAGTTGACTGTTGAACAACTATTTATGGGTGCCACTGTTTGTTAGCTGAAGCAGAGAGAGTTAAGTAAGCATTAAAAAAGTGCTTGCCATTGGGGTTGCATGCTCATCTCCACTCAACTTTTCCTCTATTTATTATTATTATTATTATTATTATTATTATTACCATCTTTCACATGTTAATAAATAAATAAATATTTGTATTTACAAAAAAAAAAATAATAATAATAATTGTAATTAATAACAATAAGAATTTACCAAAAAAATAATAATAACACCACCCAAAATTTACTCCCTAACGAATCTTTTCTTTTTGGCAATTAGTATTTACTGCTACTACCTAATCTAATACCTTTATAAATTTAATTCCCACTATTTTCTACTAATTTTAATTCTTCCCTTTTTTTTTTTTTAATTTCAATTGTTTTTTTCTTTTATAAATTTCATATATAATACTTATTACTATTTTTAATTGTTATTCAGGAAATATATTTTTTTTGGGTGAGGCCGGAAATATATATATAAAACATAATAAGAAGGGAAAAGTAATTTGCCCAAGTAGAATTAAGAGGTAGACAGACACGCAGTTCTACTGTTTTTCCCGTTTTCGCCGACAAATCAAATTGATTTCACACACACTCTCTCTCACACACTAACAACCCATACTATGTGAGAGAGAAAGGTGTAGTAGCTTGACTGAAGAAGAGTACTACTACTGCTGCGTGTATACATAATTATTTAATTTTCTCTCTCTTCATAACTCAATAAGCTTGGAATCTCCAGCTTCCCTTTTAACGATGGTGACGCTCAACCCGGGCGATCTCAGTTTCTTCTACTTCTCCTCTTCTTCTTCTTCTCCTCCTCCTCTTTCTTTTCTTATCAATGTGACTCACATTTTTCAGTCTACCATGCCGTGATGTGGGCAGCCCCACTATTTCAGCTCTCTTTTGACTATTGAACCTCCTTCTGCTCTTTCTTTACAAAGTTTTTTTTTCTTTTCACTCTGAAAAGTTCATTGATGGAGACAAGCAAACCCACCTGCCACCGGAGCTCTATGCATTTCGTTCTTTTGATCTTTCCCATTGTTTCTTCCTTCATTTCTCTGTTTGTCCAAGGAACCACTGATCCTAATGATCGTAAGTATTCTTCAAGCTCTGCTGTCTGTCACTCTGTGCCTTGTCTTTTTTTTTCCCCCTTCATTTTGATGCAGTTATGTGATTCGATTGTGTTAGATTGAGGTTTTTTGTTTTTTTTTTTTTTTTTTTTTTTTTTCTCACCAAGATGCATTTTTTTATTTATTTTCCTTTTAGATAGAGTTCATTGCAAATCAAAGATCAGATTTTTTTTTTTTTTTCTCGCCCCTACTCTCTCTGTGAGCGAGGGATCAATATTGGTCTTTGTGAATTTAAAAAGGAAAAAAAAATAAAATTGAGGCTTTTGAGGTCCAATGGTAGTCAAAATTGGGATTTTCCAGATGTAGAAGTAAAGCTTGATTTTCGGTGCAAGTATTGTAGCTTTTGACGAGACTATGCGTGAAATGCTGATTTGAAGATTTTAAAAAAAAAAATGTTATTTTCCCATTAAAAAAGTTACAATCTTTGCCTCGTTTGACAAACTTACTTTTTTACACAACTTTTGCAGTTCAAAGTCTTCAGGTTTTATATGGTTCATTCAATAGTCCTTCACAGTTAACTGGTTGGAAATCTAATGGCGGTGATCCATGTGGGGAGTCATGGAAAGGAATCACCTGTCAAGGCTCTGCGGTGGTATCTATGTGAGTGATTAGTGGACCACAAACTCACTTGGTTTACTGTTTAAATTTTGTCTTTGGTTTGAAGTTAAATGTTTTTTATTTTATGTGAACAGTGAAATTTCTGGACTGGGAGTTAATGGAACCATGGGATATGCGCTGAACACTCTCATGTCACTGAAAACATTGTATGATTATTGTTTTGCCTAGAATTGTGAATTTCGAAGTGTTATTGATCCCCAAACTGATGAGGTTGATCTTGATCTTATATTTGTATTAGGGATTTGAGTGGCAACAACATACACGATTCAATTCCATATCAGCTTCCAACCAACCTTACAACCCTGTAATTTTCATGTCTTTATGAGACTTATCTATTTTGTGTGCAGGGCTTTTTTTTCCCTTGATTGTTTGATTTACTAAGAACTAAAATCGAGTCATTTATTTATTCTTAATGCAGAAACCTTGCAAACAATAACCTGAGTGGGAATCTTCCTTACTCCATTGCTGTCATGACCTCTCTAAATTATTTGTGGGTAGCATATCTTTTATCATTTCAGTTTTGTGGTTAAATTAACCATTTACTTACAGAATTTGGAACTGGGTGGGGTTGTTCTTCAGTTTCTAACAATATACTTTATGATCCATAGGAACATTAGTCGCAATTCACTTTCCCAATCAATTGGAGATATGTTCGCTAATCATTCCAATCTTGCTGCACTGTAAGCAATCTTGTTGCACAAAGCCGTTTCCATTTCTTGTTTCAGTCTTTATATATCTGTTGTTTATCATAATTAGCAATTATTTGCAAAGAGCAAGCAAGTCCCTATGTGTACTGTTCTCCATATCAATAACTGATAGATCCACTTTACAAATTTTGGTAGTTTTGAATTTATGTATACTTGCCTATATTGCAGGGATATTTCTCTCAATAATCTTACTGGAGACCTTCCCCCTTCATTCAGTTCATTGTCAAACCTTTCTACCCTGTAAGTGGCTGCTCCTTATTGAGCTGTTCTCAATTTTATTTTTTGGACTTTTTTTTTTTTTTTTTTAATATTTCTTTTCTTGCAGTAAAGTGCAAAATAATCAATTAACTGGCTCGCTCAATATTTTGGTTGGCTTGCCTTTAACTGATTTGTAAGTGACTCTTTCACCTATAAATGAGGCTGATGTTTGAAAGCAGGGTTTATGTTTTGTAAAAGTTTCGAATTTTCTCTTTGGCAGAAATGTTGCAAACAATAATTTCAGCGGATGGATACCAAGAGAACTTATTTCCATCCCCAACTTTAGGTAATTTATGATCTGGTTATTATTAGTTGTAGTAGTCAAGCTGTGTTACTCACATTATTTTGTTATTTAAAATTTCTCTTTGGATGATGAAACAGATATAATGGAAATTCATTTGCCAATGGTCCTGCTCCTCCTCCTCCACCATATACCCCACCTCCTCATGATAGATCTAGCAACAACCGGAGCCGTTCTCCTGCACATGATAATCCTGGTACTGCTGGTCAGCCATCTAGTCCCAGGGATGAAAATGGGAAGAAGGGGCTGAAAGCGGGACCTGTTATAGGCATCGTTCTAGGTTCTTCAGTAGTTGCTTTCGTTGCACTTATTGCACTTGTTTTCTGCCTTCGCAAGGCCAAAAGAAAGGAGATTGCTACTAGACCCTCTACTGAAAGTCTTTCTGCTAGCACAGGTCAGTTTTGATATTTCCCTTTGCTGTGTATCTAAGTGTCAAATGTTTTAAGGTTCTTGTGGAAGTTTTCTCCCCAGTCTTTTTCCTTGGTTTTTTCTCTTCAGAAACATCCATGCCTTCATTTGCATGCTCTTTGGGTCTCTTACATGATGTCTGTGAAGAAAACCTCTCCTTAATGTTTTCATATCTGTTGAAGGATATTTCTCTTCTGAATCTGCTTTATGGCAAAATCTTTTGATATGCACATGAAACATACTCGTAATTAGTTATTAGAACTATCTATTATTGCATTGTACTTCTTTCCTTTTCAATTTGAATGTCTAAAATCTGATTTAAGACAAGTATTAGGGAGATCATTTCACTAGTTTGACTTTTATTTGCAATGCCGGAAATAATTTTAGGAAGGTAAACGCTAATTTTGAACATCCAAAAATGATAACATTCATTTTGGAAGGGAGGGATTACTGCGCTTTATGTTTTTTTGATACTATACAGTATTGTTTTCGGACTTAATTTCCACTGTTCTAACCCTGAATGGAAGGGCTACTTTTGTGGTGTCTTTTGATCCTTAAATTTCCAACTAGTCAGAAAGGCCTACTATATATATATATATATATATATATATATATATATATGTATTTGGATTCTTGTTAATTTCCTAGCCAGTATTTCAGCGCCGTAAAGTATTATGTTTTGTGTTGTCTTGTAGCGAATAAGGAGGTGCAAGAACCAAGGGCGCAAACTACAGCTACTGTGATTGATTTGAAGCCTCCTCCTGCTGAAAAAGTAATTGTTGAAAAGTTACAAGGGAGAAATGGGTCCATGAAGAGAACAAAGTCCCCCATAACTGCCACATCTTATACAGTTGCTGCACTCCAAACTGCAACAAACAGCTTTACACAAGAAAATCTTATTGGTGAAGGTTCTTTAGGTCGTGTTTACAGAGCAGAATTCCCAAATGGAAAGGTAATTTCGTGTTCTTATTCTGGTTCTCAGGAACTTCAGATTGCTATAATAACTTATATAGTCTTGGGTGCTTTTCGTTTTTCCTTTTTTTCCCCCCTCTTTTTTCAGTCCAATTGTCATTCATTTGCACCTTCTTCAGAAGCTTTTTGTGTGCTCTTAGCACTTCAGTTTACCTGCTAGTGAACAGGCTTTGCTGACCTTTAATGTCTAATTTGGCCATGAGTATTGGACTAGCCAAAATAATACTTGTTGGACAGTTTTATTTTGTTCCTTTTTCATTTTTTTGATACAAGAATGTCTAGATCTTGACATTAAGCTTTAATTTTGGGGCGAGAAAATGCTACTGTTTTCTGCCTAGGGAGCACATATCTTTCACTGTCAATAAACGTTGCTGAGTCCATATTGTTTTGGATTAGTTAATGAGTGCAAAAATTATTCTATATCTTTCACACTACCGATTATTTGAATCCAAGAAATTCCTTACTTGTTACTGTTAATAAATATTTCTCAATTCTCAGCTAATATATATATATATATATATATGTGTGTGTGTTAATTTTCTTCATGTTTCTAGATCATGGCTATAAAGAAGATCGACAATGCAGCACTATCACTTCAGGAAGAAGATAATTTTCTCGAAGCAACCTCAAATATGTCAAGATTGAGGCATCCAAATATCGTTCAGCTCTCAGGTTATTGTGCTGAGCATGGACAACGCCTTCTAGTTTACGATTATATTGGGAATGGAAGCTTGCATGATATGCTGCACTTTGCTGATGAGAGAAGCAAGTTGCTGACTTGGAATGCACGCGTTAGAGTAGCCCTTGGCACTGCTCGAGCCCTAGAGTATGTTTACTTTTGTATGATATTATTCTTCTTACTTTCTACCCCTGCCACAGAACTCAAACACATTATTAACAAGCACATACTCAGAACCCTCCATACAGTTTCCTTAATGACCTGCTCCCTCTCTGTTTTAGGTACTTGCATGAAGTATGTCTGCCTTCTGTTGTACATAGAAACTTGAAGTCAGCTAATATATTACTGGATGAGGAGCTGAATCCGCATCTATCAGATTGTGGGTTAGCTGCTTTAACACCAAATACAGAACGACAGGTATCTTCTCCAGAAAATGTCATAAAATTAGAAGTGATTGAGCTTTTGTTTCATCACTTTCTCTCATTATTTTCTGCCATGGATGATTTTTCTACCTGCCTAACCAACAGTACCCGTGCAATTTGAGCAGATGTCATCAACACAGATGGTTGGCTCATTTGGTTATAGTGCTCCTGAGTTTGCCTTATCTGGAATATACACTGTAAAGAGTGATGTATATAGTTTTGGCGTGGTAATGTTGGAGCTCTTGACAGGTCGAAAGCCACTTGATAGGTATGCATGCTTGATGATCATATCTTCTTACCTGCTCCAATGATATGTTAATATAACTATATAATGTTATTCAGCTCAAGAGTAAGATCAGAACAATCGCTCGTGCGATGGGCCACTCCTCAACTTCATGATATAGATGCCTTGGCTAAAATGGTAGATCCTACCCTAAATGGCATGTATCCTGCAAAATCTTTGTCCCGTTTTGCTGATGTAATTGCACTTTGTGTTCAGGTGAGCTAGCTACCTAATTCCCTCCCCTCCATATCCACAGTTCATGCATTGTTTAAGCTCAAGTGGTTTATAAATGATTAATAATGCAAGAACTTTTTGTTGTTGCAGCCTGAACCAGAATTTCGGCCTCCAATGTCTGAAGTTGTACAAGCACTTGTACGATTAATGCAAAGAGCAAGTGTGGTGAAAAGAAGATCTAGCGATGAATCAAGTTTTTCATACAAGACACCACCAGATCAAGAACCGTACGACTTCTCATAATCACTTGTTTTTCTTGTAATTTTCTCAACTTTAATTATTTCTGCGATTTTGTACACAATTCTGCAGAGGTTTTAGTGTGTGACTAAATTGTAAAAAAAAAAGAACAACTTTCATTCGAACCTTTTACAGTTTAATTCAAAGTACATATGTTATTATATTAAAGAAACTTGTTAAGAATAAAAGACAGACAAATTCCATTGTTATATTCATCTGTGTATGTATATATAGATATAAAAGTGGTAGTAAGTGGTCAAATGAGTTGTGGCCGAGTAGTTAGCACTATGTTTCCAATTTAAAGGTTAGAGTTACACATTCAATTTAACTATAGTGTTGTCGGATTCGGTTTCAAAAAAAAAAAAAAAAAAAAATGGTAGTAAGTGACTTTTGTAAAATATTAATTATAGTCTTATAAAGATATATTTTTATATAACATTAAAAATAATATTTATATTCGATAAATTCAATTAGAATTACGATCCAACTTATCTAAATTGGAAAGATTGAGGTAATTGTATTCCAATTGGATTTAGACTTGGAGGTATATTATATATATATATTTTGATAAGTAGAATTAAATTATATATATTGGTTATTTGACATATAACGAAATCCCGGAGACCGGACGGACCCATTCAATATTCATCGTTCCAACGCTTTCCATCCTCCCTCCCTTTCTCGCGCTTAACGTTGTTTTTCCTTTCCCTTCGTTTCTTCTTACATTCGATCTCTCCCGTATCTTTCGTTAGTTATACTACTTGTCCTAAAATTCCATGAAACGGGAAAGCACATGAAATTCAACGATTCCGGAACCCAAATTTTACTACTACAAGAAGAATCGATCTGAGTTAGAGAAAATAAAGAATGTCCAATAATAGTGTTTCCAGTTCAACAGAAGCCAACGATGACAATGAAGATTCGGAATTTCGGCGACCATCAAGCCCAATTTTTAGAACCCGACAGAGCACGCCTTCGCCTTCGCTCTCGTCCGAGAGCTCACCGGGATCTTTTCCTGCACCTCGATTCTCAATTGGGTCTGGTACGTCACTATCGACTATCTCCTCGTCGTCATCGTTTAACGGTTGGCTGGGGTATGTGCTGCTTCCCACAAAGACGGGTAAGAAAAGGAAACCCTGGTACCGGAGGAGAACGGCGTTGGGTGTGGTTTTATTGGTTACGTTCTTTTTTCTTGTGAATTCTTGGATGCTTTATCGGATCCAAGATTCTGTTCGAATTGGTGGGATGCAGGTTAAGTTCTTAAAAGTGACATCTTCTGAGTTATCCATTCAGGTATGCTTTCAATTTTTTTTTTCCTTTCTGCGTTTATTCAGTTTGTACTCGTATGTATGAATCGTTTGCTTTCTTATCATATCGTCCTATTTTGGGAAATAAGGTTATACACTCATTCAGTTTCGTTGAAATTTGATCTAATGTAAGCAAATAAAAGGGTTTGCCTTTTGGCTGCGGAGAAGTAGGATAGAGAAAAGCTCATGTTAATAACAAAGCTGATTTAACCGAGTAGTAGGTCTCTAAATAATAAATATCAAAATTTTAATTTTTTGATTAACTGGAAAGAAGCAAATGGGAATATATGAAAAGGTCCAATCTTTATTGATTTGGGGGGAAAATGCTTTGTTAGAAAGGAATATAGATTGATTTTGATTCATTTTGCTGTTGGAATGGATTCAAATTATCAGAATAATTAGATTATTAAAATTGAGTTTTTTCCCAAAATAAATAGAGAGTGTGTTGAAACTGTCATATAGATCAGATCAGCAAGGACATAGAAATATGGCAAGACAACAACTCTGGTATAAATTTTGCTTTCATTATGCATATAATCACGTTGCAATGCTCTTGTTTAAAGCTTTGACAATTTTTAAATTTTATCCTGTTCAATCTTTTCTGTTTATGATTATTAATACTACTTAAAATGATTGTTAGCCAATTTGATACCCTTACTCTAAAAACAATCATTTTATAATATGTGATTGTGTTTAGCACACCATGATAAATTTTAGTTAGTTTTGGTATCTCAATGGCAAGAAACTTTTGCTGTACTGGCCTTTTTGTTTTAATCTCAAGTCATGTCCATCTTCAAATGCATCTAATTTAGTTGACATGGTTATGTAGGATATTTAAAAATGTTTGTTTCTCAGATAGAACAAATTTCATTTCTCTGAAAGAAAAATTGAAATGTTAGGAAAACCCATTCAAATTTTTACAGACAAAGAAGTTGATAACTGAAACTTTTGGGTCATGTCACTGATCACCACCATCCATCTTGGAAACCGCAAGATTTTAGCTTTTTTTTTTTTTTTTTTTTTTTAAGTGTTGTAGTAATGGTGCCTGCTTAATAAACAGGGAACAGAGATGTTCCTCCTTAGTATGCTATAAACCTTCTACAAATAAAATCCTTGGCATGTGATAGATGTTCTGTTATGGATATGCAGAAAGAACTAGAGAAGCTGGGTAAAGGAAAAAGACCTCAGAAAACTATATATGCAAGGTTGCTAGCAAAAGCTGCCCATGCATTGGCTGAGGTATGCCAAGTAACATGAAGTTATATTACCTGTTTTAATGTTTATCATAAGTCAAAACTTAATTATTTGGTTGCCATTGTAGCCTCTGTAACATGAATCTTTTCATCCTTCAGGGACACAGCAAACTGGAACCTAAGGACTTGTGGAATGAGCCTTACCTCCGTGCCTCTTTCTGGAAACCATGCGCTGAGCAGCGTGGATGGGAACCTAGTGGTCTGTCTGTCTATCTGTGTCTCTCTCTTTTCTTCTCCCCAGTCCGCATACACTTTGTCTTTTCAAGATCCAGTGTTCATGCTAGTTGTTGCAATATGATTTGAACTGATAATGATTTCTACCCTCTTTTTTCAGAGGGAAATAATGGTTATATAATGGTCAGTGCAAATGGTGGGATAAACCAGCAACGGGTTGCTGTAAGTCACATATCTTTTTGATTTCTTGCTTCCTTTTGATGTTCTTCCTGTATAGTTTGTAGAAGTTGAATATTGCAACTATCTTTATTTTGAATCTTTATGCCATTTTCAAAATTAAGAATGAACCAATGCTTTCCTGCAAACAGGTGTGCAATGCTGTTGCTGTAGCTAGATTACTTAATGCAACGCTCGTCCTCCCCCACTTCCTGTTCAGCAGTGTATGGAAAGACACAAGGTGGAAATTTACTTCTTATTACATCTGAATCTACTTCTGGATTAGTCTAGGAGTAATGCTACTTCTTGTGGCATTACAGTTGGATTTTTCCTCCCAGTGGAAGTGTTAGGAAAACTATTTTCTCGCATTCTAGATCTAGCAGGTCTATTTTCTTGTGAAGTTAACTTCTAAGCAGCCCACTGTTCATTTTATTTAAATCTGCATTCACTTAGTAATTGTAGGAAACTGGAACTATGAAGGAGCAGGATTGCTCTTCCTATGTGCTTTTATTCAATATCTATATACTCTACACACACATGCACATTATAGCAGTTGCATTGTGTTCCACTTTTAATTGCTGGCATGGTTTTTAAGTGGAAGATTGATGGGCAAATTTGTATACTTTCTTAGCCAGTTTGGAGATATCTATCAGGAAGACCATTTTATCGACTCTTTGAAGCCCGATGTTCGAATAGTAAAGGAGCTTCCTAATAAGTTACAATCATTAGATCTTGAAGCCATTGGCAGTGTGGTATTTGTTCTGAACAATTTATATGTTTCTTGTCTAGCATCAATTATGTATGCATAATAATGTATATGCATTGATTTTTTGGTATTTTTCCCAGGTGACAGATGCAGATATACTGAAAGAGGCTAAGCCAGGTTTTTATAGAAAGTACATCCTTCCCATTTTACATCTCAATGGAGTAGTTCATTTTGTTGGATTTGGGAATCGTTTGGCATCAGACCCTATACCATTTGAGTTGCAGGTAACTATTTTGCTTTTCTTTATTTTTGGGGGTTGTTAGTTTTGGAAGTTCTAGTCTGTAGATCTGTTCATCAAAAACTATTTCTTCATTTCTTATTGTCCTTTTAATACTTCCCCTTTTACCTTGCTTCCTAATTTAAGGACTTCATCTAGAGACTTCGATGCAGATGCAACTTTCATGCGCTAAGATTTGTTCCGAAAATACAAGAAACTGGAGCTTTACTTGTTAAGCGAATGCGTCAAAATATGACCCGGTTGGGGCCATTAGATAATTACCTTCTTGGTCCGTTTGCAAAACCAAAAAAGAAGGGGCATAGAGGCCACACAACAAAGGCTTCTAGATACTTGGCCTTGCATCTGAGATTTGAAATTGACATGGTGGCTCACTCGTTGTGCGAGTTTGGTGGCGGTGAAGAAGAAAGTCGAGAATTGGAAGCTTATCGTAAAATACACTTCCCTGCCTTATTGGAGCTGAAAAAGAGCAAAAAGTACGTCATAATTTGTCACTAATAGCTGCTGATACAATATAATTCGTCTTTTGATTGAAAATGTTTGTTGTGTGTGGCAAAAATGACAGGGGTTTTCTACTATCCAGTGTTGGTTCTGAATGACTTAAAGAAACATTTCTTGAGGATTACTTACATTTTTTAAATTGATGTTTCTACAGGTTACCTTCCCCAGCCGTACAAAGATCAGAAGGATTTTGTCCTTTGATGCCCGAGGAAACAGTGCTTATGCTTGCAGCCCTTGGCTTCAACCGTGGAACACACATATATCTGGCAGGATCACACATTTATGGAGGGAAGTCCAGATTGGCTGTGTTAACAACCTTGTTTCCCAATTTGGTCACCAAAGAAAATCTACTTTCTTCTCAAGAAATTGAACCATTCATGAACTTTTCATCCCAGGTATCATTGAACATTTGGAAACTCTAAATTGCATACTGATGATTTTATCGTTTTCAGTACATATTTATCTTTCATAGATTTATTTAGAGCTGAAACATAATTGCAGTTAGCAGCACTGGATTTCATCGCCTGCACAGCTGCAGATTTGTTTGCCATGACGGACTCAGGAAGTCAATTTTCATCTCTAATATCTGGTTACAGAGTTTACTATGGTGGTGGGAAAATGCCTACAATTCGACCAAATAAACGCAGACTTGCTGACATTTATTCTAAGAACAACACAATAGAATGGAAGGTGTTCGAGCAAAGAGTTAGAAAAGCTGTTAGACAAAACAAACGGGTTTTCTCCCGCCCAGTTGGTCGCAGTGTGTATAGATATCCCAGATGTCGCGAATGTATGTGCAATACAGAGGAAGAATTGCCTAATTAGGTTTTTTTTTTTCTTTTTTTCCTTGTAAAAAGAAACAGAAAAGCTTCTTTTTTTTCCTCAGTTTTCTTCTTGTGCACAATTCAACTGTACATGTTATTCTTTTGTTCTTTTGGCCTCCTCAAGTATTGATTTGATAGAAATCAATCCCGGGTGTCATATAAATATACGTTTAAATTTTATCCCAGTTTTCTGCCCAAGGTTTCTCGCAGAATGGTCTGTCTTTTTCAATTTTTCAATATAACAAGGTTTTGGTTATGGTTTGAGAATCGAATTTTAGTTTTCGAGGTTTCCTAGAAGAGAGAGTAATGAGCAATAGTAGTAAACTGTTTTGATTATTTATTATGGATCATTTCTTACATGAGTATTGAAATATGAACTCCATAAAGAGAACCTCTAGTGTTCAGTCTAAGTTTATGACAAGGAACGAGGTAAAACTGACACTGCCATTCGGACAATATGATCCTGATTACCGGTTAAGACAACTTCACCAAAACTGAAGGTATGGAGAGCTTGGATGACGGTGAGTTTTATCTCTAAATCTTGGGTGCCCTGTGGAGCAATTGTAAACCAGGGTGGACTGAGATCGACGGTGACTCCCTTCGCAGGTAACACTGCACATACGTATGTCTCCGATTGGTTCCCCACATTCTTGACCCTCCTATGTACGGATTGAGATCCCACGAGCCCTGATACTGTGACAGAAGGCAGGTTTAGGTCAGATGGAAATGCCAAGGATGATGGCGTCGTGCATGATCCTCCGGTTGCTGTTTTGATTGCTGCCGGATCAATGTTGGGAAGAGAGCAGAGGAAACTGATGTAGTCTTCATATTCTGTCGTTTTTTTCACAGCAGGAAACCAAAAAATATTCAAGAAATTTGTTTTTAAGGGTAAAGGTGCTGAAGAGATTTATCCAAGAAATTTACCAGCAGGGAAAACTAAGCCTGGATCCAGGGCAGGAATTGGGTTTACAAGACCAGCACCGAAACCAAATGGAGCAGAGGGATACAAGCTGTCAATGCCAAATCCTCTGGCCATTATAGGATCTCCAAGATTGTCATGCCTAATTGCAGTAGTTGACATTGCTGAAGCAATCATTGATGGAGTCCAGGAAGGATTCTTTTGCTTGATCAGGGCTGCTATGCCTGCAATATGAGGTGTAGCCATGCTTGTGCCGGATATCAGAGCAAAATTATATCCTGAAACTCATCATCAGCAACAATCCACATTTGTGGTTAGGGAGGAAATGCACGCAAAGCAAGTGAAATCAAGATGATGAGTGATGATCACCTGCTAGAATAGGATCTAACACACTCATGGGACTCCAAGCTCCCCAAATTTGATGTCCTGGAGCCAAAATATCAGGCTTAAGTACATCAGCAGGATTCCTGTTTTGGTCAATATAATCAGGTCCCCTTGAAGAGAATCTGCTCACTACAGGCGATCGCCCATTGTAAGTAGCAGTTCTTCCCTCTTCTATGGCTGCTCTTCCACTGTATGCTAATGCCAATCCTTTCCCATCTCTGGTGGTATGTTCTTCATAGTATCGAGAAATTATCTGAGAATACATTACAATTATAATAATAAAAGACTGGAAATACTAATATTAAGTTAAGTAGTATAGTATAGTATATTGTAAACTTGCATACGAGTGCATCACTTGTTTTTGGGATCAGTATTCCAGGAAGAGAGAATGGAATAGGTTCAGCTATAAAGTCCCCATAGCTTGGATTGGCGACGAGTACAAAACCCATAAAACCAAGAAGCTTTGCAGTTTGTATAATGGAAGTCAGAGAAGAAGTCCCGTTCTTGAATCCAGCTGAAAATGTGCAGATCACTACACTCCCTTGCACCACAGTTTTATCCAGTGCCTCTGGATACTGGCATTCCTCCACATACTGAGGCGTTCTTGGAAACTCTCCCTTTAAGTTCACTGCATCTCGAGCCAGTACCAACTTATATTGAAGCATACCTTGTCCAAAACTTGGTCCTGCAATATTGTTAAAAAGCTAATAACATCAATATACATATATATATAGAGAGAGAAAGTAAAGATTTTTTTAGACGTACCTGATAAACCGACACCTGGAATTTTTTGACCGTCTCCTAGAACTAGAAAACCAGGGTAAGTTCTATCAGTATCACAAGCAGCAACTCCAATAGTCCAAGGGCTATAGGAGACAATGGTATAAGGAGCTGGACCCTGGTTTCCGACAGCTTGGACAATCAAAGTTCCAGCCCTTCGTGCTGCTAACATGAATATATCAAACATCCCTAGAAATGTAATTGTATCTTTTGGTGGTTCATCAGGTCCTATCGACAGTGTTAGTATATCCACTTTATCCATCACTGCCTGCACATAGAGACATCTGTCATAACAATTTACTTTTGACTTTTGACTTTTGACTTTAGAGTTCCTTACTTGGTCAATTGCAGCTAAGACATCTGTCATAGTACCTATGCTGGGATAAATAGCTTTGTACATAGCAATCCTTACAGAGATGAGGAAAACACAACTCGTTATTGAAACTAGCTAAAAACAATACTATGGCTTTGTAAATATATATATTACTAACCGAGCTTGGGGTGCCATTCCACTGGCTCTTCCATAGTAAAATCCATCAACCACAACTGGAACTTCGTAGTTTCCAGCAGCAATTGAAGCCACATGACTGCATATATATATATATATATATATATAAAAAGCAGATATACATATATATATATATTCGGTTAATTATAAATTGGTTATTAATTAATTAATTAATTACCTGCCATGACCAACAGCATCATAGGGAGAGAGAAAATCAGATGTATTAAGAGAAACAGCTGCTTTTGCACCAGCAGCAAAGAACCTTGCTGACACGATTTTACCATTACAAGAAGTCTCAGGAAATAGTAGACCAGTTTCACAAGTCCCAGAAAAACGAGAAAGATTAGTCCTGAAAGGAGGATTGACCGTTGGATCATAAGCAAAGCTAGGATGAAGTGGGTTGATCCCAGAATCCACAAAACCAATCACTATCCCTTCGCCAGCATCTCTACTTCCTCCCTGCTGCGTCCAAACTGCCGGTAACCCTAAAAACTGAGGCGTGTAACTCGTCATCAATTTGGTTCTCCTGTCCTTTTCTACCCGCTTAACTCCCGGTGCACTTTTTAATTTTTCCACCTGAGAAAGTGTGGTATGGACTGAAAATCCGTTGACTATGTGTTTGAAGCTGTAAAGCTTCTTGTAGCTTCCATCATCAAGTGCATTCTCAAGAAGTTGATCGTGGGAGTTGACCAATTGGTCTGCATGAGCCTTGGAACTAATTATAAAAGACATCGTTACAAATTAAATACCATAAATATATATATATATATATATATTTTGTCATTCAATTGTTAATATATTTATATATTATATATATTTTATATATATATATATATATATATATATATATATATTATCATTACCTGATCATAGGATCAGATACTTGATGAAATGCAACAGGTTCGCCCTCCATTTGGACCAGGTAGATATCTCTGATCTCTTCGGAAATGCAAGTCGTGATCATAACCATAGCAGATAATAAGAGAAGGAACATAGTCTGCAGGGATGATGTAAGAAGGGTTTCCATTTCTTCTCACGGTCGATATTGTCGTACGAGAATTAATATTCGTGCAAGAAAAAAAATTTAATTAGGGTTCCATTTTTCAAAAAATTTGGTTTTTGGTGAGGAATGACAGTGAAGAAAAGATGATAAAAGGTATACGAACAAACCATGCAGAAACATTCTTGGCGTGATGAAAGATATGATGAAACAAACAACCGTTACGTACCTTTTCGATCTCCTTTATAAAATATCTCTGTTTCTTTTTTTTTATATATATATATATTACATGCAAGAAAAACCTGAAAACTACAGCGTACTTCATCCTTGTAACTGTTACTGTTACTCATGATTCACGCGAAATTAAAACAAACGAACATTGTGTGATCATTTCTTTTCCTGATAACAGTTACTACTCCCCTGATTGTGTTGTTAATTACCATATGATAATCTAGCTACAGAAGGATTTATGTCTTGAAACTAATTATCAGTTTCCTTGTCTTGTCGGAAATGTACCGTTGGCAAAAATTAGAATTATCGTAGATTAAGAACCTCCTTTTTACCTCGAACATCTACAGAAGGAATTTACAGAACCAACTCTAACCTCTTATCACAGTAGAACACGAACTACACTAATTGTTAAAATAAAATCTAGTTCTTGCCATTCCATCCGAATAATTCAGAAGAACCAATGAAGAGAGGAAAGACGTTTAATTCATATCTTGCTAGACTACACCACCAGCGGGTACGTACATATATATTATCAGGAACCGTTGCTCTCTTCCTTCTTGAAATTTCTCCGCACTAAAATTTCCTAACATCATTTAAGGATATTTGGAACTGCAGTACAACCAACGTACGGCCATTATCCATACGAACCTGGATCAATAATAAAATATATATATATATATATATATATATATATATATATTACATATTTTCTCCTTCGAGGAGCAGAAACATCTTATGGTAGGAGAGGGTAAAAAAAAGAAATAAAATAAAATTTAAAGCAAGATGCGAAAAATTCACACAGTATATATAATATGATTAATAAAAACAGAAGATGTTCGAAGAGTAAATTCTTCCTCATCAGAACCGAGAACTAACAAAATTTACAAAATATGCAGAGACAGAAAGTAAAAGCCTGCACTGTACAATATATTACAACATTGCTAGAAAAACCAAAAAAATGGGGGAAGATTTTCGACGGCTATCAAGATCCTGATCACAGTAATGTACCAACGTTGCTTCACCTCTTTTGCCGTTTAGGGGAGTCCACCTGCAATATTAAAAGTAGTAGAGCTTTATTATATGACTAAAAACTGGAGAGAAGTAAAAGAAAAAAACACTTAATTATCTTACAAACAAAAAAGTACAGAAAATAAAAAATACATAAAATCAGCAGGAAGAGCAGGCCATAAGAATGCAAATCAAGACTATTACCAGAAAGAAACATGAAGGAATTTCTTAATTAAAAACCAAAGAAATTCTTCAATGAGGACTATTATTTACAAGGCAAAATAAAGTCTAAGCACCTAAGATCATGAATTTTTTTAATTTAATAATTCAAGGAATTCGAGATCATCCAACACATTGCAGAAATATTAAAATATGCTTCTTTTTTCACTGCTAAGTTGCTGGAACCTATCCTTGAGAAAACAAGAGTATTATTACCTTGCCATTTGTCAGGGTTGATTCAGGTAATTCCTTCAATGGTTTCTTCACATCTTCAGATGTGCAATCAGAGCAAATAAACTGTTCCAATTGTCTCGCCTGTTCAACCGTCATTCCAACACAAGCCGGATGATACCTACCAAGACATCAAAAGATAATTGTGGAACAATAATAGTGAGAGACTAGGGTTGATTATCATACCTCAAATATAATATAAGACTTTTGTGTTTCTTTTCAAATTGAGGGAATGGAAAAAGAAGAAGTTCTAACTAGAAGGATTTGTGACAACCTCGAGTGAAGCAGATAATAGAGATTTTTTCCTCAAAACCTATAAGAGACTTCTTTACCTTTTATGATGTATAACAAACATATCCCGACTGTGCAGTAACTAAAAGGGAAGTGTTGAAGACAGGAAGAGAAAATTCATCAAACACGATTTTATTCCATCTAGTGAAGACAAAGAAAAGAAAAGGTTTGGCAGTATCTTCAATCATTTGATAAATCAAATAACATATCGAACTCTCAGAACTTCCTAATTGTCAAATAAGAGATTAACTCATCAGAAACCAAGAATACATAGATAAAAGGTCTCTTTAAGGCAACAAGATTTTCCTCCCCCGTTTTTTCTTTTTATTTTTTTTTCCCCCTTGCCACTGAGACAATTCAAGGATAAAGACTACATATTTGACAAGGAGCATTCTTTACAAAATTCTAAAACTCTGGAGTAAAACTTACTTCATGCTTATGCAACATTAATTAATCCATCACTGAAACTGAAGAATATGTGTATAAAAATAAGATCTCATACCAGTCTTTGCAACCCTCACATTGCACCATTAGGTCATCAGGGTTATATGGCAGCTCACACTTGCAGTACCTTCAAGTATAAGCACAGACAAGCTTTTTAAAATTCATGAAAGAGTCCATTTGAAGTGCCAAAACAGAAAGGAGAAGTATATATATATATATATATATATATATATATATAGCAAGCATCAATGAAACTCACACAGCAACACGGTCTGGAATAAAACCCCCAGTAGCAGTCTTATATTCAAATCGACAAAAGTAATCTTCAGGACCAACATTTTCAAGTTTGGTGTATTTCTTGAAATTGTGGACAGTACACTTCCCTTCAATTGTATGAGCACTCTGAACATCATAATGGTCTGACAAGAATAACTCTTTTGCTCCATGGAACTGCCTACGTCCTCCTAATGACTCCTCAGGTCTGTAATACCACCTTACATGAACCTTCACACTGTTGCGGTTATCAGCCTCAATCTTTTCTACACGTGCAACATAGGGTAAACTACCAGCTTCAGAAGGCCGCATCAAGATACAATCTCCGGCTATAGTTCCACATGATAACACATTATCAAAACAGAGCCAATTACTCAGAGTAATGCAGGGAACTTTACTTGACATCATTCATACCTTAGTATATTTTACTCATCAAAGCAACTAAATTTGGAGAAGCAATCTCATGAGACTACAATTTCTACTTGTCATAAACTCCATACAAGACAAAGAAAAGAATTCCATTCTACTTTCTTTTATTATTATTATTATTATTATTTTGGTTTGGGAGGGGTAGAAAGAGATAGCACTTTAAGTCTCCACATAAACACCCCCATCTTTTTCCAGAAAGAAAAATGCAAACACTAATTGACAAATGGGATATTTCATATAAGTATACATGCATGCACAAAAGATAGGAGCCCTATTACCTATCATCAAGAAAATAAAAAAAATAAAAACCAACTTCAAAAACCTTCAGAAACCATTAAAAACAGTAGATTCATTCACCTGGGACTACTGAACTAGCACAATTCTGGAATGTGCAATATTAGTAGTAAATCACAGCAGCACAAAAGATAAAGCTCATAAACATTTACCTTTTTGTACATGCATGTAAACCGAATTTATCCCTTATAACTAAAATCGTACTAAAAACATCAATGTTACCCAACAAACCAAATTCACATCCCAAAAACCACCCAAGATTCAGTCACCCAAAAAAAAAAACAACCCTTAAAAATCTTACTGCCGACATACAGATGCAGCAAAGAAGTCGATATACACTTACCCCTGAATGATCTATTTGTGCCTCTAATGGTGTAAGAATCCAAGGCCCGCTTGCCAGGTCTGGTCTTGGCCATGAGTAAGGAGAGGATTCTTCAGCAAGTGGTTGGTTGAAAGATAGAATCTTTTTTTCTTTTTTTTTTCCTCGGGAAAAATAAAGAATCTGACTGTGTCTCACTCGTTGGTAAAGCTCAGGGTTTATCAAGAAAGATTTCAATTGAGATATAGAAAATCTAGAGGCATTCTTCTGGAATTTTCCATGGTATTTAAGATTTGGGGGCTTTTGCAGCACTCATAATGAAAATGGAGGACTCTATGTGAAACAAAGATTTTGGGATAAAATTTTACAGCTTGCTGCAGTAATGGCACCTTGTTTTATAACCCCCAGTCATAAGTGAGTCGTACTATAATTTGCAAATTGGCACTCGGGTATGGGCGGGCCGAAAAGGTAAATGGGCTGAGTTTGGGAATTTCGTCCCCTTCTCTTTACCTCCTGCCTTTTCACATTGCCGAATCTTACCATTCCGTCACTTCATTTATTGCAGATAATATTGTATGGTAGAGAAGTCAATGATTTTTTTTTTTTTTTTAAGGCACGGCGTGTTTTACATAATCTTATAGAGGGTCTTTTAAGTTAAAATTTACAATTAGATTAATCTATTTGATTCCTTGCAGCAGGAGGAAGTACTGACATCAAATTTATAACCGCTTAGTAAAAAAGTCAATGACATTTTCTATTTTATTGATTTTTACATTTTAAATCGTATCATTGAGTTAAAATTTTAAATTTTTCTATTTAATAACTGTTCAATAAATCTCCTAATTAAGTTTTTTTTTTTGAGTGATATGTGGCTTTAAATTATAACAGTATAATTTTTTTTCCTTTACTAATTATATTAGAAAGATTTTTTGAAAAATTTATTTATAATATTTTTTTTTTTTTTGGTAAATTAAATTTATTTATAATCTTATCTCTTCTTTTTCTAAATTTTTAATTATTTGTTTTTTTTTTTTTACTTTAAAAAAAAAAGAAAAACTTATCAGTATTCTACACAAACAAAGAAGGCATTTATAATTTCTTCTTTTAATAAAAAAATATAATATATAATTTTTTTTTTTTGAAAAATCCTAACTTCTGTCACGTCTCGAATTCATGACCTCCTACCAACTGAGCTATGCCTTCTTCTTAACATATAATATATAATTTGAAAATCTCGGACAATTAAAATTTCAACAAACTTAACAATAATAAATACTTATCGACCATTGAGTATAAATGCTTAACAAGAAAAATTGTCGCTTTCATTTACAAACACTTTTTTTTTTTTTTTTTTTAAAAAAATCATAATTTCTGTCACGTCTCGAACTCATGACCTCTTATGTCATGAGTGAAGATGCTACCAATTGAGTTACGTCTTCTTGACATATAATATATAATTTGAAAATCTCGGACAATTAAAATTTCAACAAACTTAACAATAATAAATATTTATCGACCATTGAGTATAAATGCTTAACAAGAAAAATTGTCGCTTTCATTTACAAACGCTTTTTTTTCTTTTTTTCTTTTTTTTGCTATGGTATGAGGAGTCTTAGATGAGTCTCAAACTATGGGAGGATACCTTTAAGTCAAATCCACATCTAGACTAATCTTCGTTCGCTCTGGCCTCAAATTTTAAACACTTACATACATGAGTGAGGTTTGAACCTCAAACTCCTCACTTAAGTTAGAAGAACTATTTATCAACTCGCCTACGTCTTGGATTCATTTAGAAACTTTAATTGATCAGAGAATTTGATCATAAACATTAATTTTATATTTTAAAATCAATTAATTGTTATTATTATTATTATCAAAACTTTCCCACCATCCTGTCCCTCTTCTCTCCCCCACGACCTTTTCTCTTACAAGCATAGTTTTTAAATTCAAAATTTATTTATTATAAATTTATGATTTATAAATTCAAGTTATATTACAAATAAATCAACTTATAATTTTAAAAATAAAAAAATAAAATATCCGCTTGGAGTCCTTTTGGGCCGCTTCAAGGTGAGCATCTTTCAGGCCCAAAATCCTAACCAAACATAGACACCATTCCCTCCTCAATTTTTTTTTTTTTATTTTTTTACATTCATTACGGAACTATTTTAAGTTCAATCAACATGCAACAATCTTCTTCATTCGTCTTGTTGGTCCGGGTGTCTTTCCCTTTTTTTTAAATAGTTGCATACTATTCTTACTTAGATGTATTCACATGAATTATTAAATGAGAGATTTTAAATTAGAGATTCAACGTCACGTTAAAAAGTTCTCTGGCCCAGCCCTCACCCGAGTAAGAGTTAGCCCCACCGGATTAGCCGAGCCGTGCAGGGCCGATCCGGATGCTTAAAAAAAAAAAATAAAAGATTTTAAATTTAACTCATATATCACATTTTTAACCAAATGTTATAGTCTTACAAATCTTCTTTTATGTATTATTCTTAAATTAGTCAATGAAAATACATATTACCAAAACAAAGAAAACAGTTCTCCTCAGTTCACGCCTTCTTATGAATTAATATGATTAACGTTGTTTCAGTTTCTCTAGTTTTTTGTTATACATATACACACACACACACACACATATATATATATATATAAAGAGAGACATGAATTGCACGGGTTGGGGTTGAAGTGACAGCTTTTGATAATGGTGGTTGCTGGAGCCTGATCAGAAGCCGTTATTCCGACAAGGACTTCAACATTATCTTTTGTTGGAGAAATGGCCGAAGGATATCTGTCAACTGATAGAACTCAGGGCTGGAGCTAAGGGAGCTTTTGGTCCACTATATTAATTATTGGAGGGACGAGCAAATTCTACTCATATACATACTTATATATATATATATATATATATATAGATAGATATACATATTTGTGAAAGAACTGAGAGGAAAATGCATCTAGTTGGAGCATGAGCTTACATTGTTCAGATTGCTTCCCATTTCAAAATCACTATTAAGTACTGAATAGTTACAATACAACTATGAGCACAAAAGCATCCAAAAAACTATTTATTTATCATTTCAAATATATCGACTGATGGATACTTAACTAATATTTTCAATACCACGTGAGATGGCAAATATCACACAAACAATTGCGTTTCTAAAAGATCACACACACCTTTTTTTTTTTTATATATATATATATATATATATAATTTCTTTTTATACAACATTCGTTAAGAAGTTAATGTCGTATAATATTTACAAAATTATTATACAAAATTACACAAAGTTAATATCGTATAACATTCACAAAATCACACAAATATAATACTTTACAAGATGGCTAGAATTTTAGCTTTAAAGTTGACATAATGAAAAACACAAAACCATCTTAAAAATAACATAATATATACAAAGAAGGAAAAAAAAACAATTCTTTAATCAAAATTGAAAAATGAGAGTGAACAAAGCAAACACAGGCAGCAGCTAAAAGAATCCAGGAGCTGAAAATAGTAGCTTTGGATTATTTCTCATTTAGTGTTTCCATATATATATATATATATATATATATATATATAAACCTAAAAGCCAGTCCAAAACTATAGTTATACCCATGTAATGGGAGGACTATGAAAACAATAAATTATTATTTTTAAAAGAAAAAAAGAGGCTTGGAATTACATGCCTAACAAATATTGTTGCACCATATATAAATGGGGAACAAAATATATCATATTTTACATCGAATTAATTAATTATAAGTAGCCTGAATACAGTATCAAGAACCATCTTCTTCTCTTTTAACTTGTCCACGGGTAAGGTAGGGTAGGGTAAACAAAGCAACAGCATGCATGCAAGTAGAATGCAGCTTTGCATAATATAATTAATAATACAGAGAGAAACAGTAGTAAATATATATATATATATATATATATATATATGAGTAAAGATTACATCTTTCACTAACATTTTGATCACCGGCCAGCCGACAGTGGGGTATCAGAGCAGAGCAGGAGAGATGTCCATCGGAAAAGGATTACCCAAAACATTATCCATGTAATAATGTGGATGAGTGGCATCCATCACCACAAATTGCATATCTTCCGATGGCTTCCAATGCCTCTTCCTTTGATTTATGAACCAATTGTTAATTTGCTTCTGGTCTAGACCTGTGGATTCAGCTAATGCCAGCTTCTGTGATTCCTGTTCAATTAAAATCACCAATTTTCTCCTAAGTGATCAACAAAATTGGGTTTTTCGATCAAATTTTATTCAAAATTAATTAGTTACCGATGGATATGGCCATTTGTAGTGTCTGCTCCACCAGTCTAATAATTGCTGCCTAGCTTCTTTTGGCAACTTTCCTTTCTTCCTTTTCTTCATGAATTCCTGCTTCAGGCTTCCAAGATATCCACTGTACTTGCGCAGAAGCTGCCCTTTCAGTTCCCGATCTTCTGCTTGAGGGTCTATAAAACTGTTGTTCATGTCAACATCCTCTTCTGACGATCCATTCCGATCCACACCCTCTCCAATAGCTGCTTAGAAAGCAGCATACATACATATATATATATATATATATATACATAGATGATTAGTAACAAAACAACATTGTCTATACCTGCTTCAAATATCAGGTCATAATGCTGCAACCATGTCACACACATACATACATATATACATATACATATAATAAAGTTAACAACTAATAGCCAAGTAATCTAAAAAAAAAAAAAAACTAATAGCCAAGTAAATTTTAGAAACATATCAATTCTATTTCCGTTTTAATGAAACAAATGAGGACAAATAAAAAGCTTTATATTTGAAGTAGAGACAAAATTCTTGTCACTTCAGTAATGTCAAAGCTTTATATTATATCAGTCTAACTTTACAGAAATTTCTGCACTTTCCTGATAAGGTCTTATACTCCATAGCTTCAGCGGCAGATTCCATAAGTAGTCTTTTCAAAACATCTTTTTAAGTATTGACTAAGATTATGGTCATATTTAATTTACAAATAAAATATCTTATGGATAATGACAACAAACTACATTATTTATATATATATATATATATATATATATATATATATTCATCTAAAGAGACTTTCCCTCATTATATTAATTAATCTTCAGAGATAATGAACATTAAACTAACTTTTACAACGTGTCTGAGACAATGGCGGCTACTAGTCCACAAAATTAGTTACAGAACTGATTAATTCAGGGAGGGATTCACACCTGATCACTGTATAATATTTTGCAAAATGATTCATTATATATATATATATATATATATATATATATATATATATATATATATATATATATATATATCACTGAATACTTCATCATTTCATGCATATTGCTCTATTCCTCAACTACTGATTACACAAGCATAGTCTTAATTAACAACATATATAAAAAAAATGAAAAAAAAAAAAAACCTTTCAAGAGAATATGCTGCAGTACAAAATAGCAGTTGTAAAAGTTAGACTCAATAAACATATAATTCAGATTAATCAAAGCAATATTAGAAGGTCTAACAAAAAAAATTTTAGAAGTAGTACCAGCATATATACATGTCAACAAAGGTACATCAAGAAACATATAAATTCAATCAACACCGATGTAAAGTTTGACAGTTCAAGCTGGTATGGTATGTTTCCAAAGAAACTGCATAGAGAAAGAACCATGTGACTTAATTGAGATCGCATGTAGCGCATATATATAGTTCATTACCATGCCAACAAGATCGAATTGAAAATACTAAACCACAAATAAAGTCAGAACCTTTTTTTTTTCCTGGTCAGGTTATAAAATCCCAGATGAATGAATGAGAAGAAACCTAAAAACTAACCCTCTAAACATTTTAGATTTGGTTTCCTAGCTGCTCGAGAAATGCTTGCATATTTAATTACATTCGGTACAGTCATCAGATAGCCTAGCCTACTACTTCTCTTCTGGTAGAGTTCATAAAAAGTAAGGGTTTTAATTAGTCCCCACTCCAGGAAACTTCAACTATAGATGAACAATGTGTCTGAAACTAGAAATTACTGGCAAGGGCTCATGAGGAAACACCAATATCGAGAAAGAATCAAGCAGAGGACTATTCCTAATAACAAATACATATATTGAAAGAAGACAGGTGTTGTTCTAGGGCATGGATTTGGTTACAAAACCTAAGCCAACAGTGAAGCAAAAATAAAGAAAAACAAGTAGAGGGAGAGAAAAAAAGACAGGCAGAAAGAGAGAGAGAGAAAGATAAAATAATGTAGCCTAGAAACTGCAACTTGGGACAAGCTCTTTCCCATGGTTCATTTAAAAACTCCTCTATATTAGTATAATTGAAACATGCACATACAAGAAGAGGACCCGTGTTGAAAAATACAAACAAAATCCAGCAGTGAACATGTTGGTTGAGAAAACAGTTTTAGATCTGTGATCTGGTGGAAAAGAAGAATGATTTAAATGACATTCAATCACTCACCCACAAGCAAATTAAGTGAGGAGATATATATATGTGTAGAGAGAGAGAGAAAGGGGTTTCATCATCACCAGATTCTGAGGATGCAAGAGTAAGGGCTTTAAACTGGCACTCAATTCTTGAAAGAAAAAGCATGGCTTCCTTGAAGGGCTTAGAGAGTTCTTGCTCATACTTAGTCAGCATTTCACAATATGCCTCCATAAATTGATCAAGGGCTGGATCTTCTCCAATACAGCTGCTGCTGCTGCTGCTGTTGGTGTTAGTATTATTGTTTCGAACCATAGTTGCAGCTGATGCGCAAGCTTCCTCTAGCCTTGCCACCACTTCAGGTGGTGCTCCTATCTACATATACAAACAAACAAACAAACCAAAAAAAAAGAAAAAAGGAGTTTTATTTATTTATCAGCATAATCATATAAATTTGCCACTGTCCCTATCATCGTTAGCTCCAAAGGGCTATCTTTATTTTTGTGTTGCCTATGCAACCTTTTTTTTGAGTTTGTTGGGTGTAGATCGAGCATATGGAGAAGAATAATTAGCGACGGACCTTTTGACAATTGATATAAGCAGCCAAAAGACGATGATAATGAGGATGAGCCATGATCTTTGCTTTTACAGAAGAACAGCTAGTAGAATCAGTAGTAGAGGTGTCCATGAAGTAGCAACCACCACCATCAGCTGCTGCTGCTGCAGTTGAAGCCGTGTTGTTATGATGATGATGATGATTCTCTTCCAGCATTATAGAAGAAGAGGTGGCGTTACGGTTGTTAAGTATTAGGTCTTGGTGATGGGTGTTGGGGTTTGGGGGAGGAAGAAATAGGGTATTGGTGTGTGGATTTGGGTGGTGAGAAGAAGTAGTGATGGGAGGCATCATCATGATCATAGGACTAGAAGGACATAAAGAAGCATTACTGTGGTCGCCAAAACCCATCAAGCACGAAGTGGAAGAACTTGTTATTCCTCCTCCACCACCGCAACATCCCTCCTCCATTCTCTCTCTCTCTCTCTCTCTTCCTTTCTTCTGTGGTATATATCTTTTGAGTTGTTGATGATGGGGGGTGGGGGGTTCCTATAAAACCTTAACAATATCTCCCTGTGTCATTCATTAATTTCTAAAAAGAAAAAGAAAATCTTTTTCTCTTTTTGAACGATGCGTGCAGTGCCCTCCCGAGTTTTATGCTTACTAGTTTTCAGCCTTTTTGCAGAAAATCCTAAATAGTATTTAGTAGTAGTAGTAGTGGTAGTGGTAGTCAGATATATCGTATATGTGTGTGGAAGGAAGAGTTGTGTGGTAAACTGGTAATGGGTTTTTCTTTCTTTTTCTTTTTCTTTTTCTTTTGCTCTTTGGATGAGTCTCTCTCTCTCTGTTATCAGAAGAAAGCCTGTTCAGGTTTTTTCCCCATGGAAATGTGTGTTTTATCTTTCTCGTATTAGCAGCGGCAGCGTTCATTCATTTCATTCAATTCTTACATTTTCTCCGTTTTTACTCCTATATATATATATATATATATATATACATGCTTATAAAACAAAAAAAAAAAATATATATATATATACATATATGACTCTTTGACTCTCTGTCTCCTTATATATTTTTTTTTTTTGGTAATAGTCTCCTTATATAATAACCTTTTATATTTGTGATCAGTATTATTATTAATATTATTAATGGAGAAGGCAGCAGAAGGAGACACTACAGTGCTCATTCAGACAAGGGTTTTTTTTTTTTTTTTTTTTTCCTTCTGGATGCATTCAGACAAGGGTTAGTAATTATAAGTCTTGTAAATTTTATATATATATATATATAGTGAGATAGCTAGAAAGATAAAAACAAAGGTGCATAGCAACCTAAGCAAAGCTAAAAAGCCATGTTAAAGAAATGTTTGTTATTACTTACTACTATATCATTGAGTGTGAAAGAGAGAGACAGAGAGATGAGGGTTAGGGAAAAAAAAAAAAAAAGAGCAGGTCTCTCTGATGCTTGCGGTTCAAAGCTTTACCTTCCCAATGAAAACTCTCTCCCTCTTTTCTTGCAAACTGCCACTGAGGCACTGCCATTACTGGCAAAACTAGAGAGAGAAACAAAGGAACGATCGATCAAATCGAGGTGCGTGTAGTTTTGTGTATCGTAGCGCTGATGGCTGACGAGAGAGAGAAAGAAAGAAAATACTAGAGGTGTTGTTTTGGTTTTTTTGACAACACCCACCACCACCCTTCCTCCTCACTCTCCTGTAGGGTTTGTACTCCCACTGAATATATCACTGCTCCAAAACCCTTTATTTTATTATTATTATTATTATTATTATTCCCTTTCCCTTTCCCTTTTCCCCCCACTTCTTTTTCTCGGTTCACTATCAATTTATTTCTGTCTAGTTAAAAACTTTTTTTTTTCTGAATATTACACAAATTTTTCTAATGCTATTTAAATGGTCTAGTAATAAATAAAGAATAAAGTCGTAAACGGGTCGAGTTTGGATTTTTTTTTTTTTAGGGCAAGAACTGGATCGTCGACCATAAATTTCCTTGTGATTGTGAATGCCAGGCTTCGCAGTTCCGTATATAACTTTGTCCGTGAGCTGTTCTTCCAGAAACAGAAACTTATACCCGTGTGTGTGTTGGTTGGATGGATGGATGGGGGAAAACACGAAATCACTTGAGTTTATTAATTTTCATAAATCTCGTTACTCTGTATATATATTTTTGGCCTTTTTATCAATAGATACACAAAAATGTCCATAAAAAGGGTGCAACATTTATAACACCTTAAATTTTGTCATGTTTAACAATTCCAAAATTATCATTAATAATAATGACTAATCTCTTCTTTTTGTCCATATTCTCCCATCAGAGGTCATAAGTCTAATCTAACGAGCCTACTCTTTGGTTACATGAGTAAACTTCCCACAATACTTCATTGGCCTTTACCACATCATCATCCAATTTGTTGACACACGGTTACTTTAGTGCTCCGCTATATGATGGTATAGATATAATCTCCTTCCTAGTGATCATTCAAAGTATAACCTCGTGCATATATTTTTTTTTTTTTGGTGGGTAAAATAACCTCGTGCATATTATTCACTAGTAAAATAATATATTAAAAAATAAATTATAATATTAAAATAATATATTATGTATTTTTGTAAAGTAAATTTTTTTTTTTTTTTGTGTTTATATATTCAAGTGATTTTTGACAAAGTAGATACTTATTTTATTTGTGTTTATAATATAACAACCAATATGATCATATAGAAAATAATTATATAGATTTGGACAAACTTATATACTTTTATGTATATATATATATATATATATATATGGTAATGTCTTTTTTTAAACACAAAAGAAAATAAATAAATAAATAAAAATATTGTCAATTGCTGTGTACATATGTTTGAAATTTTATTTAAATATTATAATATTTTATGTAATGTTTTTTATTAAAAAAAGATTAAATATCTACTTTGTAAAAGTAGATGTACCATATTTTAGACAAATAGTGAAAAAGTAATCATATTTTGAAAAAAATTCCAAAATTTACTATATTTTGAGAAATAACTCAGTGAACATATCTACTATGGGATCACAACTAAAACATTTGGCACGTCCCTATTAGCCAAATCTCTAACATTTCATGTAAATAAGATAAATGAGATACAGGGAGAAAAAAAAAATGTGAAAGTTAATATTCTTAAGGCACAAGTATTCTCACTCATTTTCTAACTCAAATTATCTTATTGTTTTTACATTCGAGAATATTCAAGAGAATCATTTGAGTTTCTTTCAAATTTCATCATTATTCTTTACTAATTTAAATATTAGAAGGTTTAAATAGAATAAATTTCTATCGCGGATTTATTTTTTCAGGAATTCTTACTTACGAAACAATCCACAAGAAATGAGAGAGAAGTTAATACTCAAATTAATCACTATTTTATGCTTACGTGTTACTCATATCATTTTTTAATACATTATGAGGTAAACAACTAAATAACAATAAATATTTCTTTCTTTGGTATTATTGATAACTCTTGCATTATTATTTATGAAAAAAAAATTACATATAATATTATACACCAATAAAATTGTAAATAATTATATTTTTTTTAAAAAAAAATCATGTTTAAATTATCGGGAATAGGTATGGTATGATTTTGAGATTAAAAATATTTGGCTTCCCAAAGGATATATCCCCTTCACCACTATCTTACAACACTGTCATATGGTAGGTTTTCCTGATGATTTTATAGTTTTTCTTTATATCTATATATATTTGCATTTTTTAATGTCAGAATTATCATTTTCTTTACAGATAAAATAAACAAATATTTACAAATAAAGCTTAATTTTTTAAATAAGATAAGTGAAAAATAATAATATTTTTCACCATAAATTTTCTATGATAAAATATAAATCACAAAGCTAAATTATATACAGATTTCAAATTCTAAGTATAATTAAAAGATTGAATAACTAAATTGATAAAAAAATTAATGAGTTTAAGGTTACATATAATTCTAATCTAAATTGAAAATTTATTACAATTATGTTTGCTGACGTATAGTATTATGAGATGAAATAATTATAGGTACCGTACTTAATGATCGATCTATCACTTCATCAAATGACAAGAAGATCTTTTTATTCATAATTTTTTCTTTTGTAATAATAAACTTTAATCCTGATGAGTAAAGGAAAAGGATGATGCATGGAATAAGACGGAGAAGATTGGTCATTAACAACAGAATATATATTTTGTCCAGAGAGAGAATACAATAAGAAGGAATCATCATTATCATCATCATCTCAGCTCAGCAGCAGCAACAGAGCAGCTTATTAATTAAATGCATAATCTGTATATGCATAGGGAGAAAGTTTTAAAAAGTTCCCTAACCAGCTTGTCTCCATCTCTTCCCATCAAATCTCTCATCAATTACCAACAACCTGTTTGTCTAACTAAAAGAAATTTAGTTCGACCAAAAATTTCGAGTTTGAATCTTATATTGGAAGAGTTAAGAACAAATATAATAATAATTTGATTGGTATAACTTTTTTTATTATATATATATATATATATATATATATATATATATATATATAAATGAAGGAGGAGGAGGAGAGAGTTTGAAAGTAAGAATTAAAAGAAAGGTAAATCATCTGGCTAGTTGTCTCACTTAATAAGGTGCCTACAAATTAACGAGCGGGATTAATCTAAGTATAGAATAACTTGAAGATATCGCCACGGAACCCATCCAAAACAATATAAGGAAAAAAAAAAAAAAAAAGGTGAGAAAGAGAGAGGGTGTGGGTGGGACAGTCCGAATGTCTCTTCTCATCATCTCTCTTATATTAAGGCATCATCTGTTGTCCACTGCATCATATAGCTTCACTTCCCTTCCCTTCATCTGTAGCTAGCTTTTACAACAAATGATAGCAAACCAAACAAAACTCTCTCCTTCCTTTTTTTTCTTTTTTTTATTTTTTAAATGTTAAAACTCATAATACTGCTCAGTGATATATATCTGTAGTACCACTGACATATACAGTAGCGTTACTCCAAATACAATCTATACAAATATATATGTATATATATATCTGATCTGCACACGAATACTGTTACTGTTACTGTTATGTATGGTTATGTTTTCAAACTTCTTGAACGGGACTTGAGAGAGAATTAGATCCATCGAAGTGACCCTTTACGTACTCACAACGAAAAGAGACGATTTTTATTTTTATTTTCATTTATTTGGTTATTTGAGAAAAATAAAAACACAAGATACAGGAGAATGAAGGAAAGGAAAACCAAGGCAGAGCAGGGTTTGTCTGCAATTAATTCTTGACGAAGGCTGCATTTGGGATATGGGTAAAAGATGGGAAGGGGAGAATCTCATCTCCCCAGTGGTTATTTGCAGTGTGTACTGAATTATCTTGGTATAAAAAATTATTATCTAAAGAATTTGGTTTTTTTTTTTTTTACATTTTTAATATCTAATTATTAGAATTCTTAAAACTATAGACATTATTGTGAGTATAATAAGCAGATGCATGGTAGGTACACTTTGACTTATGAATCGTGTTTTTTAAATTAAAAAAAAAAATTGCGAATCAAAATTATGATTTCTATTATTAATTTACATAGATAGTCATCTAATTTTTTTTGGTACTTGGCCGCAGGGTTAGGGTTTGGTTCAAAGCTTTCTAAGCTGGCGCTAACCAATCCAGGGGATTCGAACCATCGACCATCCGCCCTGGAGGAAGCATTAGAAGTCTGCTTACCAACTCCTCCAAACTACCAGGTTATTGTAATCTAATTTTGACTCATATAATTAAATAGTTGATTTGATGTGTAATAAAGTGCACAAAAGACATTTGAATTATTAAATAGGTCTAAGAAAAAATTAGGTAAAATGAAATTATTAAACTTAAACTCGTAATTTGATATTATAAATATTACACAAAATTATGAACACAACTTTTGTTCTAAGCGCTAAGTAATAATTTTGATTTGAGCATTTTGTATAAAGATTAAAATGATATCTTTCTTCAAACTTGAAAGAATCCATAAACTAAAATGTACTTTGGCTATATTTTCTTTAATCTTTTGTTCAATATTAATTAGGTAATTAAAACATAATTTATACATCTATCGCTTAATTTTGTGGAGGATTTATCAATATAATTCATACATATAACAATCAACTATTATTTGTAGTTTTTTTTAAAAAAAAAAATTAATATATATATATATATAATTTAGTAATTAATTAAATTATATATTTAATATATTATATATCTTGAATATGAATCTTCCATCATGATAACATCTTAATTTTTTACAATTTCTATATAAGATAAAATGTTTATGCTTATATATATATATATATATATATATATATATATAAATAAAGAGTTTAATTTATGCACAACTAAATTTGTGAAAAAACATGTATAATATATTTACTTATGTAAATATTAAAATTTAAAATTAATTATTTTAATCAAAAAATTATTTATTAGAGATAATCACTGTCTAAATGAATACTAATAATTTAAAAGAAAAAAAGGGGGAAGATTAAATTATTTAATATTTGAATGAATGAAAAAGGTCCACTTCTCTGGATTAAATAAACAATGTCACATCACTTCTTTAATTATGTTTCATGGGAAATTTTGTTTTTGTGAATAATTTTTTTTTTTTTTATTTGGTGGAATACGTTTTAGCTGAGCCTTCAATTGCAGCAGCCGCATCAGAACATATTATTATTTACAGAGACATTAAGAACATTTAGGGTTAGGGTTAGGGTTTGGGAGAGCTAGAGAGAGGAAGAGTACAAGAATACGTCAAAACAGCGTAAGAATAAAAATCATAAGAGATGAGAAACGGAAACGTCATTGCTATCGCTATAGCTGCTACGACGAAAGGTAAAGACTTTTTATTTACTTGTTCATATAAAGGGGATATACACATATATATATATATATATATATACACATAATATAGATATATATATATCATCCATCAAAAAAAAAAAAAAAAAAAATAGATATATATATATTTATATCGGTAGGGGAAGCTAATATCTATATAGGTCATTTTCCCCTCCAAAAAGAAAAACAAAGAGAAATATATATATAGGTCCCATTTCAAGCAATTAGGAAAAAAGGTCTTTATATATATATATATATATATATTGCTTTACGTCATGTCCATCAGCAGTAGCCATGATCGAAAATGGCAAAAGGAGGAACAACTCGATGCTACATTGCCTATTCACTTTTTCTCATCTCTTTCTCTTGCATTGGTCAATAAATTTTATATATATATATATATATATATATGTATTCAAACACACCACCAAAATATTCAATATAATGCTGCACTTTTTTAAATATTTTATGAGTTAAACCTAAGTAGATTTAATTATTTTCTCTTTTACAACACAACAAATAACATTGATTATAAAGATATATAAAAGAAAGAAATATAAATAAATACACATTCATTAATTAAACGAGAAAAACTAAGAGAGAGTAGCAATTTGTCTATTATTAGTATATTCTAAAAGGAAATCGACTTTTCATTAGATGAAAAACCCTATTAATTATTAATTAAGCCATCTAATCATCAAATTCTCTGAGTTGTGATCAAGAAAGGGTAAGGGTTTTATTCTTCTTTTTGTGGATAGGGGAAAATTAACTTGATGGTCTACATCTACTCTGATTGATTATTGTCAATAATTTTTAAGGACCCATATTATATTGATTATTAATTCAAATATTCCCGCAATCTCTTTCTTCTAATTTGATATTGAACCCTAAAGTGGAGCATGCTTACATGTCTAAACAATGTTATATATAATGACCAAAATAAACTCCATCTACTATAATACTAATACTATTTCAAAAGTTTACCTTTTTCCTATAAATATATAGGAAAACTTGCAGACTTCTTCCCTCATACCTCTCTCTCTCTCTCTCACTATATATATATATATATATTTTGGGACAAGTGAAAAAAAAAATACAACAAGGAGGACAAGGAGGGAGTATTAATTGCTAACATAAAATTGTGTTGAGGAATTCCTAGAAGTGGGGCGTGCAAATTGTCAAACATGCTACCCATGGAATTGCCGAAGACGTCTTCAATTATTGACAGATGAAGCACAAAGAAGTCATTATGGCCATTCATATATATATATATATATATATATATATATGTATGTATGTATGTATGTATGTTCGTATTACCTTAAGAAAATGAAATATGTAGGTGTGTGGGGGGGGTAGGGGGTTGTCCAATCATGCAAAGAAATTGTTGATTGAGCAAGTGGAAATAAGAGTAGATCACAAAGTGCTAAATCGACGGGCAAATGTCTGCAAAATAAAATACGGGTGTGATTGGTTACAGTTGATGCGTAAGTTTGCATTAAGAAGAAAAATTAATGGGTTTTCTTTTTCCCTTAGCATTTGCATTTTGCAGAAAGTATATATATTTCATGATCTCTATATATATATATATATATTTATATATATAAGTGGGCTATTATTTTGTTGCACTCTTTTCAATCTTTTAGCACGATATGACTCCTCTTTACATAATTAAAGATGATACTACTCTTCCCCTCCTCCCCACTAGAGAGAGAGAGAGAAGATCTGGGAATGGCTAAAGAAAAGAAATATATTCTTGTTCGTGAAGAGGAATGAGAGAGCTAGGGTAGCTAGGGACCCTGAAGTGGACCGAACCCTAGATATATAACAAAAGAAAAGGAAAAAGGAAAAAATCTTGGGATAGCTTAAGTAATCTCTGGCTTTTGGCCGACAGCATTCGGCTTTTCTTTTGTCTAATTTTGGTGCCACTATGGATGGATGTTAACTGTTTCACCAATTGTTTTAAGATGCCATGCGATACGATGCCCTCTTTTTTCTTCTGTTAAAAAAAAAAAAAAAAAAGAAAGAAAAACAAAGGGGATGACCAAAATTCGATCTGGACCTGTCATTCATTTCTTCTTCCTTCACCCAAACCATCCATTTATTTATTTATTCATTTTGTTTACATTATTACTTCATCGGTCTCATGAATTCCTAATAAGAGCTTATTTATTTATTTATTTATTTTTAAGTTTGAAAAAAGAAACTAATGTAATAAAGTTAGTCAAGTCTTTCTTTTATCTTTTGTCACATCAAACAAATAAAGAAAGAAAAACTATTGATAACGTACCCCTTTCATAAGCTTCTTTACCATTAATTATCTTAATAATGTTAGTTAATCGTCACTGTAAGAACACCCATATATACATAAAGGCCAGGTGGGGAGGAGAAGTAATAAAACATAATATAAGGAGACCACTAAGGAGAAGGAGGGGACGGGAAAAGGGAAGGAAAAGAAGGAATGTCGTGCCATACAACTGTTTCCAAACTGGGTTTTTCAGGTATTCAACTCATGCATATTACATTTAGATCCAATTTCCGAAGTACATAACATTACACTTGCTATATTCATGTGTATTGACGATCACTTACCTACCGACTTAGCTGTACTATTGATTGTATATATGCATAATATATACAAGTCTCACTTGGTCCTAATTTTCTACTCCATCCTGGAAAAACAGTTTTAGGTCATAAGGAAATTCTACCCTCTTACCTTGGACATAAGGAAATTCTCAGCAACATACATATATATATATATATATGACCACCAGCAAGGTTGAAAATTCCTCCACCATTAATTAAAATCAATAAGCTATAGTACATTCGACAAAAATTGATAGATAACGTTTATCATGAGGTAAACATATTTTAACAGTTACCTTTCCAGAGCTCCATATAACCATAAATCTAGAAAGTTCCAGGCATATGAAAAACAAATGGCAGTACATATTGTCGAGCTCTGACATAAAAAGAGAATATTAAAGAGAGAGAAGGGGAAAATTAATTTTTTTTAAAAAAAAAAAAAAAAGAAAAGAAAAGAAAAAGGTCCTATGTGCAGTTTAGGTAGACCATTAGGAATATAAGAACCAGTTAAATAGAACAGGGCTTTTAGTTTCTCGAGAGCAGCAAGAGACAAGTATTATGGTAGAAGAACCTCCTTCAGCTAATCAGACAGATATTCAGGTCTTCTGGATGACCACTGAATTGGCCAGCCCTGCCTGCTCTATTGTCTGGGTTGGATCAGTCAGGACTTTGGGAGGAAATCCAACTGTTTGCAGTTGATATGTCCTTACACCTCCAGGCCTTGATGCATCAATGAAATTCCTTATATCATTAACAGTATGGTGAAAGTTGAAATGAGCAACCAAGCGAGTACCATCAGCCAGCCTAAGTTGAATGGAGGTGGATGGCAGTGATCTGTCAACAACTAAGCCCATCATAGGTGATGGAGCAGTAGTAAGAGGAGCAGAAGCAGCTGGCTCCGGAACCGCCTCAGCTGAAGAATTGCTGCCGAGAGTTCGTCCAACACCCTGGAATGCAAACTGGCGTCTCTCAGGTTCCTGAAACGATATTAAAAGAAAGTTTATGTTATTGATATCCAGATTTTGGATAAACTAATTACATACAAAATGATCAAAAACATAATGGAAGAAAATGGTCATGCAATACATTTAAATAAATTTCTTTTCCAAAGGAGATACTAAGTGTGTCAAGTGATACAAATGCAAATGACTATAACTAATTCTTGAGACTCAGCAGTTTCAATTAATGTTTAATTGTTGTCAAACCTTTGAAGCTATGACCATATTTATAAATTCTTGACAATACTATTTAACAAGTATCAGTGTTAGTCCATCCTAAATTTTTATAGCAAAAATGTTATGAGAAAGTGCCAGAACAGGATATGAGATCTATTATTTAATAGAGGAAGAAATGATAAAAGAACTAACAGGATAGTTCTCATCTCTCCTTGTGAGATTCACATGAACAGAGGACCTCCTATCAGCTGGCTCCAGCTCTTTTGGACACTCTTGCTTTTTGATACTCTGCAATGAAAAATAACCGTGTCAATATGTTCAATAATACCCATAAACATAACATGTCAATCAAACAATTCATGAAAGAAATAAAGTGTGTCAGGGATCCATATTAGGCAGTTTCAAACACGATTTTTTAAGCTTTAATTGTTTTCAGGGGACTATGCTTTCCATTTTAGCTATATTATGTTTACATTAATATCTAATTATTTAGGGATGCTCTTTTCTACTGTAGTTGTTACCTAATTAATCTAATTTAGGTTTAAGATTTGTCATTGTTTGAAGCCAATTTAAAGTGATTTTTGGAACAATCATGGAAAGAAAACGCAGATTATTCTCTAATTTGTGCACTCTTCTTATTGAGATGTTAATTGCTCCCTCTTACTGAACTTCTAGGTGAGTGCTCCCTTTAAGAGCCTCAATCATTTAGTAATCATAGGTTTCTCACAAAGAGAAAAGAATAATAACGAGAACAAAATTATTCCTCTTATTAAAGAGTAAAGACAACTTATAGTCAATCGACCCGTTACACGATCTATAAGTAGGACACCAGACAAGGTACAGAAAGGATACCATTTAAGTAAACTAACTAATAAATGCAGTTATTTTTTAAATCAAATTCACAAGGAATGAACCAAAAAAATTGGAGAGTATAAAGAATTAAGTGGGGAAGAAAATGAACTTTTAGAAGCAAACTCTTTACTGCAGTAGAAAAAAATCAGAGACATAATTGCCATTTTATGCTCGGTTTCATTACCTCAATGAAAGAAGCATTCTCAGGATCATCCAACCTCCTCAGAGGCCCATCATTAACAGTAAAGCCATCTCTCCAGAAGACAATATTGTGAACAACTGCCTGTGGCTGTTGAGGAGCTGAAGGGACAGATTCACCTGATAGTAGTCTTGCAGTTCCAGTAAAGTTCCTGGAACTTGAAGATGGCAGGACATTTTCTAGGGGACCTTGCTCAGCACCCAATTGCCTGGCTTTGTCAAAAATGCCATCGACATCATTACCTTTGGATGGATCTTGCACTAGCTGACCACTGTAAAAAAATATTTTACAACCAGAGTCAGGAAATTTATTTATTTTTTATACAAAAATGATTCAAATTATTGACAATAATATAGAATAACAAAAGGAAAGACATTAGGTTCAATACAAGTCATATTTTGCAGGAAACTGTGAACATGATGATTCAAAGTGTAAATTAAACACAACAAAAGAAGAACAAAGCTAGAGTATCAGTAAATGACTGCTAAAGGGGATGCTCAACATATGATGGCCTTAGCTGTTGCCAACACTTTCACACACCAAAGAAAAGTAGATCCAAAGGGGAAAATCTGCTAGTCAAAATTTTCTTTTTTAGTTAGTACCGCTGAAAAAGGCTAACTACAGTAAAATATGCAACATTATGTTAACGAAGAAATTGTTCTAATACTTCAATTAAAATTATTGTGTTGCATACTTGAGCACATTGAAAAGACCCAAAAAAAAAAAGAAAAAGAAAAATCTTTGTAGTTCTTCCTATTAACATGAATATGTCAAACCAAATTCAAGCTTCTATGAACAAACACTCACTCATGTTGAATTATTGATGCAGAAGTCATTTATTTCCAGCTATCATGTAACATTCAGCATATTTAATAAAGTGCCTTTTTCAACCCCCAAAACAAGGTCCTTAATGATCATGTAATGATACAAAACTGCATATTAGGCTTCAAGATAGCCTGAGGGAAAAGGCGTGTTCATTAACCTTCTACTATGTTATCAGAACCTAAATTTTAAACACCGTAATAGAAGGGACAGACCCACCACATCTCTGGGTCAGGAGCCAAAAGGGTAAAATCTGAGGTAAAATGTCTTGAATCAAACCCAGTTTTTCTACATTCATAAGCAATTCCACTGGAGCATGCTCATGCTGAAAATACCCCCTCATGCAAAAGTAATGAGACTGGAGCCTAAATCAAGCTTAATTTACTAGCTTAACTAAATTGATATAACCCTGACAACATTAATATTTTATACCATTAGTTAAATATACATATAAAACTATTTCCGATCAGCAGTGTTTTTCTTCCTTTAATGAACCTAGTGACAACCACAGTTTCAATTCTCAATTCTCAATTCGAATATAGTTCCATAAAAATACACTCCAAGATTACAATTTGCTAAATTACAACAAGCTTTCAGCCAAAAGCTCTTTCTTGATCTCGAACTCAGTTTACGTTAGTCGAAATAAACTTTTATCCAAATATTCAAGGAGCAAATTAAAGTTAAAGCAGATTAAAAAGTACCCGGAGAACAATTGCTTGTTAATAATTAACAAGATCAAACCTTAAAAGGAATAGTAATAAAGAGGGTAAAAATTCCGGTGTAATAAAAGAAAGATACAAATCCAGTAAGGAAAAGAATATATTCGCGAAAATTGCATCGTATTGAGAAAGTTTTCAATCTAATTAATTAAAAACAGAGAGGAAGTAAATGAGCTAGGGTTAGAAGGAGGAAGGTGGGGAAATTAACCTCTTCTCACCGCCAGTGTAATACTCTTGAGGACCGTCGGAATCACTATCGGAATCACGGCCACCTGAAGGTCGATTCAAATCGGAAAGAGTCCGAATTCTGCCGCTATCGCTCCGGCTACTGGAGGGCTTTAAGGTTTTCTTGTCGCGAGAAGTCATAATGGTAGATTTTGCTGATGATTGGAATTGAATTATACCTAACGTTGTAACGTTGAGAATTTGGGATTTCGAGAAACCCAGAGAGAGAGCGAGGAAATATATATATAATTACAGTGATGTTTCGGTGGCGGTCCTTTTTCCCATTAGTCTTCGGTTTTGGATTTTGTTTTCTTTGTTCCTGATTCCTAATCACAATTATCTACGTGGGGTCCATGTCTTATTCTACTAGTATTCGAATTCTAAAATCAATACTAATTCCCATTAGTAGACGAAAATCCTTTACTGTTTATATTATCTAAAATATTAATTAAAAAAATTAAATTATTATCTATCTTATATAAAAATAAAAATATTTAATTGTCTAATGTTTACACATATTTATCTAAAAATAAAATAATAATTTTTTTTTTTTTTTTTTATTAGATGGGAACGATGAGGGCGAACCCTGGGGGGCCGGGTGGGGGGGGGCCCAGGGGTTGGCTGGGAGGGAGGCCTTCCGTCACTCCGCCAACCAACGCCCAAAAAAACAATTAATTTGATAACAAAAACACTCAAAATTTTACAAAAACAAAAATAAATTATTAATTAATTTAATGTTAAGAATGTGTTTCTATAATATTAGTCATTTTCAAAGCAAAATTATCTAAGGGCCAGGTCAGACAGGTGTTCTTCATTCTGGGCCTAGCAAATTACTGTTTAAGTTATGGGCCCATATTAAACGTCACAAGTTCTGTATATTTGGGCATTCCTTAAGTGGGCCTCTCGTGTACAATAGAATGGCACTAGCTTTGGAAGAAAACCCGAAAGGCCCTGCCCGACCCGTATCCAAGTCTGAAAAAGAGAAAATTATAGCCAGAGATTCAGAAATCGGACCTGAACTGTGTAGACAAACGTTTTCGCATGACTGACTCGGCTGATCCAACCAGGACGAAACGGCCAAGCTCAATCCCGATCACGAACGACAGTCCTCTAAAATACGCCTTTGATGGGGGTTTTTTATCCGGCGCTTCCCCTCTTGATGATACTCCGGAAAGCATAGAATTCGAAGCCGGTGATGGTCAGGAGAGCGATCAAAGCACCGAATCGGATTCCGAGACCGAAAGCATAGTAGATTTGGCTGCAAGTTTCCGCGTCTTCTCCGAATCAATACTGAAATTAGAAATGGCTGAACTGAAATTGATCAAGGAAAGAGAGAGACTAAGATTTGAAGCGGAGAAGCGGAGAATTGAGCTCGAAACCCAATTGACTCAAATGATGATGCAGACGCAGTTGCAGATTGCTTCATTAGTTTGTCAGAAAAGCTCAAATCGCAAGAGAAAGTGGTCGGAAGACGCAAAATTTGGCGTCTCGGAGAGGTATTTCGATATTTTACTGCTGCTTTATTTTTTATTTTTTTTTATTTTCACTCGTTGATTTTCCTCCATTTTCTGTTTTAACTTAAATTTTGCTCATTTTTAAGCTCACAAAATATTATTTAATATTTTAAGTTTACAAGTAAAAGAATTTGTAATATTTCCATTTTTTTTAAAAAAAAAAAAAAAAGAGGTTGAGTTTATTGTGGACATGTACGCAGGGATTGTGCAATTTTGATGGGGTTGCTGCCATCCAGTTTGATTTCAGGACTGGATTCAATGAAATGAGGCAATTAATTTAGCATCATAGCAAAAATGCACCCCTCTTTTTCTGTTTGAATTTGTGCGTTGACAATTTCTTTCATGTTGTTTAGATTTCATTTCATCTTCATGTGTAATAAATAATGATGAAAGGCATACCCTATTGTGTCTTTCCCAGGAACAGTTGTTTACAGTTTTTAGTTTGAAATCGGATCTTTAGCACTATAGCTATAGCTAAATTGGGTAGTGCTAAATTGGGTGTGTCACCACTCCAAATGCTAAGAATCTAAGATAGATTTAGTACCTAGAAAGGCCCAATCCAAATGCTTAAATGGGCCAAGAATAAAACATTAAGTTATTGGAAAAATGGATGATGCTAGGGGTAGCTATTTTTTAATTTTTAATTAGCAGTAGAAGAAGAAAGAGCAATAGCTGAAAGATCCATCATGTGACTCATAGTCATATATGCCCTTCCTTTATGTTTTTGCAGAACCTGTCATCAGACACTGTCTGTGTCATAAGCCCACATGTATTCGATCGCACCTTTTTTCCATTCTGTACTAATTTTTACATTTTCTTTATAGACAAATAACAATAATTAAGTTAATAGGTGGTGATGCATAATAATAATGGTAATTAAGTTAAGCAAAATTTATACAGATTAAGGAAAGAGGAATTATCTCATCATATTATATTACAAGAAAGATGAGAGAGAAGAAAAGCATTAAAAATTGTTGGTAGTAGTAGTACTCTCTACTTTAGAATTGACAGTGTTAATGCACTTTCTTGGTAAACAGGTTTCGGAAATTAAATAAGTTACTACTGCCACGTATTCCTTCATCGGAACTATTTCCGCTTCTTTGGATACAGCCACCGTCGCCGCTACTACCGGCTGTTGCAGCAGCTGCTGCAACACTGACTGCGCTATTTTCATCACTTCTACAACTCAAATGATGTCTGTATCCTATGCACATAGGAACATTCAACTGCAACACTTTCGGTTTAGCCCCTCCTCCACTGGACACGGCGCCTGTCGTCGTTTTGCGTCGACATTCGTTTCCTTCTTTCTTCACGGGCTTTTCCGCATTTTTAACGGCGACGTCAACGCCCTTTCCAGTTGAACCGCCTGCTCGACGTACTTGCCAAACCGGGCTACTCCGGCCCAAGTGAACCCCACCTCGACTCGGACTACTTGGCCATTTCCTAGACTTGGACTCGCCTGCTGAGTTGCTCCTAGAACATGGCGCACTACTCACCTTCCTAGTTGCACCAGCAGCCGCCATTCTTGGCCTACTTCCACCATTCCCGGCGGATCTACTTCTTGAGAATGGCCAAATATTAATATTCAGCTCCGCCGCACTTAACGGATTATTCCCGACACCAACACCGGTGCCTTTCTTTTCTTTCCTTCTCTCTTTATCTTTCTCCTTAACGGTAAGACTATTATCATCACGAGAGTTCCTACGGTCAGTTTTCTTGAAAATAATATCTTTCCATCGCTTGGAAGATATTGTTGGTGCAGCAGGGGCTGACAAGACTGGTAAAACGCTTGAAGGCCCAGGCGTCGATCCGGGTTCGCCGCCGTTATGGTCAGACCCAGATGGCTCCCGCTCCGACTCCGGCTCAGATTCCGCCGCCGTTGCTGCTGGACTTGGATTCGGGTCATCAGAGGAGAAGTGGGGTTGGAGAAGATGAAGAGGGAGGAGAACACCGTCAGAGAAAAGCTCATCGGCGGAGAGAAGATTAGGCTGTGGAAAAGATGGGTTCCGTACCATCCAAAACTCAAATTCAGGGGAACTCGAATCACCGGCGGCTCTTCTCCTTCCGCTGCTGCATGGAGAGAGCATCTGAGGCCTCTGCAGCTCTAGTGGTTCTTCAGTCATTGCAAAGAATGAAAGAAAATAATATGTACAAATTGGGGAAAGACAACAGGAAGTTTCTTGTCATAAGCTTTGGGAGAAAGAAAATTAAAGAAACAAGAATTTCAGGAGAAACTAGTTTACATGCAATAGGGGAAAATGAAATTGAAGAATGAGGACGGGTGATAGAGAGAGAAAGGATATGAGCTTGAGAGAGAGAAGATGAGGTTGGTGGTCGGATGCATTAAGATCCATGGGATTTTTATTTTTATTTTCTTTTGAAAATAAATAAATAAAAAAAGAATAAAAGAGGGGGTCGGGGGGAAATGGTAATTGGGAATTGTAGTCCCAATCTTATCATTTAAGCATTGACAAGTGAACGTCTAATTTGTACCGCTTTTTACTGTGCCCAACCATCACTCGCGCTTCTAGGTAAGGACTGCTTTTTCCATTTTTAAATTTCAAATTTTGATTTTCTTTTAAAGTAATTAATTTTCTTCTTCTTAATAAAAAGATTTATAATCAAATATTATAAATATAAATATAATTAATGCATATAATTAATAAATATAAATTGTAAAATAATTTTTTAAAATTATTATTAAATATACATTATTGTCGGCTAAGGTTGGAGGAGTGGGGAAAGGCCCCCCCCCCCCCTGTCGTCACCGGTTTGCAACCTCTCACCCCCCATACTCAAAAAAAATATACATTATTATTATTATTATTATTTTTTTGGGTAAATAATATACATTAATTTTTTAATATAACAAATGAGATGAAAATCAATTCACATCAAGAAGTAAATAACCTATATGGAATAGACAATATATATAAAAGAATAAAATAAATTGGTAACACCTCTTAGATATCAATATCCAAGTTTAGCACTTAAAAATTTTTTGTTAACAAAGTATCCTCCAAGATTTAAAACGTTTCACTACATGTTCTTCCGTCAATTTTGACCGTTAAGTAAGATTTTTTATCGTTAGTCAACTATTTTTATTATTTTGGGCAAGGACATTTTTGTCCATTATTTTAAAAAATAAAACCTAATTTTTATAAAGGTTAATTTTGTAATTTTAAATAAAATAAATCCTTAAACTCTAAATTTTTTCTTTTCTTCTTCTTCGCACTAATACACCCAAATTTCAGACTTTTCTTTCTCTCTTCTTTTTTTCCTTATTCTTCCATGGCTGCACTGATACACCCCAAATTATGACTTTTCTCTCTCTCTTATTCTTCTTCCACGGCTGCACTAATAAACCCAAATTCCGACTTTTCTCTCTCTTCTTCTTACATGGTTGCACTGATACACCCCAAATTTTGACTTATTGGATTTCTTTTATTCCTACTCAACTCCATTTACTCTTTCTTTCCCCTTTCCAGTTTTTCGGATCCGGATTCAAGAATGGGGATGGCTTCTCCTGCTCTGCAAATCCCTTTCCAACATCCTTATTTCTTTTGTTGTTTGTCATCTTCCACTAATTGCTCTACTTCATCTCTATCCATTGCAAAATTATTGCAACAAGAAGGATAGACTCCCTAATGGCTTGGGAGGATCCACAAAAATTTCAGCAATCTCTCTCACTTACTTTTCCTTTGCTATTTTATTAATATGTTTTGTAACAACTCTTTTTGCGTCTGTTCTTCAGCCCCTGATTAAAAAGAAAAAAAAATTGAATCTTGAAAATAAAGAATAAATTTTTATTTTCCCCTTTGTTTCCAATAAAGAAGAAAAAATGAATTCGGAATGAATGAAGATTAAAGAAATAAAATAAACAAAAAATATCAAACAGGCGCAGACTCCCCTCCCTCCTACCACTCTCTCCTCCCTCTTTTCTTGATTCAACAAAGATCCTACCAAAAAAGGTTGATCGAAGTAGTCTCACTGCTAGATTAAAAGTAATCGCAATAATTGAGATTGCTGAAATTTTTGTGGGGGTAAGAAAAGGAGTAGGATGTGGGGAGGAATGAAGTAGAAAAATGGTGGAGGAATTTATTGATTACTGTTGCCGGCCGTCGTCATAGTCACAAGGCCGCCGACAGTCGTGAAAGGTGGAGGAGAAGAAGATGGGAGGGAGAAAAATTATTTTTAGGTTTATTTTTATTTAAAATTATATAATTACTTTTATAAAAATTAGGTTTATTTTTTATTAATGGACAAAAATGTCCTTGCCCAAAACAGTTAAAATTATAAAATTAACCTTTATAAAAATTATGAGTTTATTTTTTTAAGTAATGAAAAAAAATACGCCTACCCAAATAGTAAAAATAGTTGACTAACGGTCAAAAATTTGACCTAACAGTCAAAATTAATGGAAGGGCATGTACTGGAACGTTTTAAATCTTGAATGACACTTTGTTAACAAAATTTTTTGAGGTGCTAAACTTGGATTTTGGTATCTAAGAGGTGTCACCAAGATAATTTACCTTATATAAAAATGAAAAGTGAAAAGTGAAGGTGTAATATATATATATATATATATATATATATATATATATATATATATATATTTATATAAAAAATATAATGAGAGTCATCGAAGTCCAGAAAGTCTATGTAGATTAAGAAGTTTGAGGTGGATGCTATGACGGGTTGACTCGACCTTGGATAGGCTTCCTCCGAAATTCGGTTGGTGACTACAAGTACCATGCATAGGATATGATCTCCGACACAAAAATATACTTGCAGTACGAAACAATAAATGTGTTTGACCCGACAAACACTGGTTGGAGCTGCCAATTCAAGTTGTCGGGGAAGGTATTCAATTCAAGTGTCACTTTCTCGTTGGATCTCTCTCCATACGATTCTCTTTCCCCCAGTTCCCTAAAAATCTTCTTGATTCGATCGGTGACTTAATTATCGGAGAGTCAGCGTAGAAAATACACCCTCAACGCTTAACCTTCGTTACAAGACACTTGATTGAAAGTGAAACTCACTTATCACACATGGCGGAACAAAAAAATCGTTCCTCAATAAAATAATATCAAATAATTAACTTCAAATATCACAAAACCCATAATTGCAACATCAGCTTTTGTACAAACAAAGTCATGAGAGAAGGTAATGTGGCCTACATTACATTGGAAGGAAAGGGTGAAAAATAATGTACCATGATATTTCCTAGGTTTCTACAAATAATATTGCTACTTCCTTATATAGCAAATCGCAACAGAAAGTCTAGTTAGCGTCATGGAGTGGATAAGTATATTAGGTGAATACTAATATTCAAGTGCAGCATTTGTTTCTATTTTTACACTATTGTTTTCACATTTAAGGATTTAGCGTACACCATAGTACTACTACTTGCACAAAAAATATAAATAGTAGTAACGCCAAATTAATTCTTCTTCAAATAATAATAATAATAATAATAATAATAATAATGTTGTACATGAATGGAGTTTGCCACCACAAGGATACGAGAAAGTAAACTTTGATGTAACCTTTGAAGACTCAAAGGCCACTACTGGAATCATAGTAAGAAACTCTAAAGGTACTATTGTCAAGGCTTGGACTGGCAGCTTCACGACCTCTACCCCCTTTGCGGCTGAAGCGAAGCTGCCCTCCAAGCAATGAAGATGGCCAGTGAACTCAAACTCGAGCATGTTATTTTGGAAGGGGACTCTTTGAATGTTATTAACGCCTTAAAGGGCGATGACAGCTGCTTGGAGTGGCAAGGCAAACATTATATTCTTAGTTGTAGAAGTTACTTGTCGTTTAATTGTTTTTGGTCCGTGTACCATGTTCACCGTGATAGGAATGGCGCTGCCCATAATTTAGCGAAATGGGCTAGGTCACATATTTCTTTTGGTTATATTGAGTCTGCCCTATTACCCTCTCAACTTTTTGTGATAGATGTGGAACTCTAGACAGCTCTTGTAATGTTGTTTTGGATGGTTCTAGTTTAAATGGTGAAGATTAATGTTTACCCAAAAAAAAAAAATAATAATAATGTTGTTATTTTAGGGCATTCCCATGTGGTCGAAAAAACAAACAAGCAAAATTTCAAGACCTTTTTATATATTATTACTTTCACACATTCACTCACCTTTATTATTTTATTGATTTAATTTAAAATTTCTTTTTTTTCCCTTGTTTGTTATGATTTTATATATATTAATCGAATATATTAAGTCACTATAATTTTAAAGAATTTGATTTTTTTTATTATTGGTTAAAAAAAAAAAAAAAAAAAAAAAGGGAGTGTGATGGCGTTGACTTTGATGGCTCTCCTTCCTTACAATTAGAGCCAAAACATAAATGCATCTATTACTAATTTATTGTGGGAGTAACTTTTTGGATGTATTCATTTTCGTTTTCATTTCTAGTACTAATATATATAAATAATATATATATATATATTCTCAATATATTTATAATTATTATTTATTCCGTAAGAATAAACCGAGGGAGGGATGAAGTTGGCCATGTTCATATCTAATCATTGAAGTTGACAAGAGAGGATCATATTCACAACGCATTACCAATAATTGTTTTAAAAACTTGGGAAGTTGGAATTTCCCAGTTGCTTGCTTAATTAGAGTCTTTTCTTGTAATTATTTATTTATTTCCAGGAAACGAAGGTTTTATTGGGGGGTAACATGGGGATCAATGATGAATTCCTCTGAACCTTGGTTACAGAGATTTTGTTATAATGGACATGCCTGCCTCTCCACATTTTGTAATTCCTACATCGCCATGGCAAATCAAAATAACGATGGAACTCCTCCATAGTTCATATATCCTTTTCCTTTCCCATCAATCTCACTTCTGTTTTTTCTTCACCACTCTCCCATGGAAGAAAGACAAAAAGAAAATGAGCCAGCTGGGTGGCTGCCAAGTGCCATGCACTTTCTTTTTCCTTTTTTTTTAATAGTTAAAACTTAAAACTGAGTGTTATTTTAAATACACAAAATTTAAACTCGAAATTTTGTTATTAACGTTGAAATGATTTAGCTCATACATTATGAAGTTTGTAATTTTATTAAATGCCTTTGATACACATTATGTAAGTTTTATGGTATGGATTAATAAAATTAATCAAAAATCTATAATGTAATAAAAGTGAAAGTTTAAGGAATTTTGATTCAAATTATGAGAGTCACACGTGGATTTAGGATAATAAAAAGAAAGAATTAAATTTAAAAGGAAGGAATAATAAGAGAGGATAAATGAGAGTTAACGAAATTAATTAAATTATTGAAAGTCACACGTGCACACCACTACCTCACGAAGACACTCGTTCAATAAAAAAAAAGAGGATAAATAAGAAAGTCCAACGTTTGACAGCTTAGAGGTGGGTCCCATGTTATATAGTCACTCAACTGGGTAACCGATTCATAGTTTTTGTGGGGTCCAAGAATCCAAACACTCCCGGAAAAAATATCATTTTTTTTATTATTATTATTATTGTAGATATATAAATTTTATTTATATATTTAAATATATAATTAAATATTATTTATATATTTTAAATATATAATTTATTATTTTTATTTATATATATTAAATTTGGATACTTAAATGCTCCCGAAATAGTCACCATCATAACACCACCCCCAACTCACCCCCCACCCCCCCCCCCCCCCCCCCCCCCCCCCCCCCCCCCCCCCCCCCCCCCCCCCCCCCCCCCCCCCCCCCCCCCCCCCCCCCCCCCCCCCCCCCCACACCCACTCCCCAACCCCTCAAAGGAAATCAAATTGTTCGACGGACGAGATCAAGCCCAAAAGCCCTCGACATCGAATCCATTCCGAGATCCACCCCAAAACCCCCCGGGAAGAAATCAAAACAATTGGATCGAGACAAGCCCAAACGCCTCTCGAATCCACGACGGATTGAATCAATGATCCATGAGAGATTGCCGTAAATTTTATTATAATATAATTGTTGTATTCAATTACCATTATTTCTTGTAATTCTGATTTTACGAAATAAAATAAAAACAATTATTTCATCCGATATTTAAAATTATCACGATTAATTACATAACGGTTATAATAAATATCCCAATACATTTTCTTTTCTTGTGCACGTCAATAACTTATATACTTATAAAAAAAAAAAAAAAAAAAAAAAAAAGTCAATAACTTTTATATATAATTTTACAAGAAAATTGTTAATGGGTTTTGTTTGCAGGCCCAAATAATAGAGTCGTTCATGGTGCGGGGCATAAAAACTCCCTTAATCCATTTAATATATTCGGGCCCCAATTCCTTATCCCCTCGTCCTTTCCTCTCTAGCTGACAGCAACTGCCACGTGCCCTATCAAATCTCTCACCCTCTCGTATTTAACTCTAATTAATTTATATTCACTTTAGGTTAATCTACAGAATTCAACTCGTACGTAAGAAAGTATTTTAATATAACATATTAATTAACAAATGAGGTGAACAACTATCACATCACACCTCGTAATTTTTTATAATATATATATTGAGTTATATCAATTATGTTTCCATCATACGTATTTGTGTATATATATACACACCACCACTCAAGTTAAGAACCCTAGTCCATATGTTTATATATATATATATATATATACATACATTCATATAGAAAGAAGAATGGTCACAAAGGAATATATATGTATATCCTTGTATGAATGCTGGGGTGTTACAAGTCTTTTTATATATAATATATATATTTGTAACAAGGCTGGATTACCAAATTCGAAACCTTGTATTCACGAAAGAGTCTAAATGTAAATTTTAAAAAAATAAATAAATAAAAAAGTTGATATTAACATACATATATATATATATATATATATAATATTAAGTTGTTCCATGCCATATCAAAAGAAATATAATACACTATGCTTTGAACAGCAAACTACAGCCTGTACAGAAAACAACAGAACAGTCGACTGCGGATGCCAAATTCCACTTCAATTATTATATATATATATATATATGTAGAGAGAGAAAGAGAACGTAAGGTTTGGTCGGTCCATGGTTGATTTTGATCTGTACGTGGGGTTTTAATTAATACAAGAAAGTATATATCAGAATAGAATATTATTGCATGGTTTTAGTATAGTTCAGAAAAAAAATTTTGATCCTTGGTCGATGTACGCATTCATCTTAGTCATACCAAAATTAGAAATATATACAACCAAATTTTATATGCAGCTAGCTTCTACTAACTTCCCCATTCGTCCATTGCTTTTCCAGATGAGGAAAAAGAGGGTTCACGATTCATCCCTTCTCTCTCTCTCTCTCTCTCTCTCTCTATATATATATATATATATATATATATATATATATTTATATTATATATGTTGCTTGCAAATAAATCTTGTAGGGATCTTCATGATTACAACTACATATATATATATATATATATATAATATATGGCTTTTGTGTAAAAACTATAAATATATTATAGGGGAAGTTGTTGTTTAGTCATACAAAAATATATAACTCGAATTCATAACTTTTTAACAATAATAAATAAAATTATTGTCAATTAAACTATATCATCTTATCATAATTCATCAATATAAGCTATTAAATATTATTGTGGGAGAAAGAAAGAAAAAGAAGATTAACAAAATGACTGATTCAAAAAAAAAAAAATAAATAATATATATATATATATATATATATATATATATATATATATACTTGTGAGCATATATGGTTATAAAACTGGTATAACATTATTGTTGGTGTCCGGATCCGTTTCGAAGGTATAAAAATGTATTCGTTAAAAGATGAGTACAGGTTGTCTTAACCAAGACGATGGGTTGCTTTCTCTATTGATGTGATGCATTACCTACCTTACCTCTATTTTTTTAAAATATTTATTATTCTCTCTCTCTCTCTATATATATATATATATATATATATTTTTTTTTTTTTGGTAAATCTATATATATATATATATAGTCGTTGTTGTAATCAATTTTGCCTTCTTTATTTTTTTTTAAAATTTTTATGTTTGTCTCTCTTCTTACTTTTTTTTTTTTTTTTTTTTTTTAAGCTGTCTCTCTTCTTACTAAATTCATAGTAAAAGCTTCTGCCAAATGTTTCATCAATCATCTTTTCTTTTGTCTTAATTCAACAAATTCTAGTACAAAAGTCAAATACCATCATTTTTTATCACGGTCAGTTCTATTTTGGACTGATTAACTCTTAAGATTATATATATATATATATTTGTAAACAGCTGAAAGTAAAATTTAAGAAATTTAATTGACTAAATTGAAAATAAAATAAGAAAGGAGTCATGATCATGGATGATGACGAGTCGCAGCGGCTTTTCTTTTCTCTTTTTTAAATCATTCTGAAGATAGAAAGGGACTGAAGAGCTGAAACAACAACACGTGACATCCGAATATCCATTGAAAAGTCACTTTTGTTACTAAAGCTTTTCTCACGATGGGGACAAAACTCTCTTTTGTCCGTTTTTCTTAGGTTTGCGTAATGCTCTTGGGAAATCCACTGCTAAAAAACCACAAACCAAACAAAAATTTGGCCTTGAAGAACTAAGACAAGATGAGCTTCGAGAATGGGGTGTAATACAATACCTGTCATACACCATTCTTCCTGTTGTTGTGCACTGAGCTTCCATTGTTACACGATCTTAATGCGCATGCAATGCATAGGTTTACAAAAACCTACTCTTAGATAACTACTCTTCAAGGAGTTGGAGAGAGGATTATGCATAGTATGCAAGAACATTATTTGACAGGCAAAATGTGTACTATTCAATCTCCCTAATGGCGATGGATAGCTAGAAGTACATTTTCTTGCATTATTCTCCAATTCAAAAATGTAAAGATAAAGGTCCATTTTACCTAAACAAATACTATCCAAAAATAATAATAATAAAAAAAAAAAAAAGGGCGAATAACTTGGCAAATTCTCTACTCCAGGAAACACAACATTTCTATGCATCTGCATACTCAGGCATCAGCACCAAGCTCCAACAACAATGTGTGATTAACCTTATTAGATTCTGGGCCAAGAAATTGAATGGGGCCTGTTATCAAGCAAAACAATGTTAAGCTATTATTAGTTGAACTCTTGAGTATGCAACTAAGGGGGTTGAATGCTGTAAATCTCCCTCAAGAGAACGATTATGATCCAGAAAGATGCATACTCTCAAATAAAAGAAAAAAACACAAGGTCTTATCTGAGTAGTCATACCAGGACAAAGGTATCTGTTGTTAAGGGACCAATCATCCCGCGAGGAAGCAAATTTCTTAAATGGTGCACCTGAAACATGCATATTCATAGCAATCAGATGCAGTTTGCAACAAGAATCATATTGAGAACTGCAAGGCAACAAATAGTTTCATTCCCCAAACCCCATGGGACCAACTAAAATATAAGTCAAAACCCAGAAGAATGCATTGTCAAACTAAAACAGGAGATGAGAAAAAATCTCAAGATTTGGAACATAAATTCCTCACCATCAAGCTCCACCATCGCCTTTTTAATCACGGGCTTGAACTTGCCTAAAAGTGGAAAATTATAAGTTAAAATTATAAAGTTTGGCTTTCCTAGGTAATGCTCATGGCAAAATACCAAAGAACAATCAAGACTAGCGTACCATGTCTTCTCTCAACATCCATTAATGAAGTTAATGCAGTTCCTCCAACAGTCCATTTATCTACAGGAGCAGCCAAGTTCCCCACCTGCAATGACAAGCAAATTACGTAAGAGGTACTTTGCAGCAACTGTTGTCAAAAATCCTTCAGTACATCAACAAGGATAAAAAAAAAAAAAACTTAACAGCCTGGAGTGAAGCTAAATTAGCTGCATTGGAGATATACTCATTACATGAAATAGCACTAAAACCAATAAAATCAGACATAAGAACTCAGGCACTCACAGATGAGATCAATCCAGTCTTGCCACTCTGCAGCAATGCTCCAGCTGCAAAACCCAATGCGTAACAGTATGTTGCATCAAAATTAGAAGGCAAACCGCACCTCCCCTCGTATCTGTGAAATTTACATCAAAAAAATGAAACTCATCCCCATCATTAAGATGATAGATTGAATACAACATAACTTGCCATTAATAAAACCACTAATTACCCAAAAAAGTGCGACTGTCCTTTAAATTGTCTTTTGTAAACACCAGCCTGCTTCCTGTGCTCCAACTCAGTCTCTACCATTTGAATGAGCATTTTCTCTGTTTCAATTTTGGCAACCTGCATTGAGAGAAGAACCATAACCAAATTGTCTATTAAGGTGGAGAAAAAACTGCAGCAGCATGGACGGGTATCAGCACCTGGACATTTCCATGGGGATCTCTCTCAAGCATCAGTTGTTCCTGAATTGCCGAAGGTAATAAATCAAAAAGCTGTAGAGACTGTGGCAACAGTTTCTTTTTCCATAGCCCAGCTTCATCCACAACCTCATGGGCCAAAATCTCATTCAATTCAGCAATAAGCTGTTGAACCTGAAAAATGACATGAGAAGTAAGTTTTTAAACTGTCCCACTATAGACAAGTATGTAACCAGAATTAGGGTTAGAATTATGCATTAATTGCAGAGAATATAGCTAAATTGGAGATCATAGCTCATATTCTTTACCTCGGGAATGAAATCAATGAGCCCTTCAGGAATAAGTATCACACCATAGTTGTAGCCAATTTCTGCACGTTTACATATTATATCGGCAATATAGTCTGTGACACTCTTAAGAGTCAGTTTCTTTGCAGCAACCTGCCAAAGATTGCAGTTTTCACATTAAGAGCTGAGAGATGGTAATTTATGCTGAGTCATCAAATTCATTTTAGCTGTTTTTGTAAATTAAAACTTGGCATCAAATAAAATAACTGGTTAAAGCCATTGTGAAGTGCAAGAGAAAGCATCAAACTTTAACATTCTACCAAATCCCTTGAAATATTATTTGTACATCACTCACCAAAGTACCAGACAAAAAATGAAATTAGCAGGATAGGGTAATAAGGTACCTCTTCTCCAATAAGTGTAATGTTTGGATGAGTTTGGAGGGCACACTCTAATGTGATGTGCGATGCAGCTCTACCCATAAGTCGTACAACTGCAAAAAAAAAAAAAAAAAAAAAAAAAAAAGCCTATCTGGTCAAGGAAGAAATGTAGAAAACACACCGATTAACACAAGAAATATAAAATCACACCAATGAAAATAATGAATGATATAATAGAAGAAGCAGAATATCATCCATTCAACTACCAGAGCTTTTTTACAATAAACTTTAAGATAATAAATATAATCAAAAAGACCAGAATAAAGAAAAAATTTTGAAAAGTTTGAAAGCTATAAATGGCATTTCTTAATTCAACATTGGCACTGATTTATTTTTATAAACTAGACATGAGCTAAAAACTTCTGAACAAAGTAGAATGTGTGTTTACAGCTCTAGATCAATAGTTGCTCCCTATTACCTATTACCGATACAGAAGATCTAGACAAATCAGCAAGCATCTAAAGACCGTGGAAAATTCAAGGATTAAAGATGCAACAATAGATATTTACTACAGTTGAAACATTTGGAGGTTCACCAAACATTCTCAGGATTTTACTATATAATCCACACATGGAAGTACCCAGATCAGCATAAAGTTTGCACAGAGTATGCAAGTAAAAGAGAAAAGAATATATATTATCATTTATTCGAAACATGTACATGTACATTTGTGAATGAGTAGAGATTTTGCATGGCCAGCTAAAGGAAAATAAACAAAGGACAGCCTTCTGTGAATGATTCAATGATAAAATTTAGCAGATCAATAAAATATCCTCACTGGAGTGGAAATCACAAAATGTTCACACACACGCCCATGGGCACACACAACAACAATAGTACAAAAATTTTTAATCACGGATAATTTCGGCATTTTTTAAGGGTAAAATGCTTACAATGATAGTATTTTCCAGTTGAGCGAGCATCTATCATGACATTACCAATCATTTCAGCATATATCTGCATAGTAGAGTGGAATTTAATATTAAATAAGCTGGTGCTCAATAGTCAGCATCAGAATCAATTATCAGACATCAAATACCCGGGGTTTCTAAGTAGGGCATGTGAAAGATATTATAATGTTGATCACACTAAAAGCTGGTATTAGTTGGTACCCAAACAATCAAATCAACATGGGGTTTAGCATAAGTTTTCATGATCCAAATTGTGATATTCAAACATAAAATGTTCTCTTTAATTTTGCAAAAATCACCTTGCATGCAGTATCAAATCCAAAACTTGTTGGAACTTCTTTGCATTTCAAGTCACCATCAATTGTCTTTGGACATCCAATCACCCGAGTCTTCATATTCTTACTCCTATGAATTGCAAAAAAAAATTGTAAAATGTAAATTAAAGTAGTTCCATATACAACCAACAAGTCCAATATTAAAAAGCAGTTATCTTCCACATAACATTAGATTACCTGAAATTTTCAGCCAGGAGACAGGCATTTGTGTTTGAATCATCACCACCAATCACAACAAGTCCATCTAAATCAAGCTTCAGAGCTGTTTCTTCGGCTTGCTTAAACTGAAAGGGAGTTCATCCAACCTCATCAGTCTAAAAATATGAATCACATACATGATTTTGCGAGAAATTATAGGAAAAAGAAAAGAAAAAAAAAAAACCCATCGGAACCTGATCTGGAGTCTCAATCTTGTCCCTTCCACTACAAATCATATCAAATCCACCCTATACAAAACAAACAATCAGTACACAGTCATTCTATGGGGTTAAGTTAGTTAAAACTACATTTATCACAACGATAGTTGATGATAAGTTATAGAAAAGGGTTTCCATTAGATTCAATATTGTACAAAAGAAAATGAAAGATAAAGCACATAAGCTTATAAGGTGCACTTGCTCAACTACAGAAAACTTGTACTGGTCAAGAATGTTTCTTTTACAGTTCAAAAAGTAGGTATGAATTAAATAATTCTGCAATCTTTTACATAGACTAGCATATGAAAACATGAAAATGAAAGAAAAAAAAAATAGTGAAAAATAAAAGGTTCCATGGAAATATAATGCCATTGGTCTGGGTATCACAATGATATATGAGGTGATATCATTGCTCTATAAGCAATTATAGTTTGGAAAAACTAGCACAATCCCAGAGATGTCTAGAGAGATACATCACAATTTGTTAACCATATTGAGAGAAAAAACATAGAAACTTTTTTGGTTTTCTCCTCTCCTTGGTTAATTAATCTCTAAAAGAAGAAAATAACCTGATTTCTGTAAGGATAGATGTACTCTGTGTTCAATATGATATATTTGCACTTCATTATTCCAGCTGGTCCACCCCTAAATCCATACAATGTGCTTCCCTTGCAACGATCCTGCAAGTAATCTTCAAACCATGTCCAAAAAGAAAAGAATTCTCATACATCCAAAATAAAGAATTATAAGAATCTAAAATCTCTGCTTTGCACAATTTTAAACCTAATAAAAAATATTGCAGGCAAGATTAGAATTCATTTGGAATTTTGGCAAAAAGAAATCAGGAAATAGACCCTGAATAAAAACAAGTAGAAAGGTCTTTACCGAAAATTCCGGAAATCACATTGTGTCCACCAGGAGCTTGGCCTCCTGATAAAACTACTCCAACCTTCAAAGCTTGACCTGATGACTCAGTTTCACTTGGTACTAGAATTGCTGATGGTTGTCCAAATAAGCAAGGGAACAACTTCTTTATCTCATCTGGAAACAAAAATAAGAGTTGAAACTCCCTAAACTCTCAAAATAAGGATCCCTATCTGATCTTCATGCATGCTCGAAAAAGTAATGTCTTTGTTTGCGAAGATACACTCATATCCAAAATACAACACTAACTCCAACAGCAGGGAGCTTCAACTATTTTCGGGATTGATTACCCAGTATAAATATAAAAAATTAACAGATTTTTGAAAGGTAGATAAATTACATTGTTGTAACCAAAACTTCCTCCAAAAAAAAAAAACGTCTAAACTAAGTTACTAAACAGGTCGTTCTGTTAGTGAGCAGTATTGTATTCTTAAATTGCTTTTACCAATTTGTCCTCTGTATTAGCTATAGAAACTTGCTTAATTAAGGTTTGAAAAAAAAAAACATTCAAAGTTTCAGAGATTCAACAGATTAAAAACACACATAGACAAAGAAAAATCAAAACTTTGACTTCACTCAGTACTTGAACTTCCCGTTCAAATGCAGAGATCAATGTGGATTTGAATAATCAAACGAATCAAAAACTTCAACAACTAAGAGTCCAACTAAATGAAGCATTTTGCAGATCACGAAAATGCGCAACTTACAAAAGAGTTTCAGAAATCAAACATATTAAACATCTAAAAAAGTAACCTGGATTTCCGGCGGCAGAACTTGGTGGACCATCGACAACCTGAAAGGGCTTTTTGAGGACAGAAGGGAGAGGGAGAGCATGATCCAAACGGCTGTTTTGAACTTCACTGTAAACGGAAGCATAACGCCCAGAGTTGAGAGTCTTAGCGGCGGCAATCTCGCCGTTAGCCAAAGCAGCAGCAACAGCAGCCATTGAGAATGAGATCGATGAACAGAGAGAGGGAGGGAGAGAAACTCTTCAGATCTTTTAGAGAGATGGCGAGATTTTTCAGGCCTTGCTTTCGCCGCTTGTCTCACTGTTAAAACACTCTACGGAACAGTGCCTGTCTAACACACTCTAATGTAAGGGCAAAATCGTCCTCGTAGTCTCCGCCCAGAATGTACGCTCGGTCGAGGATTTGGGTATTTTTGTAATTCCATAATATTTTTTCCCTTTTTTTAAGAGAAAATATAGGCTTCAAATTAGTAGTAACATTTTATTTTCTTTAGGTAGTCAGACTGTTTTGAATTATTTTACATTTTTCTTTTTTTTTTCCTTTAATACTTTTTTATTATACTTTATAATGAATATAAATTGTGCAATTTTAAATTTTATTGTAGAAAATGTTGATGTTTCAACCGTGGTTGGTGAAGTTTCTTTTGCTAAGTGGACTGGTTGGTAGGTTAAAGTGACGGTAAGGTGAACAAAGCATATTCCACCAGTTTCCTATTTGATCCCAATTTCCCAATTAGTTAGTTTCACTATTACTTTAGCATTCTGATTTGGATAGAATATATTATATATCAAAAAAAAAAATTTTAAAATTTTTTAAAAAAATAAAAAATAAAAAATAGAAAAGAGAAGTTTTTTTTTTTTTTTTAAATCATCCGATATTTGAAGTTATTACAAATCTGACTAATCTAAATTTTATTCGAGTTGCGGCCCAGAGCAAAGGTTCAACACTCATATAAAAAAAATAAAAAAATAAACTAGGTAGCTTGGGGAGTTGGTAAGCGGACTCCTAATGCTTCCTCCAGGGCGGATGATCGAGTGTTCGAATCCCCTGAGGTAGTTAGTGTCATGTTAAAAGCTCTGAGTCGGACTCTAACCCTCGAGTAAGAGTTGAACTCTGCGAGCACTTCACAGAGACCGAGTCCGGATTAGTCTCACCGAAAAGGTGGGACACCGGACGCCCCAAGTGGGTTAAAAAAAAAAAAAGTAATCCTCATAGTCGTATTGGGCCTTTCTTTGATTAGATCCGAACTGTTGATCATCATTAGAGTTGTGGATCTTATAAAGGCCCAATTAGTAATCCTGGCATTTTATTTTATTTATTTATTTATTGTGACTCATCCATTAATTAAAGATTTATTTACATTAATTAAAAAAACACGCTACATAAAATTAGGAGTTTAATATTTAGATTGTGCGATGTAATTTAAGTATTTAAATTAGTCGAAACAATAATTTTACATATTAATGATTTAATTCCATATATATATATATATATATATATATATATATTAACACAATCTCACCCCTAATCATTTATATACAAATACCAATAGGATCAACCCGATAGTTTGGGGGAGTTGGTATGCAGACACCTAATGTTTCTTCCAGGGCGGATGATCAAGGTTTCGAATCCCTTGGGATGGTTAGCCAAAACACATAAAAGTTTCGGTCGACCCTCACCCTCGAGTAAGAGTTGGACTCTTAATCTCACCAAATAAAGTGGGTATAAAAAAAAAAAAAAATACCAATAGGATCATAAGGCAACATAATATATATATATATATATATATATATATATATATATATATATATATATATATATATATATATATATATATATATTATATATATATATGATTCTAAGTTTCTGATGGCACATAATTTGTAATTTTGTGCCATTTGAAAGGGTACAATTGGTTTTACACACTTTTGGTTTTTTATTTATTTATTTTGATAAATACATACATGTTTTTGGTTTTTCATCCTCTATTTGGGTAGTATAATTGGGTTAACCTTGAAATTATTGGGCTTAATTTTAAGTTTGAGTATTGGGTTGTTGATAAAATATTCGGGGTAAGAGATTTAGGTTTGAGTTAAATTTATTTGGGCTTTTTTTTGGTAATGTATTTGGGTTGGAGCTAAAAACATATGAGGCTTTTATCTTGGTATGTTCTTTGGTTTTATATTTTATATTTTTTTTTTTTTTTTTTTACCCATTTGGGCCCGGTGTCCCACCTTTTCGGTGAGACTAATCTGGACTCGGCCTACTGAGCGCTCGCAAAGTTCAACTCTTACTCGATGGTTAGGGCCTAACCCAGAGCTTTTAACATGACGCTAACCATCCCAGAGGGATTCGAACCCTTGATCATCCGTCCTGGAGGAAGTATTAGAAGTTCGCTTACCAATTCCCCTAAGCTACCGGGTTATATATTTAGTATTTTGTTCGTTTACTAATTCCCCCAAGCTACCGGGTTATATATTTAGTATTTTATTTGGTCTTGTGTGTAACTTGTTTAGGTTTCTTGACAAATTTTAAAATTTTAATTAATAGTTTAATGCAGATTTTTAAATAGTATTTTTAATAATGATTAATAATAATATATATTCAAAATTGAAAGTTAATAAATTAATAAAATAAAATTTTAAAAAGAACATTTGAAAGTTATTAAGCATTAAAGGTAAAAAAAGAAAACAAAATTACAATTATACATTTCTTTTTAGAAAATAGTAATAAAAAATCAGTAGTAAGATTAAAATTGGTTTAAGATAGTAAACAAAATTCAAAATAAAGATAAAAATGATTAAGAATAAAATTATAAAAAAAATATAAATTTGTGATATAAAATAGAAGAATTGAAACATTGTTCACATAAATTTTAACAAAATTACTCAACATCCACACATAAATTTCTTAAACCCAAATTGTTTTAGCCCAATAGGTGGTACACTTATTTTAATTTGGTAAACAATTATAATAAAACAAATAAAAATAACAAGTTGAGTAATTTTATTACTAAAACAATTATATTTCTTAATAGAACAATGCATATAACAAGTTGGACACAACTTTCCTTTTTTTAAGGAACATGTTTTTCTATTTTAGGAAAAGTATAAAAAGTAGGCACTACTTTTCTCTCTCCAACTCACCTTCAAATCATTATATACAATTATTAATTATATATATAAATGTATATCTTATATATATATATATATATATATATGCATATCTTGTATCATGTTTATATATATGCAATCCGGCTTGCAGGAATTTAGTTACTGCTTCCTTGATAGCTTGCTCTTTAACTTCTTCCTTTATCAATTTTATTTTTTTAAAAAAAAAAAAAATTTGGCTTCTTCTATGTTACTGTAAATTAGCATACATATTGATGTGAGTTTTGGTTTTTCTATCCTAAAGTGTTTTTTTTTTAAAAAACAGATGGATAAAAGATACGTTAATATCGCAGAAGTAACACCCATAACAAGAAATTGGACAGTAATAGTCCAAGTTTATGATAGAACCGAGACAATAACATCTGCAAAGAAAGCAAAGTTTCAACGAATCTACTTAATAGATTCAGAGGTAAGCACAAATAACATAGTAAATATATTTTGTACAATAATTATTAAACCACAATATTACATATTTTCAATCTCTATGTAGGGAACCACAATAATAGCTATGCTATTCGAAAAGACAATAGAGCATTTCGATGATTGTTTTAAAGTTGGAAAACGATATGAAATCTCAAATGCAAAAGTGAAAGAAACAGATCCTCGATACGCAACGACACCTGACGAGTTACATTGGATCATCAGTTACAGCACATCAGTTGAATCAATCATTGAAGATATGCCTCCGATTCTACCAAATGTCCATGAATTTCAAGAATTTAATACATTTTGGCAACGAATGGACACAGAACAAAATTTCAGTAAGTAACATTTTTTTTCATTGAATAAAAATATATATATTAATTAATATATATAAATAATACATAATTTTTTTGTATAGATGTAATTGGTGTAATAGTGCATTTTTTTGAATCTAAAAACATCACTACAAGTTTGGGTGCAACAACAACACAAGACTTTATATTGTTATTTTCTTGTTATTTTCTTTTAGACTATAAGTGGGGTATCATCTTTTAATTTAAATCTTTATTTTACCTAAAAATACATGTTATCTTTTAAAAAATAATTAATTTCATAAATTAAAAATAAATTAAAATATATATAATATATGCATCCCGGGGCGGGATGTACATACTAGTATATATATAAAGACTCACCTAACTCTGTACAATAATTTTTTTATTTAAGTACATGACCCAAATTATTCGAAAAATTAAAACAAAGTAATCCATGGATAGCCCCTACCTCTTCATCTTTAGATAAAGGATGATTTTTTCCCGTTGGACAAACTTTTTAGGTTAAAAAAAGGGGGTTTTTAATTTTGATCATTGCACCCATCTGCTAAGCAATAAAAAACTCAACAGTACATTTGGTGGACAGGAAGAATAATCACATGCTGTTTATCTTAACTTTCCTCTTTTTGTTTAAGCCCCCCCTATACTAGATCCAAGGTACAAGGAGGAGGAAGGATCTGTAAAGTGGAAAAAATTCCCCAATTTTGCTGTGTGAAATCTGTTTCTTGATTTTCTTGCTGATTCGATTTTTGGAAAAGAGAAACATAAATTCTTCTTCTTTTCTTTTTGGGATTTTTTTTTTTAATTCACCTAATCATGAGCAGAAAAATAGAAGAATACTAATAGGATTATCATGAAAGAAGCCTTCTTTCTCCCTAAAGGCAGACAGCTCCATCATATTTCATTCTTGATGCCATGAATGTGGCAATTCCTGTTCATCCAACTTGTTAATCTGCAATCATTCTGTAGTTTTAGCTATTAAAACTTTTTTCTTCTTTTCCATTTTTCCCCAAATTCAAATCATCAAGTTACTACTGATCTTGGTTTTCTCTCTTAGTTTCTTTCTTGTTAAAAAAATGGCTATTCTTTTAACCTGCAGTTTCATCTTTTAGCTACATTTCTAGGCATCATTTCTCCTTAAAAAAAAAATGACTCTCTGATTATTGATTCTATACTAAATCTATTTGGTAATTCATTTGGACATGGTAAAGACACCAAAGTAGAAGGGGTATCTTGAACCAGAAAAAAGGAGGGGTGGATTGGATCTTTTAATGATGAAGCCAAGTGGTTTCTTCATTACAGCATTCTTCACCAACTGATGTGAGTCAGGCCAGTTAACCTAACATACATAGACAGCTTCATAAACCAATGAGCAGTCTCCTAATCAGTATTTTACCATAACAGAAAGAGTTCTTTCCATTTCAGCCATAGGTTTTAAAAGCATGCCACCTAATACAAATCCACAACGGAAAATAAAAGTAGATCTATTGGCATCATTATCACTTACTCTCTCACATTCTGATTAGCCTGCAACTTCTTTTTAGGGGGAAGGTCTATATGTATATATAAATTAAGGCTCTGGGGAGAGACATAATCACCATTACTGTGACCCACTTTCTAATTCCATAAATGATTCCTTTATTGTGTTCAGTCTTCTTCAAATCTCTGCTGGAGGGGTGATGCCTGAGAATGCAAATCTCTAGGGAAGCCAGGAAGCAAAAGCTTCAACCTAGAGGGTGTAAGGCTGCTCTGTGCTGCAGTTGTAGGTTTAGTGTTTCATCTTCAGAAGAAGCTGAAAGCTCAAATTCAGATAGATACCCAACAATCTCAAGCCTAGCACATGCCATGGTTCAAGAGAGGCTAGACCAAATGATTAGAGAGCGTGAGGAGATTATAAATGAAGAGAGGAGGAGGAGGATGATGAGGAGGAGAACAACAACAACAAGAGATGAAGGAGCAAAGTTCATTGTTATGGTAGCAATGGAGAAATCCTCTTATGATCCTAGACAGGATTTCAGAGAATCAATACAGCAGATGATAAGGGCTAACAGGATTTACGAACCAAGGGACCTACGAAGCCTCTTAGATTATTATGTTTCTATGAATTCTGAAGAGCATCAAGGTGTTATACTTGAGGTATTCTATGAAGTATGTACTAATTTATTCTTATCTTGTAATCAGAATTCATATGGGAGTACATATTCATCCTATAGGTAACTACTACTCCAGCACATTGTCTTGCAGAACTTGCTGTACCTACTAGAATCTTCTACTTCTTACCAGTTCTTTGCTGGAAACTCCAAACTGCCTTATTCTGGGGAAATGTTTCCATCAGTTCCTGGCACTTGTATACTTATGTGTGCATATATGTCTTAAGTCAAAGTATACTCCAACAGTAGGGTTATGAAAATTTCGCATAAGAAAAGAAAATCCAGCAAGTAATGTCAACCTTCTATTATTCATTTATGAGAAATCAATATATCAGTTTGTACAAGTAAATCCAGTAAAGTGATAAAACAGAAAGAACATATCTGTCCATATAGAATAGTTTACATAGTAATCTAAGATGTCAAAAGAGGACTTCCCTCTTTAATGAGCACAAAGATACTGCCTCCATCTCCCCTTGAAATCCGAAGCTCATTGTCAAGGTAGGTGGTAAGAAGCCATGACTCTGCATTGCTGCTGGAAATGGAGAACTTCAATGGTGGTTGGTTGGAGATGGATCTTGCAACTGAGGAAGCTGTATTTTGAAGAGAAGTGAACAAGCCTTTGACTGGGGCGAGATCAATATTTTGTCCCAGAAATTGGACATTTTCTGGCAGCTCTATGGAATCTGTCAATTGGGGAGTACCAATGATTCCTTCTTCGAACTTTAACTGAAATGATGCATGAACAACTGAGCATATGGCACTAAGATTTATAGTTCACTATATAAAAACTGACCAAGACAAGGATCAAACAGGCTATGATGAGCATGAGTTCTTCCAAGTTAATTATAAAATATGTATGCTTGCCCAACATACAAAATGGAAATATATATATATGAAAAGAAGTCTCAAAAAATAAAGAAAACCTGCACTCTTTTGGGACTTCGGACTTCAAACTTGGCATTGGTACTTATGGAAGTGGTAGCTAATGGACCAGCAAACAGCACAGAGTTCTCAACAGTAAAATTCTCCGAATCAATCTTCTGGGATATCTCCTCTACCCTGACCAAGGGAATCGTGCCCCTCGACAACAAAGGAAACAGCCCAACAAAAGATGTGTAACTGAATCACCTCATGCATTAAAAGGAAACAGAATTAGTGATCATCCACTAGGACTGCAAAGCTCAATTTTACAGACAGAAGGCAAATATTGTCCAAATCTGAAGCATGTTTTCATAATGATGTTTGATGATAAAAATTTTGAAATAATTTTCATCTCTGTTTTCATCCGACAGGAAAGATCATCAAGGGGTCAGAAAGAATATAATAAATCACTAAGGTGAAAGTAAATTTTTTTCAACTCAAAAGTAGCAGTATATATATTATAAAAAAGGAAGAATTCCCAGGGTGTCAATTAATTAATAAATAAAGTTTGAAACTTACGCAAGAATCCATTTGCCATTGAGAAGAGATAACGCCTCCGTAGGAACAGGGGTGGGATTTTTAGCCTCCAGCTGCGTGATCAGCTCCACGACTTCAGCCCTGGTTTCGCTGCTGGCAGTTAATCCTAAGTTGGTTCCATAAAAAGAATCAACTAATTGTTTTTTCAAAACCTCAACCTCCGTCGAATCCTTGGGAGGCTCTTCTTCTTCAGCCACCGCCAACCCAGATGACGAAGACGGTTCTGGCCCCCACTCATCATCGGCCGCCACCCGTACCAGAAACTCAGGCTTCCCCTTGGTGAATTCTTTGATTGAAACTGCTCTCTGACCTCCCTTCTTCACTCCAAAATTGGTAAAATTCACATGAAATTTCGAAAATTTGGGTTTCAATTGAAAATTCTGAACTCCTCGAACGATTTTGCAGGAGAACTGATCAAAACAAGTGATTGAAGCCATTTTTAGTTGAAATTCGAATCGAAATGAAGTGCTCTTGAAAAATCGAAATAATCGTAACAAGTAAACAGGAGAAAATGAAATAGTACCACGGCTCTACTACACATATGAATAATCAGTTAGCTCGCGCCTCGCGCCTGTGGAGGAAAGTAATGAAAAGACATATTTACCCCAACCCTGCTGCATTCGTTAAACCAATAGGAAAGTGAGACGTGGTGTACTGTTTTAAGACAGAAAAAAAAACACAGGAATGCTTTCGTGTGGGATGTGGTTTTGTTTTTCTCACACGAATTTCGTGGGAAACAATTTTTCATTTTCATGTGACGGGAATGACTCGCCTTTGTCTGATTTCGTGTCAAATCTATATTTTTGTGGGTTGGGCTACTTAATACACATGAGTGGGCCAGATTTTATATTGGGCCAGTTACAAATGTTAGCTACATTCGGGTCAGTGGATCCAGTGCATTGTTTTTTTTTTTTTTTTTTTTTTAAAGAATGGGTCCACGTGATTCGATTTTAGATAAATCGTAACTAAAAGTGATTACAAAGTTATACAAAAAAATTAAAAATAAAAAAAAATAGTAATATATAGTAAGAACTTAGTAATTAATATTATATACTTGCGTAACAAGGTAAAATGAATTAATGCAAGATTCCTTTCTCAATATTTAGGTATCGTAAGAATAATATAATCATCACATAAAATTAACAATTCCATTAATTAATTAATTGGTCAAATTTTGATCTTGAATAATATTAAAAAAGGACAAGAAAAAAGTAGTCGTAGTTCATGAATTCAAAAGTAGTTAATTAGTTAGTTAAGGGCAAGTAAGGTTTGAAAAATTAATTATGACTAGCTATCCAATAATAATGCAATCTTTAATTAATTATATATACGTGAAATGAATGAAGAAGCAAATGCCATATGGGGACCAACGAGTTTGTTCAAGTGGTAAGCGATTTTATTCCGCTTAAGTAGGTCTCGAGTTTGAGACCTTGTGAATGCAGAAAATCCTTATTAGGAGACTCTCGTACCATAGCCAAGTGCATGATCCAGGTCGAATTCGGATGTAATCGGGGTAAAGCTTCGATGAACCGGGAAGATAAATCTGGAGCTTCTGCTTTTCCATTGGTTTAATTATGCCGGCTACCAAAAGATTAGTACTAATCAAGAATCAAAGTACTATATTACTACATTAAATTATCTTATCATATTCAACTTTAGAACTAATTATTATTAATAATGTTAAAAAGAAAAAACTCAGTTCAAGACCCACCAATTATTCTCTCTCTACTTTTCTTTCCCTAATCCTTCTTCCATTTTGTCTTTTGTTCGTTTCTTCAAAGCTTCTGCAAGTCATACGATTCCTTTCATTTTCTTTCCCTCCCTTCATTCCAGGACGGAGCCATCAATGACACCATAAAAACCCCACCTTTATGTATATATATATATATATATTTATCTTCACAATTCCCATTAATTTGGCCTTTTTTTTTTTTTTTTTTTCGGGGGCAGAACCGCTCTCATTTATGTGAAGTCACTTTCTTTGCTTGTGAAGTGGTATCAGAGAGCTAGCTAGGTGGAGGTGGCTTTTTTGTACTTTCTCTGCTTTTCTCTAATCTCATTCTTGATGTAACTCACGTGATTTCGATGCTTTAACCTCTCTTTCCGCCCTTACTGTAAGTATCTATGTAAATATATATATACTCTGTTTCATACTTTCATTCACTCACTTTGTGAATTTGTTTCATGCATGAGTAGTGTGTTAATAAATTCTGTGCAAGTTTTTTTTAAAGAAAAAATCCTGCTGATATTTACGTGTGAAAATATGATTGAAGGTGTATGTGATATATTGGGTTTTGGATTACAGAGGAAAGAACAGGGGAGATTAGTGGAGCTGTTGATCCAGGAGAAGATGGATCATCGTATGGTGAGAAGAAAAAGTCTCAGTGAACGTCTGGGGCTTAAGGGTATCAGCTGTTGTGGTGCCACCTGGGCTCTCATGACCAATACCATTACTGCAACCGACGGTCAAGAAGGAAGCAACGGCAACGGGGAAGAAGAAATTACTGAGACAACAGATCACATCGGTCAAACTGAGCCGGAACAGACATGTTTAGATCAGACGCCGGCAGCGGAGGCATTAGGGATGAACTTGGCAGCGGCACTAGCGGCGGAACGAAATTACAGGGCGGCACAAGATAATTCGCACGGGGACGATTCAAGCCCGAGTCCGAGTCCGAGTCCGAGTCCAGTGAGGCCCGAAGGAAGTGGAAGTGGGGTGACCCAACCGGGTACACCGTTTAGAGTGTCGTTGATGAAATTGCTACAAGAAACGGACGGCTGTGATAGGGTGATAGAGAAAGATGGGGTAGGAGGAGGAGGAGGAGGAGGTGTGGGAGGTGATTCAGTGTGTTGCGTGTGCATGGTAAGGAAAAAAGGAGCAGCATTCATACCATGTGGTCACACTTTTTGCAGGGTTTGTTCGAGGGAATTGTGGGTGAACCGAGGTTTCTGTCCCCTCTGCAACCGTTCGATTATTGAGATTCTCGATATATTTTGAAAGTTTCCCGACAATTCTTCCTGGGATTAGATGAGGGGATTGAAATTTAACTTTCAGTGTACTCTCGTTTTCAGGAACCGAACAATTTTATTTTTATTTTTATTTTTATTATTTTTGATGAAATTCACAATTGAATTGATGATGATGTAAAATGTTTTGCTTAAAAAAAAAAAAAAAAAAAAAAAAAAAAATGTTTTAAAATTTTATAATATTGAGATATTTTTGTATTTTTATTTTTTCTCCAAATAATGGGCCAAGACAGTTTTTCTAGAGGGTACTGATTTTGAAGCCTATTACAAAAAAGGGCCAAAAAAAAAAAAAAAGATTTTGAAACAGTTGCTACCCAAGTACCAAGAATCTTTATTCTTTGTTACATATTTGAGTTGGATAAAATTAAAAGGCCCAAGCCCGATTTTTATGGATAATATATTCTTCTTTTGGTTTATTTCATTTTTCTAAATTAATTCATGTTTCAGTAAATATTTCGGTAGGGACTCTTTTCCCTTAACTAATGATCTAGGTTGTAAATCTTGACTTGGGTATGGAAAAATGTTAAATCAGAGGCCAGCTATCCCACCCAATGAGGTGCCTACAAATTAGTAAGTAAGATTAGTTTGGGCGTGAAATGACTTGAAGGTGTCATCGTTAGTGACAGGACCTCCCAAGACACTTTTGCGATAAGGGGAAAAAAATTATGCGTATATCCTTAAATTATTGTATTATGCTGTTTATACATGAAAAAGACCGGCCCAACTAGAAAGTGGTCCCATTAATAATTATTACCCGACAGCCAGGTTAGGCCAGAGAAATGACTTCCTCTTTTTAGTTTCTACAGACCAGTAATGTCCATTGGGCCACATCCACTTGATTTGTTTCAATGAATTGAGTTACGTCATCAAGAAAAATCCTCACATTTTGTACAAGGTAAAATGAAAAACTAAGTCAAGAAGGAATATATATATATATATATATATATTTATCTTGAATATCTAATACACACAATAATCACTAATTTCTTAAGTTGCAAGATGTTTTTGTTAGAGATAAGTAGTTAATTACCATTCAACCCCAAAACATAGATGAGTTGGTAAAAAGTTCTTCCGAGATTGAGGGTTTGAACCTCAATTCATATATGCATCTGTTTAAAATTTGAAGCACGAGTTTTCTATAAGGAACCAACTCAGCTTGAACAAAAATTAATCTAAATGTGAATTATATTAAAAGTGTCTTTCCATAGTTAAAGATTCATTCAAGACATCTCGTAATATATATATATATATATATATATATATATATTATATAGAAGTACACGAATATGTGCGATTGTGGAAGCAAAACCCCTCTTTAGAAAGGAGACGAATTTTTTTTATGTATAGATATAGATATAGATATAGATATAGATATAGATAGCTACTTGTCCTAAAATCTTTTGTTAACATGCTATGATGCCTAGTGTAAAAAAGGTTTTTCTTTCTTTTAAAGAAGGAAGAAGAAGAAGAAAGAGTGAGGAAATTGAGAAAGACATGGAATCAATCTGAATCAGCCACCCCACTAATTGCTTGGATATATAATCTCTCTCAAAAAGGGCCAAAATTCGGAATGGTCAACGAGTCAAAACTCTCTTTTTTTTTTTTTTTTTTGGTAATTGAGTCAAACTCTCATTTATCACAAGCAAAAGCAAAAGAATAATTTTGTGTCCCTTTTTTGTAGAATATTATTAATAACCATTACTTCCCCCACATGGAAACATCTTCATCTTCATCTTCATCTTCATTTTCACAAATCTTAAAACAAAAATTGAACACAAATTCTTGAATTTCTTCATACAAAATTGGAAAAACTTTCACTTATTATAGATTTTTTTTAATTAGATTTGATAACCCATGATGCAAAATTAATATAATATATATTCATATATTTTTCTTTCACACACTCGTTGAAATGTATTTAAAAATAAGATAATAATCATCATAATAATTGGGTGGCATATGTTTGTTTGGCCCTATTCCATCCCAAACAACTTGATGTAGCTGATAGCTATTGTACCTAACATTTGATTTTTGTTTTTCAAAGGAGCAAATCTATGTCGCCGCCGAGATTCTCGGCAAGCTTGACCACCTTAAGTACTTCCAAATGTTACACAATCTTTCAGTCACACATATTCTCTAAGAAAAAAAAAAAAAAAAAAAAACAACGTCCACCATATATTTTAATTATACAATTCAAATGTCCAAGTGTATATATATATATATATATATTAGTCAAATGTTTTTCTTGACTAATTAATATTACTATAGTCCAAGTGTATTAATATGTTCCATATAGCTTATTTTTTCTTTTTTTTGTGACATCCAGACTCGGCGTGAAAAGGTGATTTTTCTAATTGGTTTGGTTTCTTTTACTTAGGTGTCTCTATGGTTTGCCAAGTGAGAGACTTGAGTTCAACACATGTTAAAAATGACTTTATGCCACAATTTTAGTTATATGTTGTAGTTTTGAAAGTTTCCTCTTACGGATCCCTATTGGATTAGTCGATAAAGATATCGGTTCTCTTACTTAAGAGACATGGTTTGTCAAGTGAGAGACTTAAGTTCGACACATGTTAGAGATGACTTTATGTCACAATTTTAGTTATATGTTGTAGTTTTGAGAGTTTCCTCCCACGAATTCCTCATAGATTAGTCGATAAAGATATCGGGCACTAATTGGATAAGTTTTTTGCAGAAGGTAAATTTTAGTCTAACTTTTAAATGGGTGGAAAAGATTTTGATTATGTAATAAATTAATAGGATATTTTACTAACTTCGAAAATTATATGATTAAATATTTAAATAATAACATAAAAGAGCATCAAATGAAATCAAATAATAAGAAGAATAAAGACACATTCTTAAAACGATCTTGCAAGAAAATGTTAAGTAAGGTTGTCTAAGCACGTTTTCATGTAATTACACAACCTAATTTCTTAATTTTAGTGATTTTTGTCCTAAATTTCGGGTTTACACGTCATGACCGGATTTAGTAACATTAGAAAATGCAAACCGACTTAAATAAATGGAAGACAAAACATCAAGGCAGCCCATATGCTTTACATGGAAATTACTTACATTATTTGAGTTGTCTTTCCTCTTTTTCATAAGCCATATATATATATATGTATGTATATCTTTATACCACTACTCACTCCAAGTAATGATAGCCTTTGTTTTTTGGACCAAAAATAGTAATAAAAACATCATAATACCCCAATTGAATTGTTTCCTACTTACTTTAATTATTAGTTCAAATTTCTTAAATTAATAGTAGTACTCAACCCTAGCTCAATGGACCAAAAAAAAAAAATTCTTGTGCATGGTTTATATGGTAACTTGCAAATCTTAATTTCAAGATATCATCATATAATTCATATTATGATGTTATTGAGTGTTAGTTTATAATCATTTTTTAATATCTATAATTAGTTTCGTAAAAATATTTTAGAGAATATACATATATATATATATACTATAATATAAGTGTATGTAAGGGAACGACTTTCTTTGATATGAAATATTAATTCAGTTCAATTCACTCTCACTTTTAAAGTAAGATTAAATATTATTATAACGATTGACTAAATACACAACTTTTAAACTACTTTCTTATTTTTTTTATAAAAAAAATTCTTTTGTATATATGTATCTCATTTTTATATTGATATATATATATATATATATATTTTATATCAAACACAAAGTTTGTAGTGTAAGTAATCTATTTGGAAAACGGAAAAAAGATAGATAACTTTGCATAAAGTAGTAGGAAAGATGCATTTCACCAAATAAATATGTAGTGGGAGCACCTGTCAATCTATTTCCACTAAAGAGCAAAAAGTTTGCGGTATTGTAGAGAACAAGAGACAGCAAGCAAAAATAATTAGGAGATATAGAACATATCCTCTTGTCCTGCAAAAATAAACTTACCTATATATATATATATATATGTATGTAATAATGAATAAAATATATGGTGCCTAGCTATTAGCCATAGATTTATAAATTTGTCCGGTGAGGGACCAGAGAAGGGGGGGTTTGCATCATCTGAACTGGAGACCACACACACAAGAAAGTGAAGGCAGGGAATTGCTACCTATAACTTCAAAGAACAGAAAAGGAAAGTAGAAATTCATGGAACCTATAACTAAAATTCAGAAACACAATAAACATCGAACATGTTCTGTTTTGCCCTAGCATTTATAGTGCTCCTCCGATATTTCTTTGTGGTTTTTAAAGCCTTTGTAAGATCTTTTTCGAGAGTTGGGGGACTGACAGATACATACATATATATATATATATATATATATAATTATCTGGAAAAAGAAATGCCCAGATGTTAATGGATTCAATGAATCAAATCGGAGAACTTATTCCTCTGAAGAAAAAGATTTAATTTGCTATCTATAGTTGAGCCAAGATGATACATGTTTGGAACATTCCCTTAACGTACGTTCTACAATAGAAGAACCATTAGGTTAATAGCTTCGCACAATCATAAACACACTACTTGCTACGAGTGTTATTTATCGGTGAATCTTTCATTCGATTAAGAATTAGACTCAACGAATACAATTTAGATAGAATTTTAATTAGTCGAAGTCATGACTTTGATGCAAAATTAAAATAAAGGGTTACTTATATAATTATTATCTCATTTGATTATGCATAAAATTATATATATAGTACAAGCTTAATTTCATGAACATAATTGATGAATGTCAAATTCACATAAAGAATTTCTTCACACACATATATATATATATATATATAATTTGTCAATTGAAAATGATTTTATGCTTGAGATCAGTTGATTAGCAAATAGTTAACACTGAATATAAACATTTTACACTTGATTCATCATTCAATCAAGTTTTTCTTTTCTTTTTTTCCTTTCCCTCATAAGAGCGGGTGAGATGTCAAATAATTAAACAATTGATAGACGATGGAGCAATAGCCATTTTTGTTATCAACTCAGAAGAATTCATACCTATCTAAGGTGTCAATATCAGAAGCAACTAATATCTCTCTCCTCTCTCTCTCTCTCTCTCTATATATATATATATATGTATATAATTATATGTAAGTATATGTAAGAGTGGGTTCACGTATAGTACAATCACCTTTATTCACGCGAATTGGTGTTCATTTTCATTCATTCCTTTTGCTTGGATATGTATACATGCGTACCCTTTTGAGCCTGATCATACATGATGACGATGAAACCAGTCCTGATAATCCGCAAAGCTAAAATGATCATTAGCTAACTAGAATCATGCGACTAATTAAAAATTACTTTCAAGTTTTTTCCTTTATATTTCCTAGATTTAGCTGTACGTACACATATAAATATAAAGTAAATTACCAAATGCCGAGCCATCTATATATATATACATACATCAAAGTATACGTATACATTTCTTGGAGTTTCTTGATAATGAGCGGTACAATATATATAATTATATATAATAATTCTTTCGCTGGCTAGGTACGTTTTCAGACATATAATATATCAAAATGGCAATTTGCATTATCTAAATAGATTCCTCTTCTCTAATTCTCCCATTTTTTCATGATTTCCGAGATGGGGTTTTTTTTTTTTTTTGGCCCCTACACAGGAAGAAGGTGGCTATGTCTGTGTGTGTGTGTGCGCCTGTGATCGATCAGCCGAGACGAGCATGCATGTAATCTAGTGTTAGCTTTTCCTGTAGTAGTAGGGTTTCTGTTTGTATGTATGTATGTATCTATATATATATTGCTTAGCTGTTCACGAATTCCACTGAAAAGATGAAGAAAGATTAAAAAGAAAATAATAAAAATAAAAAGGTGGGATTATGGATATAAAGGTCCCGTGGACGCATGCTGCTGCCATCCTTCATCGTCCTTTCCATGATTTTTCTTTTATTATTTAATTAATAATTCTTTTTCATATGCAACTTTTTGGTAAAAGTTTCTTTCGTTTAGGGAATTAGCTAGACTCATCATATGATATGTTTCTTGCTATATATAAGATAAAAACACACACACATATATATTTTTTTGATAGATAAACACACATATATATATATATATATATATATATTTGTACATTCGGAGAAAAATTTGGATGACCCACTTAAGATTGCTTTTTTTTTTAATAATACTTCAAATATATATATATATATATATATATGTATATATTTATATATATGTATATATTTATATTTTAATAAGAAGTTTTATTAAGGGAATGATGGCGTGTAGAAGAAATTGAAGGGATAGGGTCAGAAGTCTCCAGAAGTTCGTTAATTTGCTGTTCTCTTGACTCTCTCTGTCAAGAATTTTTATAACTTCGGTCCCTTTTTTCCTTCCTTCTCACACCAATAATTCTTCTCTTAGATCTGCAGAAACCATATCAATCCGAGGTTCCAATATACATATATATTGGCGTGATTTATAAGTTATTATATACTACCATATTTAAGGAAAAAAAAATTGTTAAAAAATTGTAATTCAGTTGATAGCAGTCTCAAGAATGTGTAATTCAGTTTGTGATAGTCTCACTTATGACTAATTTGAGATATAATAGAAGTTAGAATTTATTAAAAAAAAAAATAAAAAAAAAAATCATAAGGTTTGAGAGTTGTGGTCATAATTCACTTCTCAAAAAATGACAAATCCAAACAACTTAGTACATCATACATTATATAAATGAAAAAAACGAGATTAGTTACTAGTACTTCAATTTCGACCGTCCATTTACACATGTTTTTTTTTCTTCTTTTGTGTGTTTAACTTTCTATTATAATATTCTGTATTCATTTTCTGACTTTGATTAATTTTCTTTAGCACTCATTTACTATCTACGAAATTAGAATTAAAAATTAATTACATTTTTGGGGGAAAAAGGAAGGGAGGGGGGGGGGGGGGGTGGTAGTGATCCATCTTTTTTTTTTTTTTTTTGGTAAATAGGGGGTAGTGATCCATCGATGTCAGATTAAATGCAGTTTTAATTTCCTTTTCACTTTAGAGGGGACTGCCGACATTACTATGGTTTTACTTATTACTTATTAGTCCTTTTTTTTATATATATAAAAAATAAAATGTTTATTATGAGAAAGAAATATGGTGAGTTTGATCTCAAACAAATTTACTATTGATAAGTTAAGTCCTAAACTTTTTTATTAAAGAAAAATAAAGTTCTATTTGACAGATTCGGTCAAAAAAATTGAAAAATTAACATTTTATATTATTTAATTAATTAAAAAGGTAAAAACGTCATTACAAGTGTTAAGAAAGTATTAAAAAAAATAAAATGGCGTTTAGATCGAAGAAAATGTTGAAGAGGATAATAAAGAAGATTGGCAGGGAGAAGAAACCATAGAAATCTGTTTCTCGTCATAAGATTATCGAAGCTGCCGCATATGTGCTCGCTAGGTTTGAAATGAAATTCCCGGTGAGCCAACTCTACGCCTTTGAATTTTCAGTTGGTACTTGAAGAGTACAGAACCGCCACAGTATCAGATTGAGAAATTTCACTTAACTGAAATTGAAAACTATCAATCTCATTTTTTCGAGACTTAAGCATCCAAGAATTGAATTCAGGAGAATCGATGAGAATAACAAGGCGGGAAAGATACGAAGGATAGACAAACAATGACGATGATAGACAAAAGTGAGAGAAATAAAACAGGAATTTGGGGCAAATTAACAGAGAGAACGAATGCAAAATTGCCTTTGGAAAGTCCAATTTCACGACGAGGACAGAACGCCAGAGACTCAACGAACGGTTGAAGCTGAGAATGTAGAACGCATTGGTTAGTAGCGGCGTCAACGAACGCAACGGTGGCGATCGCGTAAATGCCAAATTTTTTGGTAAAGTTTTCGAGTACGAAGCACAACCGGCGAAGAGTGAACTATTTCCTTTGATGAACTGATCATTGAAGGTTGAGTAACTATCCATGGGTGAGAAGAGGATCAACCAGAATTTGAACTCAGATTCAGAATTTCTTCTCTTTTTTTTTTTTTTTTGTTTTTTTATGAGGATTTTACTTTTTTTTTTTTTAATTAATTAAACCATGCAAACGGTTAAGTTTTTAAATTTTTTAACAAAATTCGTTAAAGAGAACTTTATTTTTCTGTACTAAAAATGTTTAGGACTTTAAAAATTAAAAAATATATTTTAGAACTAAAACTTATCAAAAATAAATTTGTTTGAGACTAAATTCACCAATAATTCTTATGGAAAAAAAAGTAAAAATTTATGTGACAAATACTCTATTACTACTTATGAAATCCAACTCATAAAAGATATATATATATTTTTTTTTTCAAAAATACTCTGTGCTCTACTAAATAGCCGCAAAGTTGCACCTGCACATGTCTCTTCCTAATTATTCTTTCTCTCCCTTTTTTCCATTTTTATTTTTTTTTTTAAAAAAATCCCAAACTAAAAACTAAATTAATACTACCCAAAGCGTAAATCTTTTAGGTTTACGTGAATTTCGAATTCAAACTCCTACTCATGTTAATAATTATTTAAAATTTAGGATTAAATTTTTTTTTACAAATGATCAACTCAACTCGAACAAGATTAGTTTAAATATAAATTTGACTTAAATGTATTTTTTCATAATTTATGATCAATGTAAAATATTTTGTACCTTAAAAAAAAAAAAATTAATTATTCATAACAAAAAAAGGATGGCCTAAGTCACGTGCTTATAATAATAATAATAATAGTCTTAATTCTCTCAATAGTTCCTCAAATATAAAGCCGAAAATTCCACGGAAGACTCTTGTAAGTTTTCCTTGGACTGACCGATTAATTACAACATTAACATTCTTCCTTTTTTTTTTTTTTTTTTGATGAATACAACATTAACATTCTTATTCGCCACAAGAAATTAAAAAATAAAAGAAAAGAAAGAAAGAAAGAGAGAAAAAAGCGGTCAACCGTAAAAGGGTAAAAAAAAAAAGAAAAAAAGAAAAAGAAAAAGACAACCTCTTCAAGAAAAGGCAAGTTCGTAGAAATTTAATGGTGATGCGTACGTAACCCTGTAAGAAAAGTAGTAGCAGCCGAGGCCCAACTAGCAGCCTTCACCACTTCTCGTTTCTTGATGATGAAGAGAGAGAAAAGATGGTAAAGAATAAATAATACAAAAAAAAAAAAAAAAAAAAACCATGTGATAAGTAACTTGTTTCTCAATAATACACGACATCTCTAATTTGATAATTCTGTACGTGAGAATATCATTAAAAAATAATATTTTTTTCGAATAAAAGTTAGATTATTTAAATTGAATTTTAATTAATAAGATAAATAAAAATAATAATAATGAAAATATGGTAGAACCCCACCATAGTGAACTCAAAATTAAGGCAAAGTTGGTAGGGGTCCATCAGGGATGTCAAAACATACTTCTTTTTCTTACTATGTTTCCACCATAATCCTTCGTATTTTCTTATGTTATTTTCATCCTTAAATATCAATGTTATTCTTTTTTTTTAAGACATGGATTCTTTTCTTAAGAAAGATCTAGTGTTTGTGAGAATAATTTTTTTGGTATAATTCTTTTGTAATTAATGAATCAAAGAAAAGATTTGATTTTATTCTGAATTAATCAAAATTATTACAATGATCAATTAAGCACAACGGAGTACGACAGATTCACTTTTTTTTTTTTTTTTTTAAACCTATTACTGTCTATTTAATCATAAAGCTAAGCGATTTTGGTAGTTGGCAAAGGTTATTCTCTCTCTCTCTCTATATATCTATGATATTTATTTATTTATTATTTATTATTATTCTCAATCTTATCATCCCTATATCATCATGCCTATAAATACCACTTCAACCACCACTTTTTTTTTATCACAAGGAAGGAAAACTACCATACAACAGTCAAAGCACCAAAACAAACTTCTCCCCACATTTTTTAGAGTAAGAAAGAGATCAGAGAGAAACATGGCTGCTGCTCCAACTTTCCCATTGATCAACATGGAGAACCTCAATGGCGAAGAGAGGACTGCAACAATGGAGTTGATTAAGGATGCTTGCGAGAACTGGGGCTTCTTTGAGGTACCATCTTCTCTCTCCTCTCTCTCTCTCTCTCTATATATATATATATATATATATATATATATTTATGTATAATTTGCTGTGATGATTTTGTACATATGACTTAAAAATTGTGTCTTTTTCTTTTTTTCTCTTTACTTTTAGGTACTGAATCATGGAATCTCGTATGACCTTATGGATACCGTGGAAAGGATGACAAAAGAGCACTACAAGAAATGTATGGAACAGAGGTTTAAGGAAATGGTGGAAATCAAAGGACTAGAAGCTGTTCAAGCTGAAGTTGATGATTTGGACTGGGAAAGTACCTTCTTCCTCCGCCACCTCCCTGTTTCAAACATCTCTGAAATCCCTGATCTTGAAGATGAATACAGGTGAATTTCTCTCTGATGACACAATTTTTTTTTTTTTACTCCCCAATATTCTTGGACTGCCAAATAATTCAATATCTCCAACTACTTCTTCTACCTACTTAGGACCACTGTTTTATACCGAAAGTAACTGAGACAAAGGACTAACTAGTAACTATACACCCTGTTCTGATTAAATATCATTTATTCTCTGTTTCCTTAATTTCCGTATATTTGACATTTTTGGGAAATCCAGGAAAATTATGAAGGAATTTGCAAAACAGCTGGAGAAGCTAGCAGAGGAACTTCTTGACTTGCTATGCGAAAACCTTGGTTTAGAGAAAGGTTATTTAAAGAAAGCCTTCTATGGCTCAAAAGGTCCTACCTTTGGCACTAAGGTCAGCAATTATCCACCTTGTCCTAAACCAGACTTGATAAAGGGACTGAGAGCACACACAGATGCTGGTGGTATTATCCTGCTCTTCCAGGATGACAAAGTCAGTGGTCTCCAGCTTCTGAAAGATGGCGAATGGATTGATGTTCCGCCCATGCGCCATTCCATTGTAATCAACATCGGAGACCAGCTTGAGGTAATCCTACTAAACCCTTTTCCCCTTCTTAACATTCTCTTTTATTACTAACCTCCGAAACTCTGATGATTCAATTTTCGACTGTCAATACTAATAATTTAGGTAATCACGAATGGGAAGTACAAAAGTGTGTTGCACCGTGTGATTGCACAAACAGACGGAAACAGAATGTCCTTGGCATCATTTTACAATCCAGGGAGTGATGCAGTGATCTACCCTGCACCAGCATTGATTGAGAAAGAAGCTGAAGAGAAGCAGATTTATCCCAAGTTTGTTTTTGAGGACTACATGAAGCTCTACACAGCAGTCAAGTTCCAAGCTAAAGAGCCAAGATTTGAAGCTATGAAAGCCACGGAAAACACAGTGAACTTGGGACCAATTGCAACCGTTTGAGAACCTGCCTTTTTCTTTCTTTTTACTCTTTTATATAATCCTGTAATGTGTTTTGTGTCTCGTCTCGTCCAGTTTACACTTTCGATAGTACTACTATTATCGGTATTCTGGTCAAGTCTGTCTAATTGGTCCTTTTTTCCTTTTTTTTTTTTTTTTTTTTTTTTTTTTAACGTTTGGATAAGTAAGTTAATCTGGGATTGAAATACTTAATTTGGTATTGTCAGGATTTCCTGTGTTCTTGAATGCGTAAAGTAAAGTAAAGTAATTAAGGAATATATCGTGAGTATATATGTGCGGGCTTACCTAAAAGGGAATGGAAAAGGTAGTGGTAAATTAATTTGTTTCAAATTCAATAGCTATATTATAAGAACTTTTGAGTACAAGGTTTTCTTTTTCGTGCATTATTGCTGACAGCTAGTGGTTATATACTATTATATAGACACACGAGCCAATCATGGACTTACCTCACTACATTTATATATATTATATATATATATATATATATATATATATATATATATATATATAATATCTGACAATGTTTGAATGGAAAGGCCAAAAGGCAAAAAAAAAAAAAAAAAAAAAATTGATAAAACTTTTACAAGAACCCATGCAGAACTTTGGAGCAATTGTCTGAATTCCCCTGATCCATAATTTGGTTTGTTTGCACTTCTACCACCCACACCCACCCACCCACCCACCCCAAAAGAGAAAAAAAAAACCTGCAATGACCTTCGCCAAGGAGAGAATGGAATAGGAAGTCAAGGTGATGGTGACAAGGGAAGAAGATCAAGAATAGAAGGAGAGGAAGGCAAGTCAAAACAGGGTTTGGGGGTCTTTAGACTAGAAAATCAGATGAAGAAATATATATATATATATATATATATATACACAATGATTAGGGTTGAAATTATGACTTTGACTTAAATCAAACAGTGATGATTATTAATTCCAATAGCATCATATGTTATTCCCCCAGAAAATACCTAACTCGGCCAAAATTTTACCAGTTTTAAGTTTCTGCGGCTGAACTCAACGTGCACGGCCTTTCCGCTCAACACGAGAGAAATCTTTGCACAAATTTTTGTCAAAACAAGAAGCAAAAAGACTTGTAAGAGTGTGTATTTGTGGAGTTTTTCAAACCCACAAATAAAGCCGAAATGGGTTGTGAACTAACTGAATTACAGACAATGTACTGCATACATTAATCACATCAAAGTCCAAGAACAATTTGATCAGGAAAAAGAATTGATGGTGTCCAATAAGCATGTCTTGTGCTGATGTTTTATCAGTCGAATTTGTGAAACAAACAAAATGGTGTCCACAAAGTCTAAAATCAAAACTTAGACTCTAAGCACTAGTGACAAAATTTTTCATCAGTACACAGCAAAATTAGCATCACCTGGCAATTTTTGATCAAAACCCAAAGTTGCTCGAAACATGAAAATGGAGAAAAAAAAAAAAAAAATGAGGAGGGCTGGGGGAAGGGACTGATCATGATTATGATTATGTGCTCATCATCTTCAAACAATCGAAAAGGAAATAAATATCTTCCTCTATTTGATCCTTTCTGCAAAGAGAGATGGGCAGTCAGTCTTCATCCAGTCAAACTCAAGAATGAGCTGAACATGGCAGTAGTTGACTGAATGTGTAATGTAAGCCGACGACTACACGATCTCCAATCAGATCACTCCCTAGAGCCTTGATTCATATCATCTTTACCAGTGCTTAGATCCTCAACCGTTTTACCTTGAACCACTACAGCTTCTTCATTGGAGCAATGGTTTTTCAGAACTGTCGCAATATCTGATTCAGATGCTCCAGCAAGCTTGAATCTCTCAACTGCAGTATCCAGATTCTTCTTCCAACCAGTCATGTTCAATTTAAATTCCACTTGAGATTTTTCAAAAAGCATATTTCCCCAGAACAAATGTATTTGAGATCTCATTATTGCAGCCTGTTCAGCTGCTTCATCAGCTGCAAGTTCTTGACGGGGCATAGTTGAGGACTCATTTTCACCTCCACCTCCTTGCTTCTTCTTCCTCCTCAACAACTCTTCCTTCTTGTTTGCACTAGGGTCTTTTAACTCCTTAGCTCTCTGCTCCTCCAGCTTCTCCCACATATCTGTTGCCGCTCTCATTTTTTCTTCTGCGCTGTTGAATAGTTGTAGAGTTTCAGTGGGGTCCCATTTTGATATGTCTTCTTTCTTAGCCAAAATGAAGGACCAATGAAGCTTTGCCATTTCAAACTGCTGCTGTCCCAGGGCTAAGAGCCCTTCATAAAAGTCTGGTTTAATGGAGAGAGCCTCCTCATACTTCTCTTTGGCTAGACTATATTTTTCTTTAACCCAATCATAAGCTATCTGAAGTTGTGAAGCCATTGACTCCTTGGAAGCTGAGTCATCTATAGGTATCCGCTTCCTTGCTGCACACATATGAACATTTCCCCAGTTGAAAAATGCAAGAGCTGCAACTTCCTGGAACTTCAAGGCAGCCTTATCAAAAAGATCTTGAGCTGCTTCACTTGTCACGGTCTCCTCGAGGGCTTCAGAACATAGCTCCATTCCTAGCTCATGAAGGTCAATATGAGCATCAGGGTCAATGCCAACATGGGAGCGGAACAACTGAGCAAATTCAAACAACCAATCATCCATTTCTACTTCCTTGCACTCAGGTTCTTCTGACGTTCCTGATTTTTCTTTTGGAGCTCCCTTTTCTGTCTTATCCACCTCATTCTCCAGAGCTCCAGCAACAGAATCACCCAGTGAAGACTGGGACCCATTTTCATCCCCTTTAATTGTCTCAACTTCAGAAGGCTTCTCTTCTTCCTCTTCTAATAACGGTGGCTCTTGTTCAGGACTTACTTCGACAACATGCAACCTCAATATCTCAAAGGAGTCTTCTTTATCTGTGTCAGGGTCCTTGGGACTACAGTTGTTAACTGAGATCTCAGCTAGACGAAGCTCAGCAGTACATGTAATAGTCACTAAATCCCCATCAATATCTTTATATTTAATTAAAACTGCCTTTGACATAGGGAACTTTTTGCCTATAATGTCCCTTAATACTTTAAAGGGACAACCAACGGGCATTTGTGCAAGTCTAATATCATGGTCATAAACAAGCTTCAATGGTCTCCATCGGGTTGCAACCTCTAAAGATTTTCCAATGGCTATTGGCACTGATGATGAAGATCTTTGTTCCCCTGTGTTGTCCTTGACTAAATTTGTGTTGGATTTGGAAGAACCATTTGAAGGCTTTAAAACTAACTTTGGAAGTTGGGTTTTTGCCTCAGGACCATTTTCACTAGGCAAAACAAGGTTACCCTTATCTGTTCTGTTACTAGAAGATACAGTAGTACCTACTGATGCAGATAATGCCTTCTTTGATACAGACCGAGCAGGCAAGCAAGGTCCAAGACCACCAATTGGAGCCCCACGGATGGCAGAAGCACCAAGGGCAGCTGGTGATGGGCGACTCTGGAGGTCCTGTTGGGCCTCCTGACGAGGTCCCAGTGCCATCCTCAATCTCCCAGCAATCTCCAATGCATCGCTATGATTAGGTTCAGCAATCAATAACATTTGCACATCTTGCATAGCCATTTCATGCTTGCCTATAGCCTCGAATGCACGAGCCCGTCGCAAGAGGGCCCTGACAAACCCAGGCTGAACCTGAAGTGCCAGAGAGCACTCGGAAATCACAGTATCATAGTCTATAGGTTTCATTTGCATCAAACATGCTGCTCTATTGCTATGAAACACTGCACGATCAGGATGAGTTTTGGGGATCAATTTAAGGGCATTATCATATTGTTGGAGAGCCCCCACATAATCCTTACCCTGAAACTTTTTATTTCCCTCCTCCTTGAGCTCATGAGCTTTTCTCAAGAAAATTGACGAGTCCAAATCAGCGCCGCCATTAACGCTAGTTGCGTGACTATTACCTCCTCCAGTACCTTGGTTTTGGTTTTGGTTTTGGCTAACACCACCTTTCTTTTTCCTACCCCCAGATTTCCCCATATAATTCAGTAACGCACTATCCCAAGATTCAAACTTTTACACCAGATAACTCTAACAATCACCTACCTCCAATTATTTCCAAAAGAAATATTGAAATGTATAAATTCAATTACTTTCCTGAAAATCAAAAAGAAAAAAAAAAAAAAAAAACCAAAATGACAGAGAGAGATACTTACTATTATCGAGCAGTATTATCTAATGACTTGGGATAGTGCAGTAATGAATCCAGAAACGATGATGAATTTGATGAAAAGGGCGACCTGAAGGAGAAGGAGGGAAGAACAAATTTGGTGGGTTTAGGAAAGTGAGGAGAGAAGGTCGAAACCCTAGACGGAAAAACTGATTTTACTAACTAAAAGTTTGGTATTGGGCACTAAATGGACCCCTCTTTTTCCCTATAATTTTGAACCGTTAATTCAAGAATGTAAGACTGTTGGCATTCGGACACCCTTTGATTCGTGGGTATTATACAGTGATGTCGTGACTGGTGGTCTACAACACCCACCCAATGACTGGCGAACAGTAAAAGTTTTTCATTTTTTTATTTTTTTTCCTTCTTCATTTCTTTCAGCTACTAAAAATTTACTGTAGTATAGGTAATCACAACAAAAAGGAAATTAACCAAAAAAATAAAAATTTCCATTCAAGAGATATATTTTGATTTTTAATTTTTTTTTAAAGCATCCGGTATCCGAACAGAGCTTTTAAACCCTCGACCATCCGCTCTGAGAGAAGCTTTAGGAGTGCGCTTACTAATTCCCCAAACTGCTAAGTTAATTTTCATTAGAGAAAGTTTTTAATGTGACATTCGTCCATCTAATTTATTACAATAACTTGAAATATATAAACATTTTTTATGTCCTAATAACCCGTCAATAAATCTTAAAATTTTAAATTATAACAATAATATTTTAATCAACACTTAGAAATTTTACTTATTTTAAAATAAGTATAAAATAATCAAAAGGAGAAAAGGGGGTTTTTTTTTTCTCTTTATTTTTTTTTTTTTAAAACATCGAGAAATGCGGGTTTGGGTTTTAACAGAATAATCCATTGATTGGAATGGATCACTGGAATTGGGCTTTTGCTTTCTAGGGTTTTTTAGCTCAGTCATAATACATCCTATAAATGCTGCGGTTGAACATCGTGTGTTTCATTCCCAGCCTTTGGTGCCTCTTCATCACCGTGTTTCTCTCTCTCTCTCTATATGTATTTATTTGTTTTCAATTTTGGTTGATTGTGAATACTTCTGCTGGATATACAATAAAAATGGGGGCAATCAAACATTGTTTGTCACTCCATAAGCAGCGGAAGGTACAGAAATGAAGCGAGATATCGTTTCAGTCGTCATTTCTCCCGATTGACGATTCGATTGTTGCTCGTTCACATTCCCCGTAGTTCCCTTTTTTAACCTTTATTTCTGAAATGAAAATCACAAGTTTGAATTTTATGGTTTTGTTTTCATTATTATTTTGTTCTTGGTTCTAATTAATCTTAGTGTATGTTATTCCTTCACTCGTGTACATATACCTATGTTATACCTATTTAGACTTTGGAGAAGAAATTGTGTAGAAAACTAAATGTTTCAAAGAGTTTTCATCAAGGAATGGTGATCCCTATGGATGTTCATGTTAAACATATACATAACCCAATTAGGGAGAATGTGTGTCTCAGTGTGTGAGAGAGAGGCAAATGGTTTTTTTTTCTTTCCCTTTTTTGCTTCAATTGGATTATATATTTCTATACCAATGTGGTAGATCCTAAACATTTATAGAACAAGTTCCTAACACACAGCTCCTGGGCATTCTGTTTCCTGAAATTAGAATCTCCTACAGAGGATGCCCTTCACAATGATTTAGAGTCAAAATGGTTTTTACTGCTGTGTATGGGTGTATTTATTTATTTATTTTTTAAAATGTCAAAATAAATAAATGTTTTTGTTCAGAATCTGATTGAATTTATATCGGAATGTAATAATAAAATTTAGAAATTATCTATTTCTTAAATAAATACTAATATTACTTTAATATTATTATATTGATCTTTAGGTTTGTAGGAGTTTATGCAGAATTATTATTTCTTAAACAGGTTGTGAAGTGAATGATACTATTTTTTTTAGACAATTAATTATTATATATTTGTAAAGTTTATTTAATTCTAAATAAAATTTTATTCTTTAAATTTCTAATAAATGTTAATTAAAACATAATCTTAACATTTTAATTATAAAAATATTTCTAAAGTTTTTTTTATTTTAATAAATAATAATTACTAATGAAAAAGGAGAGATTATTGGATAATAAAGATTTTTTTTTAAAAGAAACTAGACCATAAAGAATGATTAGAGTAGTATTTTAATTAATGGTTTAATCTTTAATGGTTTTATTCATTTTTTTTTATACTCAGAGAGTCTGGTGTTGTCTCTATTTTATTTGGTGAGATTAATCTAGATTTGATTTTGTGAAGCGTTTGTATAGTTCAATTTTTATTTGAGAGTGAGGATTTAACTCAGAGTTTTTTAACATAGTGTACCTCGGGATTCAAAACCTCTGGGTGGATTCAAAACCTCATTGAATTGTGTATCCAACCAAATAAAATTCAAAATTAATATAGGATTTTTTTTTTTGTTTTTGGACGTCAATAGAACTCACCCTAACAAACGTTTGTACACTGAGAGAAACGTTAGGCGTTCATTTTCATCAAGCCAGAAAATAGTCTGTCTAGCAATTGCAAGAAAAATATAACAGCAGATGCTTGGTAATGTAAGGGGAAAGGGAGATGAGCCACGAGCATAAATGATAATTGCATTTCTGTGAAAGAAGATAACAATGGAGAATTGGATAAGATTGTGCTGTAATCTATAAAAAATGTGAATGTACAACCACCGGATATGGACGTCAAAGACTAACTATAGTTATTCGCAGTCGGAAACTGCAATAGATATAGACGGTTGCTTCAAGCTGTATATATCAAACAATTCCATAAATCTCAGGTCAGATACCCTAGCTTTGTCCGCAGCAAACCTATGGTACTCGTCAAAAATGGAAGTTAAGCACCACTTCTGAAATTTTCTCATGCATCCCACCAGACAACCAGTTCGGTGCTGCACATGAAGGTTCTCAACATGAGAGGAGACTTAAATCCAAATTAGCCCTTAAAACTTTTTTTTTTTTTTTTCCTTTCATTTGTATATAAAACCCTTAGAAGAAGTTGGCAAAATGAATACAATTTTGCCTATTTTAAACCGTAAACCTATTTTAAAAAATGATTTAACCCATTATAAAAGTTCTAGAAGGCTACTTTCACAGGGGTACAATTGTTAAAAAAAAAAAAGGCCAGGTTGTAGAGGTAATTTGAGTTTTAGGAAGAGGAAGAAGAAGATGGTAAATGAATATAACATAAATACCTTTCCTCGCTTGCAGTGAATTAAGAGAGGCCTGTTCTTCTCATCTACAAAAAACATAGTAAAGCTGAGTGTTTAGGAGAATAAAACAATGAAGATTCTACAGAAAAAGAGATACTTTGTATGTTAAGTATACCTAAAACCACCTTCAGTGCTTCACGAATTAAATCTTCTGGAATGTTTACAAATGGCTCCTGCCCACAGAATTGTTGAGGCTTTAAAACAAAAGGTGGGATGGACATGAAAAGAGACATTAACAAGTCATCATACCAAGAAATATTCTTATTGTCTACACCAATAAAATGAAAAGGAACTTCTTGCAACTTAAAATCATCTAACCATCAATTGCAACATCCTCAATTTTCTAATGTTAGTTATGGAATGTGTGAAGCAAGGAATGAAACGATATTACAATTTTTAGCACCAAGTATACAGAACCTATGCTATTCCCTGTGTCCTACAGCCAATAGGCACAAATTTAATATTTCAGGAGAAAAGGGGGGTTATTTCTTTTTAAACTGAAACACAGCAAGATATCAGGGGGACAAAAAGAGTAAAACTATATCAAGAAAAATTTCCTTCTCTTGATTAGATAGATTAAAATGTTCTCTTCCTTCCTAAATAGTAAACTGTTTATTGAATATGAAGAGCAAAAGAGAAATAACAAACACCATCATATGGATTTTAAACATATCAAGTCTAAGCATATAAAGATACTAAGAAGATGTCAGATGGACTGTAAAAGTCATGCATAAGCTAAGAAAAATAAAGCAGGATTAATCTTACGAATATATGGAGAATAAAAACCATGCATCTAAATGATACATTTAACTTTCCCATACGAGGACCCAAAATAAATAAATTCACTCGAGGAAATTGGAAAGAAACTACACTTTTGTAACTAGACATCCCCTATTAGCCCTATGCAGTTTCCACCTTACGAGCAAAAAGGCAGTCAAGTACAGAGATTAACAAGAAACAGGTAGCACAATAGTGATAAGAAGATGCTCTCTGCTCCAGTGCTAATATTTATCTTGACCAAGGTTGACCAACAAAGTGTACCAATGACATCAAGCAAATAATACCACAGTTATGCCATTTCTTTTTATGGAGCATCAGTGAATGGCCAAACAACAACAAGTGCACATTTTTCAAAAATTGACAGGAATAAGGAAATGATACAAATCGGGACGGATGGAGATTGGAACTGCAACAATGGAAATGGGGTTGAGAATATGTTTTATTTTTAAATATTTCAAAGAACAAAATTTAGAAGTATTAGTGTTAGCATAGGTACTGAATTATCACTGCCTCAAAACTGTTACACGATGTTATTTTTCTGAGTATTGACACTGTAGACAATGGAGGTATCTTAAAGAGCACATAAAAGATAATATTTTTAAGACTTGATATATGAAATCAGCTCTCTACTTCCTGATCAATTTGAATTTTCCATCTTCTAAGAAATATCAAAAAGAAGAAAAAACAATTTGATCACTACACGATAAAATAATGTGCATTTTTGGTATTGAAACTGTTATACTGAAGTTTATCTCTCAGCACTTACGGATGCAGTGAATATCCATTTCTATTTAATTTCTTCTCACATAAGCAAGAGATTGAACAAAATAATAAAAACTAAATGGTAAAAGATTTCGCATACTTTACCTGAATACACATTTTGTTTTAGGCATAATCTATGGAAATTGAGGCTCAGTCTGGTCTAATAGAAAATTAAGTTGAACAAAATCAAAGCAAAAATAAAAAATTAACAGTTGATATAAACTGATACTTTCAAACAATGTATTTTGCAGTTGGCTCATCAAAAGAGGAACGCATGGAGCAAGAGAATCTGCCATTTCCATTTCCCAATCAAGTAGTGAGATAAATTTAGGAATTTAGATAATCAATACCATCAGTCGTTTTAAAAAATACCAGATCATTAAACTACTTGAACACTTAGACCTTCAAAAAATTATTTTCAGCAATCAGATGCATGCAACAAATTGAGCCTGCTTCCTGAAATCTCAAGTTAAACCATCCAATTGCCACCACGGAACGTAACGGTTAAAGAATTTAGAACCACATCACTCATCTATGTCTATCTATATACTTCACTAACAAATGTATGTTGTATGCATCCCTACTCAATTCTATCTAAGAAGTGGTGGTCAATTTAAGTATCCCAAGAGAGTAATAAGTTCAATAGCTTTTCAGTTTCCTTCATCATAGTTCAGAATTTTGTAGATCAGTAAAATTCTAGATCATCAGCCTACATGAGATTACCACTATCTACATTTTTATTAATAGCCAGATCCTACTTTCCTTCCCTATTGAACAGAATAGTGAAAACCAACCTATAAACAATAAGTTTAGTCTAGTTACTTGATCACCACAAAACTTCCCCTTGGAAAGCAATGCTTTTCACAAACATATGTATTGATAGATTAAAATGTAACCTTTGATCCTTCAATATTGAACTGAAAAAGCTGGATTCCGTTTGCATTAAGGAACTCCAAATTCGCTGCAGGATACGGCTCAGGACACAAATATCTACAAATACAATCACCGCCAATTGAGAAACTTTAACATATATATATATATACTAATTATCAAAATTTGAATGTAAGAGATAGAAAAGATACTGAACAGACATGATTGAACGAAGGCCTAGGGTTTGCAAGAAAGAGAAATTAGCAGTATCAGGGAAACCAGATCGAAAAACGCCGTAATCAACCATAGAGAAGTTGAGTGGCGGCACCAAAAGCTCTTCGCCAGTGTTTGTTGAATGAGAATTTTTGTCGGAGCCGACTGCTGTGGAAGAGATCACGGTAGAGTCGGTCGAGTTGTTGCGAATCGGTACGTCGCACTCGTAGGAATCATCAATCCTCATAGGTTTGGCGCCAAAACTGCGTGTGGTCTCAAAACAGCTCATGTGACAAGAAGGCATTCGTGTACTACTACTACCATATAAATGTGCGACCAAAAATAGATTCTCGAATTGGTTGGTTTTGAATCTATGAAATTTTCTCCCCCAAGATTTGATTTTGAAAAAGGTAGAAAATCGATGACTCTACACTGTTTTTGGTTGTAGGAGGGAAAACAAGAGATCAGGGACAGGGGCAAAATTGGAAATGTTTCAATTTTCCTTTTTTGTTTCGATTTTTTTTTTTAGAAAATATAAAAATATATATTTTCTTAATTATTATTATCTTTTATCTTTTCTTTTAGGGAAAAAAAAAAAACAACTAACTTTATTTTTTTCCATCAGTTGGTCTCAATTTGCATTTTTTTAAAAAATATATATTAAGGGGTGTTTATATATATTTTTATATTTTTATATTTAAATTTAAAAGTTCAAATGTATTTTTCTAAAAAAGTAAAACATTAAAAAAAAAATGATGAAAATTTTATTTTCCTTTAACCTAATTACTTAATTAAGATGGTGATGAGTAGGATTAAATTTGACAAATTCAATTGAAAGTAACTTCAATAATTAATCAATTAAAAAAAAAAAAAAAACCCCTTTCATGATCAATCTTCCTCTGTAAAAAAATATTGTGTAGCCCATTATATATGTAAGATCCATATTTCTTAAGTCATTAGAGATGTTGGAAAGGATGATTTAATTATAAACCACCACCAAACATAAAAATAAAATAAACAAATAAATAACACAGACCAACAAGGGGTCAACAATGAGCAATTACTTTAGTCTGGTCAGTTGTGGAAAGCAATTTTGTGGTTAGGGTTTGATCTGAGAGTTAATTGGGGATGATGATCTGTTGTAATAATAGTTGATGCAAGTTGTTATCATGGCCATGGAAGCTTAGTAACTTGTGGCAATGAAAGCACCTTCCATCACTATTGTGTTTCCTTTTATAAAAAAAAATCAATCTTAGCTAACCAATTGTATATTAAGAATTTTATTTATGATAATATTGACAACAGAGGGACCAAACACTAACAGAGAATCACTAATATATTCATGTCGATTACCACTAGACTCACTGCTATTTATTATTCCAATTGTAATTTCATATGGTATCTTCCTTTGCCAGACAAGAATTCACAATTGGCTAAGATTTGTTGGTTTATTCAAAGAATGATCCAAGTCAAGCTACTAAAAATTCTAATGATAAAAGGGAAGAACATATAGACATCCACAAGATTTTTTTAATACTGGAAGGCTTTTAGTGTCATACCATTTGATGATTTTTCACATAAATTTTTATATAATACCTTAATTAATTAAATTTTATACCTTATAGGATTGATTCCAAGAACTAAGCAGCCAGTACAAGAACTTTTATGGTCCCTTGACTGTTTGCAGTTAACATAGTTGGGCTATCACTTTTCCAACACACAGCACTAATGAAGTAGGATCCTGCATCTTCGTCAACTTCATCTGTATCTGAACCAAATCTGTGCCAAGCAGCTGGTTTCGAAATAGCCTACCCAGACAACATATCAATTTTTAGACCCCAAAAAAGAAAAAAAAAAAAAAAAGAAGGCAAGAATAGATTTGCACCATCGCTAATAGATGAAAATGTTTTTCCAAAGTACCTTATGGTAGACAAAAACATCATTTGTCTCACTGCCACAAGCAATGTATTCACTGTTCACTGTAAGACCCACGAAGTTTTTCTCATTCGTGTGTCCTCTAAACGTGCGTACCTGAGGGAGGAAATGAGAGAAGGTGAAATCAAATGTGCGTTTGTATATAAATATACATAAAAGAAACATAAGAGTAGTGGCACAATCAATGGCAGCAGAGAGGAAAGGAAGTAGTGTTCTCTTTAATTGCATCCTGAAAGGTAGAGGTGTGTTTAAGAAGCTACTATATAGGAAGATTATCCAGCGGGTTCCACACAACACTCTTTTAGGATGTCAAAATTCATATTAGCACCAAGTTTTTTTACTAGCCTCTAGTACTCACCACGATGCAATCTTGTAGCAATTATTGCAATCAAGGGACATAGGTAAGAATCGCGAGACTTACTGGTATGTTGTCCTTGACATCCCATAAGCGCAATGTACTGTCAGTAGACGCAGAAGCAAGCTCATTATTGGATAAAAATTTCACATAGGAAACAGCTTTCTTGTGCCCACTGAAGATATGCAGTGGTTGACTAGTATTTCTCAAGTCAAAATAGTGAATGTGATGATCTGCTGATCCCACCTGCAATGTGAAAGTGTCATGCCTTGCAGGAGTTCATCAATAAACACACAGGAACTTGATAGAATCTGGGAAAGACAAGGCTTACTGCTACATAGAAGCTAGATCCTGGATTGTACTTGACAGAACATATATTAGCTTTCATGTCGATGTTCAAGACACTAGCCTCTTGATTTGTGCACCAAATCTTCACCTGTTAAACATGCACAATTACCAATTCAGGTTCTCAAATCGCACATACACACTCAGAAAGAGCTTTTCATATTTGAAATGAACAAAATGGAAGTAAAATTCTAAAAGTTAATAAGTAAAATAGTTACACTCAATAGTCTACACAACTCTTATTGGTGAAGCAGAAGAATTGAACACATATTGTAAGCTAAATGACATCTTAGCTAGGACAGGCATCTGAAAATTCATTCTACACATAAACATATTAAACATAAAGACTATCCAGTACCTTGCAGTCATCACTACCAGATACAAGCATTGAAGGCTCAGTACGAGAAAAATCAACACTCCATGCTCGTTTGTCATGCTCCTCATACTCCATTACACTCTGAGCAAAAAATATGTGAAGCACCCTTGATTTTCAGTATGAGGGGGCAAACAAAGAGAGCAGGCAATGAAGGACTGCTACCTGACGAGTGGTGACATCCCAGACAGTCACAATGCCCTCATAGTCACTGCTTGCTATCTGATTTTTTGAGTATTTGTTCCAGCTCAGGCAACTAAGTTTGGAGCGGGTAGCCATCTCCGCAACAGGACAGGGTACATCTGCCGGTTCATTAACAACCTAAAAGGAAATCATACGCACAAGTTGTTATAAAATTTTAAACTATTGTCTGTATCATGAAGCAGTCTCAAAAGTCTGGCCAGTAACTCTGACTAAGGAAGAAAGAGCAAAATGGTGAAACTATAAAGTACAAGAAACACCTTAAGATAAGTTTTTTGACGTGAAAGCATCAATGGTCATAGAGTGGTTGCATACCACTCTTTGATGGTAAGCCAGGTAGGTGTGATTCTGGAAAGACAGGCCATATGTGTGCATGTAAGCACACATTTAAGCCAATTGAACTTTTACACAAAGTCTATCCAATTGCACGCAATAGATACATGAGTTTAAATCAACCTTCCTGAACTACTTAACTTGCTCAATACATCATATTTAAAATTAATCAAACAGGAAACTGAACTCTTACCGATGAAAACTCAAAAATCTTAATACGCCGTGAAACACCAGCTGTAGCAAACAATTCATCATCTCTATCAAATTCTATACTGTAAAAAAATAAAAAAAAAAGGTCAACACATTACACAATGTTTGCCAAAGAAAACTGAACAAGCCAGCATCCTACTCTAGGGAAGGAAAACATAAAATTGTTTTAAGTCATGATTATGAATTTGTAAGAGTTGAACATAAAGCTTGACTTTCAGTAATTATAATCTTTTAAAAGACTAGCAATCTAGCAAGGATAAATATAACTGATAATGCAGAAACAGAAGTCTTTTGATACCTTTTCCAAGAAAATCCAGAGAAGTATAAAGCAAAATATGGCATATGAACATAATAGAAAATTTTGATGATAACTTACCTTGACACAATATTGGCAGAATGGAAAAGATCCCCATGCCGAAGTTCTGCAACAACCCGCAGCCGACTATTCCAAAAAATAAAAGGAATGATATTATGAGTTTTTATAGAAAAGAATTTATTCCCTCCCTAGTCTCATTAGAACCTCACAAGGGAAAACGAGAGATCACCTGTATCGTGTAAAGGTAGAGAGAACACTCTGAAAATCCTCTAGCCCAGCACTGTAACCTTCTCTTGTGCTCAATTCGTCCATTTTCTGAGATTTCCTCGCCCGGTACCTTCGCTTTTGCAAGTAGCACTCTTGAAGGTCATTGAACTGTAGAAATCAAATATATGAGGACCATGGAAATAATAATTAAAATCATAAAACTCAGAAAGAATAACAAAGTTGTGGAGATTTAGAGTACATAAAGAATAACCTGTGCATGAACTCGCTTCTTTCGCGCTAGCACAAGTCCTGGTTCTTTTGGCAGTTGTGAGTCAAAGCCACTGTTGGCATCAGTTCTTGGGTGATTTGATGCGCTGGAACCAAAGCGAAGTTGATCTTGTGAACTGGGAACATGATGGTTGATTCCTCCCCCACGTTTTTCAATTAGTGAAGGCCAACTTTTTGCACTTGGATCACCAGGGAACATCTTTGATTTTGAGAAATATCTATCCCTTGCTCGGAAAAATTCTATTCTACGTTTGTCCACTGTATTTATGTCCTCTTTAATGAACTGGAGGTCAGCTTGTATCTATCAAGATGCAGGTAAGATGATAAATGATCTGCATACCACATCTCTGTTGAATTCACAGGGAATAGAATCTTAAACTGGAAATGTTTTTATATGCAAGCATACAATAGTTATATTAATCATAATATAAGGCAAATTTCTGCTACTCAATGCAAGGTACAGACAAAATTGAGCTCCAAACTCTTCCTATATTTCAACCTCAAAAGCCTCATGGTGATAGTCCTAAAATCTCAGGATCACTCTTCTTCTCATCCCAAAAGACCCCAATCAAGAAACCATGTTGTGTATCTGTAGCTTAAAACTCTTGAGATTGAATAAGGGCAACTTTTTCCAAAAAACCTCACTTAAAAGTTCAGCACCTATATTTCTTTGTAAATTTTACAAATTGTTACACATTCCAACAAACCTCTCTGCCACATCAATAATTCAGGCGTCTTGAAATGATAAAAGAACAATAAATTTCTCACTCATCACTCGTATGCTTGCTTAAAAGATCATTTCTTTCTTTCATTTCAGTTAGATTCTCAATGAACATCTAGGGACATTACATTCAGATACTACTTTGGTAAATATTATTAATGTCAATCAGATCATAATACAGCAAAGACAGGTAATTTTACCTTTCACAGAAAAAAGAAAAGAGAAGAAAGAAAATTACTGTAACCAATACATGCTGGATAATAAGATAAAGTGCCTAAACACATTATTCAGAAATTATAGAACCCCACATATATCAACAAATTGAACAGAAACGTGGACAATTTAGATTGATATCAGGGGCTAAGAACCACACTCATAAACATCAGTTATTTAAGCAATATCATCTACATTCCACAAAAAATGGCCGTAAATGTAGTCTTTGAATTCAACAAAGCCAATAAACAATCCCAGATTCTTCTCCTTATAACAATGTTCGATCTTCACTAAGTTGATCATAAAAGCTCAAAGGTCCGTTTCATTTCTATGGTTTCCTATCTCTACTACCCTATCTCAAGCATTATAAGAAGTCATTTCCCCACAATATCACCCCATCAACAAGAATTCCAAGGTCGTCATCAATGTTGATGTCGTATAAATTAATGCCACCCCCTGAGCCTTTCTTCTGCATGTGCATAACAATACAAATTACAATACATTAACAGATAAAGAAAAGAAAAAATGGATTAAATTAGTAGCCGTTTTTAGGAGAAAAATTAGGGTAGACATGGTTAGCAGTAAGGTGGTGAAAAACCTCAAGGTAATAATCCTAATATCTCATGGTCACGCTGCTTCTCATCCCACTAGACGCAAACCCAAGAAACCACGCTATGTTATTTGTAAGCTAAAAACTCCTGATATGCAACAAGAGCAACTTTTGCAAACAGTTCACAATTGAAGTCCACCACTCCATAAAATTACAAAATTATCACATTTTACTGTGCATCTCAGCCACATAAATAATCCAGGCTTCCGGCAATGATAAAAAAAATATATAAATTAAATTAAATTTCTCAGTGGCCGCTTACACGTTGTATATACTTTTCCTCAGCCAAGATCCAAAAATTTGAATTCATCTAAGCTCTTAGCAAAGAGGAATATGAAAAACAAATAATATACAGAGACACACACATGATAACAAATATTTCCATGTTCTGATTGTCAAAAATAGTATCCAGCAACTAGTCTAAGTACGACAAACAAGTTTCAAGACACTCCATGTTCAAATACCTCATTAAGTTCTTCAAGCTTTTGCTTTTTTAAGCAGTACAGAAAATCGTGCATAATCTGAAGATTTGTCTCCGCTTCTTGTTGCTCCATTTTCCTTTTCTTATCCACAAGAAGAGGCAACAGGCTATCAAGCTCCTTAACTGACACCTCATATCCCTGTCTAAGAACAAAAGTAAGAGCAGGGTCTAACTTACATAAGCAATCATGAATATAAAAGGAAGGAACACACAAGCATCCACTGCACTGGGAGCAGTATATTACGCCATATAGTTACATCCAATGCCATCTAACTTGTCAAATTCCATAATCTTGCTCATATTTTCAAGCCAATAACCAGTAAAACAAAGACATTTGGTTGGATATCCAAGACAGAGGGTACACGAGAAATAAGATTATCCACACTAACAAGAAAGTAGACTTAAGTAGTATTCCACTCCACCAATAGCATGGAGAAAATGCATACAGCTTAGCGAAATGGTTTCATCTTGAAGTGGCAAGAACTTGCCATCTTTTTCCACTTTCAAATGAAACCTCGGTCTTTTTACTTATCTAAATTTAGAGAGAAAGAGAGACAGAATTGAATCTTAATTCAGAGGGGTGACAAATTGATAGTCACTGACTCGACAAGATGACTGACCTGATGTAATGCCTGACGAAGTTGTTCCACAGGAGTTGCAGTCTTGGATAGTTGGCGAGCTGAAGTCTTCATTAGTAACTATCAACATTATAAAATTCACCAAATATTCAAATAAGCTTGGGTTCAAATGAGTTACTGTACTTGAGAAATACTAAATCTATTGTAGAGGAAGAAAAATGTGTCTTTTCTATAACCATATGCTTGGATTCAAATGATTTCCAATGCTTGAGAAATGCTGAAGCTATTAAAGAGGAAAAAAAAAAAAATCTGTTTTTCTTTAGGTAAGAACCATCACAAACAACAAGTGGTGAGTCAAAACATCTTTTTCAGTTCAACAATAGATATACAATCACCAGTTAGAGGATCGCAGTCAGAGAACAACATGTCAATATTTATTTCTTTATTTCATTTCAATCAGTTACAAAATGAACATCGAGAGGGACAATACATTCATATACCACTCAGGTAATCATTAACAACTCTAATCAGATCATACTACAGCTGAACAGAAAACATTGCATTCCACAGGGAAAAAATAATAATAATAATAAACATGCAAGATTGAAAGCTGAATGCCTAACATAATGCACTCTCTGTCCTGAAAATGTTCTCACTTATTTCTAATTTTGTCGTCCAAAAAATGTTGTCAATATTCTGTTTTTTTCATTTTAAAAAATACTTTTATTTATATTACTTTTACTCATTTAATTTATTACCTTCGAAAGAATGTTTATCCTAAATTATCTGCATTTAAATTCAATCTTCAATAAGGATTTTATTGAAAAAGATAAATGATAGAGAAACGCAATCCACGATTAATGGCCAAGAACGCAGTCATCTAATTCAGCGAAAACCAGATTATCGTCCATACGAAACAAAATTTAATGACAATTAAGTTAAAGACATAAAGCACAAAGCTCCAATCCATTTCTATCCTTCCCTTACGCTATCCCTCCACCCTGAATTCCCTATCTAGAGCATTGTGAGAAGCCATTCCCACCAATTTCATACCCATTAACAAAAATCTCAAAGTTGGTCATTTTTCTCATTACCAATAAGAGTAATTACTATTATCCCCTGACCCCTGTCTCCTGCATGTATGTGCATATAGATTCAATATAAAAATAATAAAAATAAAATAATAATAATAATTTTTTTTAAAAAAAAAAAAAAATTAAGTAAGTAAAAACCTTGTTGAGGAGAATATTAGGGTAGAGATGGCTGGTAGTAAGGTAGTGAGAACAGCAAGGGCAATCATTCTTGTTCTTCAGATGCGTCAAAATGCACATGTAACAAAAGGTATGGCCACAAGCCGTAAGAAACGCGTCCTTAATAATTTGCATGCAGATCGGGCAAAGCAAATCCCGGTCCATCGGCTCTTCCCCTGCCGTACCCAACAACTCCCCGCCCTGCTGCTGCTGCTCCTCCTCCTCCACAGCATTTCCCGGCTCGACCTTGACCGTCGGAACCAAAGCCCCGGATAAACTCTGTCCACCCGTCATAGTCATCTTTCTGCCCCTAATAATAATAAAAAAATCCTCACCACAATTCCCTAAGCAAATGCATCCAAAAATTATATACGTATGTATAAAAAATTAACATATATCAATATATACTCCCGTAGATTAATTTAGAAACACGTAGGCTTTTCCTTTTGAGCGAAGGAAAAGGTTTGGAGTGCCAGAGACGGTAACTGGGTGTTTTTTTCTCATTTCTGAGGTCTTTTGAGTGGTGTGAGCTGAGCGAGTGGTGGGTTTGTGAGAGGTATTGTGAGGGTGGAAACCGACCACGTTTAACGTTTGGCGGGCGGTTATTTTGATTCGTATGGTATTACTCCCTCCCATTTTTCCCTTCATTTCTTTTTCTTTTCTTTTCTTTTTTTTCCCTATTTCAACAAATTCTTGATATTTGATTAATATTATTAATTTTTTTTTTTTAAAAAAATAATATTAATTAATTATAGAAATTTTAATTAATAACAATCTTATTTATTACTTTGTATAACATTATTTTTTATTTTCAATTTTTTTTTAGATAACTCTTTTTATATAATATTTTTCTAAATAAATAAATAAATGACAAAAATATTTAAATAATAATATTAGATAAAATATAATTGTCAAGAAATCATATTTTGTATAAAAAATTATAAATTTGAGACATGATAGATGTTATAATTTTTAAAAAAAATATATATAATTTTTTTTGTCACTGATAAAAGGAGGAGGACAGAGAGCTTTCGCTGTTATAACTGATTCAACTACTTAACTAGCTGAGGCGGTTACGAGTCGACGACGACGTCACCGTTAGACAGATATCTTCTCTTGTTTTTCGTTTTTTTTTTTTTTTTTTTTTATTTGGGTTCCGTCATGTGATTTGTTAAGGCAGTCAGTAGGCCAAGGTGACTTTCTTTTCCTCAACCGACTGTCTTCTAGTTTTGGATAATTATGAGGAGCATTTTGTGAATATGCTAATTTACTTTAATTATATTTGTCATAATTAATTAATATAGTAACTGAATTTAAATAATATAAATAAAAAAAAAAATCAATACTACTAGAAAATGGATATTAGGCACAAACTTTTACAAAAATTTAAATGTAGCATTGAATTTATCACAGAAATAACTACTATATACTTCTGGTGAAGATATTTTATTGAGCTTTCCGCGTCATCGTTTGTCCTCTTCAAATGCCAACCATGCATTTTATTAAGTTACTTGGCCTGTAACAATTATTCTTTTTATTTTTTAAAAATTTTATCACCAAAATAATAATAATAATAATAATTTTTTTAAAAAAATAAAGGAAATATGATATTGCGCAAAAACGGTGATTTAGAGGTGAAAGGTGCGGACACGTTCATTGCATATGTGCTTTGCAAATGTTTTACACCAAAGTAGTATCCTTTTCCATTCTTTTGAACAACCAATCTCTTACGTCCCTTTTCTTGATGGACATTGGACAACCTCATTCAAACACCGTTGTTTTCTGTAGCAACTAGTTTCACACTCAATACTGATCACATACAATGTACCATGGATTTATTTTACTATCATTAATTATTAATTTCTTTTTCTCTTGTATTCTGCTGATAACATCATTAATTTTTTATTTTATTTTTCCTGTACACTGTAGTTCAAAAGAACTAACCAGTCTACCAATTTCTTCATAAGAGGAACACCTTGTTGTGGTTATAGCTTTGGTATAAGAGTTAATCTGAAGAAAGAAAAAATATCTAACTACTACATATTATTACTTTTTTATCTACGTGTATATTGGATATTCTCCTGTTAATTTTGTATTTTTTCCTGTTTGTGTTCTCTATAACTTCACTTGGGATCACTGACAGATTTCTTTATGCAATCTACAATACCTTCACAATCATACTCCAGTAGGGTGCAAATTTGTTCATCCTTGGAGTTGGAGATATCTTCTGAATGTGAGTGAGGAGAACGGAGGCTCCCGTGAGTTTGACAGGCTTTCATTGTCTTGCAATGCTCAGCTTCGTCGTCTCTAATGTTCAAAAACACATCATACAAGTTTTCTGCAAACAGACATTCAAGACAATCAATCAGAATCTAATTTCTGTCAGCAACTTGCTTCTTATTATAGTTACATATAATATAAAACAAGACCTGCGTAAAGAAGGAAAACTGTTAATTAGTTCAAAACCTTCAGTCCTAGAATCATATATTACGGTTTAACTTGACTGGGAAAAATGAAAAGGCAAAGCATTTCAGGAAGAAATGGTCAAGGGATACAAGTGTTTATTTTTTAGGGAGGGTTGGGGATGAAGATTACATGAAATGAATGAGAAATATATAGATCAGCAGACAGATTTACCTATCTTTGGTCTTCGAGAATTTGGCAGTCTTGCAGTTTGAAACTCATCTGAGATTGTGAAGCAAGGTTATAAGTGCCTGACCTGCAAGATTAGTATAATATGGAGTACTCCGGGATAAGGTTGAAAACTTACCGAACAAGTACAAGTCCCCCTCGGTGTAATATCTGACAGCTACTTTTGGTGCTGGCATTTTCTTCAATTCATCTACATATCATAAATTAGCACAATCTTAGTCTCCCGTACTAACTTAGTCAAGAAAAGAATGTTAAACTTTAGGAATATCATGAAACAGAATCCTTAGTAGCAAATAGAAGCATGCAAACTTGCATTTGTTATGTGCATTGTTGATTTTAAACTAAAAATTCCCAGAATGTAAGATTTGAACAGTTTGGTCTACCGAATTTGTCAACCCATTTAACAAATAAAGAGATGAACTTTGAAAATTTGAAAATTTGAGAGCTCCTAAAAATTTGTGTTGAAGTGGGGTCACATAATTTGAAAGATCAAACTATCCAAATTTACTGAAGATATTGTATCTTTAATTGTCAGAATGAAATCCCATCCAAGCAGATTAAATATTAAAATGTGTAGACATGCAGAGCACAAAGCTTATCATTTTCAAGATCTACTCTATTACCTCCTTGAGCTTTGATAAACTTATCATAGGTTTCAAATGCATGGCTCTCAACACATTCTGAAAAATGATCTGCAAGAACACAGGTGAGGAATACGTAAGATTAACTGCACAAAAACTTCAATACAAAAGCTCCATCAATGAGTGCAAGTTTTTCTAACAACTTGAAAGTAACTAAAAGAAAGAGGAGAAAGTTAGATAGGAGAGGTGACACCAAAATCAGGATTTGATAAGATGAGGTCCTGAACACCATCATCCTTTTTTGGGTAATTTTGGCCCCAAATTTACCTTGTTACAGAGCATGTTATGTTTTACATTTTCCCTAGGAGGTGGGGGATGGAGAGTGCAGCATGAGCTTTCTATCTGTCAAAACTTGTATAAAATTGGCACCTTGTTTTAGAATCTTAACATAAAGGATAATATCAACTAGGTGGTCAGTTGCTTTTCAGGGTTTGGGTGATTTCCCAAAGACAAAAATTTAGACAATCTAAACTTTTTGGCGCAGATTAAACATCACTGTGGTGATTACTTAAACACAACGCATAAGAGATTGAAGAAACTATACCAATGATTATGGATAAGAAAAGAAGGCCATTACTTACATGCCATCCTCGGGCTTAATGCATACATAAAGGCTGTCATAAAATAGTAAAAGATTGCAATATGTTGAGCAAGAAACCGGTCAAACCACCAAGCATTTCCCCCAAGTTCCTGTCATGGAATCAGAACACTAGTAAAATTTCAAATTAAGACATCATAGTTACAATGGATCTGCTTGAACAAAAAATTGAATGCATCTAAGTTTATGACAAAGATATTAGAAACACAGAAAGTTGAAATTCCAATTTGTCATTGCCAAAGTTCAAGCTTCCAAATTTTTGAAGCAGCAAAGTTATAAAGTATCACCATTTATATGGACCAAAAAAGCAAACTTGTTTTCCTTTCCCTTATTTAGCCTGAACTAGATGTCTTCATGGGCTTTTACTTAATGTCTTCAACCAATTCGTTTACATGCTTCAAATTGTATAAACAAGTACTACTTTAGCCTTCACTAGCAATTGATATTTTCCCTAGAGATATACATATTGTTTAACAAGATAAAAAGATAGATCATGGAAATCTTTTGTTACTTTCTTCATATGAAGTGATGATGGGACAATGCTTCATTAAGAAAGCAAAGAACAAATAATAAAGGAGTGCAGCAAATAACTAAGTTTGAAGCAAAGGCATACTTCCATAATAAGTAGATGGTGCAACTCATTCCAGCTCTCTGCAAAGTGCACTTTCAGATAATCTGCTCTTCTCCACCAACCAAAACTCTCGTACATGTGCAGAACAGAAATAAAAGCTGCAACAGAAAAAGAAAAAAAAAAAACATTGATGGGAAGTACCAAAAAGTTACTTGGTTTCTTAAATAATATTCTTTCTTTACTGATAAATTGTCCTCCTGAAACCAAGAAGCTGTGACCTTAAGGGTTTTAAAGCCTCTATAATTTGTCTTCATAGGATTATATGCAAATTCTGAATAAACAAATAGGCTTGTACTAGGCAATCTTCAAGGTAAAGGACAAGTTATTTTCATTTTTTCCCTCTCTCTCTGGGGGATTGAAACCCAGATCTGAGTATATATAATCAACAAAAATTTGCACAATTGTGGGACTATCAGTCCTGTACTGAAGAAATAACCCTAATCTATGTCAGTTTAACCATGATCATACCTGCTTGAGTTAGAATCAAACAGACAGCAAGGAAATTATGTAAATATTTGCATGAAATAACATATTTACCAAAGTAGGGAACTCTTGCAATTGTTTCCAAAACAAAAAACCTTGCATAATGTCGATCATGATACAGAGTGTCAAGTATCTTTATCACTGAATCCTGCATAATACAGGAAATGTTCTTACAATCTACTAGATAAAATCCAGTAAGCCACATGGTGATCATATTACACATCAAGTGAGTTTAGAACTTAATCTAAGCATCTCAAAGGAGATAGCCTCATCTACATGCATTACCATATGGCAGAAAGAACTTAATGAACAAATCAAGGTTTAGAATCTAAATACAAAAGACATATGATGAAGTACACATGCAACATTGAAAATACACACTTCTGCTCCAGCTATAATTCACAAAATTAATTTTTTCTTTTTTAATTTTTTTCTTCAGCCACAAAGGAGAAAAATCAGTAGATCACCTAATATGGATCTATAAATCAGACTTGAAGACAAAGTATTACATTGACCAGCTCAGCAATTAACATAACATGGAAGCATGATGCACCAAAAGCATCCTGGATCTCATACAGAATATGAAATATTGTTTAGAGTAGTCAGTCCAAGAAAATCTTTTATATGGATTTTGGAGAAGCAAGTGATACAAAGACACTTTACTAAAGTTAAACAACAATAACCCCATTTACAGAACTTGAGGAACTTCAGAATAAGGTTGCAATGAAATGGAAACAATGCATACCGTGAGAAAGACATTTATTGATTGCTCCAACTTTATGATAAATTTCTCAAAACCATCAGATGAAGTTTCTGGCTGTTTCCCATTATCCCCTCTACCACCATTTTCTGGAGAACTTTTCGGTTGAAATGATTCCTCCACCACCGTTTTCTCTTCATTCTCTTGCAGAATAGTTGCTTGAATTTTATGTGAATACCTATGTTGAATTCTAAAAGGAAATCAAAATTATCAAGGAGGAAAAATGATCTCCAGCAAAAACATTCATCTAATAAGTTATCAGCCACTAATTCTCGACAATTTCACATCATGGAAACCTACAAGAAAAAAAAAATCCACTTATATTCTGTTTATAGAAAGTTTTCTTATCGAATTCCTTTTCTCTGATCTTTAACAAATATCAAAGGCGTATGAGTTAGAACAATACTTGTACTAAGATCAATAATTTCCGAAATCGGACGTCTAATCCACATAAAGATGGAAAATTAAACACGGCAAAGCACAAGAAATCAAAGGAGATAATATCCTTCATTTTCTCTTTCACTTCTTCCATATCTTGGATTTTTAATCAGTACATCCCCAGGATTACAAAACAGAAAGTATTCACAATTACAATATAACGAAAATCAAAGAAATTGAATAAAACTTGCCAGTTATAATTAATTATTAGTCGTGCTTTACTTACCTCGAGGGCGGATGTAAACAAGCACCATGGAATCTTAAGCTTGGAGAATTCAAGAAAGCTGACACGTTTCTTGAACCCCTAGCTTGCAAATATGCAGAAGAAGGTGAAACAGATACCCCAAATCCCAAAGAAGACATAGATGCCGCCATTACTTTTCACCTTGCTCACTTTATTCTTTATTCTGTGTGTTTATATATAGTTGGCGGAGGAATGGAAACAAAATTTGAAGTTACTTTCTGACTGAACGTTCCAAAAAAGGGAAACCAACAAACTGGAAAATAGTAAAAGGGACCGTAATGGAATAAATTTTAAGATTAGGGGTGGATTTGTGAACTAAGAATTTTTTTCAACTGTCCTCATTAACAAATTAGTACAGTAATGGGCGCAGTTTTGTTGTTTCTGACACTCTGGTATGGCGGTTTTTTGTTGGCGGATATTCCTTTTTTGGGTTTTTTTTTCTTTAAGCATCAGTATTGGAATCTATACAGTCGATTAATCCGGATTCGACTTCGACCTGGGGTGTTGGAGTGCGCTCACACAGTTCAACTCTTACTGAGGGTGAGAACCTGGTCCAGAATTTTTTAACGTGAAGCTAACCACCTCAGGGGATTCAAACCATCTATCATCCGTCCCGAAGAAAAATTTTAGGAGTTCGCTTACCAACTCTCTCTAGCTGGTAGGTTCCTTTCTTGGTTTTTAAATTTGGACTATATGGGTCAAACCTCATGGGCCATTATATGGGCCTTCTTATACAATGGACTGGTTTTCAACTTTCTGTATAAAGTAAATATGGCCCATATTGCTAACTAAAATAGTCCTTTTTTTCCAATTAATTCGGAACCGAACAGTATCGGAACTAAAGAAATTCTCAATAAAACATGTCTTTTTATAAGCAAAGTTTGAATTTCGAAATCTTGTGTAAGAGAACTAAATTCCTTTCACTTATATTGATAGATGTTGGTGTAATAATCTACTTTTTCTAATAAAGTATAACAATCAACTCCATCAGAGGCATGTGATGGAGCGACTGCGCTCTTCCTCCCTTAACCAATAATTACAATAATAGTCTAAGAATTTAGGTTACGTAATTATAATTTTTTTTTTTTTTTTCTTTTTTTTTTTGTTAAGCAACGTAATTATAATTCTAATCAAGGCAAAATATACGATTGTCTGTCTATTATTTTTATATTTCTATCAGGGGATATGATTTATTTTTTCTTCCTTTTTTCTCTTGGAAAAAAAAAGGTGACCTGTCGCTGATCTTAAGGTTTGACAGGTGTCCGTGAAATTAAACCCAATAAGTTTCTGACATGTGGAAGTGTGGAACCTGACTTTCCAAGTTTCAACCTCAAATTACCTATCTAAAGTTGCCAGATTCAGGTAATGAAGGAAGAGCCATGATCTATCAGCAACGTCCTGTGGAATCTGTGACTCCATGAACTAAGTTGGAATATTTCTTTTTCTCCATTTCTCATTAATAATCTTTAATTAAGTTCGTCCTCCTTTCTTGCTTTACACGTCCTTTTCTTTCTTTCCTTTTTTATGGTTCTCCTTTGTCGGCATATTGAAACTTCTTTTTCATTATTCAGAAGAATCAAGATTCACAGATTCTTAAAAATGGTAATAAAAAATCTCGAATAATGGTGGAGAAAATTCTTTATTTTAAAAAAAGGAAAAAGGATCCCATGAATTTCTTGAGATCATGCTGCCCAGAGAAAGAGTTCGTGACAAATTTGCCTTTTAGGTTTTTCTAGCTGTTTGGTATCCCGTCTCTTCAAAAGAAAAAAAACAATATTAATAATACATGAAAATGACACGGTCTCTTTTCAGATTATCCAGAGGGTACTTAATCAGTTTACTAATACAAGTGTATTGGTTAATTATATAAAAGTTAAACGGGACAAGTCAAAATATATATATATATATATATATCTTTATAAAGCAATATATATACACAGTAGAAATGTATCAGCATCATTGAGCTCCTTACGTCAAACAGCAATTTGCCATCTGGACTGACCCTTTTTTTTTTCTTTTTCCTGAAAGTTTTGGCAATCATTTTTAGCAGCATATTTATAATTCTTGCTACTGTGTAGAGGTAGAGGATAGAGATTAAAACAATCAATCCATCAATTAATTAATCGAGGGAGAGAGGCTGGAGGAGCCATGGAAGAAGGCGAAACAAAGCTGCTTGTACAGGAGAAGCAGAGGAAATCGACACTTGTAAGCATGGAAGAAGATTCGTATCATGAAGCTACTACTGAATTGAATTTGAAGGATTTCAAATCTGGGATCATAGCTTGGATATTTCTTGATCAGTCTAATCTATGGAGAAAAGGTCTTTCTTGGTCTGTTTTCTTTCTTCTTGCCATCGCCGTCCCGATTGTATCCCACTTCGCCTTCGCCTGCTCCGGCTGTGATCAAGATCACCAACGCCCTTATGATGCTATTGTTCAGGCATCTCTTTCCATATTTGCTACATTTTCTTTTGTCAGTCTCTCTTCCTTTTCTCGCAAATATGGTCTCAGAAAATTCCTGTTTCTTGACAAATTGTACGATGACAGCCACAGAGTTCAGCAGGCATATACTTTTCAGCTTCATGTAAGTCAAAAAAATTTCCTATTCTTTTCTCTGGGTTGGTTTTCATTTCCTTTTTTTTTTTTTTTTCTGTAAAAAAATTGGGAAATTTTCTCTGCTTCTCTGTTAGACCATTACTTCTCAGTTTTATTTTTTAATCCGGAATTTCTTTTTTCTTTCTGTGTTTTCTTGAATTTGACTTGGTATAAATAAGGTTATAAATATGTTGAATATATTAGTAGTTGATTTTTCATCTACAAGAAGCAACCTTAAAAACAGCTAAAAAATATAAGGATTAACTTAAAGTAGACATTACAAGGTGTGAAAAGGGGCACCACAAAAAAAATGTTGGTCTAATTATAATATGATTGTGCAGAGATCATTGAAGCTACTATCTGGTCTCGTTCTTCCCAGCTTTCTTGCCGTAAGTGCCTACAAAATATGGTGGTTTGCTTCAGGAGGGACACAAATTCCGTACTTCTACAATGTGTACTTGAGCAACACCATAGTATGCATACTGTTCATGTGTTCGTGGCTGTACCGGACATCCATTGCCTTCCTTGTCTGTGTTCTGTTCCGGTTAATATGTTACCTTCAGATCCTCAGACTGGATGAATATGCAAAGGTTTTCGAGAAAGAATCCGATGTTTCTTCAATCCTGTTAGAACATCTCAGGATCAGAAGAAACCTTAGAGTTATCAGCCACAGATTCCGTATTTTCATTCTATGTACTCTCATTCTCGTCACAGCTAGTCAGTTTTTTTCTCTACTTCTTACCACAGAACCAAAATCAGTACTCAATATCTTCACCTGTGGAGAACTTGTTGTAAGTCCAGATTCCCCATTTTAATACACTTTAATTCAATTTCGTATTGAGTCTACTAAAGAAATTTTACCTTTTTTATTTAATTTTAATTTGCAGGTGTGTTCAATTACCCTGGTAACAGGGCTATTCATATGCTTGCGGAGTGCAGCAAAAATCACACACAAAGCACAGTCAGTTACGTCCCTTGCAGCAAAATGGCATGCTTGTGCAACTATAAGCTCGTTGGATGATTTCAACGAAGAGATTCCCACCACCACCACGACTAACATCGCACCAGCAGAACAAGAACCATTGTTCCATAACCTTTTCGTTTCGAATACTTCAGATTCGGACAACGAAGAAGGAGACGGAGACGATGAAATCGACAACACGAAACTGGTTCCGATTCAGACACATACTATATCGTATCAGAAGAGGCAAGCTCTAGGTGAGTGAGTTTATATACTTTATATTATTATTATTATGTTTGCCATTGATGAGCTCTTTCCTTAAAACAACATGTTGAAATTTTCATTGTTTTTGCAGTGTCATATTTCGTGTACAACAGAGCAGGAATTACAGTATACGGATTCATGCTGGATAGAACATGGCTGCATATGATTTTTGTAATACAGCTTTCCTTGACGTTATGGATATTGAACAAGACAATTGGAATTCATTAAAAAAAAAAAAAAAAAAAAAAAAGGTGTCTTTTTGTACTAATGTTTGATTAGTTCCGACATATATTTTGTCTGTGCTTTTTCAGTGTGTACTGGTTTTGTTTGTTTTCTCTTACTTTTTGTTCATAATATGGTTTGGTCCAAATTGGGAAATGTTTGGGCTAACTCTTTAGATGGTGCATTATGAAAATATTACCTGTCTTTTTTTGTGAATGTCTTGACCTTCCATTTTAGCATGAAATTAAAAAATTGAACATTAAATTATACCTCAAAATCTTATCAATTTTTATTTTTTCATTAAGTGCAATAGTTGGTTTAAATGGATTTCAATTATGGGAGGACTTTTTAAATTATATTCATCTCATTCGAATAAATTGTTCTATTGCAAGAGGTAAGCAAATTTTAAACATATAGTCCATACGAGTTTTAATTTACAAACTTCACTCAAGCAAAAAAGACTTTCTTGCAGTTTACGTGTATTTTAATGTTAAATCTTGTCAATTTTAACCACATAATATGGCGTAAACTTTTCTTAATTATGAGGTTGAACGTTCAAATTTTTAATTAAATCGGATTTTGTCTACCCTAATTAGACAAAAAAAATCTTGTAAATTCTTTTTTCTTCTTATTTATATTTGACTATATTATTTTTACAAACGAAGTCCCATTGTTTCACAAAAAATGTTGCCTTAGCTCCGTTTCTGCACAATCATCATCTTCTCTCAGACCCTGAGACCGACCAAAGACAAATATATATATATATATATATTTAAAATAATTGGATCAAATCCTTTTACTTAGAGCAGTCTGCATTGGGAGAGAATAATGGTATATTGAGATTGACAGCGCACAACTGGGGCAGAGCTTTTGCTTTTAATTCATTAACTGGAAACTTCTGCGCAAAGGATTTGAAACATTCACAAAGAGCCCTGAGTTCAGGCACAGATTTGTTTGCTGCGTCGGCCACTCCTCGGAGAGCATCGCAACAAAAACGGTCAGGATTTTCATCGCCGCGTAATAAGTAGGCGTAGCATGGCTTTACTTTTTGTGTAGTGTCCGGGCAGTTTAATGCATTGGCTGTGTTTGCCATTATTATCGGCAAAAAAAGCAGTACTGCCGTTAGCGAAACAGGAGAAGATTTCTTCATCTCTTTAATTATATATGTCAAATTGGGGGTTTGAGGATTCTGATTCTGTGATTGATTTGTCTAAATTTATACCCGAAACAACTTCCGGGGAGATCGAAGACGTAGGGAAATAATAGGATGTCTTAACGTTAATATCGGAGGAAATTAACAAACGAAATTTTGTTGTTGTTTCTTTTCTTTTTCTGTAATTAATGATTATCCACTTATGATGAACAATTAACAAACGGATGGCGTCCACGTCGCAATTTCTCTATTTCCTACTCAAAATTTTCCCACTAATTAATATTAAAATTACACATTTGTACTAATACCATACAAAATCTTCAACAATGTTCATCTTATTTGACAAAACAATATGTCCATTCCAGATCAAGCTAATTGAGTGCCTTAATTGACAATAGAAAGAACATTTTTGGGATCATAGTCTAATTGAGGGTATTTTTGTGTTTAAATTATATTCAATACATACGGAAATTAAAATACAATCACACCCTTTAAAATACATCAAAATTATTAATATGCCATTGAAGACTATTAAATTTCATAAATTATATTTGTTTTCAATAAATAAGGAAATTAAACTATAATTATACCCTTTAAAACATATCAAAACTACTAATATGCCATAAAACAATCTTATATAAATATAAGATAAGATATGGATAGATAACAAAGTAAGACATCGAGTTGCTTGATTTGATATATTTATATATATATATATATATAATGGAAGCAAAAAAGGTGGGTTTGTCTTCATCAAGGTGGGTTTGGGGTGTAGTGCTGGTTCTTGCTCTGATTACAGTAAATCCTGTAAATGGCATTACATGCATCGAAACATTAAGGAAATTGCTGTTTTGCGAGGGTTTCTTACAAGGTTGGAGCGATGTTTCGTATTTCTGCTGTCAAGGCGTCGCCACATTGAACGAGGTAGCTTTTTATAGACCAGATCGACAGATTATCTGCAAGTGTCTAAAGCTTGCATCGCCACTGTTCGGAGTTTTGCCTGACCGAGCTATGCAAATTCCCCGCCTCTGCCAGATCAATCTCACTGTTTCTATTGATTCTAATATCGACTGTGACAGGTAATTAATTTTAGATAATTGATCATTTTCGTCAGTTTTTTAGGTTGTATGTGTAAAATCTTACGACTGATTTCTTGGTTTACAGAATTTGATGAATATTGGGTAGAGGAAGAAGATGGAGGAGAAGGATACCGATTCCTCTTGCAACCCAAATTGGGTTACAACAGAGAATAGCTTTTTTTTTTTTTTTTTCTTTTTTACTGCAATATATATATATATATATATATATATATATATATATATATATATATATTTCAGTTTTTGGTGTGATTAAGTATTTATGTTTCAAGAATGTGTATTTGCAACAACAGTATTGGAGGAGTTATGGAAAAAAAGAAAAAGAAAAGTCATTCAAGTTCTTTACATTTTTCACTATAATTAAAGTTTTCCTTATGTTTTTAGATATGGATCTTGCATTCTCCCATTAAAAATAAAATAAAATGGGAGCATATAGTTTATGAGAAGTTTATTGAATATATTGAAAAATATATATATTTATATATTTAGAACTTATAATTAAAGAAATTTGAGGATCAAATATTCGGCACTCTTTTGGGTGATATTTATAGTCAAATATAGAAGAAAATTAATACTGAAAATAATGGAAATATATTAATTCATAATCAATTGATAGTTTGGATAGTAAAGCTTCAATCTGGTTTCTTACATGGGTAACTTCTTATTTTGGAGGATGACCAGGGGTAGGAGGAATAACAACAGGCCCCTATTTACATTGTCGAATTTCTAATCTTCTAAAGAGGATGAACTTTTTGAGGGAATAGGATGACCAATTCCAGGACTATGGCCAGGATCAGTAGGCTTGAATGCTTGAGTCTCAAATTTTTTAAGCTTGTTAAACTGTGAAGGAATAGGATGGCCAATGCCAGGACTAGGCCCGGGGTCAGTATGCTTAAATGCTTGAGTCACGATTTTTTTGAATTTGTTGAACTCCGATGGAACAGGATGGCCAATACCGGGACTATGTCCAGGATCGGTAGGCTTGAATGCTTGAGTTTCAAATTTTTTGAGTTTGTTGAACTCCGATGGAACAGGATGGCCAATTCCAGGACTGTGGCCGGGATCGGTAGGCTTGAATGCTTGAGTCTCAAATTTTTTGAGTTTGTTGAACTCCGATGGAACAGGATGGCCAATACCGGGACTATGGCCAGGATCGGTAGGCTTGAATGCTTGAGTCTCAAATTTTTTGAGTTTGTTGAACTCCGATGGAACAGGATGGCCAATACCGGGACTATGTCCAGGATCGGTAGGCTTGAATGCTTGAGTCTCAAATTTTTTGAGTTTGTTGAACTCCGATGGAACAGGATGACCAATTCCAGGACTGTGGCCGGGATCGGTAGGCTTGAATGCTTGAGTCTCAAATTTTTTAAGCTTGTTAAACTGTGAAGGAACAGGATGGCCAATACCGGGACTATGTCCAGGATCGGTAGGCTTGAATGCTTGAGTTTCAAATTTTTTGAGTTTGTTGAATTCCGATGGAACAGGATGACCAATTCCGGGACTATGGCCAGGATCAGTAGGCTTGAATGCTTGAGTCTCAAATTTTTTAAGCTTGTTAAATTGTGAAGGAACAGGATGACCAATACCAGGACTATGACCAGGATCGGTAGGCTTGAATGCTTGAGTCTCAAATTTTTCAAGCTTGTTAAACTGTGAAGGAATAGGATGGCCTATGCCAGGACTATGCCCGGGGTCGGTAGGTTTGAATGCTTGAGTCTCAAATTTTTTGAGTTTGTTGAACTCCGATGGAACAGGATGGCCAATTCCGGGACTATGTCCAGGATCAGTAGGCTTGAATGCTTGAGTCTCAAATTTTTTAAGCTTGTTAAACTGTGAAGGAACAGGATGGCCAATGCCGGGACTATGCCCAGGGTCAGTAGGCTTAAATGCTTGAGTCTCAAATTTTTTGAGTTTGTTGAACTCCGATGGAACAGGATGACCTATACCGGGACTATGTCCAGGATCGGTGGGCTTGAATGCTTGAGTCTCAAACTTCTTAAGTCGATTGAATACCCTGCTTGCATAACCAAAAACTCTAATAAGTAAATAAAAATGGAAACCTTTGATGGGGGCAAAATAGGAGCAACATTAAGATGTAAACTGGCTTGACCAAAATGAGAAATCACGAGATGGATAAAACAGGATAAATCACAAGGAGGACTATAACTAGGATAAATCCCAAGTCTTGTGCACTCATATAAAAATATCATAAGTTTGATTTTAAAAACAAAACCCAATAAAAATTTATAACATTTTAACAAAATTGATTAAGAATGTGTGAACATTTGATATATATGTGCATATATATATATATATAAGGATTGAAAATTGAATAGCTGAACCAAAATAAAAATCTTACATTGGTTGATCAACTATTTCTTCAGCTGAAATCCCAATCACAAGGTTTGAAATGCAGAAGAAAATTTGAAGAACAACAAAGAGAAGACCAATATGTTTAGAAGCCATTCTTTATGGCTTTGAAAACTAACAAAAGGGACTAAGATTTGTTGATTGATGGTGAAAGTTGCAAACCAATGCCCTCTATTTATAGGTAAAAATTTGCAAGATACCCTTTTTTCATAAGAGGAAAAAAAAACAAAAAGTAAAAATTTTACACGGAAATTAAAACTGTCATAATATTTTATTTATTACTCCGAGAAGAATATTTATTTTTTTAGAATTTTTTGCCTCAAACTCATGACTTCAAATCATAAATAAAGTTACTATTAATTGAAATATATCTTCTTTTCTTTATATAATAGTTAACAATTAATATTCATTAATTTTTTTTTTTATAAAAAAAATCAATTTTAAGAGGTGTAAAAACTTGTATGATGACAAGTACAACATAGGTAATAAAGGTGGTAATCATGTTTAAGTTTTCATATGGTATTTAGACTATACACATCAATAGTAATTTAATTATCATGTTTAAAACTTTAATTCTAATATTAGCTCGCTAATTTTGTATAATTTTTCACCCAATGATATTGTGGACCTCACAGATTTAAAACGGTATCATTGAGTAAAAGGTTTTAGACCCTAGCTCAAATATATTTTACACGAGTAATATGAGATTTTAAATCAAAACATATACATATATTAAAATTTTGAAAATATTTTTCTCTCAAAGTTATATGAAACTCATTATTTGTCCGTTGTAATTGTTTTGGTTCTACATATATGAATGTTGTTGAAATAGGAAAAACCTTACTTTTGGATGCATTATACTTCTTTATCGAACTTGTAAAACCTTTTATATCTCAATTAAAATTTTAAGTTTAAAAATTGAATTGGTTACATTCCTTTTCTATTTTAGAACTTGTCTTCTTTTGTATACTTTTTTCCATTTAAAAATAAAGACTCTATACAGTCATTTACCTCTTGAAAATTTAAGGTATGTTTCAAAAAAATAAAAAATATATATATTTATCTATAATATATCTCAACATTTTAGTCATAAGTTTAAACGGTTATAAAGTGAGTTATCTCTTAACAATATGAAATCTCATAAAGTATCATCTAATATATGATTTACAATACACTAATAGAAATAAGACACATGTTTAAATTAAACTTAAAAATTAACATTGGTAAATAAAGAAAGATTGAATTATTTAGGTTTGAGAAATTAAGTTATCATATAATTTTTAGATTCTTAAATTTTATTATTTAAGAATTTTGCAAAAAAAAAAAAAAAAAAAAAAACACGCACACACACACCTACTACCCACGACACCGTTTAGCAATTACACCGCGAACAGTTAACTTTTCCTCTTCTTTATTTTGGTAAGTTAATCTTGACTTGTCCACTACTAGAGAAAGTTGTTACACCTAACTTTTTAATAAATGTGAAAGTAACGTCTTTGGATGAAATTTTCAGTTACTATTTTTCCAACCATTAAAAAATAATATCATTCTGTCATTATTATATTAATTCTAATATGAACAGTTATAATATTTAAGTTATATAAATTAATAATGTTTTGATTTGAAGTCACACATTACTCGTATAAGAAATTTACTAAACGATTATTAAGTAAGTTTTAAAACCCTTTATTCAACTATATATTTTAAACCTGTAAGATCCATTTGAAGTAGGCTAAAGCGACAGTATCATTACATAAAATTATGTATGTATTTCTACTTTTTTAAAAATAATAATATATATATATATATTCACACATATATTGTGAATAACACACTTTATCAAACATCCATCCAAAAAAAAAAAAAAAAAAAAAAACACACTTTATCAAACATGCTAAGACTATTCAGGTCTCAATTAAGATTTCAAGGCTAAAAATTTCCCATTTTTGTTTTTGGCCATGTCTTCTTTTGTATTTTTTCAATCTACAATAAATATCCATTGCAATTCCACAAAGTATTTTATTTTTTTTTTATACTCACTTGGGGTGTCCGGTGCTCCCACCTTATTTGGTGAGACTAATCCGGACTCGGCCTTATGAAGCGTTCGCAGAGTTCAACTCTTACTCGATGGTGAGAGCCTGACCCAGAGCTTTTTAACATGACTCTAACCACTCCAAGAGAATTTGAAACTTTGACCATCCGCCCTAGAATAAGCATTAAGAGTTCGCGCACCAACTCCCCAAGCTACCGGGTTAATTCCACAAAGTATTTAAAAAGTCTAAACAAACATTCACCTATTAATTGTTATTTTGATGAGCATTTAAAATATTTAAATCATTATGCGCTTAACTTTTAAAAATTTTTACTTTTTCCAATTAAGATTAAGGAATTTTGTTATAAATGTGTAACAACTTATTTGATTAAATTTTTTAATTATTATTATTTTTTCGACCAATATAATATTATAATAACTTTGTCAATACAACTTAGTTAGTATATTTATGATTAAAAAATTATAAGTTGGAGTGAAAATCTCTCAAAATTCTTAAAATATGTATACATTATTTAAGAAGATTTTTTTTTTTTTTTTTGAGGTGGTATCTCAGGCCCTTTCGGCCCAAATTAATCCACCCAAGAAGGCCTAATAGTGCGGGTATACCCGCACTTACGAATATATCTCGAACTGTGGAACTCCGGGTGAAGTTTAAACCATTAACCTCTTGACAAGTCGGGAGGTAAGGGAGAAACTCCTAGACCAATGACCGAGATTTGAACCCTTAACTTTTTTTGTTGAGGAAGAGACTCTAAATCATTAGACCAGGAGAGGAACTTCCATTATTTAAAGATGGAAAATACAATATTGTGGTCAATTCTAAGACAAACGGTTACAATCTATACGTTACTTAAGTTGATTTTCAAAAGTTTTGTCTGCCTTCATCTTGAACTTGGTGCATCATATATGTTTGCACATTGAAACTAATATATAGACGACAATGAAATAATTTTAGTACAAATAATAGTTGTTAAGAAAATAAATTTAAAATTTATTCTATTAATTTAAAATTTTAGAGTAAGTGAGAATTTCATGTTAGAGTAGAAATATTTTCATTAGTTCTTTGTGAATGAAAGTTCTTGAAATGGAAAAATATTACAAAATTATGAATGATAATAGCATAAAATCGTAAATCAAAAGAAAGAAATAAGATAAATACACAAATTTTATATGAAAATTTTGGATAAAAAAATATAGATAAAGGCGATACAAGTTAACTATAGTCAAAATTTTACAAAGAGTTCCAAATTTTTCATTAAGACAAAAGATGGAAACTATACATTTTACTTTAATATATATTGACTATTGAGTGAATTGGTCCATACGGTGGGGAAAAGCCCTACACCCCCAAAAGGTCAATGATGGGCTACAATTGTGGGCCTCTCGACTCTGAACTTCTAAACTTCTAATTTTTCTCGTAAAATAAGTTTTTACTATGTAAGTTACCCGATAAATTTTTTGAACTAATCAATTATTAAATTTGAGTCACAATTAGAAATTGAAAAAAAAAATGTTTATGGATCTTCATGTTGTGAATACGTTTTTTTTTTTTTTTTTTTTTCTAAAGGCATCCGGTATCCGAACCCATACGGATCGACTAATTCGGATTCGGAGCGGGTCTAGGGATTACAGACTTAAGCTTCTCCTAATCTCGAACCGTAGTTTTCCCTTCCAAGTGTAGCCCCTTGCGCCACTACACCAACCGAGGATTGGTATGTTGTGAATACCTTAATCAAACATGTAAGATGTTTGGGTTACCCTCCATTATTTTTATAAATTAATTAAAAAAATAAAATGATAAATAATATTATTTGTTGGGTGTCTCATAATTTAATCTTAAATTAGACTTAATAGATTTTAATTTTTTAGAATTTGTGACTTGATTTAATTTTTGAAAACTTTGATTATGGTTTTAAAGAATAATAGTTTTATTTATAATTTGAGAGGATGAAAATATCTTAAATCTAATAAAAAAATTATAAAATATTCCTTATTTAATCACTAATTAAATTTAAAATGTTCAATTATAATTAATATTTTCAATTGGGCCAACTTTGTCCCCGAATAGTGAATGTCTTTGTTTTTCAGCAAAACCATAAAATAAAAAGCTTCCGAAAATAATTAAAAGCTAAAGAAGTTTTTCGGTAATTGATCCTTTAACTTTTTAAAAATATATAAATTGATCCTTCCAACAAATCAATTTACTTTTTCAGAAATATTTTATAGGACAATTTCAAAACTTCACATATAAATTTATATAAAATCGAAAAATTAATTTCCTCATATTTTACTTTTGACTAAAAAAAAATTATTTTAATATAAATAATTAATAATTAATAGCTATAAAGTGTTTCTTAAAAAATATTACCTAAAGTTCAGGGAGTGACAAGGGAAAAAAGAAGTACGGTACGGGCACCTCTTAGCAATTTAATAGGAAATTGGGACAAGAGAGAGATGCCGAACAGATACGCCAAAATCAGACGAACCATTCTGGGTTTAGAAACGTCGTCGAATAATGTTTGTTTTACAATTCAAACAGATGCTGGAAGCAACGAAACACCGCCTGCCGCGCCGGCGCTCTCCTCCTCCACAGTTCGTCTTCGGTATTTCCGACGGATCTTTTTTATTATGAAAAGACAGCTTCCGTTCGGCCCCACGCGCAAATGTTTGTTTTGATGTATCATATGTTATCTTCTCCCATTCTTCAAGTATTTTGAAGCAATCAGAGAGGGTTATTCGCGATTGATTGTCCCAAACGAAGAAGAAGTAACGAGATTTTCTCATGACTGTAAGTTTTCTTTTCCCTAGTTTTTTGGATTTAGTATTCTGGAAAAAAAGTTGTTCTGTTTATGCTGTGTAATTCTAATACCAGTTTGCATATTACTTAATATTGCTTAATCTGGTTAATTTGTAGTTATATATATATTAGCCTAATTAGGGTTTTGTCAGATTAATTTCATGCATTCAGTTCATGCTTCTAGCTCAATCTTAATTAATTTAAAGTTAGGTTTTATAATTCTGAATTAATACTTTGATTAATTCTTCTTCTATAGTTACCGAATGCTTATATAATTGGTATGAATTGATTCTGGGATATTTGCCAAATTAATTACGTCTTGCAGCATAAATCACATGTTCCTAAGTTTGGAAATTGGGATGGGGATAATGTACCCTACACTGCTTACTTTGAGAATGCACGCAAAGAGAAGGCTGGTGGCTCTGCAATAATGAATCCCAATGATCCTGAGGAGAATCCAGAAGCCTTTATGTTTGGGGGATTTGGCGGAACTGGTGATTTACCTCCTGCTATTTCTGTGGAAACAACAGAGCTTGATCACTTTACTGTTGGTCATGAAAAACACCACCATCATCTGCAGATCAATGAAGCCGGCGCCGGTTACAAACACCATCGTATTCATCATCAAAGAAACGCTTCTGATCAACAACAGAAGAGCAGTCCGATCAGTGATAATTGCAATTCTTCTCGTTCAAGTTCAACCGTCACCAAACAGCAGCAGCAGCTGAACCATCGGCGTAAAACATCTGATGGCCAGAAGAGTTTCCAGAGCAGCACCAGCAGCAATGGCTTTGCTACTAGACCATCAAAAGTAGGACGAAATCCATCTGAAGACCTAGTAAGCTAGCTTGCTGTTATTAATTTGCTCAATTATGATCTGAAGCTCAATAATAAGTTATTGCAATTAATTGCAGTCTTCTAGATCATCATCAGTACCCAAATTTGGGGCATGGGATGAAAGAGATCCAAAATCTGGAGAAGGTTTTACTGTCATCTTCAACAAAGTAAAAGAAGAAAAACAAATTACAGTGGCCAAGTTCCCTCCTGTGCAGCCAGACAACAGCAAAAATCGAGAGACTCAAAGAAATGAACCAAGACACAAGGTACATTACTCATCAACTCCTTCTAATGCCCTGTATATTTGATATATATATATATATATATATATATATATATATTTAATTCACCGTCATACCATCTTCTACACGCACAGAGGTTCTGCTGTCTGTTCTGATTCTGTACTGCGACTGATTGATCAAGTCAGATCGGAAACTTTAAACATGAGTTGCTGCCATTCATTCATCAACAACAACAGTAACAGTGAAGCAGATATAATTAAACAGTTAAAAAAAAAAATCAAAATCAAAATCATACCGATAACTTGTATCATGTAAACAAAATGTTCATGTGTTGGTGTAGAGGAGTTCTTTCTGGAAAAACACAGGTCTTTTTTTTTTTTTTCTATGCTCAAACACACTTCTTTTTACTTTATCAGTGAAAGCCATCTTTAAAGGACTCCATGCATTAAGCATATTATCTGTTCTAAGAACAGAGCATTGACTCTACAAAAATTCACCTCAACATAACAACATGATGGACTTTCGTAATAACAAATGCTGCTTTTGAAGGAAATATAGTTTAAAAAAACTTTTTTAAAAAAATGCAAACATTCTCTCTACGTCACAATTATTTTTTTAAAAAAATTTGAATTTCAAAAACAAATCAAACCCTATTTTAACCTCTTTTTTTTTTTTTTTTTTTTTTTCCTTTGAAAATAGCTTAATAGAACAAGCTCCAAATACTATTTGCCCAAATTCAAAATTTCCCACCTTTGGCATTTAATAGCTGTCCAAATACTCTTTTCCAAATTCAAATTTTTTGGATAAAAGCCAACCATAAGCAACTATATGTGGGTCAGGGTAATCTACAATAAGCTGACTCAAATTAATCAACTTCTTATTAATTTAATCTAAATAATTTAAAAAATTAGAGCCAAAATTATATAAAAATTTAAATTTGGAAGAAATTTTTATATGAAAATATTTTTTATAATATAAATATTTAATAAAATTAAATCTTTTCAAATAGCAACTATATGGGAGGATTAAAGTAACAACGACGTCGTTACAGTGTCATTTTTTCAAAAGTTGCTTCGTGACGACAGAGGTCCTCTCATTAAAGCGCCACGTGGATTACAGATTGTGCATTTTAAATTCCCTCCTCGAGGGTTTTCAAACTCGTCAGTTTCCTCTTGCTCCTTACATTCAGAGAAAGGTGGGTAAATGGTGGTTTCAAGTCAGATGGCTTCTTCTTGCTCTAAAGAGCAGCAGAAATTCTATCAGGGATGGTTCAACATTGCCGATTCAGGTTTTATTTTCTTTACTCTTTTTTTTTCCCTTCATTTCCTTTTTTCCACATGTTCATCACTATTATTTTGAAATGAAGTTGCAAGTATGTTTACAAACATCCAGCAGTTTCTAATCTAATTACTTGGTATAATTTTCTGTATCTATTTACATTTCATTTTAGTTTTCTTTGTGTCTATGGATAGATTCCGATGGCCGCATCACTGGGAATGATGCCATAAAATTTTTCTCTATGTCCAATCTCTCTAGGCCTGAACTCAAGCAGGTAAACAGTTGTTTTGTTTTTGTGGTTACAGGTATTTATGCCCAGATATGCAAGGTTTTGCCCAAGAAAAAATGAAATTTTGTTTGGAATATTTATCAGAACGGAGACCTCCATTCTTTTCCTGTTTAGATTGTAATTGTCATTGTCATTGTATAACGATGCTAACGCATCCTATCTGCTGGGAAAAACTAGTATAATAAGAAACGTTTTGATCATTGTTTTGTTGTATTTGCACAGTAGAATTGTTTCCCTGACAGTAATACATGTGTTTTTGAATGTTGTATTGGAAATTTTCTAGTTTGATATTTGGAATAGGTATTATCGGTTCAGGTTACATTAATGTTTTGCTAGTTGCTAAGAATTTGATGTTCTGTTTATATTGGGTGATTTATGCCTTGAGATTTTTTCATGTCCACAGCTTACTGTTCTAGTTTACAATTTTCTAATTGAGTCTCTTAAAGATGTTTCTTTCTTACTTTCACGTTTGTTTTGTCCTTATACAAGGTCTGGGCAATTGCAGACACAAAGCGACAAGGATTTCTTGGTCTGACTGAGTTCATTACTGCAATGCAGGTGGTGTTTACATTCTTGTTCTTTTAATTTCTCATCAACTGATTGATTAACAACTGATTCTGTATTTTCTTTTCCTTATTGATAGTTAATCTATCTTGCACAAGAAGGTCACGAAATAAATTCAGGACTCCTTAGGACGGGTAAGTTGAATGACATTTTCTGTAATGTCGGCATATCCCTCTCTCTTTGAACCAGAATGTATGAGAAGTAGTTTGTAGTGAACATTTCATAGTCTACATATATTTGGGTCTTGTAATTTCATTTTGGAGCTTTCTGAAAACGGATGCTATGAATTTGTTTGTTGTAGCTTAATATTGGGGCATGGGACCATAAACCAAAAAAAAAAAAAAAAAAAAAAAAAGAGCTCTAAAACATTGCTAAGACATCTTTACTTTCACAATTAAGAACATGGGTTTATAGAATTTTAATCCCTTGTTTGGATTTCAGATGCGCTGCAGTTTCATTTCTGAACATTGTGAAACAGTGTTAACTTAGTCCTGTATATTCTTTTTCTAGTTAACATGGAAACTCTGAATCCCCCTGTAATGGAAGGTTTGGATGCCTTGTTGGCTGTAAGTCATCTATTCCCATTTATATTTAGCCTTTTAACATAACTTTTATATTTTCTTCCTTTACACACTTTCTTGTTGCCTTATAGGAGAGCGTTAAATTGAATGGAAAGCCACAGAAAGATGGTCTGAGTACTTTTTCTTGCAGTATTACATATCATCCTTGTTTCTGGTTTGTATTCAAACTTTAATTTGTCTTCTGATACATCTCGTAAACTAATGCAGCAAGTACTGAACCATTGCACCTAGCACCTGTAGTTAACTCAAAACGTGCAAAGAAGGTACTATTTACAGTCACTAGACACCAATGTGTAAACTATCTCTGAGTAAAATGCATCTGATGATCATTTGAATTCTTTTAATACCTGTTTTCAAGTGATTCTTTATTCACCTAAACCGTGTTTCAGGCTCCTTGGCGAGGAAATATTCATTAATTCTTTTGTTCTTTTTAGATGTTTTCTTGGAATGTATGTAAAGTTAAAAAAATTTGGAGTTCATAACTTTTTTTGTTCCCCTTCTGATGTGGGATGTTTTTTCTATATTTCCAGACTCAAAGTTTTGCTGCAGCTGTTACTTCTGTAACAGATGGCTTGAAAAGATTATACGATGAAAAGCTTAAGCCATTGGAAGTTACTTACCGCTTTAATGATTTTGGGTCTCCGTTATTGGTGAGTAGTTAACAGGTCATTGATGCTATGTGTCATTATGTATTAATCATATGTTTCACACTTTATTCATCTCTCTTAAATTCATTTTTTTTCATCTTGTAGACAAATAGTGACTTTGATGCCAAACCAATGGTCATGCTTTTGGGCCAATACTCAACTGGAAAGACCACATTCATAAAGCACTTGCTTGGATCTAACTATCCAGGTTTGCAAACTTATTTTGTACATTTTTCCTTGTTTAACATTTCTAACTAGTGGCAATTTTTCCGTCTAAAAGATTTACATTTCCATTGACAGGTGCTCATATTGGACCAGAACCGACCACTGATCGATTTATTGTAGTTATGGTACAGAAACACCATTACCTATGATGTTGATTCTTAAACATAACTTGTAGTAGGTTAATATTTACGTGGAAATTGGTTTCACCTGGAAGAAACATTTAACTAAAAATTAAGCTAATGGCAAGATTGTATACAAAAGTTAAATGGGGGAATCAACTCTGGGAACTGATTTATGTTGACTTATTTTGTTACAAGGGACAAAAGATTTTTCCCAATTCTCCTGCTGTGCGAACGTTGAGTCTGCCCTTTTTCCATTTTTTTTTATCTTCTTTTTCATGGCAACTTGTCAATCTCTGTGAAGTGATATATTCAATATTGGATTATCAATTAGTCAAGTCATTCCCCTTTAAGTATTTGTTTCTTATAATTTCCTGTCATCTCCTTCTACTTAGTCTGGGCCAGATGAGAGAAGCATTCCTGGAAACACTATTGCTGTTCATGCAGAGATGCCATTTACTGGACTGACAACTTTTGGAGGATCCTTTCTGTCAAAGTTTGAATGTTCCCAAATGCCACATCCTGTAAGTTACATTCTTGTGAACTGTAATGATTGTTGGATTAACAATTAATTACTGAACTTCAATTTTGTTGATCTACAGCTGCTTGATAATATCACATTTGTGGATACTCCTGGAGTTTTATCTGGGGAGAAGCAACGGACACAACGCAGTTACGACTTTACGGGCGCTATCTCATGGTTTGCTGCAAAGTGTGATATGATACTACTTTTATTTGACCCCCACAAGCTTGACATCAGTGATGAGTTCAAACGTGTTATCTCATCTTTACGTGGTAATGATGATAAGATTCGTGTAGTCTTGAATAAAGCGGACCAAGTAGATACGCAACAAGTAAGATCTACATACCATAATCACATACTATTCTTCCAACCTTTTTCTGTCCATGAAAGAATTTCCAAAATTTTTAACCTCTTAATTTGATACAGTTGATGCGAGTTTATGGTGCATTAATGTGGTCCCTTGGGAAAATCCTAAATACTCCAGAGGTTGTGCGCGTTTACATTGGGTAGGTTATTATTAATTTCTACCTTTCAGATCATCCTAGGAATCATACCGAGCAGTGCTGGTGAAAATGCATGTTATCTTCTGGTTAACCTGTATTTTTGGTCACACACTTAACATGGGTGATGGTTATGTCTTAATTCTGCAGCTCCTTCAATGACAAAGCTATTAGTGGAACAGCAGTTGGACCTATTGGAATGGACCTATTTGAGAAAGAACAGGATGACCTTCTTGTTGACCTGATGGATATTCCTAAAAAGGCTTGTGACCGTAGGGTATGATTTCTCTCATTTTGTTTGAGCAGTGCATCATTTTGGGGAGTCTAGTCTTGAAACTTAAGTGATTGCATTTGTTGGTGTTTATTATATATATATCTGAAATCAGGTCAATGAATTAGTCAAACGTGCCAGAGCAGCAAAAATTCATGCCTACATAATTAGCCACCTCAAGAAAGAGATGCCTGCACTTATGGGTAAAGCTAAAACTCAGCAGAAACTTATTAGCAATCTTGAGGATGTTTTTGCTAAGGTCAGTATCTCTAGTTTCTCATGGCCTCTTTACTCTCATCTGAGGTTTTGGATGTTCATTATTTAGAATTTCATGGAACAGGTTCAGAGAGAATTTCACTTGCCGGCTGGAGATTTTCCAACCGTGGAGAATTTCAGGGAGGTTTTGAGTAGATATAACATCGATGAGTTTGAGAAGATGAAGCCTAAGCTGATCCAGGCAGTTGATGATATGTTAGGTTATGATATCCCAGAGCTCCTAAAGAATTTTAGAAATCCTTATGATGATTAATTAAAGGGTATAGAAAGTGAAACGACGACTCTTCAAGGAGCCTTGAAGAGGAAAAGGTTGCCTTTCCATGGCATTCGAGAACAAATGGGGCATCATCTATTAATATTGTCAAGATTGATTTTTGGTATAATATATATAAAATTAACTATTTGAAAATTGAATGATATTAAGTTCTATTTTACAATTTTTTTATAAGTTAATTCTCCTACAGGAGCATGTGGAGGGCAATGGTAAGACCCCTCACTCCATTACAATCATCCATGATAAGTTTGAATAATAATATCTAGAAATATAATATCTAAAAAGGAGCACTTTTGATCTAGTTAAAACATTTGTCCTCTTTACAACACCTTCACCCGCACCACACTCACCATGTATCTTTATATATATACCTATATCTAGGTCTCCACACACCAACGGACACCTAATTATATCCTTTAGTTCATGGCATGGGATGAGAATGAAATGAGATTTGTATAGGTGGAGGGAGGGATGGATGGCTAATGGCTATAAAACACTTTTTTTTAAAAAAAATAAAAATTTCTTCATATAATTTTCGAAATATGTAACTTCGTTTCTTTAAAATGTGACTTAAATATGTATATAAATATTTCAAGTTGATATAAAAATAATTTTATGTACTTGCATTGTACATAGCTAATTTATCCACCAAACTAAGTTCAGCACATGATATAGACAATATTCCTTTTGTTTGTTCAAACTTCAGTGGCATTTCCCTAGTTTAGTTATATATTTATTTTTAACATATAAAACTAAACTAATAACATATCAAATTTTCTAATTCAATACTTGAACGTCTAACATATAATTTTTTTTTTTATGTAGATGGCGAGTTCTACGAAGTAAATCCAGGTCCGATGAGTCCAGTTGTTTTAAATGAACAAAATCAGCATAAGACATCTTTAATTTGGGCTGGTGAAAAAGAGACAATTGAGAATGCATTAGGTGTGAGGAGATTTGATTCTCGTTTTTTTGAGTTGTATAGCATAGCTCCAACTAGGGTGAGGGAGTTGTTAGATATTGCTTTGGGTTTGGGGGGTAACACGTGTTGGGTACTTTGTAGTTGATCATAGTTTAGTTACTGCACTTGTAGAAAGGTGGAGACCAGAGACACATACATTTCACCTCTCATGCGGTGAGGTGACTATCACACTACAAGATATTGCATTGTTATGAGGTCTGCCTATTGATGGAGCTCCCATTATCGAGCCAAAAATTGTGGGTAATACTGAATATTGGCAAGATTTATGTGAGATGCTTTTGGGTTTTAGGCTTAGAATGGATGAAATAACGGGAAATAGAATGAGAAAGACCGCCTTAGATAGACATTTGTCGGTTTTGTTACCACTCAATGCATCCGAAGAACACTTAGTGCAGTACTCACGCTCCTTAGCGCTATTACGATTGGAGGTTTATTATTCACGGATCGCACGAGTAATAGAATTAACCTTAGATATCTTATTCATTTAGAAAATTTGAAGGATGCCGATAATTTGAGTTGGGGCAGTAGAGTCCTTACTTACTTGTTTCGGTCAATGTGTATGGCATCAAAATGTGAGGCCCGTGAGATTTCGGGTCCGGTGGTACTACTTAAGGTAATATAAAATTTAAATTGAAAAATTTTCCAAGTTAAATTAATTAAAAGTTGAATTCTAATATTAATTTGAATAATTTTTCTTTACAGTTGTGGGCATGGGAGCATCTTCCCATATTGAGACCAAATATACTCCTTAAAGACTTGTCGGAATTAGCTCCATATGGAGCAAGGTGGCAAGTGAAATTTGATCTCACCAAATTATCGACTCATGTTCTTATGACTTATCGTGACCAGCTTGACTCAATGATGTCCCCCAATCATGTGATTTTCTATTTTCAATTTAATTGAATTAGCATTGTTTTATTTTGTATATATATAGTTTGCATGAGTTTAATGACAATTTGGTAATTTGTATAATAGTTAAATAGTTTGCATGAATTGTATTAATCACATGTAATTTTCTATTTAATGTCCCCCAATCATGTAATTGTAATTGTATTTGATTATATATATATATATATATATATATATATATATATATATATATATATATATATATATATATTTTCATGGATGCCATACAATGACATTATTGGAGTTCTTCAAGAGAGATATTTAATTGGTCACAACATATGGAGTGTTAACCGTAATAAATGGTACTTCAACACTTCATATGTTGTGACCAATTAAATATCTCTCTCGAAGAGCTCCAATAATGTCATTGTATGACATCCATGAAAACTACAAAATATATATATATTCAAATACAAATACAATTACATGATTGAGGGACATTAAATAGAAAATTACATGTGATTAATACAATTCATGCAAACTACTTAACTATGATGCAAATTACCAAATTGTCATTAAACTCATGCAAACTATATATATACAAAATAAAACAATGCTAATTCAATTAAATTGTATATTAAATTAAAAATAGAAAATAGAAAATCACCCGATTGGGGGACATTGAATCAAGCTGGTCACGATAAGTCATAAGAACATGAGTCGATAATTTGGTGAGATCAAATTCCACTTGCCACCTTGCTTCATATGGAGCTAATTCCGGTAAGTTCGACAAGTCTTTAAAAAGTATATTTGGTCTCAATATGGGAAGACGCTCTCATGCCCACAACTGTAAAAAAAAATTATTCAAATTAATATTAGAATTCAACTTTCAATTAATTTAACTTGAAAAAATTTTCAATTTAAATTTCATATTACCTGAAGTAGTACCACCGGACCTGAAATCTCACGGGCCTCACATTTTGATGTCATACACATTGACCGATACAAGTAAGCAATGACTCCACCGCCCCAACTCAAATTACCAGCGCTAATGAGCGTGAGTATTGCACTAAGTGTTCTTCGGATGCATTGGGTGGTAACAAAACTGACAAATGTTTATCTAAGGCGGTCTTTCTCATTCTATTTCCCGTTAATTCATCCATTCTAGGCCTAAAACCCAAAAGCATCTCACATAAATCTTGCCAATATTCAGTATTACCCACAATTTTTGGCCTAATAATGGGAGCTCCATCAATAGGCAAACCCCATAACAATGCAATATCTTGTAGTGTGATAGTCACATCACCGCATGAGAGGTGAAATGTATGTGTCTCTAGTCTCCACCTTTCTACAAGTGCAGTAACTAAACTATGATAAACTACAAAGTACCCAACACGTGCTACCCCCCTAAACCCAAAGCAATATCTAACAACTCCCTCACCTTAGTTGGAGCTATGCTATACAACTCAAAAAACGAGAATCAAATCTCCTCACACCTAATGCATTCTCAATCGTCTCTTTTTCACCAGCCCAAATTAAAGATGTCTTATGCCGATTTTGCTCATTCAAAACAACTGGACTCATCGGACTTGGATTTACTTCTGTAGAACTCGTCATCTACATAAACATCAAAAAAAAAATTATATGTTATTGAGACGTTCAAGTATTGAATTATATGTTATTGAATTAGAAAATTTGATATGTTATTAGTTTAGTTTTATATGTTAAAAATAAATATATAACTAAACTAGGGATATGACATTGAAGTTTGAACAAACAAAAGGAATACTGTCTATATCATGTGACAAACTTAGTTTGATGGATAAATTAGCTATGTACAATGCAAATACACAAAATTATTTTTATATCAACTTGAAATATTTATATACATATTTAAGTCATATTTTAAAGAAACGAAGTAATGAATACATATTTCGAAAATTATAGCCATTAGCCATCCGTCCCTCCCTCCACCTATACAAATCTCATCTCATTCTCATCCCATGTCATGAACTAAAGGATATAATTAGGTGTACGTTGGTGTTTGGGGATATAGATATAGGTATATATATAAAGATACATGGTGAGTGTGAGTGTGTGTGTGTGTGGTGCGGGTGAAGGTGTTGTAAGGAGGACAAATGTTTTAACTAGATCAGCAAGTTAACCAAAACCCAAAAGTGCTTCTTTTTTTCCTTTTTAAGCATTTTTGCACAAATTTCTACCACAATTGAAACATTAACTGTTCAAATAGATAACATTCTAGAGCGTGGATGACTATTAACTAATCCACTCCACTCCTTGTTAGGCACATCACACATACATACATACTATTATATATATATATATTTAGGCTTCAGACTTTTCTATGACTAAGTGTTCTTAGGATTTATGTCTCATCATGGGAAACACCAAAAACATTATAGGAAATTGGACTCCCTCGTAGTCAGTTCTTTTACCCACAAAACCCAACATTCAAGCTATTATTATTTCCCTTTTTTTTTTAAGGATAAACAAATATTAATAATGATATTAAATTAAATTAAAATATAAATAAATAATTGTGATGAGGAAAGTGGCGTACCATCAACCATGTGAGGATGATGGAGTTTATGGTTGGTGAAGTATTGTTGATAATACTGGTATTGGGCTTGACTTTGGCTTGATTCCGACGAACTTCCTCCTCCTCCTCTTCCTCCGGCAATGGCGGCTGTTGACATTCCAAGTCCAAATTCACACCGAAGAGCCTCAGTCTCTTGGAGTTACCGGCATTGCCACTTGGTGTCGCCGTCTGACTCTACAAAACTGTCGCTGCTGCTGCAATCATAACACGTGCCCTTATTATTATTAATCTTGAATCATCCCCCACCACCACGGCACCACAACACAAAAGTTGTAAGAAATTTTTTTTCTTAATCAGCAAATTGTACGTACCATATATATTTTATTTAGTTAATATATATATATATATATATATATATATATATATATATATGGCGAGAGAAACGCACAAACACAGAGTTGAACAGAGAGCTAATCTGATCGATTCAGCGGCGCAGATATATGGACGACGATCAATTCAGCGTATGGACGGTGATCGATTCAGCGTCGGCGGAGCAGATCTAGGGTTTTTATCTAGGGTTTTTTTATTTTGTTGTTCGAGGAGATGTGAGGAAGATAGGGGGAAAGGAAATTTAGAAGAAGAGAGGAAAAAGAAAAAAAAAAGAAACGGCGTGTAGACGGAAAGAGGAGGAGAGAGAAGGAGAGGAAAGAAAAAAAAAATGTTAGTGGGATCAAGAATGAATCAAAGTCAAATCGAGAAATAGTTTCAAAAATAAAGTCAAACACAGAGTGATTTAAAAAAGTAGAATCATTTTGGAAAAAAACTCAAGATCCGAGTGAGGATGATTAGTATTTTTCTATAGCAAATTGGTATAAATAGTCCCCAAACTATGAAGGTTTGATGACATTGGTCCCCAAACTATTTTTTTGGTGGGATTGGTCCCTAAATTATAAAAAAATTGTGACATTGGTCATTCCGTTAAATTACCATTAAGTTTAAAAAAAAAAATTTATGGACATTTATGTCATTACACTATTTAAATATAAGTCAAATTGGTATAAATAGTCCCCAAACTATAAACTTTTGGTAATATTGGTCTCCAAATTATTTTTTTGGTGGGATTAGTCCCCAAACTATAAAAAAATTGTGATATTGGTCATTTCATTAAAAATTATATTAAATCACAAGTTAAGTTTTTTTAAAAAAATTAATAACATATATCATTTTTAAAAAATATAAACAATTTTTTTTGGTAAACAATTAAAAAATTAATATAAACAATATAAACAATTAATATATTATTTTTATATATTAAACAATTTTTTTTGTAAACAATTAAAAAATTAATATAAACAAAATATTAATATATTATTTTTTTAAATAATTAATATATTATTTTTATATAAACAATTTTTATATATATATATTAAAAAATATAAACAATTAATATATTATTTTTATGCCTAAAATATTAATGCGTAAATCATTGATAATTATTAAAAATTATTTTTATAACTCAAAATATCAACAAAAGAAAAAAAAAAGAAAATACATAAAATAAACATTATTTTACACTTTCTAAAACTTTATTGTAGATTATTGAAATAAATTATATATTATTTTGTGCTAACATTTATTCCAGTAATTGATATATAATTTACAAACTCTACTATTATTTAATTTTTTTTTAACTTAACTTGTGATTTAATATAATTTTTAATGGAATGACCAATATCATAATTTTTTATAGTTTGGGGATCAATCCCACCAAAAAAATAATTTGGGGACCAATGACCAAAATTCTATAATTTAGGGACTATTTATACCAATTTGTCTTATATTTAAATAGTATAATGACATAAATGCCCATGAATTTTTATTTTTTTTACAACTTAACGGTGATTTAACGGAATTTTTAACAGAATGACCAATATTACAATTTTTTATAATTTGGGGACCAATCTAAAAAAAAATAGTTTATAGACAAATGTCATTTCATTGGGACTATTTATACCAATTTGTCATTTTTCTATTAATAAACGGGTGTGTATTCCAAGGGGGAAAGAAATTTGTGATTTCCACCAAACGAAATCCAATTCAACGGGTTCGGCGTCTGAACACGGCACGGAATTCTCTTCTGCTTGGTTGTGCCGACGGCTAACCGCTCTCTCCTCGCCTTTACGTCTGTCCTTATATTATAAAAGAAGTGTGCATTTTGCGTCTCAGACTAAAATTCCGTTTGGTAAAACATTGTGATCATGGAGAAGATAGGTCGGAGATTTCAAGGGAAAGTAGCTATCGTTACTGCTTCTACTCAAGGAATTGGATTCAGCATCGCTGAGCGCCTCGGTCTGGAAGGTGCTTCTGTCGTCATTTCTTCTAGGAAACAGGTTTCGGCTCTCTTTTCTTTTATTAACTCCCTAAACTGTTTTGTGGATTCCGATTCTTTCATCATTTTTTTTTTTTTTTCTTCTTTCTGAAAATGATTTTGTTGTAGTTTCTTTTAATTAGATGATTCAAATTTCTGGTCTTGATAACTTTTTTCTTCGTAAATCGTAATTGGATTATGTTCATGTTATTTTGATGGATGAAGGCACTTGGATGGAATAATCTCTATTTTCATTTTCATAATAATGGGGTTGCAGAAAAATGTGGATGAAGCTGTGGAGAAACTCAAGAAACGAGGGATTGAGGTGTTTGGATTAGTATGTCATGTTTCAAATGCTCAGCAAAGAAAGAATTTGATAGAGGCGACCATTCAGGTGAAACATTCTCCCCTGCTTCATCTTATTTTTGGATGATTTGAAATAATTGAGAGCTCAAGATTGTATTATGATGCCTGATCGTACAAAGCCCTACTCTATTTTTTATTTTATTTAGTCCTTTGTGGTTCCTGATGCTTTCCGAGGGATATTTTCCTTTATTATAATGCTCAAGTTATTGGTCTTAGAAGACGCAAAATTAGAAGAAAAAAAGGGGAGGAAGAAAAAGAGGTGTCTAGCGGGGGTGGGAAGACATTCAACTTTCTTTTCCTCTTGTTCAGTATATCTGAAGTAGGATACAAAATCATGGTATGCACTACACAGAATGACCTCATCTTCGTGGATGAATAAGCTCTTATCATGGGCTCTTGGACTTTACCCTTCCATGAGATACACAAACACCTAACATATTTTATAATCTCTTAACTTCCTCAGAATATTATGGCCTTTTAGGTTATGGTGTCATTTTGGTGCACATGTCTACAAAGAGACTATTCTGACCTGGGAATCCACTCAGATATTCCTTTCTACCATTAAGAATATCAAATATCTGCATTTGTGCATTTCAACTGATTTTGAAGAGATCCTCCATTCCTTTTCCTTTTTCATGTTTTCTTTTTGGGTGCCTTTAGTGATCCAGTTCCAATTGCAACATTGTACTTTAGTTATGCACTTCTTGGGTGGACTCTTCTAGATATTTATAGGTACCTCATAATTATTAAGCCCCCATCTGTTTTTTGCTTCTGTCCCCATTGACAAATAATTGGTGGTCCTGAGCTTTTTCCTTTCATCTTCTGCGTTGGCCTTGACTTTTTGCTTGATCTTTCTTTTTCATTAGGTAGATAAGGATACTTGCAGTGTTGGGTTTCTTGTAACGGGTTCTGATCAACTTCCTAATGTGTAATCAAATTCACCTTTTCTGTGGTATGCTTGCAGAAATATGGAAAGATAGATGTGCTTGTGTCCAATGCTGCTGCTAATCCCACAATTGATTCTATCTTGGAATCTAAAGAAGGAGTCCTTGACAAGTTATGGGACATAAATGTTAAAACTGCTATACTCATTCTTCAAGTAAGTTCGATTACTTTTAATTTACCAGAAATTGGTTCTTAGTAGTGTAATGAAAGAACAATTCATGTAACTACAGATCTTAAATTGGTTCAGATAAGCTGGTCAAACAATTTATATCTGCCATCTCTGTAAAAATTGTGTTAGAAATGATTGCTAACTTCTCATTTTGGTTGTTTATTGATTTAATGACAGGAAGCTGCTCCTCACTTGAAGAAGGGTTCATCAGTTGTTTTGGTTTCTTCCATTTCGGGCTATCAACCTCATCCCTCTATGGCTATGTATGGGGTGACTAAAACAGCGCTTTTTGGGCTGACCAAGGTACTTTTACTTCCTTTTTCATCCAATTTTTGTTTGATTATCTTGCCTTCTAATAAGTTTTAGTTTCTTTTATGAACTTTAGGCCCTTGCTACTGAGATGGCACCAGATACCCGTGTAAACTGCATTGCACCTGGCTTTGTGCCCACAAATTTTGCTGACTTCATCACTGGCAATGCCGATATTGTAAGTTATTAACACTTCCAATTAAATATCTTTACAATTCTTTAGCGAACATTCATGTGTTTAGAGTTCTTATGGAGGGTATAAAACTTGTTATGTTTGGTTTCATAGAGAAAGACAATTGAGGAGAAGACACTACTCAACAGGCTTGGCACGACACAGGACATGGCAGCAGCCACTGCCTTTTTGGCTTCTGATGATGCTTCTTACATAACTGGAGAAACTTTAGTAGTTGCTGGAGGAATGCCATCAAGACTTTAGTTACACTTGCTTTCCTTCTCTCGACCGCCACCCGGAAGTGATCTTGCATGATTTTCTCTTTCTTTTTTTTTTTTTTTTTTTTTTTTTTTTTTTTTTGCCCTTTCTTTCTGAAAAAGAACTCTTCATGAGAATATCAAAAAGTATGTTATCTTTTGTACGAAACAGGAATAAATGACCCAAATTTAAAGATATGTTTAAAGGGATCGTTGTAATTTGTGTCATAGTGCAACTCGTCACACAAGCTCCTCCCCATGTCCCGAATTATTATTCAAGAAACTGGTCTTTTGCCTTTTAATTAGCCAGAATTTTAGTGTTAGATCAAATGTGTATATTTTGATTTTCTAACAAAGGGTTTAGTGCCGGGAACACCTAAGAAAATGCTTGCTGTGTTCTCTATCATCCCATGTCCCGAATTATTATTCAAGAAACTGGTCTGATTTGCCCTTTTAATTAGCCGTTATTGATAGAATTTTAGTGTTAGATCAAATGTGTATATTTTGATTTTCTAACAAAGGGTTTAGTGCCGGGAACACCCTAAGAAAATGCTTGCTGGTGTTCTCTATCATCTATACTGACAACATGTCGACAATTAAACCAGAAGGGACACATTTTAGGCACTCCATCCACATATATTCATACTTGGTCAATGATTTGAACATCATATACAACAGACAATGTATCTTAGAAATCACAAGCACTAATAAAAATAGTTCAACTCAACTAATAAAAGATTCTCAAGTTTCATATACTACCATCTAATATCCCCCAAAGATTGAGCATATATACATATGAAAGCAATCAAGTTGCTTTGACAACTTATGTACACAATGCAGTTACAGTCAAAATGCTGAACAAACACTTGCTAGCAGCTTGAGGTTTTCAAAACCTTTCTTTTTTCTTTTTCTTTGTTTTTCTTTTATCATTTCCGGTCTCCAATAAAACCAAACACATATAATCAGTTATACACTTCTTTACCTTTCAATTAAGTTTCATATGTATCACAGCAACCTTGGTCTTCCAAGTTTTCTTCTCTGTTTGAACTTACAGTAAGTATACATACTTTCAGACCCTGGCAAGTATAAACAAAGTCTTTTGCTGGTCTTCATGTTTTTCTTTGTTCACCTTCCCACTGTGTATTTACTTAGACAAGCAAAAAGAACTTCAAAATCAAAGCATATAGCTATACAGGAATTACATCCCCATTCTGACTTTCATCACATGTCAAGATAAGACCGTCAACATATGTTGGGAGAAGACACTGCATCCATTGACAACCTGTTGACGTTGGTTCTGTAGGTGGAACAATCATGAGAACATTTTCATGCCGGCGAACAATCCCCATAACACTGACTGTGCTTCCTTCTTTAATATAGCTGCCATCCAAAGAGAAACCACGAAAGATCAAGGGAAAGTTGAAGCGGAAGTTGTTCAAGGACCAAAGAGTTCTGTTTACCCAACCCTTTACTTTTACTTTTCCCAGTTTTTCAATCAGAAAGCAGTTTCAAGAAACATTTTTACTGGAAATTAAATATGGTTCTGCGTAGTTAACAGTGATGAATGTCATCTTTAATTAAAAGCTATACGTGCCAAACCTGTTCCAAATTGCTATGTTCTCAACATATCAACGTTCTGAAGTAAGACAATCCTATAATCTTTTTTGATATGTGAAAAAGCACAATGACCTAATCTTGTTTCTTGATGACTTTGTATGTCCTTGTTTCAGATTCAGGCTACCACTGATTCTTGTTTTGGTTATTTAACTTAACTGATACTGAGAAACAAATCTAAGGAAAAAAAGTTAAAAGTTGGCTAAATATGGTAATCAAGTTTTAGAACACTGGTTTCTATGTTTCCCAACATCAAAGAAAAAACATTTTAGCAGTCTATAATGCTTGTCATCGCCATGCATGCAAATACGTATTTACATGAGCACGTACACACATACTGTTCCATTGCTTTTTGCTTCAATCTATTGGTTTTGTCAGTGTACGCGGAGAGGTTAGGATGTTCATGCATGTTTTGCATGTGTCCATAATATATGGAAAGATATACTTTACATTCTTATTGTATCATTTTAGACTAACTTCAAATTATTTCACCAGATATGATTCAAATAAATACAAACAAATACACTACAAAAAGGTATTTACATAAAATTATATAAAATAATTTTAATATATATAGATAGAATATTAATACTCTAGTATCTTTTAATATATTGTGGACGATTGCAAGATTATTATTAGCAATAAGAAAAATGCCAATTGATAAAAACAATAGCAGCAGTGAAGTAATTGGAGATAAAAACACTCAGTTCAGCAAATCACTTACCCTTCTTTAAGGCGCATAACGCGGTCATCACTTGAGAGGCTTCGATCGGCAAGCCAGCGCAAAAAGTTCGGGGATAGATCTTTCTTCTCCTTTGTTATATTAACAGCTGTTGCGGGTTTGACAAATGGAACTACCTTTGATCCATAGCCAGCTTTGACTAAAGCTCTTAAACCAGACTGGAAGTCTGATATGTAAAAGTCTGCCACATATTTCTGTTCATGAAGAAAACTATAAGGTTATAGTAACAACGAATGGTAATAAATCTCATCTTACAACTCAGATCATGTGATTAGTTTACTGCCAATATAAATTGGTTAGTAAAGTAGAAATCATTAAAAATTGAGTTCCAGAAACTACAATCAACCTCTGAATGCCTGCACCCCCATGAGAGGATCCGGTGGCTAGGATTCGCAGATTTCCCACCCCATCCTCTGTACTCATACAATTCCGTAGAAGTATATACGCATCTTGGCACCCTCTGGAAAGAAGATTCAAGAGGAATGCTTCCACAAGTGACTACCTAAGAAAAAGATGATTAGGCAAGCATTAGTCTAAATGAGATAAGTGTAAACAACCAACATTTATGAGGACTCCAAGAAAATTAATCAGCACAATGCCTAAAAGGTTGAATTCTACTTGAAGTTCTAGACTCAATGTCTGGTTTATAATAAAAGGGAAAAAGAAAAGATTTTATTAATAACAACAATGATTCATTCATTAAATGTTTCCTTAGATGCATGAAATCCATCATGAAGTAGAGCATATCTACATAACAAGGAAGACAATTGTAACTACTCAAATGGACATCATAAAAGAAAGGGGGAAAAAAGAAAAAAAAAATAGTGATTATTTTGAAAATCACGACTGAAAACAAAAATTCCAAAGTATACCAACACATGCTCAATCACTATAAGATGTGATGGAGTCACTCACAAGCAGGGTTGAATCTGAAGTGGAAGACCTAATACACTGGACTTTAGACTACCACTTCAAAACAACATGATTAAAACACGGTACCATCCTCCATAGGATACCAATTCATGCAAATCATAATAATGAGAGAGGTTCCAGAAACACATCTGCTTAAAAATGTAAACATTTAATCCTCCCATTTGTGCTTCTTCAAATTCCTTTGCTCCAAATAACTATAATGCTAAAGCTATAGAAAGTAATCACCTGCATTTAAGTTGAACAAGTGCAGTATCTATAACAACTTGAAATCAATCAATTCTCTACTCTTTCTTTCAATAATAATAGAACACCAGATAAGTACCTACTCCATGCCAATGAAATGCATTTCTCAATCTCTTTCCACCAAACACCTTGATCAAATAGCCCGACCGCCACCACTTTAATAAGATATAGCTTTTTCCTTTTTTTTCTTTTTTTGCCAAAATATAACAGACAATTTACTGCAGAAATTACACTAGAAGTATTAATGTAAGCAGTGATAAACTCGTCCAAACCTTTTTCTACAAGTTCTAATCAGCATTTTCGAGGCTAAATTGGGCAGTACCACAACAATCTCACAGATCATTCAGAAGAAAAATAAAAATAAAACCATAATTGCCCGTCCAAAACCCAAGTATAAGGAACCCAATTGATATATTCAAGAAAGAGAGAACCAAAATAAAGCATTCAATGAAACTTCAGTGCATATTAGTGTCACCAACCGGCGAGAAAAAAGGGAAAAGAGAGTATGAAATTACCCCGGTGACCTTGACATACTGTCCATCAGCAGCGCCTCTAAGCTCAGCATCGGGATATCTTCTCAAAAACCCCAAGAGCCCTCTCTTCTTATACGCCAAATTCCATATCAACGCTACCAAACACAAAGCCGAAACCGCAAGAACAGCAACTAATATGAGCGCCTTCTTAACCGCAACCATCAAGAATGCCCCGACCAGTAAACCCATGACCACCACTATCAAGGAGACCCACATTGCTACCCTGGACACCTTAAACCCATATTTGGCATCTTCACTCAAGCTCGTGACAGCGGAACCATAAGAAACTTTAGTGGACAAACCAGAGGGCGGCTCGAGGTGGGAAGACCTAGAACTTCGGCCACTAGCACTGGTGCCTAAGGGACCGGAAGTGATAAGACCAGTGGGCTGTATTGGGGTCATGGGCCCAGAAAATGAAGAGGAGGAGGAGGTATATTTCTTGGGCATCGGACCAGAATTGGATGTTTTGTGACTGATAGGACCCGAGTTTGGACCGGATCTCATAGATCCGCTATTATGCTGGGACGAAGACGATGGTCGTGACAGTGGTTTTAGGGAAGGCGGAGGAGCAGCAGATGGGTGTGGATGTGGTTGTGCATGGTGCTCTCCAGCGGAGGAAGTTGCAGTGAGGTCGATACCATACATTTTGCCAAGTTCGCCAGACCTTTTAACATCACCTCCGGTGTATGGAACAGCACGAGAAGCCATTGTTGGCGGTCGTTCCTTAAAGTGTTCAGGCCTTCCGGACACGTAAAGTCCATTACTGAGTTGGTGAGACCCAGTTCGACTAGTCATTTCTGCTAATTTTATTTTTTATATGTATATATAGATATATATATATCTTTGTTTTCCTCTCTGTATGGAGATGATCTGTGAACAGAATTCTCTGTATAAACTCTCTTTTTTTTTTCTTTTTTCTTTTTTCTTGTTTTGTTTTAACAACAGGATATGCAGCAGTTGCTAAAGAGGAAAAAGAGAAGAGAATTAAGAGACGACAATCCGAGAGAGAGAGAGAGAGAGAGTGAGTGAGTGAAGAGGTGCGGTGTTGGAGTTTAGTGAGAGAGAGAGAGAGAGTGAGTGTGTAGGTGGCAGTAGGAGTACTGTGATTAAGGTATGTGAAAAGACAAGAAAGGGTTCGGGATTTGTGATAAAGACATGTTTGACCCTTAACAACTTGATGATGCTTTGTTGTTCGGTTTAGACCGGCAATGCATCGCTGGTTCGAATTTTTGCTCCTCCTTTTCCATTTTTCCTTTTTCCTTTCAAAGCATCCAAGAAAGGAACAAAAACCCTAAAAAAAATTTTCAAAAAAAAAGCTCTAGAATAAATAATAAATACTATTACAGTTATTTTTGGAGAAAATAAATTGAATGAAATGGGAAAAAATATGTAAACAATTTTTTTTTTCTTTCTAAATTTCATTTGCGGGAAAAAAAAAATGGGAAAGTTTCCTTTATTTTCATTTAATAATCTTTAAAATTAGGTTTTTTTTTTTTAATTGGTAAAGACTTATTCTTTCTAACTTTTATGTATAAGTGAGTTTTTTTTAATCAAAATAAAATTTAAAAATTATTTATTTTTATAAATGGCTTACCTAATTTGAAGTGAGTATTAATTTAAATGTAATTATAATCTAATAAGATAACGTCGCTCATAATTTAAATTTTTTTAAAAAGCACTCTATCATAAATAAACTCTATTTTCTTTTTTCTAAAAAAAAAAGGAAAGAAAAAACATTTAAAAAAAAATAAATTATTTAACAACACTATAAAGAGGGAGAAAGAAAAATTAATGTGAGAATATTTAAAGAATTTAAGGGAGGTAAGGCAGAACATTTATCATTAAGCTACTATTTAAACAAGCATAATTTATTAATAATTAATAGTAATACTACTTTAGATAAAAGAACAAATTCCAGTGTCATTTCATTTCTCTTAAATATAACAATAAAGATAATGCCTTTACTTAGATTTAGAGGGTATGGAGAAAATTTTAAATTATAACACCATGTCAAAAGACAAAACTGGACTCCAAATTTTCCCGTGCTTTGGATTCGAGTTTGTATTTCTTTATTCTTCCTATTTTTTCTGTAATTCAAAACTTTCTCTCTCTTTCTTTTTTTGGGGAATAAAATTTTCAATTCTTGAATGGTTTGATAGTGTCGGTGCTAAATTTGATAGTGTAGGGACAGAATTTAAACCATTAATTTGGCTGGATATGTGTGGTGAATGGGTCCCAACCTAACGTGGTATATTTTAGCTTGGAATCCTGCGGATAACGATTGTGAAAGAAATCGAATGGTTAAGATGCTTCTGATCAACTGTCAATGAATTCTACCCATATGCCATTTTACCCTTTAAAAGTCAATGGTAACTAATAAAATTTCCTTTACATTTTCCCTTCCGTCAAACCACCCTTTTTCCTCTAAATGAATTCTTGGAAAAGAAGAATTTGTTGTGCATAGTTTTTTTTTTCTCCCCCTTTTTATAAATAAACAACTTCATCAAATGGAAAAAGTAAAGCACTATTGACATTTATCAAATTACACGTGGAACTAAATCCAAATAACATTAGCAATAAGTAAATTTAATTATTATAGACATTTATCATCAGAGCTTTCACAACTTATGTGATATATGAATTTCCTAACTAGTGGTATAAGTAAAATTGCAAGCAAGTATTATTATGTCACTAACCTTCAGAATTGGCAACTGAGCTATGCGCCGGCATTCATGAATCATGTGTGTGTATGTACGTAACGTAGATGACCAAGTCGGAAACAACTTTGAGGAGATTAAAACTTAAAAGCACTTCAGAGAATAATAGAAACCACTTCCCTTTATACAATTGTACTCTATCATGGGCAACCCTAGCTACATGATTAGAAAACTTTTTACTTTGTTTGCATGAGAATCGTAGCTAGACTTCCGGTTTTTTGAAAAAAAAAATTCAACTATTCCTATCACTATCATATCTAATGAAATTTTTATATATAGTATATATATCAAGAAAAAACTTACCAAAAAAAAAAAAAATATATATATATATATATCAAGAAAAATAAAAGGAGGTGGATGATCTTTTGCTTTCTTAAGCTATAGGTACACAATAAAATAGTATTGAGAGACTACGCCTTGTACTTTCGTATATCAAACTTCATTTCTTTTCTAATGCGACTTTTCCTGCACATATTCGTACTAGTACAGATACTAATCATTCTAATATATATCTTTTGGAACTAGGTGCAAATTGTTTATTTATTGTAAATAATGATGCATTATGGAAAAGATCCTAGAACTAATACATAGATTAGTTCAAAGCTTTTGCCTAATCATTTGAAGGTTGGTCCATGGCGTCCACTCAAACCGAAGATGACAAAACTTTTAGCATGTGTGCCGTGTCTCTATAATACTTTTCTATTTATCTAGTATCAAAACTTATTAAACATAGAAGTGTCAACTTTTTCTATCGAATTGATTTCCTAATAAATTTCCTCTGCCACATTATTGCTGCGACACTGTAGACACTGTTGGTAAATTTTTGTCCTCCAACTAACGTTACCTAACCGTTCTCCCGGAAGAAAGGAAATAAACTTGTTCTCTTTTCTTTACCATCGATTATATGGTCTCTTGAAGGCTAACACTTTCTTTGAAGACAACCCTGTAAAACCTTAAAAGCCTATTAAAGCACCTACAGTTCTCAGAGGATGGATGGCGAAGCCAAGATTCTCAGTGTAAGCTCTTTTAGGTCATATATAACTTGAGAGTGGTGGCACTTCGGAACAGGACCCATAATTTGATGCTCTAGCTGGACTAATGTCGCACAGAAAGTGCATAACTAAGTAACATGCTCTTAGAGATGAGATGGTCCACAGTAGCAAGTTTAGACAAAATATGCCGTACAAACCTTCCTTGTCTATCTTTCCTAAAAGAGCATCTCAGGTCATGATTCCAATTGTAAATAACACCTAAGGAGATGAGATGAACAAGTTGGGTGGTATTTAACTAGTACTTGAGAGACTCAAATCCCTTGCTTCTTTAAACCGGGGACTGGAGAATGACTCAGAAGGCCCTCAACTTTACCAACTTGAGGAAGACGGACATGGAAAGACCACAATCTCAAATAATCTTTTGACCTAAAAAAATCTTTTGAGGATTCTGTTCATACTGGAAGTCCATAGTTCTATTGAAGAGGCTGAGGGTTAAATGCGAACTCCAGCATGACTTCGCACACCATTTTGGATTAATGTTGATTTGTACCTCAGGCTACTCTTAGAAAGATTTGATCAGTAGATAATAAAATTTATAGTAGACTAAGCTAAAAGTACTCTCCATGGTAGTTACTTTATTACCTTAACTGTGGTATGGTAGAGACATATTCCAACTCACGGAATATATATATATATATATAAATTTTGTGTTGCGGGGGTTAAGTTCCAACTCATTGGTCATAAATGACGTGCCCAAGGTAGCTAAATTTGGCATGAAAAAGTTTGGAAAGCTTTGGCCCAAAGGAACATACTTTATGTAACATGTGAAGGTTAGAATTCTAAATAACGTTCATTAAAAATGCTACTAATTCTAGAAAAAGGGCCATTAAATTCAATACGAGTTGCCAAATGCTGAAGGAAAATTATCAAATCAAAAGCACGACATAATCAACATCTCCACATGCCTCCATCACATCAGATCTTAAGCATTTTAATGAAGAAGAATTATTGGGTTATTCTTAAGCTTGTATATTCATTAACAAAAGAAATGAGCCTGTTTCACATTGGCACTCCACAAGTACAAAAACCTAACCTCATTATTATTTTATTTTATTTTTTTGCCACAGCGGACATATAAATGAAAGGAGAAATTTGTGCTATCTTATAGCTAGCAAAATTATCATTTGGTCATGTTAATATTCCCCAAGGTTATACAAGTTGAAAATATAGCCATGTGAAAACAGTGAGCTGAAACCAATTACGACTGGTGTGCCTCTCTTCAAATAAAGATAAAGAAGAAAAAGGGATTACCTTCAGGAATCATCGCGAACATTCTGAAATAGACATTTAGCATTTTGCAAAACAGCCTTAATTTCCTCATTAGATGCATCAAGCAAACGCAGTTCTTTAATCTCCTCCTCCCATTTCTCCAACTGTTCCTTATATATTCTGCAGATAAAAATGCTTCAGGAAAAATAAGCTGAAACCTCTACTTCTGCATTAGAAACCTAAAATTGTTAGGTCAACGTGACTCACGAGATCATTCTTCCTTCAAATTCACCAATAAGTTCTGACAGCATGGACTTCCCTGATTCAAGTAACTCGGATACCTAATGGATTTGCAACCAGATTCAAAAAAGTAATCAGCAAATGTTAATAATCACTGCAAATACAACCGGAGGTTTGTAGTCAACCAATTCGGCTGTATGAGAATTTATTATTCATTATCTGATGATAAGTCATGTGTTGAGTAAAATTACCAGCTGAGAAAATTGACTAATCTTTTCCTGAATGTGAGAAACCTCTAGCTCCATCTGTTCAGAAACCACAATGTTGTCCTCAGTTCCATCTCCAATAGTTTTGGTCATATCATCATCTGCAAGTGTAGTTTTCTCCTTCTCCTCCTCCTCCTAACAAGTACACAACCAAAGTTACTAAATCAATTGAAATGAATTAGCAATATGCTTCTTTCACCAAAATATCAGAATTGCTGAGACTAACAGAAATCTTAATGCGTTTTGCCATCTCATTTTTTTCTTCTGTTCCCATCAAATTGTACTTCTAAAAAGCTGCAGAAGATTAGGAATAAAAATTAAGGAGAATTTAAGATAGAAAAACTCCTGAAGTAAATCACTCTAGGGTTTTAACTGACAATTTTCACATTCACGAAAACAAAATCACTAAAATGACAAATAAAAATAGATTGTAGTTATGCAATTATTGGGAACAATATATAATAAATTAGAATCTCCTAAATCGAGCAAACACGAAACTGAAAAAAAAAATAAATAAATAAAAAAATGTTGCATCATGTAACTATTCATGGTATCTGTAATCAGAGTAAGGCTTGGCATAATTTCTATATCCAATAAACTCAGAATACAAATAAAAATAATAATTAAAAAAAAAAAAAACAGACAATAGAGGAACTACTACTTATATCCATGGGAAGTAAGGAGAATTAGAGTAAAATCAAAAGAAATTCGCCTGTCACGAAGCAGCAAGAGAAGATCGGAGAATTCAAAAAACACAGACCACAAAATAGGATCAGAGACAGAACATGAAAATGCAGAAATTGTAACGAGAACATAGAGGGTAAGTAAATTCAGTTAATATTTTTGCAAAAATATGGAGAAAGAAGAAGTAACAAAACCTGCAAGAAATTCGTTACTCTGATATTTTTGTAGACGAAGAAACAAATAGCAGAAGGAATACGTGACTGAAATGTACTCTCAGGCTCTGCTTATTTAATTGAAGGAGAGGGAAAATTTCAGGCGGGAAGCGCGCAGAATTTGCGAGCCTGCTTAGTTCTGACAAACAGTGGGCTTTGGGTTATTCGTGAAACTGAAGTTGGGCTTTATGGGCCAATTACTGGATTAAAAGAACTCCCACTCCGATTCCCTTAGGGAAAAAAAAAAAAAAAAAAGGATTTTATATCGGAATAATTTTTCATTAAAGAGAAAAAGGAAGAGAGAATTTTATTTTTTGTTATTGATATTAAATAATGTAATATTATTTTCATAAAAATAAAAAATATGGGGTTGCAGGGAATATGAAGGGGATGGGTTGATATACATACATAAGGGTGAACTTTATGATGATGAACAAGTGTTACTTCCGACCAAGTGACGAAGGTAAAGATAAAGACATCACAAAACCAAGTTGTAGGGTAAGACATGGACTAGTAGCTGCACGTAACATGGCAGATATCTATTATAAATAATTAATCATAGATATCATTAAAATTATAATAACACGTTATTTTTATTTTTATTTTTTGAAGGGAGCAGAGAAATACCCACACATTTCATCTGAGGGATGATTTTGTTCATTAATGTTGCTTCCTTTTTATCCTAAGTTCAGCCCCCAAAAATAGTAACTCATTCTTGAAATGGAATTTTTTATTGATGGACAAGCTCGGTTAATGGGGACTCAATATAATCTTGCAGTGTTTGAACGTCATAAATATTTATAAAAAGGAAAAAAGAAATTGTTGGTCTATTATAATATAAAGCTAAGCTTTGCATTAGTCATATTCCATGGGGAAATAAATATATAAAAGGGAAAAGGAAAAACCATTGATACCCTGTGGCTAATAAGCAAAGTAGCATTGAATGGCATATAGAGAAGAAATGAGAGAGTTGGATTCCTTTGAAAAAGGCACTCAAAGTTTTGTTTCTATAACTTTAAAACTTTTTTTTTTTTTTTTTAAATTTTTTATTGAAACCAAGAATTCACGGGACTTCCCTGAGGTTTCTGCTTTCAGTTCTTGCCTCTGCGCCAAACTAAAAAAAAAAAAAAAAAAAAAAAAAAACTTTACCTCATGATAGAAGAAGAATAAGGCCAATGGTTGTTGTCTCACAAACTCCCTTATTTTGTTTCTGGAAGGAAATACTTCATTTTTCTTTCTTCTTCTTCTTCTTCTTAATCTTTTCTCATTCAATCTTTTTTGTTCTTTGATTCTACTGTTTTTTCCAAAACACACATGAAAATACCTCTTCTTTCCAAATACTCAGCATTCTGGACTCATGTTTCTGAATCAGTTCATGCGGTTCTTGAAATCAATTCATACTTTTAGAAGGAAAACAGTTCAACTGCAGGAGGGTTATGTATTATTCTGACACTCGATCAAGGCTTCTTAATTAAGAAAAAAAGTCAAAAGGAAAGATTTTGGTAAAGGGTTTCTTTCTTTTTTTTCTCTTCTCTGTTTTCCTTTTTTCCCCAGATGGCGAGTTCTTGTTTTAATTCCTTCCGTCTGAGAAAGCCAAAAAACAAACCATTATCAATCCCATCATCTTCTTCAAGAACCCAGTTGAATAATACAGATATAGACAACATGGAAAGGAAGAGATTTGACAGTTTAGAATCATGGTCAATGATATTAGAATCAGAGAACGTGGAGACATGGGAAGCATCTAAAGAAGATCAAGAGGAATGGACGGCTGATCTCTCTCAATTGTTCATAGGTAATAAATTTGCTTCCGGTGCACACAGTCGGATCTACAGAGGTATTTATAAACAGAGAGCTGTCGCAGTTAAGATGGTAAGAATTCCAACCCATAGAGAAGAAACAAGAGCCAAGCTTGAACAGCAGTTCAAGTCTGAAGTTGCCCTTCTTTCTCGCCTTTATCATCCAAATATAGTCCAGGTTAGTTAATCTTTATTATTCCTAATTTTTAAGTCAACATGTATAAGAAGAATTGATTCATTTAAGGTTTGCTGTAATTAAGGAAAAATCTTATAAAGATCTTGTTTTTTGTTATTGAAAAGTTCATTGCAGCATGTAAAAAGCCACCAGTATACTGCATTATAACTGAATACATGTCACAAGGGACGCTGAGAATGTATCTGAACAAGAAAGAACCATATTCACTATCAACAGAAACAATTCTAAGATTAGCACTTGACATATCCCGTGGAATGGAATATCTTCACTCACAAGGAGTGATTCACAGAGACCTTAAATCCAGCAATTTGTTACTAAACGATGAGATGCGTGTTAAGGTTGCTGATTTTGGAACATCCTGTTTAGAAACACAGTGTCGGGAAGCCAAAGGTAACATGGGAACTTATCGTTGGATGGCTCCGGAAATGATTAAGGAAAAACCCTACACTCGAAAAGTTGATGTCTATAGTTTTGGTATTGTACTTTGGGAACTCACTACTGCTTTGCTCCCTTTTCAAGGCATGACCCCTGTTCAGGCCGCATTCGCCGTCGCTGAAAAGGTTACATTTTTATATTTTTTTCCCTTGCTTTCCAAAATTAGATCTTAGTCATGTTTTTGTACAATTTTGATCCAAAAATGGATCAAATAATGTTGCAGAATGAAAGGCCACCAATGCCAGCGAGTTGTCAGCCAGCACTTGCGCACCTAATAAAGAGATGTTGGGCGGCAAATCCGTCGAAGCGGCCAGATTTCAGCGACATAGTATCAGCACTGGAGAAGTACGACGAGTGTGTGAAGGAAGGTCTTCCGCTTGCGCTGCACTCGGGTGTAGTCAATAAAAACGCCATTCTTGCACGCTTGAGAAGCTGTGTATCCATGAATTCATCATCATCAATCCCTGTACATGCTTGACTCTGTAACTCAACTATTTTCTATTTACCATTTTTATTCTGTCATATTTCAAATATCTCCACTTCTTTTGATTAGATTATTTTTTTTTTGTATTATATATATATATATATATATAGTATGTAATACAAGGGTTTGTTCTTAACTGTCTTTAATGTCCTCCCTTCCTCCCTGCCTGCCTGCCTGCCTGCCTGATGGTATTTAATTTGGCTTCCCTTTTCTGTATATAGTAATAACTAAGGCCCGTTTTTCCTTCTCCGATGATATCCGATCTCGTTCTTATGATCTTACCCGGCAACGGAACTATCACTTGCAACCATCTGGACTGGTTTACTCCGCCGTGATCCGATCGAGGGTAGGGACAGCATAATTAGACCCCATCTGATAAAAAGTTGTTTTTTTACCATTTATGATTTAAAATTAAATTAGTGCAAAACCAAATGAAATCAAATATGCGGCGCGCGGGGGGAAATAGTCATATTATTTTTTTTTTTTTTTTTTTTTTTTTTTTTTGATAATTGGAAATAGTCATATTATCAAATCTAAGATAATCCAACAAAAGGCCCAAAAATCTTATTTTAAACGGAGCCCATATTAGCATTAAAATGTTGACTCGTTCATTCTTCCCGGTTATTTTGGTCACGCCTAAATTATTATTCAACCAAGTCAATTTCCATTTTCAACAATTTTGACTTTTGAAAGTCTGGTTCTTCAACCTTGGGCTCCGTGGATAATAATGGAATGGAAGATGAATCCTTGGTTGGTTTAGTGGAGCATGAGACTGAGTTTAGTAGAGAAATTATGGTTCGATCCCACAATTTCGATTAGGAGGAGTTTAAAGTTATAATCTCGAACTCGGGTTGAATCCGAATTAGTCTAAGAAGAAATAGAATGGAAGAAAAAAATAGAATGGAAGGAAAATTTCAAAATAGCAAAATATATATATATATATATATATATATATATATATATTAATTGGAGTCAAGTACTAAGCAACCAAATTGACCTATCCTTAGAAAAGGACCAATTTATGTAAACTATAAAATCAACTTGGTAGGTTGGACTTACTTTTTTTTTTTTTTTTTATTGCTTAGTAGTTAGTTGGACTTACATTTTGGCAAACATCACATAATATGATTTGATAAATTCCAAATTTGAACCAAAACTTTGCAAATGCTATATTTGTATTGAGTTATATATTTATTATATATTTATTACTTATATTTATTATATTTGCAAATGCTATATTTATTACTTAGCAAAAAAAAATATATATATATATATTTATTATTATTTTTTAAAAAAAAAAAAATCACATAGATTTGTATCTTACAAGTAGTTTGAATTTCTTAATCCTATGGATAATCTTGGCACCACCAACTAAAACAAGAAAAAAAAAATCTTTAGAGAGATAAAACAAAACAAATATTCCCCCTATATACGTTTATAAAAAGATAAGTACATAATCAATACTAATATCTGATTTATTAAGTTAATAAAAAATAAATAAATATTCTTGAAAACATATTATACAATAAGCATAACTCAATTCTTCCGTTATTCTTTTTCTCCTCCTCCTTATTTATTATTTTTAACGTGCTGCTTTAAGATATTTTTATTTTTTTAATTTAACAATTACCGACTAATGACATCAAATATTTTTATTTATTATTATTATTATTATTATTATTGGCAACCAAAAAAGACTATGATTTATGGGGGACAAACCCTAATTCAACGTATTATTGATTAAAAATAAAACCGACAAAGTTTAAATAAATTTTTAAGGAAAGAATTAGATACCTTTTAGGGAATAACAAAAGGAGGTTAATTAATTACTCCATTTCTTTTTTTTTTTTTTGTTTACATCCTTAGCTTTAATCGGAACCTACTTTAGCCGACCTCGTCAATAGTGACAAACAAAACAAAAATAAAAACGCCTCCACAGATATTCTTTCCTTCATTTTTTCTATTTTTTTTTAAAACTATTTTCTTGCCTTATAACACAGAAATTTTGTAATCTATCCATTTTATATCAAAATAATCTAAATTATGCACGAACAAGGCTGAAATGACTGAAGGTGCGCGCTCCTCAATAACAGAACCCACATGAGATAAGAAAAAAAAGGAAAAAAAAAAAAAAAAGAGAATTCATGCAATTGAAGAAAAGACGGAATAATAATTGAGGCATGCATGGTGGGGGATGAATCAACGAATAAAAGAATAATAATTGGTATAATACTACTATTTAACCCATTAATGATCAGATTTTTTGTTTTAAAAAAAAAATGTTAATATTATTTATACAAAATGATGTGGGGATTAATTTAACTGACACTTGTAAGTTGTGTGCATAAAGTATATTTCTACACTGTTTAGTGAAGAAAAAAACAGGGTAGCGTGATTTGATTATCAAAAAAAAAAAAAAAAAAAAAAACTGTATATTTTACATGGTTAAAAAAGGATAATAATATTTTACAAGAAAAATGAAAAAGGATAGGAGATATGAGAAATAAGCAAAAGGAAACCAGTTTTAACTTAATGTAAAATGGAAAGAAAGAGAGGTTGAATCAACCTTTTTTTTTTTTTTTTGGGTGGGTTAATTCTTCTGCTCGATTAAGACGAAACGCCCCAAATTTTTTCTCCAAGAAAACTGAAGAATCTCCTAACAGAACCCTTGTCAGAGCCTTCTTTATCATCCACACAAACCTCGCCTCCGCCTCCGCCGCCGGGAACATCGCCGCTGATACCATTTTCCTCCACGGAATTAGAATCAGAAATATTCACCTCATTTCGACCGGAAGTAGAAGCGGACTCGGAATTCATCAACTGAGCCGCGTTGGACTTTTTGGCAGATACTTTACCCTTCCTTCTTTCTTTCTTACCCTTATTTCTCTTATTTTGCTGTACCAGTAAACTATCTTCAAAAGCATCAATTATTTCGTGTATAAGTTGACGGTTGGGTGATGAATCCCACCTTATCCAGTAACTCATATAGCATCTGAAGCAGTAACAGTTGAAGGATGGCGGATGATCATCTACTACTACTACAATCTTCCCACCAAAACCGCCGCCGCCGCCGGAACTGGAAGTCCGTACGGTTGAGACGGTTCTGTTATTATTGTTATTGTTGTTGTTGTTTTTCGAATTCCCTGAAAAGTTGGTAGAAGTGCAAGAAAGGAGATAAGCCAAGACTTCTCTGTCTTCTGGAGATAAAGCAACGGTAAGTGTCAAAATAGTAGCAGGTAAGAAAGAAAGATGATCGGAGACGAGTGGAGGCGTCGGATGAACTGTTCCTTTCCTACTATACAGCTTCTTCATAATTAACTCCTTCTTGCTTATCTTGAACTTCAAAGAATCGCTACTGATAGAGATGAAAGAAGAAGAAGAAGAAGAAGAAGAAGAAGATTATGTTGGTGGCGGTGTTGTTGGTTTGGGGGAAGGTCTCTTCTGGTTCTGGGCTTTCAAGTTTTGAAGAGTTGATGAGGTGAGAGAGAAAGAGAGAGAGAGAGAGAGAGAGAGAGAGAAGCATTGGAGTTGGTGACGTATATATATATATTATTATATACAAAAAATTATAAGTATAAAATTTTAATGAAAATTGATGTATTTTTGGAAAGAGATTTTAAATATTCATATAGATATATTTTAAAAAAATGAGATGATACATCAAGTAAAGAAGTAAAATAATATAATATATAGCAAATAAAGAAAAAAGAAAAATATTGGGGAGCGGTAATAAGGTACGAGCAAGTGTTGGTAAAGAGTAGTTTAGTAAATGGAAGGAAGCGAAATATGATTGGTCGATCAGCTTTAGGTATCAGATGGACCCTACCACGAATCTAATGATCATATCTGCTTTTCAGAAATTCACAGTCTGTCAACACTTCTCTCTCTCATCTTTCCCACTTCTCTAACTCCGATGCTTCACCGATCACTTCTTCTTTTCTCTCTCTCTGTTGGCGTCCAGAATTTTAGGGCAATTTAGGGTTCCCACAAAGAATGTATCCATCCAATCATGGGCTATATTCATCATTATTGGGCTATCCAAAATAAAAAATAAAAAATAAAAAATAAAAGTCAAATTACAGTTTTATCCACCAAATTCCAATTTCAAAAACATGTACTCGTCTAAATATTTTTTTTTGCTGGGATGTACTCGTCTAAATATAATATATATATATATATATATATTTTTTTTTCAATTATTAAGATGGAAGACGTGAATAAGTCTAAAGAGAAATGTTCCATGCCTTTTTTTTTTTTGTGTTTAGGTCACAGATTTCTTGGTTTAAAATTGAAAATTAAAGGATATGATATTGTTTCTCTCAATAATTTTGTAAGGGTGACACGAATATATAAATGGAAATGACTATTCCCTGCATATAATAAATAATACATTTTGAAAAAAAAAAAAAAAAAAACAACATTTTGAGAACGAAAAATTTAAAAACAAGAATATCACTAATCATATGTCATGTCACGTACCATTTCCTATTGATTTGACATAGACACCATCCGCAAACTTGATGAATATATATATTATATATATATAGATGTGCATGAATCATGAATATCATGGAGCACGATAACTCAAAGCAGACAAATCCTATAGAATCCAAACCAAAATAAAATGAGTTAAACAGAAACAGGAAAATTGGGAAGGGGTGGGGTTGAAAAAGGTTAATAGTACCAAGCAAAAACTGCACACTTTTCGTAGTCATGTGTGTCTACATTGATGCCAACAACTAAGAACTTGTGAATGTTTGTCTTGGCTTATGGTGTTTGTCGGATTCTTATCCACAGTTAGCAAATAGAGATGCTGAACAAGTGCCTTATGCTTAAAGAAAGTGACACCACAGTGGAGACATTATTTAGGGGATTTGTGAGGATGGTCTTGCCATTGCCACCCCCATAATTCCTTGGTACTTCAAATCAATACATTCACCAAAGTTTATGAGATTTGTGAGTCAAAGCTATAGAATGACCAAATTGATTGAATCAATACAGTATGGAAAACAGTCAAGGGGGGAAACCTGGGGATTGCCAAACATTCAGGAAGAGCTCTGAAGACGAGCTTTGATCCATGATTCCAGATAATGCAACTCCTCACCACTGATTGAATGATCAAGACCAGGATAAGCCTAAAAGGATCATATAAACAACAACCATAAATTTGATGCTCTGTTTCAGCTTTTTATTCTATAAGGATAGGGAAGTTCAAAAAAGCATGTGGGCAACTTAGAAGTACCTTGAATTCGCAGCTCATTTCAGCTTTCTCAAGAAATGGAGGACCTGCTTGCCCAGCTTCAAAGAGTACAGTTCTGTCAGATAAACCATGGGACCATAATATAGGTGTCTGCAAACAAATTCACATATTAGATCCTTCATATAAGAAAATTCATCATTTTTCTTTACTTAGGAAAGAAAGTCCTATGTCAAATTATTTACATAAACTGAAGATATTGCAAGTCCAATTAATTTAGTTCCAAACTCTGAGGTCTAATATCTACTTGCTCGATTAGTGTTTTGCCTCGAGATAATGTTTCACTGATTGATGAGCAAGATGTCACCAGACAAGTTGGTATGCAGAAAAGAATACAAATATTGTTACCAGTACGAAGATTATGCTGCATGGAATCATTGGCAGTAATAAGAGGATCCCTCATTTATAATTTTGCATAACAAAATAAATCCACATGTAATCTACACTGAAAAACAGATGTTGTGACGCTAGCCACATATTACCAGCCATACTCATCAGCAATCCATTTGTGGGTATGCGAATGATAAGGCAATATTTTGGCCATTGCATATTTAGTTATTGCCTTTATCAATGTCTATAATTATCCCTTAGATGACAGTGGCTCGTATTTCGTATGGCATCATTGAAGATCATGTCATTTCAAAAGAAACCTACACTAACCAGCCAGTAATATAAGATGGAAACCTAGGACAACTAAGTCAATCAGCCAATTAGATAGTTTGCCAGCTGTAGTTTACACGAGGATATAAAAGATGCCAGAACCAGTGTCTGCAAGTAGTTTGCTCTATTTTTGCTTACACCACTCAATGAGTGCAATTAGTCCAGCTGTTGTATTGACCCCTAAAATGCTTTACCTAGTAAGTATTGCCGATGTTTTTGTTTTTTCTGCCTTATATTTACTTTGTTCCCACACCCCACCTCACAAATGAAAGAGGCTAGAAAGATGAAATTGATCTACAACACCAAATACCAACCTGTCTATCAAAGGCTTACCTTCTTAGCAGCAGGTGTGATTTGCTGCAGTATAGATGAATTAAAAGGTACCCAACCACTGAACACTGCACCTCCTCCAAGAGTTTTTGGATACAACAAAACACTTGCCAAGGTCAAGGCACCTGCAAAACTCACAAAAGGCAAAAAAAACACACGTCAGGACTAACATATTTAGATAAGTAGTTCTGAAACTCCATTTATACGTGATTGTTTTTGTGTGCAAGAGAGAGACCTCCTTGACTAAATCCACATACAAAAACATTTTCTGGATTCGTTCCAACAGCTATCTCTTTGTCTATCATTTTGTGTATGTTATGAACAGCTTTGAGGAGACTATTTTCATCTTTTGGGGAATCCTGAAATATGGTACAGAAAAGGCATAGATTATTGACCTTTTTCAGTTTCACCCTTTCTATATCAGGTAGAAATCATGGCCAGCAGCTTTAACTTAATAAAAACACAGTTCAATTTAGTTGCAATAAAATCAACTAAATTAAGGTAACATAAAATGGCAAAAAAAGAAATAGAACAAGAAAAAAAAAGGGGGGAGGGGGGTTTTAAAGCCGTGAGAGAAGAATAACATACAGCTGTTATTGGAATCTCATGAATGTCGAACCACGAAGGCATAACAGCACCATCTGTATCAAAATTCTCAATTCAAAGGATAGTATATCACATTGACCAAACACAATAGACAAATGACAAATTCTTCAGCTCTTAAATGCAAGTCAGGACATCCAGTATTGGATATATTCTTCAGCTCTTAAATTCAAGAAAAATGCTTTATCTAAATCTTTACCATGCCCAAAGTCAGAAGAGAAAGCATCTATATGAAAATTATAAATTAACAAATAAGGGAAGAGAAAAGAGGGGAAGGGGAATGCTCTAGTAATTCATCCTACCGCTCTACAAAGTATACTCATTTTGCCCTTTAAGTAGACTAAATTTCCATTATGGAAAAACCTTGAACACCAAGTGAAAGAAATATTGGAAATTTAGAGTACCATCGAGAACCTCTGTTCTTAGCCCCTAATTAAATGCAAATGAAACATTCCCTAAAATCACAGTTATTCACTGTTCTATTGTCAGCAAAGAAAATGGGAATTTGCATATTTCCTACCTCAACTACAACAACTACAATCGGCACAATCACTACCCATTTGCAAAATACACTGCTTTTCAGGTCACAAAGCAATAACCTTTCTTTGAATTTCAGTGTATACTTATATATTAACCTTAACAAACGAAAAACATTATAAAACCACACGAATGTTAACAAATCAGAAATGAATTTAACACCCGCAAAATCCAAGAAAGAAAGAAAAATAGTTAGATAAACATTAATATTGGTAAATCGACTGTAAAGTACTTACAATTACAAGTGACTGGATTTGAGGGTGCGGAAGGAAAAGACCAGACGGTGTTTCTAAACTCAGGTGATTTGAAGAAGGTCTTGATTGGTTCATTCGCAGGGCCCGAATCTCCCAACCCGTGAAGCCACAGAATGAAGCTTCGAGACATCGGATCGCGGTGTTGGGAAGAAGAATTTAATAACACCCAGAAAATGGTGATGCCGAAGGTGATTGTAAGAAGAACAATTGGCTTCGCTAATTGAATAGAGTTGTTGTTCATATTCTCATCTTCATTGCCCCCATTTTTTTTTCTTGCCCTTATAATTTTATTATTTATTTCTTTGAAATAGAACAGTTTTGTTGTCTAAGAAAATTCTCAATTGCTGCAGAAAAGGTTACAAGCGGGTCCGACACTATAAGCGGTGCCGTAAAGGCATAAACAGGTCAGGGGAACTTTTACAAAAGCTTTGTTAGGTTTCTTTTTGACTAATATTTGTCTTAGGTTAATTATAACTCATTATAAGCCATAACAAAATTGAGATCCACTTATGTTTATTTGGTTTAGCTGCCTCAAATCAAATACCTTTACATATATAGGAATGAAATGTGTTCTTCTATAACAAGAGCATGGAAATTGGGGTGAGGGCAAGCACTAAGACCAATTCAATACTCAAAAATTATACAGAGAATACAGAGAAGGAAAATATGTGTAATACATTATAGTTCTCTACCCCCAAAAAGACAAGTGCACCATAATTCTAGATCTATACATGTATTTTGCTCTACCTAAATGAAAAGGAAAATTCTGAATTTGCTGAATGTAAGAGGCAATGTTCAGAGGAATCAATTACAGCATTGCCATTAAGCCATCTCTTTGATTACCAGAAACACAAGGCAATCACAGCATGCCACATCTTTAAACTGAAGATTGGTAACCCTCAATTGTCTGCTTCATCTCATCTAATTTCATGAGGACATATTCTAGTTTCTTGCAACAGATCTCATTAGATATTCTGGGAACATAGTCACACTTCTCAAATGGACGATATTCACATGCACTTTTGATTTCTTCTCGTAGTGTCACTTGAATGTCCTGTTTACAGAGAGTCAAATTTAATGACCATATTTTTCCCCTTCAATTAGCAGAAGGCAAATCTACGAAGGTGACAACACTTCAAGCAGTGAAATACAGACAAAGTATTATTAGTAACCCAAGCTCCGACAGAAAAAGTTCACTAAGTACAAGTTATCTAACATAAAAACAAGATAAGTACACATATGTTGAAGCGTATGCATATATAGTGAATGCTCCTCTATTTGCAAAACTACACTTTCATTTTCTTAGTAAGCTCTAAAGTTCAAAATGGAAGGAAATTATAATACTATCTAAGAGCAACTTACAACTCAATACTAGTCACTCCACTGCATTAGGAAATATATGCTAAAAACTGTAATTTAATCATGTTCTGTTGGAAATTGCAAAAATCCAGTCATAACACCCAACTCATATAAAAGAATCAGCCTATCCAAGCCCTTCTCGTAAGAAAATCAAGTCAATGAAATGACTATCATGCCTGCAAGCATATCACTACTCACTCTACAACTTGGATTTCACCATAACAAAATGTCATCTGCAACTAAAGAATCAACATATGAGCCATGTCTATGTCACACTCTCCAGAAAAAGGTGTAATCTTATGATCCTAATCATGATTTTCCAGCTCATTTGAAACAACCTAGCTTGTCAAACCAAAGAACTGAATAGCAGAGTTGAAATACATCCATAAGGTAAAATTGACATCATCTATATACAAACAAGGTCTAATACAAGTTATACTAACCAAAGAATTATAACATTGCATAACTAGCACGAATAGAGTTGTTGTAAAATAGATATCAAACTAGAACCATCAAAGCAATTTCTGCGGTATAAAGTCAAACTTCATTATCCAAACCCCCACAAAATGTAATACAATCCCAAAGAATCCCAAATATTATAAGCTCATCTGATTACCAATATAGTTCATATCCATTTAATTTAAACAATTCAACAGAACGCTAAGCCCAAAATTACATAATAGCGATAAAGAAGAAACATATGGACCTTGATCAGCTGCATAAACTCACTACAGTGACTATTAACAAGCTCCTTTCTCGGACCACTAGGGTTAGCCAATTCATCCATTACGCTTCCAGCTAGCTCCAAAACCCTAACAATTCGCTGTAAAACAGATCTTTGAGAAAGAATTCGAGCAAAAAATGTTCATCCACTTTTTTACCAAAGTTAATGTTCTTTTACCTTCTCCACATTCTGAAGACGTTGAAGCGATGTGTTGTGGCTCTGTGTATCCATGGCGTTCATAAGTTAAGATGCCTTCTGCTCTGTGATCTGTGAAGTCAGTCCGGTGACTCCCCTCGCTATTCGGTAACGGGGAGAGGGGAAGTGGGTCAGTAAATGGTGATTCTTTTTAATAATAAGCCCAAAGCGGAAAGCCCAAATTTAAGTTTGATTATTGAAATTTGATTTTTTTTTTCTTCTAAGGAAAATAAAAAAATAAATAAAAATGACCGCACTTATGGGCCACCGGAAAATTTTTTTTTTTTAAGGGATGAGTCTTTAACTATAAAAAAATAATGTTGGAGGTTGTGTGGCGGAGTGACAAGAGGCTATCCTCCAACCGTCTCTTTGGGTTCCACACCCAAGTTCCCCACCCCCCATGTATCAAAAAAAAAAAACTATAAAAGAACAATTTTTTTTGTTTGCTTAGGCACGGGGCGTTTTAGATGAGTTCTAAACTATGAGAGAACACCCTGTGTAGGGATTTGAACCCTTAACCTTATTTAAGATAAAAGAACTCATTATCAAGTCACTTACTCCTTGAAAGTTATGAAAGAACAATTCATCTATATCTAAAATAATTTTTATTATTGATTTTTGGAAAAAAAAAAACTTTAATTTTAAATTTTAAATAGTTGTATATCGAGTAATGTGGAGGTTAAGACCACCGGTATTGTTAAGTGAATAGATAAACAAAATTTCCTCTTTTCGTTTTTCATTTTACGGCTAAATTGAAGAATTATAGAGAATTTAATTAACATAGGAAGACTACCACTAACCACTACTCCCTTTTCAGTAAAGCGGCCATTTCGTTCGGTCTGAGTTTGTTAAAGAGAGGGGCTGCTCATGGCGACTTCGAAACTGCAGGCACTCTGGAACCACCCCGCTGGCCCTAAAACGAGTATTCTTTTTCCCCTTCTTTCCTCAATCTCTCTATTGTTTATTGGGTTTCCCTGATTGGATTTAGATCTTTATTTTGCTACATCTCGAATCATATTTGCCTTGTTGATTGAATTCGACTCCTCTTTTCTCTTCGTGTACCTGCAGGAATTGTTGTTGTTGTTGTAATTAATGGTATTTTCTGTAAAAATGTCTTTTCGATGCTAAAAACTTTAGGTTGATAAAATGTTAAGGCTAAAGATTTTTCACCTTACATAGAGAATTATAGATAATATATCCTACAATTGGAAAGTCAATGAGATTAACTGAATTCGAGAAAACTGATGATTTTTGTTTCGATGATAAAATGTGAAATTACTTCTGTAAAATTCGAATTTATGATGTAAGAACAATTCGATCAATTCAAATTCAATCAAGATCTTAAATTTCTGAAATTTTATATTCAAACGGTGTAGAGGTTTGTTTATTTCTTGTAGAATCAACGCAGATAAGATGGATTCTGATATTTTATCATTATACCTATACTTGAGTTTTATGTTTTGCTGAGTATTCTGGTGTAAATGAAAATGTTTGCGGATATTTATGTAGCCAATTATAGCTACTATGAGCTAAAGTAGTTTACAGATTATTGGTTTTGAGCAGGTTTGAACTATCTTGAACTCTAGTAATAATTTAATTAGTAGTCAACTGTGTTTGTTTAAATCCAAACACAATTTAGTTATGAATGTTTTGGGATTTTTGCTCTTGCAGTTCACTTCTGGGCTCCCACTTTCAAGTGGGGAATCAGCATTGCAAACATTGCCGATTTCTCCAAACCACCTGAAAAGCTTTCATATCCGCAGCAGATTGGTACATAGGCTTCAAACATACTCTCTGTGTTTATCTTTATGTACATTTATACATATTCATGCAATGTATTCTGTTAACTTGTTTCATTCTACTACACTTGCAATTGATGAGTATAGCAATAGTAAATGGTAGACTGCTTTCTAGTATAAAACTACAATTCTTACTTTCTCCTGACTTTGGCAAGGCACTAATGTTGGATTTGAATGTCATTTCATTTGTAGCTGTCACGGCCACAGGAGTTATTTGGTCACGGTACAGCACTGTGATCACGCCGGTAAGAAACGTCCATTGGAGTGATGCACATTTATTACATGCTTTTTGGACTATTTATAGAATTTATGTGACATTTTACCCAACTTCATGTGGTCAAAATAATATTCTATGTCTATGTGATGCAGCACATCACATATAGAGCTCTCTAGACTCTAATATTTTATTGCTGTATATTTTGCCTGTTTTATCTATACCACAAGTTCTTGATAGTCGAAACTTCATACTAATTAGTTGATCTGTATCAATGATTCTATATTGCAGAAGAACTGGAATCTTTTTAGTGTGAATGTTGCAATGGCTGCCACTGGTATATATCAACTATCAAGAAAGATTAGGTGAGTTTTGCCTTTTTTTCTGAATATTTATGTAAATTCTCAGACTACATCTTTGTTGGAGCTGGGAAACCCGATTTTTCTTCTAGCCCCCCACCCCCAGCTGCCAACTTGAAAAAGATAAAACAGAGAAGAAAGAAGTAAGAATCTAAGGAGAAGAGATATCCTCTTGTATTATGTGGTAGTAATTGCACTTTGCCTCCTGCAGTTCTATATGGTATCTGGATGCCAGCACATAGTATACTCAATTTAGTCCTTTTTTTCACAGGCATGATTATGGGCACACAGTGGAAACTGTTGTAGAAAAAGAATGAAATCTCCAGAGCTCTCACTTCTTGACCGATGATTTCAAGTTACAGTGGTCAGTTGTGAAGATTCCTGGATATTTTGTTTTATTTGCTCTAGTGGAGATTGTATTCTACATCTTTCCCCCTTACCCAATGCATTACAGTTAACATTGCTCTTGAATTATTGAAGGGCATTTGGTAATTATGCAAATAATCCATGTTCTGATTGAAACTTCTCCTGTTATTTAAGATCTCTGTTTAATCATTTACTTTTCAAGTTTTTTTGGGGAGAGGGAAGGGGATAGAGAGTTTTAACTTTATAAAGACTTATCAAACTCATGTGGTCTGCTTGTGAATTGACAATAAAGGACATTTTATGAGGTTGCTTTTGGACTGAGAAAATCAGAACTGAGGAAAGTTAAAAGGAATTTAAATGGAAAAATGGAAGCAGCTACCTTCTCAATTTTAATCAATTTTGTCTTTGAAGAGAAGACCTGGCTTGATCCTGGACCCCCTCAGGATTGATCAAAATGCAGCCACCACTAATTGAAAGAAACAAAGCAGGAAAATTTAAAAATGAAAATTACCCAAATGAAGTTCTCATTACAATATTCAACCACAATCTTGAAAATTCAATGGTTTAAAGAATGAATTGGATATTATACTCTTAGTACACTGAATCGTTACATATTGCCATCAGCTGTATGCTCGAAGCATCGATGAAGACTACAACATTACAATCACTTTGCTGCTTTCTGGACTAGTCTTAAAAATCCAACACGAGAATAAACATGGCTTTCTTTAAGTAGGCCACAGTTGCAGTGGTGAAAACTTTAATAGTATTGTCTGCTTCAACTGATCCAAGGACTACGTTACGTCCCAACACTGCTAGAGTTCACTCTCTCAATCTGGCCATCTTTATTCGAATCTGGTTTGGGTTCAGAATCATTTTCTCCGTCATGCGCCTTCAAGCCCAGACTCAAGTCCAAAGTGCTTTCATTTAGATCTTGTCTTTCTGGAGGACTAGTCTCCGGTGCCTGAGACAATAGTAGCACTTAGACTCATGGGAACTGTTCAATTTTTAGAAAAGCATTCCATATACTCAAAAAGCCTATTTATCAATTCAGTTTTAATATTAGCATTCCCAAGATAACAAACCATCTTCCAAATAAATTTTGATCAAGTAACAAAGCAGATGAAAAGGAGCACAAGATTGAGCATCAAAGAAACCATAACATAAAAGATTGAGCACAAGATCTCAGAAGATGTGCCGATTGGAACATATAACCTTATGATCAAATTCAAGCTTCGAAATTTGAATGACAGATACTCAAATCACCTGATTTTCCTCTGCAGGTACATCATTTATATCAGGTTTTTCATCAACACCAGGTCCCTTGGAAGTTGGCTGAACTTCATTTGTGTCTGTTTCCATCGGTTTAGCTTCATCTTCAACAGGTTCTGTTGCCTCGCTCTTTTGCTCCTCTAGCACAGCCACCTATCTCAATCAATCAGAAGCATAAATCAGCTGATAATAAATTAACAGTCCACATTTAGTAGCAAAGAAGAAGAAAAAAAAAAAAATTATCACTAATACACAGCATATAAAACAGAAATAAAAATCTAAGTCAAACCAAACTATTATATTATGCTGATGAACTGTCACTATACTCACTACCATAATCTGCTTGAAAGGAGCTACTTACCCCTTTCGAGTACTCAATATTATTAGGCAAAAAAATGTGCAAAAACTGATCAGAATAATTCCATAGAACCAAAATTGATCTTTTATCTTGTGAACCTGAGGTGAAAAATCAAAATTGTAGAGAAGACACAAACCCAAAAATCGTAGGAATAAAACCATTTTCTCTGATGTTCATCAAAATGGAAAAAGAAATACAGAAAAATACCTTGTAAATGATGTTATTCACAGAAGTAATATTGTTTGTGTACTATGATGTTATTCAATAGCACCCTAAGAAATCAATCTTCTCGGTTCAATACGGTAAAGGAACACGTAGCAAATCAAACCACAATTACAGTAAGCCAAAATGAGAAGTGAAGACATAACACACAAGATTATGATAAAGGAGGGGCAGCGTCCACAATTTTAATCCCATCAATATAACGAGAAGTTTCGATACAGTTTGTGCAGAGAAGATAGCTTAGCCGCCTCATTAAATTGCAAAACAAATTTATATTTAGACACCAAAAAGTAATAAACCTCTCCCCCCAAAAATCAAATCTTTTTCCAATTCTTAACCAAGTTTTGGGTCCAGTTTCTCGTTTTTAATAAGGGAACAGATTTTCAATTGCCCTCTTCCCCAGATTCAAATCTTAAAACCCTAAAGCACTAAATTTTACCCCCCCAAAAAAGAAAGAAAACATAACTTCTCTGCCAAGATCAAGTAGCCATCTGATTCAACATTCCAGTAAACAACAGTTACGATTATATATAGATTAAACTTGAAAAAAGAAATCGACGAAAACGTACCGGAATATACTTAAATTTCCGTTTGGGAGGCTCCTCGGCAGCAAGGGCATCGTCTGTAGAGGAGTTCTTAGATTCTTCAGTAATCCCATCGTTAGTCTTATTGTTACCGTTATTATTGTTATTGTTCTGGCTCGCAGTTATTGGAGTCCACTTGTAAAGAAGTAGATGAGAACCATTATTGCCGTTAGTAGTAGTACCGTTAGCTGCCGCCGCCGCCGCCGCCGTTTGATGGTGGTGTTGGTGATTGCTGTTATTGTTGGAGCTTGGTGGCGTCACGTGGATCCACTTCTTCTTCCACTTACGAACTGGACCGGTGAAAACAGTAGTCGGACCGTACCGAGTAGATGACCGGCCAAGCCTTGCCCCTACCCCCTCCATCCACGGCGGTGATTTCCTTTACCCCTCCTCCTAATCCGTGAATTCCGTACTTTCCAAATTTCTCAATATGAACTTCCCTCTCTATACCCGTGGGAGCATCTGTATATTTATACGTTTATAGTAATAATATTATTTATTATCTTCGGAAGAAAGGGACGAACTAAGAAGAAGAAGGGCAGCGAGGATTATTAGGTGTTAATCTTTTTTTTTTTTTTTTCTGAATAGACTATGAAAAAATCTGGGTCATTAAATAAATAATTTTGATTTAATCGGACGGTTAAAATTGTCGATGAGATTATTGGTGAGTGTGGTAAGGACTGTCGTTTGTGATTGGTTTGTTCTTTTAGTTTTATTGTCGATAATTTAAGAATAACAAATAAGAAATTATCTTTTTTTTATACATGAGAAATGAGGTAATTGAGTGTCGAACTCGCACCAGTGAGGAGGTTGGAGTCAGAGCCGTGTAGAGGATCTCGGGGGCCTAAGGTGAAATTTTTTTTGGGGGCCTTTTTAGTTATTTATTTTTCTAACCTTTTGAGATGCAAAATCGGTTATTATATCTTTACAATCAATATATTCTAACATTTTCATTTTCAATCTTATATCATTAACATTAAGTTCATACTTTTTTAAAATATAAATAAGTTCATCAAAAATACATTTACCAGTTGTATCATCAATTTTTATAAACTCTATAAAATACTCATTGATTTTTATAGGACTAACTAAAACATCAACACACCTTGAAATAAGTGTCATTTGTTCTTGGTGACTTATATCGGGGGTGCAATCAAGAATTATAGAAAAATATTTAACTTCCTTAACCTTTTTAATAATAGTATTTCTTATTTGTGAAGCTAATAAATCTATTATTTCATTTTGTATAGTGTTACTCAAATAATGATTACGAAAAATATCATCTTTGATGCGTCTAACATGATCTTGCATAATAGGATCGAATTATGCTATCATTTCAATTTAAACTTAAAAAATTATCATTATTTTTCTCATATAATTTTTTCATTTGTTCCACGAAAACCAAGATTATTTTTAGAAAGGTGTTTTACTATAACTATAATCCTTACTAAAACTTTTTCCCAATGTTCTTTTTCTCTATTAATTTGTTCTTGTAAATCTTTATCAATGGTATTATTATTTTTTAATCTTGTTTCTAATTCAATATAGCTCATGTTAGTAAAAGGTCCAATAGCTCATGTTAGTAATATGTTCTTGGACTTGTTTCATGACAGTTTAAGTTTTGAACTAAGATTCTTCCAATCCTAGTGCCTTGATTAATGAATTGATTATTTATACCTTTTGAATCAAACAACTTGCAAACAAAAACAATAAAACTTTATCTAAATATTTTGAATATACTAGTCATCGTTTTATCATGTATTTCTCTATTAGATAATCTACGTTTGTAAAATAATGAAGAGAAATGTCTATTATCATTATCTTTTTGGGAAATTGTATATCTTTATATCTTATTGGACCTTTTTCTATAATCAAGTCTCTAAATTTAGTATTAATAATATTCCAATTTCCGGATCATAAATATTTTCATTAATTTCATTTATACTATCTAATTTTTCTTTTTCTAAATATTCATCATTTTCATCATCTAAATTAGTTTTAGTAACATTTTGAACATTTTCTTTCTCTTTTCTCTCTCATTATTATTATTATTATCTAATAAATCAATATCATTTTTTAATTCATGTTCTACTACTTCATTATTTGTACTAATTACGTCATCTTTTTTTTTATTACCAACAACAAATTTATCAAGTGCACCTCGTTGTGATTCTATGAGTTTCTCAATCTTCTTTTTTTTTTTTTTATTTTTCATAACTGAATCGTATTTTCTATTTGACATTATAGATAAAAACTAAACAATAAAAGTTTTAACAAACTATTAAAAAAAATAGAAAATACAAAAAAAAATGAGTGGAAGAGAGTCCAATCTCAATCAATAACAAACAAAATTAACAAAATAGTAATATATTCTATAAAAATAAAAGAGATAAAACCCGTTTAAACTTGAAGAAAGAGATTTCTTTTTTTTAAAACCCCGAGATAATGCTTTTTTGCTTTTAGATTTGAAATTCAAGATTAAATAATCGATCTACTAAATATTTGGAAGGCTCGTTTTTGGTAGATCATGAATTAGGGATAATATATACTTTTTGTTGATTTTGGAAGATCTCGATAGTATATTTTTTGGAAGATATACTCAATATTTAGAAGATTTAAAAGTACTCAAGAATTTGTTTGTATTCTTCGAAAGTAATTGAAGATTAGAATAATAATTTTTTTTAAAAAAAAAAACAGACCAACGGTTCTATTTCTCAATTCCAACGGTTCTATTTCTCAAATTCCAAAGGTTTTATTTCTAAAAAAAAAAAAAAAAAAATAATTTTTGGGGCCTCCCGCCAACTGGGCCCTAAGGCCGCCTCCCTAGCTCTTACACGGCCCCTGGGAGTGACACACTTACCAATTCCGTTGCCCACACCGACAAATAAGAAATTATCTAAATAATAATAATTGATTAATAAAATTATAAATAATAAAAATATTTTAAAAAATAAAAATTGATAAAATTCTACGAAATAACGTATCTGTTTAATTGTTTACCCAAAAAAAAAAAACCGTATCTGTTTAATTAAAATATAAGAATCTATTTGAGATTATGAGCAATTTTTTTTTTAAAAAAAATATTATAATAATGAATAATAAAATAGTTTAAACGTAAATTGGGTAGTTAATATTTTGGGTTTTTTGGGTGCAATGAAGTTCCTCTCATAGCCTAATGGTTTAGGAGTCTCTCCTTCAACCTTTTGAATTGAAGATTCGATCTCTTTAGTCGCTAATTAGTCTAAAAGGCTTGAGATACCACCCCAAAAAATATATATATATTTTGGGTGTAATAATTAGGATGCTAATTTTAAAAAAAAAATTAAAGGAAAAAGAAAAATTGAAAAAACCTCTACAAATTGTCTCTCTGGCCGCCACAGTCCCGCTCTCCAGTATTTCTAACGGAGTCAGCCGGAGATAATTTTGCCGGTGCTGATGATGGATTCTCAAAGTTTGATTTTCAGGAGTTGCATAGCGTCTTCATCTATACCTTCCAATCAAAACCCTAATAAAACCCTCTTCAACCCGAGGATGAGTACCACCTCATTTTTGTCCAATTTTCAATCTTTATCGCTCAAAACTTGTTCTTGTTACCCTTCAAATTTAGTGATTACCAAGAAAAGCTTAATGGTTAGAAATTCCCTTCAGAATTTGCAGAGCAATGTTGTTGCAGAAACTGGGAATGATTTGGTCGCAAATATTAGGAAGAAAATTTTGGCTGTTTTTGTATCTGGTGGAGGTTCTAATTTCAGGTCTCTGCACGAAGCAACTGTCTCTGGTTCTGTTCATGGAGACATTGCTGTATTGGTTACCAATAAGCCCGGTATCATCTCCTTTTATCCTTCTCTCTAACTCATTCTGCTCTTGATCTTTTTCTTCTTTTTTTTCTTTTTTAAGTTTCTGGTTCAACATACAAGGATTCCATTTTGGCTCTGCATTTTCTGATTTATTTGCTTCAAATTTATTGTGTCTAATTCTAAATTTTGTTCCCCATCTTAATACTCAAGTGGAAGATAATTTAACTTCAAAATTTTGTTTACTTATGGTTGTAGATTGTGGAGGTGCACAGTACGCTAGAGAAAAGGGCATTCCTGTCATTTTGTTTCCCAAACTGAAAGATGGATCTGGTTTGTCTTCAGATGAACTTGTCATAGCACTCAGGTAGGATTCATTTTCCATATGCCTCTATTTTGTATAAGGGAATCTTTTGAAACTTGCATTTCAATGTCTTCATGGTTCTCTCTTGTTATATTTTCTTTGCATTGGGTGAATTAACTACGAAGAATCTAGAGATTATTTATCCCCGGGTTCTTAACATCTAGCAAGCTAAAAGGTGAAACAGAACTCAATGGCAAATATATGAAAAATGGCATTTTATTAGAAAGAGAAAGGCTTTGAAGATTCAAACAGTTATAAATATACACACATAATATGGTCAAATTGGAATAAGATTTTGAATAATAACTATCTAAAAAGTTTTGAAAATTGAAAATTTGATATTTACAGTAATATGTGTCATGAGCATATATCTTCTAATATCTTGCACTATCTGATTCTTGACAGAAAGTACAAGGTTGATTTCATTCTTCTTGCTGGATACTTAAAGCTTATTCCTACCGAGTTAGTTCAGGCTTATCCAAGATCCATATTGAACATCCATCCCTCACTTCTTCCAGCTTTTGGAGGCAAAGGATATTATGGAATGAAGGTTCATAAAGCTGTCATTGCTTCCGGTGCAAGGTATGATCTTCAATCTTCTACCTGTTCATGTCTGTCTTCTTTTATCCTTTATGAATATTCTTGATTTCTTCAAGTGGGATTTTGAATTTCTTTCATTTTCCTGTTAAGATGGGAAAATCTGTAAAACAAATTGTTGCATGTTGTAGTCTTCACAGTTAAAGTTCCTGTTCATGTGATCATCAACATTGTTTTTGGTCTTTTAGATATTCAGGTCCTACCATACATTATGTTGATGAGGAGTATGATAGAGGCCGGATCCTTGCCCAAAGAGTAGTTCCAGTACTAGCTAATGACACAGCAGAAGACCTAGCTTCTAGAGTTCTCCATGAGGTATTGTGTTCTTGAAATGTCCTTGCTCTCTCTGTATATCAGAGCTTCAGAATCTTTTAAATATCTCATTTCTTCATTGATTTGTTCCATCAGTTTCAAAATTTTCTCTATTTTCCTTTCTTCTTCAGGAGCATAGATTGTATGAGGAGGTGGTAGAAGCTTTGTGTGATGAGAGAATATTATGGCGAGAGGATGGCGTTCCTTTGATCCGAAGCAAAGAAAATCCTAACCAATACAGCTAATGATGATGATACTCGATTTTTTTTTTTTTTTTGTGTAACTGGGATTATATATTGCTATATAATAAATGATGTACAAACTACCAATCAGGTAGACAAAAGAATTAGAAAGGGCCAAACTACCTAACCCATCCTCCTATTCAAAAGAAGAACAATCTCCAAAGTTTTGGTAAGAGCTTGCTTTACAATAATAGCACTAGGGGGGATGCCATTTCCTGAAATATGATGTAGTTCCGCCAGAGCCAGTTCTCCTGCAACACTTGCCGGAAGAGATACTTCCAAATCTTATAAGATTCTAACCTTGAGCTTTGGGAGACATTAGCTTGAATCCACTCCATCGGACAATTGTATGACCAGAACTCAGGCCAAAACCTTCCAGGCAGTACTCCTTCCCATACCTTACGGGACAGCTCGCAATCATGTACCGTATACAGTGTTGTCTCCTCCGAAGCACCGTAGATTTCACAGGATGGTGAATCTACAATCTGCCTTAACCACAACAAACTCCTAGTTTTCAATCTATCTTGTGCTGTTAGCCATAGAGTAAAGGAACTTCTTACAGGTCCAACGAATTTCCAAATCTGTGTCCAGATGTTATCCTCAACCCCCATATCTGCTGAACTTATGAGGTCATAAGCTGAATTGGTCGTAAAAACTCAGATTTGAACATTATTGTATTGTAGAAGCTAAAGTCTTGTCAGTAGTTTTAGAACAAATAAATATATATTTAAACTTCTGGCAATGAATAAAAATAAAAATATGTATATTGATTTAATTGGATCAATGTATAATTGCATTAACACAAAGTTTAAAATTTAGTCAAGGACTGCTATTGATAGAACCTGCTACAGTGAATAGATTTGCAATTTGCCTCCTGCAATTCTACAAACACTTTTTTTTATTTAATCAAATTTCTTGTTGACAAAAAAAATAAATAAATAAAAAATTTGAATTATATTAAAAAAAAACAAAAAAATTAATATATATATATATATATATATATATAAAATAATAATACCTTGTCACTCATTGAAGCTAAGCACGAGACATGCACGGCTATTGGGCCATTGGCACCTGAAATTATTTCAGTAAACCCAAAATAAGAGAAATAAAAAAGCCCAAACCTAAATAACCCAAAAGGGGCATCCCGCCGCCCAATACTGTCTTCCCCTGGAAAGGAGCGGTTGAGATCCCATCTTCTATACACTGCCAATTTCTATATAAACTCGCTCCTTTAGCTAGGGTTTTAATTCTTGCCATTTACATAGCATTCGTCATTGAAGAAGTTCGAGTTGACGGCTTCGTCTTTAAATCTCCTTTCTTCTTCTTCTTTTTTTTTTTTTTTCTTGAATTTGTTTTACAAGAAATTCTTTTTATTTTTTTAAAAAAGAAGACATGGATCGAAGGCTATATTGTACCAAGAAAAGGATGGAAATTACCAAATATCCTTGTTCTTGAATTGCCAAAGCGGCTGTAGCCATACGAATGAATTACCAGAAGCTAACTGGCCGGTTGTTGTTTCCGATCGACATATCTGCTTACCGAGCTTCTTACATTCATACAATGATACAACCCGCATATAAAAATATCATGTTTAAGAATATTTCTTCGATTTTTGGCTTTTTTATTTTCCCTCTTTCTTCGATTCTGTGTATGAATCAAACGCACATCAGTAATAGATGCGGCGGCTGGAGAAGGGTTTCAAAAGGGAGAAAGATCTTGGGATTCTTTAGCCCTTTTTCATTAATATCCTTCTCTGATATTAATTTTTTAATTTAATTTCGCACTTTTCCGATAAAAAAAAAAAAAAACTTCGAACTTTTCAGTCGTCTGCCTGAAAAGTTCCCGGGCTCACATTTACTCTATTAATTTGTTTAAATGGTTTTATTAGTTTTCAAATTATTTTTTTATAAATATCATAACACTAAAAGGATCTCTGATTTACCTCCCTCTTTTTTTTTCTTTTTTTTTTTAAATTTATTATTATAAAGAATAATCATCGTAACAGAAAACATTTAACTAAAAAGTGGAGACTACTTATCCCAAAAAAAAAATTAGGAAAGTCAAAAACAAAAATAACAATAAAGAAGTAAAAAAAAAAAGAAATAAACGAAAATATTTAGCCAAGAGAGAAGCTTAACTGGAGTCAAGCTTCTCTCTTGGTTGAAAGAAATGGAGGAGACGATGGGAGTCTGCTGCGGCGGCTGGAGAGAAAGTGTAGTAGAGAAAGAAATTTTATATATATATAAAAAAGTGATTACTATCACTTTCTATACAACTCAAATATTATTAGTAATCGGTATGACTGGACTGGAACAATTACTGTCAAATTTTATAACTCTTGACATAGAAATCAATAGTTTATAAGAAGATAAAAATATATATCTATTTTTTACCAAAAAAAAAAAAATATATATATATATATATATATCTATTAAAAAAAAACTGTTGCACTCAGCAATCATTACAAATGAAAAGAAAAAAAATAAAAAAGCCAAAAATACTACTACATTAATTTCATTAAAAAAAAAAAAATGAGATGCAAAGACCATGTTATAAGAGGACAGATCTCATAACACATACATCTTATATACTAAAATTGAAGTAATTGTCTGTCAAAAAGAATGATTTCCAGCCAGAGAGTAATTCCATCCCATAATTCCAGTGTGCACATTGCACAATAGCCATTTACTCAAAGATTTGCAAAAATGACTGACTATCCTATATAAATTATATAATATATATATATATATATATATATATGAAGCTATTGATCATCATCATCTTTCTCATTCAAAGCTAAAGCCAAGTTGCCTACTTGGGGTACTAACATTTTACTAGGAAAAAGAACTTCTCTGCAGAGGAAGGGAACTGCAGGGACAGGTCGAAAACCAACTGATCTCTTCTTCCTCATCATTATTAATGAGTCCTCACGATCAGAATTCGGTGAGGTCAGATCAACAGTTGGAAATTCGTTCAATGTTCGTTTATAAGAACCGAGCCATTTTGCTTGTGTGTAAGCGAGTCGTCTCCATGGCGGCACACTCAAACCTGTACTCTTCATGGATTTCTTAATAGATTTGCACATCAATCTGGTGACCTGTTTCAGCTCTTCCTTTTTGCCAACAAAAATATGAGGAAACATTTTCAGTAATGCCGAGTAACTGCTGGTTGGCTTAGCTATGTCGAATTCTTTTGCTAGGAAAACTTCAATTATGTAGCGATTCCCAGACATTAAAACGTCTATGTATTCGTAACTCCCTGATGGGCAGTGACCAGATTTCTCCCATTTGGATTTGCAAATTCCTGTAGAATTATAAAATTATATGTTGTTCGATTCAAAATTAACTAGTCAAATCCAAAATAACCGGAGAAAAAAGTGGAGATTGAAGGAAGAATCGAGTAATTTAATTACCAGCATCAAAACCTCGACGGCGCAACCGAGACATCAGTCGTCGTTTAAAATCCGGAGAAGAGAAGCTTCCAATTTCCGGCAATGCGTAATTATTCTCCACCGCTTCATAGATACTTCTCTTTACCATGTCAGCTTGATTTCCAAACAAATCCTGCAAAACATCTCTCGCCTCGGAAAATCCTCCCTCAGATTCCAATAATTCCTCACCAATTCTTCCTCCATTGACCTCATCATCAACATAAGCCTGATCTCTTTCTTCACCAATAATATTAATACTATTGTATTCCCTTTCGAGGAAAGAATTAACAAGATCAGACAGATCAGTCAGGCTCTGATCATTATCTGGCGAGTAGTGCTCGCTTCCACTACTGCTCTCGCATAATCTTGCCCTAGCCACTTCACAATTGAAAACATCCGCAACCCTTTTGAATCTCACCGGTATCTTATAAGCCATCATATCACTGGGCCGGGCCGGATTCTTTAATTTCAGTACTGAAATTATAACTACCTTTTTTTTCTTTTTTGAGCTCGAGAACAATCGAAGGTATGTATAGGGAGAAAAAGTGTGTGAAGATGTCGTGATGATGGAGTTAGTATGTTAACACACCAAACAGTAAGATCATCAATGGAGTTTTTTCTTTCTCCCTCCAAATAAGGATGAGGACATTATGTGTTGGAGTTGTACAATATATACAATATATATATATATAGAGAGAGAGAGAGAGAGAGGGAGAGATTAAATGTTTAAGATAAACCACATCTTTTTATATTTCAAGCTGAATTCACAAGAGAATTAAGACTGTTTTCTTAACCAGATTCATTACTTAAAAAACCAATAAAGAATTTTTTTTAAAATCATTATTAGTGTTTAATGGAGTCAAAGTCATTAGTGTTTTTTTTTTTTAAGAAGAAAAAAGTCATAAGTGTTTAACTACAACTTTTCTTTCTCCCGAACACTAATGGTATAAGGGTCTCTCCCTCGATCAAAAGTTGAGGGTTCAAATCTCTCCTGGTCATTGATCTAGGAGTTTCTCCCTTACCTTCTGACTGTCAAGAAGTTAATGGTTTAAACTTCACCCAAGGTTCCACAGTTCGAGATATATTCGCAAGTGCGGGTATACCCATACTGTTGGGCCTTCCTGGGTGGATTAGTCTAGGCCGGAAGGGCCTGGAATACCACCTCAAAAAAAAAAAAGTTTTTTTTTTTTAGCTAAAATAATTAATTTCATTTTTTTAAAAAAATTGTTTTACCAACTTTAATAGTTTTAATTATTTTATATATATTTTAAATTTTATGTTTCGAATTATAAAAGATGGAAAACTATAAATAATTTAATAAATAAATTGTATTAGACTTTCTTAATTTCAATAAATTTTAGTTTAATTTATTTTGTATTGCATAAAATTATCTAATAAAAAAAAAGAATTTAATTAGTTGATTTTTAAGGGCTATTAACACTAATGGAGTTAAAAAGTACATGATTATCAGATATTCTCGGGAAAAAGAAAAATCATTCATTGTAACTTGTAAGCGCCAGTCATATAATAGAGCCGCTGTTCTGTTGACCGGTGGAGACCATGCAAGAGAACAGTCCAACCTTCCGAGGCAGCACCATTACAGGCACGTGTCTTGCATCTTTTCGCCCGAGCGAATGCAGAGTTCTGTACACGTCAGTTTCGAGATTATTAATTTTTCTCCTTTTTTTTTTTTCATTTGTTTGCTCCTTGGTAAAAAAATTAGGAATATGCTGTAATTGGTAAATGCTATACTTAAAAAAGAACGAGATGTGGAAACTCGACGCCGTCAGTTGATTTAGTGTCTTGGTTCATTGAACCTATCATGATCTGTCTATATTCAATGAATCTTGAAGTACTAATTTAAGTGCTCAAAGTATACAAATACAAAAATAGCTAATGTACTCTTTATTTTTATATCTATTATTAGTTATTATTATTAATATAAAAAAAGAGGAGAAAAGCAATGTAATATGTCTTTTTTTTTTTTACCCACTTGGGCACCCGGTGTCCCCACCTTTTCGGTGGACTCGGTATGCGGAGCGCTCGCAGAGTCCAACTCTTACTCGATGGTTAGGGCCCTAACCACCCCAGGGGATCCGAACCCTTGATCATCCGCCTTTGAGGAAGCATTAGGATTCCGCTTACCAACTCCCCCAAACTACCAGGGTTGTAATATGTCATTTTTTATTTAGTTATTCTTCATAGAATAACCAAAATTTTAAAATTTATATAATATTTTAATAATTTTGTACGAAGCTATTTATAATAATTTTAAATTTAATTTATGTTAATGGCACATAATATAAACTAATTATTGTATTGTAAAACATCCTAATAAATTATCTAAAATGTGTTAGTTGATAATTTAAAGTATAAATAACTTTAAAATAAAAGAAATACAAGATTTATTAAATTTTGAGGAAAAAAAGAGAATTTTTTAATCTGTTAATAATAATAATAATAAAAAAATCCTTCGATGGGCATTACACTATGAAAGAAAGGAGTTGTGCAGCCACACTTCTAAGCCGCCAAATCCAGTTGAAATATTTAGATTTGGATTTGTATTATATACAAGTTCAAGGTTAGATGCATTCGGTGGTAATTATACCACGTGACCATAAGCTTTTTTTTTTGGTTAGATGCATTCGATTTCTAATGCTTCATCCAGGGCGGATGGTTGAGGTTTCGACTCCCTGGTGGTTAGCGTCATGTTAAAAAAGTTTTGGGTTAGACCCTCACCCTCGAGTTAAACTCTGCGAACGCTCTGCAGGCTGAGTCCGAATTAGTCTCACCAAATTAGTAGGTATATACATGTATCTGTTGAAAATTTTAATTTATTGAACGGCCCAAATTGTTGCGGAGATAGCCAGAATCTCAGAGGTGCGGCCCATTGGTCCAAAGGCAATGAAGAAACTAAAAATAAATACCATCTGACAAGAAAAGACTTCTAATCATGAAAAATAAGGACATTTCTTCGGCCTCAATAATTGATTAAAAACCAGAATACAGCAATCACATCCACCTCTGAATGGCCCAAATGGAATATATCTACCAACTTATCAAAATTGTATTCACAATAAAGTCTTTTATCACTCATACCGTTTATTCAAAGTGAAAGGAGTTTGGTTAAGATCTCAAGTTTGAATTTTATTTTTACTTTTAAAAAGATAGATGTAGGAAGCACTTCCTTTCAATAATCTATAGAGATTCAATTCGACAAGCATTCGATTTAGTTGGGTTCAAAGTAGATAACCAAATACAGATAAATTATGAAAACAAAAAAAAAAGAAGACATCATTTATCACACTCAACTCTAAACAAAACTTGCTCTAAGTGCTCATTTTTTTTTTGTTTTTTTTGTCATATCAAGGAAATGTGAATCACCTCCATTGATTTTATCACCATCTTTTTGTCAACAGCTATAAATGCGCCATCGGCCATTTGTCAGCAGCGACTGTAGTAACTACAAGCCAACACAAAAGTTGTTTTTCAATAACAAAAACAAAAGAATAACAAGGAAATGCAAACATTTTTTACAATCATCTTTTTCAGAAGATTCAAGCTATCCAAAAAAAGTACTTTAACCAATTAGAAATAAGGATACCATGAAAATGAAACTAATAACTGCAAAAGAATTGGCAGAGGAAAAGATAAGAACAAAGTCACCATAAGATTCAAAATGCCGAATTTCCTCTAGCTCTCTCCGTCATACTTTTGCCCTTATAATTCCTGTTTTAATTTGATTACCTCGAAGAATATCCATCTCCCATGATCCCATAGAATATATATATATAGAGATATTTATATGTATATATATTCTCTGAGTATACTATATGGGGGCAGTACTCTGCTGTATGAAGCAGCCAAGTCCCGAGAATGATTATCAACTGATGATGAGCAACAACAATCAGACTGACGATGAACAGAATGCGGGAACTGCCACAAAAACGCCGGAGAAGAGAAATTATTTGGAATTGGAAACAAAGGTGGAGAAGAAATATACGATGATCGGAAGTATGACTCTTCAGGATTACCTACTGTCTTCACCAAACGTGAACGTGAATCCTCCTCGGAACCACATCGGAGGTGAAATCCAGATTTTTAAGCATTTGCCGAGAAAATTGTGTCCTGCTTCCTCTGCTTCTCCTGATGATAATGTAACTGAAGGCAACCACGAATTCTTCACGCCGATAATGAATTTCTCACCGGCTGATCACGGATTGGGAGTAATCAAGGATGAAACGCATGTAGTAGGAAATTTGTCAACAAAATCAATCTTGAGCAGAAATGCGAGTGGGAAATTGGGGAAAAAGGTGACGTTCAGGATGCCGGAGGAAGCCGATATATACTTGTATTATACACCAAAGGAAACATTTGAAGATGAATAGACAGCAACAAACTGGTATACATTACAGTCTTCTCTGAATCGAAATTCTAATCCGGGCGGTTATTTTGATCTTAATCTTTTTATCCTCTCCCAATATGCCTGTTAGGTAAGTGTCGTTAATAAAGTACTCTGTTCATTAAGATTCCTGCCCAGTTCGTTATCTTCAAGGTTTAATGTGCATAAAATAAAGATTTTTTTTTTTTTTTTTTTTTTTTTTTTGTAAGTGTGCATAAAATAAAGAGTTGCAGTTGTAGAAATATTAGAAAGTTAAGAGTTCTAATTAAGCTTTTTTTTTTTACCCTCACTAAATCTCCATTTACAAAAAATAAAAAAATAAAAAAATGCTTATAGGTATTCTAAATTGCTAAAAAAAATTGGGATTTGTTATGAATCTCAAAGATTCATAAATTAGTGGATATTCATCGGATAATCGTCTTTATCCTTTAATCTCGATATAATTACGTAATTAATGATATGTGACAAGTGTCACTTCATGCTTATCTCATAAATGAGGTGTCACATGCATTTAATCCTAGGTGACAAGTAGCAGCACCCTTGAAGTTTATCATCTTTCCTTTTCACCCCTATAAATAGAGGGTTTACTCCCCTTTGTATAGACACAAAAAAGAATAATTTCGAATGTGATATAATAATATTCTCTATTCTTTATACATTTCTCTCTTTTCTCGTTGTTTTATATAATTTCATAATAGGATTGCATTTTTTTTAACAGTGTCGGTGTCGAACAATTAAAACCTGTACATAAAAACACTTTTTTTTTTTTTCAAGATAAAATTCCAGAAACAGAAAAACTAGAAAGTATGGGGAACATTTCGAATCAATTCCTTACTGGAAAAAAAGGAAAAGTCAATAAATGATTTATTTTTTTTTTCTTTTCTAAAGCCATGAGGAATAAGGTCTACATAGACGTTGAATAATTATTAAAATACAATTCAAAATTATCGATATATCTTTTTAAAAAATAATGAAATTGAAATTTTTTCCCTGAATAATTATTTAAAAAAATATATATAAGTGAGCCTTTTAAAAAATATATATAATTTTTTAAATAAATAAATAGAAAATATTAAAAAATCTTATCATATATGGAAAATAAGTGTACTAATTTATTTTGTAAATACTTTTATAAAAGATTCCTACTTTCTTTCTATTTTCTATTAAATTGGGAAAGGAAGAAGTTTGGAACTTCTTCCATTAATATATATGTAAATAAACAAGTAATTAGTAAATTATATTACAAATAAATTCATGTTTGACAAATTTAGTACTAAAATAATTTTTTCCCCTTTTTAAAGTTTATTTATTTTTTTTTACTTAAGAAATAAATAAGGTTATTTTTAACACATTTAATTAAAAAATGATAAATGTGATTTAATGAAAAAAATAAATGATAATCAAGAAATATATATTATTTTTTGGGCAATGTTATGTGGATGAGTGCCATAATTCCTTCTTTATCTAAATTGACATTTTTTTTTGATAATTTATCTAAATTTACATATATTTTATATAAAGTGATTTAATTAATTTTGTTTAGTTGAGTAAATCTCTTTTTTTTTTAAAAATATAAAATCTGTCAAAAAAATTATATTAATTTTCTCTCATTAAAAAGCTTTGAAAGAAAAAAAAATTGTAAAATATAAATTTATTTGAAATTAAATTCACTTGGGATAAAATTTGATTATTTGGGTGCCTTTCCTAAAACCTCCATGTTTTAATTTCCTTTTAAAATATATACACACATTGAATGTACCATAGAATTCTTTCTTACCCAAATTTTATGACTCCGACCCATGTGCCTGCTGTGTGTATTAAAGTCAAAAAAGATACGTACTTTTTTTTTCCCTGGTATCCAAGGCCCTTCTGACCCAAATTAATCCACACAGGAAAGCTCAACAATGTGAGTATATTTACACTTGCGAATATATTTCGAACTATAGAATCCCGTGTGAAGTTTAGACCCTTAAACTCTTGACAAGCCAGGAAGGTAAGAAAGAAACTCTTAGAAACTCTAAACCATTAGGCCATGAGAGGAACTAAAAAAAAAAAAAAAAATGATACGTACTTAACTTTATATAATACGTACTTATAAAAAAAAAGGAAAAAACTTTTATATAATACGTAAATAGAAAATTTTAAAACATATTTAAAATTATTTAAATAGTTAATAAAAATTTGTTCAATTTATTATTATTTAATGAATTATATATGTCCACATGTGATAATGAAAATAAAGGTTGAATAAGTGTTTTTTCAATCAATTAAAACATTTTTTTTTTCACTTTTTTATATATAAATTGAATAATGAAAAGAATAATAGATGTACTATTTCGAGTGAACCGTTTGAAAATTCCACTACTATATCTGCTTCTCCCCTTCTAATTTAATAATTTAATAAAAATAGAAATATAGAGATTTTGAAAAAGTAAAAAAAAAAATTTTAAATCACTCAAGTTAATAAAGTACTTGTGAGAAGATGAGATAGAAGCAGAGATATATATTGTTTTATTGTCTCCCAAAAATATTTGTTACCCTTAATTTAATTTTATTTACTAGTTAAAATTTTATTATCAATAAACTGTTTAATAATTCATAAAATTATCTTAACGAAATATACTTTTTTTAAAAAATAAATATTTAAAAACTGAAATCTTTATTTTTATTAGTTGTAATAATAATAAAAAAAAATACTATTTTTAAAAACTAAAAAAGAGTACAATTGTTATAATTACCAGTTGTCATAATAATATTTTTAATTTTGTTTTCAGTTACAGTACTGCTCATAAATTTATTTATTTATTTATTTTTTGGAACTGCTCATAAATTGTTGTGCCAACTTCGGATTGCACTCCCAACGTGCATCGCGTGTTTTTATTTTAAAAAAAAAAAAAACACTAATAATGTCACTCTCATAAATTAATGTATTTATTTTTTATTTAATATTTTCTTTCTAAAAATAGTAATTATTTAATTTAAATCGAGGCAGTAATTTCAACTTGCTTACTTGTGCAGATCCATTCTTGTAATATGTGAAAACTTTAAATTCATAATTCTGGCAAAGTTTTTATATATTTAACTTTTTTTTTTTTTTTTAGGTGTCTTAGATGCTCGATATAAGAGGTTATTTTTAAGGTTTAATCAGCCGACATGGTTCATTACGAAATTTTTTTTTTATATATATATATATATATAAAAGTAAAAATTGAATCTTCAACTTCATTTAAATTTACCTAATTTTAAAGTTAAAAAAGTTAATAAAATTACACAGACAGTAATTTTTTTTTTCTCCGTTTCTTACCTTTTGTCCTTACTCACTATGTGCGTGCGTGTGTGTTTTTTTTTTTTCAAACTAATAAACTTTATTTGGTTGGAAAAGTCAATATTTTTATAAAATATAGACTAAAAATAATTTATTATAAATTAAATTGATTTTTCTAAAATCCCAACCGATTATTCCGGTCAAAAGCGACGAAATAGGGCATTAAAAAAAAAAAAAAAAAATCGTAACCACAAGTATCTACCGATTACCGAAGCAAGCAAAGGGCACATTACTGATTTTGTTTGGCTCATGGGTTAAAAAAACAACAGGTGTGGGTTACTTTTTCTGATTTCTCCGCTTGCAAGTTTTGTCACCAAGATACCAACCTTTTTCCCTGTTTGTTTTTTCTTTGATTTCTCTTTACCCTGTGATGGATAGCTAAGTGGCAAAACAAACTCTCCCTTAACCAAAAACCAGTAATCTGCAGTTTCAATTTTCAAACCGAACACACGAAAGTTATTTACCTGACCTACCAGTCACAGCTCCCTCCAATCTCGAATCTACTGCTATTAAATATCTTTATTTATTTATTTTTTAAAAAAGAATTAATTTCAACCGTCGATTTTAGTACTTGGAAGCTTTCTGTAAAGGCTTTTATTTATTTTTTTATTTTATTCTAGAACCTTGTTGTGTTGGAGGGAAGGAATCCATATATAATATTGCTATTATTTCCTGAGTGAAGCAATAGTATTCGATATTTTCTTTTCCTTCCTGGTTTATCATTTTGCTTCCAAACTAGTTCCGAAAATATCAGAAATGGCCGGAGTGAAAGTGTGGATGATCTTACTGGTGGTGTCGATTTCAGTAACTGTCGGAGGGAGAATGGTTGCTGCGCAAGTGCACCATGTCGTCGGAGGTGATCGTGGCTGGGAACCGTCTACAGATCTTGCTTCTTGGTTCGCCGGTCGTGACTTCAGAGTTGGTGACATAATCTGTAAGGAATCCTTCCTCCTTTTTGTTCCTTTGAACTAGGAAAATATAACTCACATTTAAACTATTATTAACTTCTCCATGCCAGAAACTCTCTATTGAATTCGGTAACGAGGAAACAGGGGTTAGGTAAATTAAATAATAGGTTATATTGGTTAAATATTAATTTTACGTTTTATTTATTTTTTTATGATGTGGATTCGCATTTAATGTGACTGTGACAAGATGAACGAAGTGAAATGATGTAATGAATTAATAAAAAATAATCTAGAAATTTAAAATAAAGTTTGGATGTCTTAAATAGTTGAGGAGGAAACTTGCTAATCGCCTTCATTTGAATCTAATGACGCCTTCGGAAAATGTTGGTACTATAAATAAATATGTAAATATTTTGGGATTGGTTTACAGTAAGGATTGACCAGTGGTTTCATGCTCTATTTTTCTTCTTCCTTGTTCTTTGGTGGTTTTGTGGTGATTGACTGCTGCGGAGAGAGAGAGAGAGAGAGGACAGAGGAGTACGAGAGAACTTGAGAAAAAATTCCGGATACTCGTTTTAATTTATTGTTTTCATTTGAGCAAAATAACTAAATGATAGAACATTCAATCAATTTGTATGGAGGAAAAAAACAGGTAAAAGAGAAAAGGTACTTTTGATATTTCGAACATGTTGGTTGGGAGAAATGTGATCTTTGGTGCTTCGCATCCTCAAATCTGTCCCCGAAAATCTTTTGTTAATCCTAACTGTTAATATAATATTATTGAACTCGTTTTTTATTCTTCATTTTGAATATATTATGAATTTTTCCTGGATTAGGCTCTTGGGAGTATTTGATGACTGTATAGTACATAGCTTTTTAATCACCATTTTCTTTTCTCCCTTATTTTACAGGGTTCGCCTATTCAGCAGCTCAAGAGAGCGTCGTGGAGCTGGAAACACCCGAAGAATTCATGTCCTGCGATTTAAGAAACCCCATCAGAATGTACACTGGTGGCCTTGATAGGATACCCCTCGAGCGCCAAGGCATTAGATACTTTGCCAGTGGCAACCCAGAGAGCTGCCAAAAGGGCTTGAAGCTACCCGTGGATGTCCAAAATGGCTCGAAGAAGCAGCTACCCGTGGACGTCCGTTCTCAAGTGTTGGCTGCTCCGCCCAAAAGCCCTTCTGCTTCTGCACAACTAACTGCTCTTTCTTCCGCGTTATTTGTTGGATTGGTGGTGCATTTCTGTTTCGGCCTTTAGGAACTTTTACGTATGCTAAAACAACACCTTATCCCCTTTCATTATTTGGGTTTAGCAAGCAAGGATTACTAGTAACTTTCCCCTGCTTTGCTGTATTTGAATTTTGTGTTGGTTGCCTGCCCTTCTTTTTTTTAATATGTGAGGCAAACTACAAACTTTGTGCTATGCATCTATTATTCAAAGGGATTTCTATTCTACCAAATTTTGGAGCTTGTGTACTTTCTCAGGGTCTATTCCCATCAGATATGTCAAAATTCACCATTGCCAATTACATTTTTTGGGCAATACACTCAGTTACCTATCAGATTTTTTTTTTTTTTTTTGGGTTGATTGATAAGTACCTACCAGAATTCTCTACTGACATACAATCACTGCCCAATAATAAAACATAAAATTTTCTCCATACCGTAACATTTCAGGATCAGACATACAATTTATAAGAAAACAATTAACTTCTGATTGGATTAATTAAGGTAGTCACAGGACATGAAACTTTAAATATAAAGATAACAATTGTACTAGTTGATAGGCTGCTGCTGTCCATGCAAAAAAATTTCGTTTTCCCCTTTTCTTCTTCAAGTTTTCTTCGTTGAAGGTCATATACTAGGAACAGCAGACTTCTTTTGAAGGGAGCAACACTCAAAAAAGATTCCAAAATATCAGCCATCCCTCAGCACCACAAAATTGGACCCACTGACATCCTTCTTTATCTTCGAGATCGCCCTTAAGATATCAGCAAAACCATTTTTATCCTGTATTAAAGGAAAGCCCGAGTAACATGAAGTGTGACATTGATATGATATAACAAAATAGACACAGCAAGAAACTAGAATGACATATCAGCAGCTAGAGCCATAGCAGGCTTGAACCGCATTCAGGAAAGCATGTTCACTGCGGTGATATTAGAGCTGCTTCCCAGATTTTTTACATAAATCAATAGTATCTTTAGACATGGTTGTGTTACGTTCAAACTTCCAAATAGTTAAGAAGGGTATGCAAAAAGGAATGGATGTACTAAAAATCAATTCTTACTTTACCAACATGACAACATCGAGTGAAAAATTCATACGAGAAAAAGTAACATAATCTTAAGCATAATCTTAAGCAGAGAAAATAGAGATACTCGTTGAAGCATAATCTTCATTACCTCTTTAGATTTCAGTCTAGATTTAAATTTAGCAACCAGATCTTGTGTGGTAACTTTTTTATTCTGCAATAGGACAGCCCTAATCTCATCTTTGGTTACAGGACCAGTAGCAGGTGTTGAAGTTGATTTTGAAGATGGCTGCGGTGATACAACTTTTGCATTCTTTGTAGCAGAGATCTCTTCTTTGGTGGGCTTAACATCCTGAAAGCAGTAGCATAAGATAAAGAATTATAACAGTACACTAAATCAGGTATAAGTATCTTTTTTTGAATTCAGTATGTGCCTTGTTTACATTTTCTGACTTGACTTTCTTCAAAGGTGCACTGTTAGTAACTTTTGATTCCTCGGCGTTGATTTTCCTTTTACCCTTGGCAGACTTTGATGTAGAAGGGGTCCCACGAGCTGATCCAGAGGCTACCGGCTTTGATGGGGTGCTGTTATTCTCAGCAGGTTCCTCTTTAAGTGCTTCTTTCTGTTTAGGAGCTAGCACAGGAGAGATATCATCCTCCATCTGGCAAATCCCCAGCCGAAAACAATAGTTAGTTACTAAATATATAAACAGTTCAAAAAGACTAATAGAAAGTACCACATAAACTAACATCATCATCATCGTCATCATCCTCTGCATCAGATTCATTTAGGCCATTAGCCTTGCCAAGCAACTTTTTCAACTCCTTCCCAGATTTGCTTAGGCCCCCATTTCCTTCCTCTTCTTCACCTTCATCCTCATCCTCATCATCCTGCATCATATACAGCAGAATTGAATGATTATCAACACAAGAAGGCAAGGTAGTAATGCACATTTGCAGATAAACAACCTTTTCCTAACAGATATATTCACAATTGAAGTAGTCCTTACTATCATATAAAATAGACTATCTTTTTGCAAATAATTTCTTTTTGTAAAGAAAACAGTATTTTAAGATAACATTCTTTTGCATAAGTCAAGCAAGTGAACTAGTAATAATATTCATATATTTAGTTAAAATCTTATCTCCACCAAGAGTTCTAGGGAAACTTTGCAAGCATACGAGTAGATAAATACCATAATTCCTATGCATTATAGTAGTCATGTCCCCTACTCATGGATCGTGTCATGGGTTGAATGGTAATAAACTAACCTTCTTCTTGGATAATCTTATTCCTATTATTATTCTTTCTTCTTTGTGAGGAAACTATGATTACAAAAGATTTAAGCTCTAAAGGGAGCACTCACCTAGAAACTTAAGATTAGGGAGCTCTTAACACTTCAAGAAAAATAAACAAGTTACAAGAGTTAAGAGAGTAAATCTCTTTTTCCTTCTGGTTTTATTACTCTAAAACAACCATTTAAATAGGCTTCAAAAGATAACAAACCTAACCGTAATTAGATGAACTTATTGGTCAATTGTCTATAATATGAAAGAGCATACAATAAGCCAAATGATAACTCAGCATCAGGTATAAGCCTAAATAGAATATAACTAAAATGGAAACATAATATTTTTTAAAAAAATGTAGGAAGTTCCTAACGCTTCAAAAATCCTACTTGCAAAGTCCCTAATATGGATCTCTAACAAGTTGTTACACACGTTCAGTCAACATAAGCAGTGATAATATAATATATATGGCTATGACCAGGGTATCTAAAGAAATTCAATCTTGCCTGCCTAATTTCAGGAGGAGCAGGAATTTCAGGAGCTAAGTCTTCCCGTTCTTCAGGATCCATAGCTTCTTCATCATCAGTAAAGATCTCTTCATGCTCCCAATCATCACCTAGAAGAGAGAAATAAAAAAAAAGAAAGAGGTAAAGAAAACAGAAAATAACACATTAGTATTTACCATAGACGAAACATCCAAAGGTTCAATAGCTGCAGGAAAGGGACAACAGATTAAGGGAGCAACAAGAGGATTTCAGAGCAAAGATATCATTCATCAAATGAAAACTTTTCACTGAAGGTAAGGTGACTAGTGTAGAAAGCCAAGATAGTCCAAAGAAGGTAAAAATTTAGAGGATGAACATCCAATACAAGCAATAGCATCATTATCCTAACCAAAACGCACATAGCTAAGTAGGTGAAGTGTGTGACAGTGCTTAGTTACTTTGTGTGCGATTGTGTCAATGTAACACAAGAAGAATCGCCAAAGATGAAATTGAAGAAGAAAAAAACTCACCCTTTTCAATATCATCATCATCCATATCAAGGTCACCTCCCCTTGGACCTTCATCATCATCGCCACCTGTTTTATTCAATTGCAGTCTATTTTTCCTTGCAGCCTCTTCGTCTTCGTCTTCTTCTCCTCTATCTGAGGCATGAGCCTCCTCCTCATCCCCCCCAGTTTTCTTGCGACCCTTACCACTACCAGATGCAGCTTCCTTATCATCAAATTTTTCTACTTCACCAAATGCAGCAGCTCCATTATTTGCTGCTTTCATCATCCATCTTTCATACCCATCTGCAGTTCTCCTTCTGTTTTTCATCTTCTCTTCTGCTTCTTCTAAAGTAAGTTGCTTATATTGTGCAACTTTATTGAAGTTGTACCTTTAATTTGAGAGCATGATGCATACAATATTAACCAAAGAATCAAGAACTATGAATAGACATTATGCACACAAGAAATTCAGACTACATATAGAAAGGAGGTTTAGAAATCAAGGGTTCAAGAAGGCAGTATCGTTACACAACATATTCTCCATATAAAAAATAGAGATCAGCACATGTTTCCAACATAAAACATACCAGGAACCAGCCGGAATAGCTACAAATTCCCTCCCTTGTAACATCAGGAGATAATATGTTGCAGATTGTGCACCCTCAAGATGACCATGATATTGAGTACCTGTTTCATCCTCCAGTAACCAAGGTTTATTCTTGTACTTCTCCTGAGAAATAAACAATATAAGGAAAAGGCAAGGGGGATATGATCAGGAAAATTGTGAATAACAGGGTAAGGAGGAGATATGAGCATAAAAACAGTCTAATCAGAGATTAGATATTGTATCTTAGTTTACTTATAGCTAGAAAAATAGAACACAAAAAGAACATGGCATTGGCATTACCAGAAATAAGATAAGTACGAAGATATTAAAACAATACAAACTCTCACTTAACAACACAGCAGTTTCAGGTTAAAAAACATGAATTCCACGTAATGTATTGCTACACCATCCACAGATTCGTCCACATGAATTACTATATCATCCAAAGTCTCCATGAGAACAGAAATTTTCTACAAGTATCTACGTAATGTGAAGCTAAATAACCAAAGCAGTGTATCTATTTTCATACATGATCTTCACAAATTCAGGGGAGTATAGACAAGTTCACATAGCTGCAACAGGTAAAACCATAAAGTTGCATGATTGCAAAGGGGTCTAATAAATAGGAAAACAAGAAAAGATATTTGGATAAGATCATTACTCTCAATGTGTCAGTAACTTGCCGCCCCTGCAAGCCTTCTTTTTGTAAAGACCATTTATTCTCACTCTTCTTCTTTGAAAAGTTTGGCAAACCAGATATGAAACGACCAATGAAGTAATTCTTGTCGTTATTTGAAGACGCACGCACATTATATTCCTGAATGGCAAAAAACACTACTTGGAGTTCAGCCTCAACAAAATACTTCAAGAATTTAACAGCGGGTATAGGGAAAAAGGTAAAAAGAAAAAGATCATTCCTTTTATGTTACCATCAAAACAGATAAAAATAAACCATACGCAATTTCATATGTCTCAATTAGACAACAAGTCACCAACACCACTTATTCATTGCTAGGAGAAACATTCCCGTGTTATTGTGATACAAAGTATGCTGGACTCAGTTCAACAAAAATACACAGCAAGTCTAAATTAACCGCTCCCAAAATAATCATATAAATCTACAGTGGCGTAAAGCATATTAGTGCGAGCGTCAACCAAATATAAATTAATAAAAGAAAATCCAAATTCTTTTTATCAGCGGTAACTGCGGAAAACTATCCGGTGTGCGTCAAAAGAACAAAGGAATCAAAGGGCGAAGACAGAGAGAAAATATACCCGGATCAAGCGAGTGATGACGGTTCCACACTCAAAGCACTTGGCACGCTTCTCCGCCATGTTCTTTCCACAGGATACACACAAAGTCAAGTGCTTGCAGGTACTCCCATACAAGTCCTGCGTCGACCCGCAGCTGCTGCAAGAAGGCTTCAATATCAAGTCTATCGTCATCCTTCCCTTCGCAGCGCCTGTTTCCTACTAATCTCTTCAATTTCAAGAAAAGCAAAGGATATCTTCACCCAGGCCAAAATTGAAATTCGAGAATTGATAGAAATACAATACTCAAAATTAGGGCTTTGCGAGACAATAAAGATTAAATTTCAATAAGCGGAATCAAAAATTTTCAATCGTTCTAGATTCGTTTTTTATATTGTAGATTAAAGAACTTTTCCTACGTTAATTCGATCAGCGGAATTTGGCTAAAAATAAGAATTAACATTTAAAATAGCAGGGACGGGTATATATATATAGACATTATTTCAGAGCAGGCGGATCATTCCTTCTCGGATTCGGAGATAATCTAAGCCGTTCAATGTTTTTTAACTTTTTACTGTGTTTTACTCCTAAAACTAACAGAATTCCCACTTGTCCAAAACAAAATTACTTTACCTGATTTTTTTTTTTTTTAAAAAAAATCAATTTATTAAAAAATATCTAAAATATTTTATTAATATTTATATAAAAAGATCAATTATTATATTTTTTCTTCTAAAAGTTACTAATTACCTCCTATATTTATAATAAGTTTTTTTTTTTTGAGAAGATATATTTATAATAAATTATTTAATGTTCTTAAAATATATATTAATTAATTTATATTATATTTCTATAAATTTTAACAAATTTTTAATTTGAATTAATATTTTTTTAAGATAGATTTTTTTAAAATTTTTTTGTAAGGAGTTTTATTAAATTTCACTTTAATATTTTTTAAAAAATAATAATTTTTTTATTTATCATATTGAAAAAAATTAATTAATTTTTTTAATATCAAGAAATTAATATATCTATATATATTGATGTTTTCTTCCATATTTTTATATTCAATATTTTATATTTCATAGAGTAAGGTCAAAAAAGAAAAATTAGTATTTTTAATAAAAAAACTAAAAACTAAAAACCGGTTGATTTTTCAAAAATATTTAAAATAAAAATAAAAATTGGTTGATACAAAAAGAAAAGACTATATTCTCATTAAATTAAATTTTGAGTATAGTTTTGGGAATTAAAAAAAACAAAATATTTATTTAAAAAATAATAATAATAATAATAATAATTAAGGAAGCAAAGCAAGGCTTCTAAATATTCAAAAAAAAAAAAAAAAAAAAAAGGAAGCAAAGCAAGGAAGGGAAGGAGAGGTAGTTGCTAGAACGACAAAAATATTAATCGCTCCTAACAAACGTTCAGCTCTCTTTTGTCGAGCTGTTCGGCAAGTAGAAGGATTATACATCTTTCTTCTGAATTCTTCGCTTGCATCGTCCCTCTCAGTTTTCCGAATGGCGTTGAAATCATTTTTGCAAGTCGCTCCAGAGTCTCACTTCCCGTTAGAGAATCTTCCTTATGGTGTTTTCAAGCTTCAATCCGGTTCTGAAGCCAGACCAGCTGTTGCCATTGGGGACTACATTTTGGACCTTTCAGCCATCGCTTCCGTCGGCCTCTTCGACGGTCCTATTCTCAGTAACTCTGATTGCTTCAATCAGGTGGACCTATTTTAAATTTCTTCCTTGCTATTGTTTTACTTTTGGCCGTTCAATTTTACTCCGTTATTAATAGATTGTTATTATTAATTTAGGATTTTAATAGTCTCACTTAGCCAATAAAGTTTCATGAGTTTTTAATTTCTACTGTTAATGCTAATTCTATTTGATTTTTTTGATTTTTGATTTTTACATACACAGCCTAATTTAAATAAATTTCTGGAATTGGGGCGACCGGCATGGAAGGAAGCTCGTGCTACGCTCCAGAAGCTATTGTCAGGTAAGGTGATGATTATCACCGTCACGCATTTGCTTGTATCCGGTGTGTTTTATACTTTTGTGGTACTTGCATCCTCTACTTCCAACTCAAGTAGCAGATTAGCAGAAGTTTAGATGTTATTATACTTTTAATTCTATACAAATCTAAAAAGAGGGAAAAGGAGGTTTTGACTGTATTCCACTCTTTGACAATCTGACATTTATTTTTCAGCCTCCGAAGCAACGTTACGTGATAATGCAGCTCTAAGGCAGAAAGCGGTTGTACCAATGGTGAAATATACAATTTTTTCCTTATTCCTAGCTATTTAAACATGGTTTCCTTGAATGTTTTATATATGTCCCTTTTTTGTGCTTGATGCATCAGGACAAGGTGCAGATGCTTCTTCCTATTGCAATAGGAGACTATACAGATTTCTTCTCATCCATGCACCATGCTAAGAATTGTGGGGCCATTTTCCGAGGCTCAAAGGAAGCAATCCCCCCTAACTGGTATAGCAAAATGATAATTGATGTCAATAAAGTGCACTTCCTTTAAATACATGAAAAAAAACTGAAAATATAAATCAAAGAGAGGATATCTGTATTTCTATCCTGAATGCTAGTTTGGTTATTTATCTTTGTAAAAATTATCAGGTATCATCTTCCCATTGCATATCATGGAAGAGCATCCTCTGTTGTCATCTCTGGCACAGATATTATCAGACCAAGGTGACACAGATAAGCATCCATCTTTGTATATTTATTTATTTATTTTTTCCCTTTTAAGTGTTGGGGGGCCTGGTTTTCTTAATTAATGAAATGTGGCACATATTTTGCAAACCTTTGGAATTCCTTCCATTCCCCTTGGACTAAGATTATGCTGTAAAAATAGTTTGAGGAGTTCATCGTATATAAAGCTAACGGATCATCCCTTCCTGGTTTCACAAGGGATTGTTTTCATAAATCTTTTTCTTTGTTAGAGCATATTGAAACTAATCTTTAATGAGAAATTACAACTCTTCAATTACATGAACTATATTTTCACCTAGTATGAGGATGTTGCCTTTTTTTCCCAAAACAACTATCTGACTTAGCTGTATTTTGTTTTTAACTATGTTCTTCTATTCATTTTGTTCAGAGGACAAGGCCATCCAACCGAAAGCTCTCCACCGTACTTTGGACCTTCCAGGAAGTTGGACTTTGAGCTGGAAATGGTAGCTTTTTATCCCAATATTTCAATTGGTCTCTTATTATCATTCAACCCCCCCCCATCTTCTCTTTCTCTACTCTGTGTCAAATTCCAAGTCATTTGGTGCATAATAGTATGCTTAACCCCCATGCAATAAAAATGCATTTGCAATAATCTATTGAAGAAGCTAAAACTCACCATATCATTTAAATTTTTCCTCTCTACAGAATGAAAGCTATGAATCAATAATTTTTACATTTTCTTGATTTTTTCACTGTTGAAGGCTGCTGTAGTTGGCCCAGGAAATGAAATGGGAAAGCCTGTGGACGTAAATAAAGCTGCAGATCATATCTTTGGTCTTGTTTTGATGAATGATTGGAGTGGTATTTATGAACATTATAAGTTAATTAGTTATTTGTTGGAATAAGTCAGTATACTGATGTAATTCAATCTAAACAGCAAGAGATATTCAGGCATGGGAATATGTACCTCTTGGTCCTTTTCTGGGTAAAAGTTTTGGTAAGTGATCATAATTCCTGTTGCTGTATTATTTAAACTTTATTGAGCAAAGCTACATATTGTTGAGGGATAAAAGGTCTGGTTCTCTGTGATTTTCAAATTCTGGTGAAATGCTTCACTTTGGGTAGCATTAAAAGTTAATCATTTGTTGTTTCTTTTTTCCTTAGGTACAACTATATCCCCTTGGATTGTGACCTTAGATGCTCTAGAACCATTTTCTTGTGATGCTCCAAAACAGGTAGCTTTTCTACTGAATCATTTTAGAGGCAATGCAGAGTCAGTACTCAGTGCATGGTGTACAAACTAACTGGAACTTTCATGCATTGCAGAATCCTCCTCCTTTGCCTTATCTTGCTGAAAAGATTCCCAAAAACTATGACATTTCTTTGGAGGTATTTAGTTCCTCTATCTAATCCTGTTGATAAATGTTTCTCATACATGATCAATTTTTTTTTTCCTAAGAAGGAATGCATTATCCCATACTGTGTCTTTTTATCATTATTATATATATTATAAATATAAGTAGATTGATATAGAAAAAAGGGAGTTATTTCTCCATGGGGATTGATTTATTTTATTCTTATTGAAGGTTCGAGTTAAACCTGCGGGGCAAGAAGATTCATGTATTGTCACCAGAAGTAACTTCAAGAACTTGTGAGGGCTCTTTCATCTTCTGTTAAATTTGATAATTGAGTTATGAGAATCTTGGAAGGGAGTGGTGCAGTTTTTTTTTGTGGATTGATAGTTCCTGCTGAATGTACCTGACATGTCCTTAGGGTTGTTATGTTGTACTTGCGTTGATTCCTTTGGTTCAGTAATAATGATTAAACAAAGGAGACGTGAAAAATCCAGCTTATTGAAAGGAGTGAAAAATAGCAAAATCAGCGTTAAGAAATGCTTATATTTATTTCATAAGAAAATAAGATTTTCCTACTACTACAAGTTAGTGATGGAAAGTTCCTTGATGTTTTTAGGTACTGGACTATCAGTCAACAGCTTGCACACCACACTATCAATGGTTGCAACTTAAGGCCTGGAGATCTCCTTGGGACTGGAACCATCAGTGGACCTGTAAAATGCATTATGATGCAGTTTGATCTTGTTGTGCATGACAAAAAATGTCCATTATTATACTAAGTATTTTGCCAATTGTGCATTTGTTTCTATGCAGGAGCCGGAATCTTTAGGATGTTTGCTGGAGTTAACATGGAATGGACAAAACTCCTTATCTTTAGGTGGAGCAACCCGTAGTTTTCTAGAAGATGGAGATGAAGTGGTTCTTACTGGTGTTTGCAAGGTTCGTATAGATGGAAAGTCCTTTATACTTTTGTTTTCGCCTGTGTTTGTTATTTCATTGTAAGTACCATTTCAGGGGCAACCAATGCATGTAGTCATGTCATTAACATTCCAAGCTGTATATGTAAAATTTACATTAGGTGGACTGAGGTTTCCATTTCTGTTTCTTTAACTTTTTGGTTTTAAATTTAGGGATAGTAGTCATTGTAAGCAAAATATAATGTGTAGCTTAGGTCATGGTTTATTTTGAAAGGGATTAGTATTTTCTTTGGAATACTAATGGTATTTCTGATACCCCAAATATTGCTGCATAGCATATTATATGTCTTCAGAAATTCTATAATGCTCAAGGCAATCGGAATGCTTTTGGGTCTCTATTGGGTCTCTCTTGAATTGATACTTGATCCTTGTGCAGGGCACTCATTATAATGTGGGTTTTGGGACCTGCTCCGGGAAGATTCACCCACCACTTTGACCTCCATTGTTTGTAATGGATGCAATAAACAAAGTTGAGGATGTTCTTCAGTGATCATCATACCTTTGGAGCCCCAACCGTATATTAATAATTTTCCAGAGTAGAATTGGGAAGAACTCAATGTATAATCACTGTTTATCTTGTTGGTATGAGTGTTTGTGACCAAATGTGAACTGTTTATGCTGTTCCTTTTTCTAAAAGGAGTCATGTTTTTTTTTTTTTTTTTTTTTGATAATTGTTTGTTTCATTGAATAAGAAGCAAAAGTTACAAGGCATGTAACATGCCAGGGAACCCATACAGCCAAGACCAAAACAGGAAAGAGAAACAAGAGGAAAAACCCACAAAACAAGACAAAAGTCCTAAAAAGGAAAATCAAAACAGCAGAAAGCGAAAAATGCAGAAATAAACGAGAACAAATACGGCCAAGAATCCTTAGGTTCCCCCCGATCACGCCAGACTGTAGGAGGAAGTGTGGTTATGTCAAGAGAGCCACAAAAACGTAAAGGGATTGCCCATTTGGCCAAGTTATGTGCACTGAAATTGCACTCTCTAGGGATATGTTTGAGGGTCCAATGAAATTGCACTGAAAAGGAGTCATGTTTTATTTATGCATTGTTGCACTTTCAAATCATTCGAGTACAGATTCTCTGAATGGACAAGTTAAACCTAAGATGTGTTTTCTAAAGAAAAAGGAAGAGTACAAAAGCTGGCAAATGGATAACGCCTACAAGATGTCCTCTACCGTTGAACCAAAAATTTTAAAAACAAAAAGCTAGATTGGAACCTCAATAACGGACGGGACTCTCTGAAATGAAGCAGGGAAGCACTCAGACACGTGCGTAACGGACGCCAAAATTATTCGTTTGTTCAAGAAGGTTCAATTGTCAAAACTGTGGCGTCATTCTCACTCTACCGTCTCTTTCTCTCTGATCTTTTTGCTCCACACGACATTCTCACTCACGAAGTCATAAACACAGTCGTCTCTGCTTTCACCATAACTAACACACCTTAATTTTTATGATTAACACTATGAAACCTTCTCGCAGAGCTCAATTTTCCTCTTCTTCCGTCTCAAGCACCAGTACAGTCACTTATACTTTCCTCAATGAGCATTCCAACCACCCAAACTCACAAAGCAAAACTACTTCCCAAATCCCCATTCACTCTCCCTCCGACGATCCCTCCTTAGCTCCTACTCCAATTGCAGTTCATCTACCAATCAAGACGCCAGAAGACTCAGCTGCCCTGAGAATACAGTCAGCTTACCGATCTTACATAGTCCGAGCCCTTGTGAAGAAAATTTCTGCTGTCAATTCAGAAACAAGTTATTGGGAAAGATTCATTCAGCGCCAGGTTTGTCGTTTCTGTTAACTTTTTAACCTATTTGTTACTATATTTTCAAGATTCAGTGGTGCTTCACAATTCTCCTTTCCTATAATTCACCTGTATTTTCTTTTGGTTTTTTGGGTCGATGCTTAATGATTGGGAATGGCAGCAGTAGATATGGCTTATCGCTATTTTTTCTCAATGTAGATAAGTGTCATAGCCTGTGAAGTCTCTGCTATGTTAAGGGACAAATTTTTTTCCCCTTGATTTATTAATCTGGAATTTGGAATGCAAATTGAAAGAGTAAAATATGGCCAACTCTATTCCAAGCCTCAGAAAAATGCCGTAAATGGAGCTTCCATTTCTGTTCAGATTCCAATCCGGTTTACTAGCTGTTATCCTGTGCAGTTTAAGCTGAACCATCCTTGGTGTTCACAATAATATTCTTGTTAAGGGAGTGACAATTTTTCCGGTTACTGGCTCCCACTCTGTTTGGAAAAGTCCTGCTCCTCTAGCTAAATAATGAAAAATTAACTTGAACTTAAAATTGCTATTGAATAATGATCTCAGGTTGAAGAAGTCATACGTTCTTCTACTTAAACTATTTGGACATTTGTCTGGATTATGTATATTGCTGTAGTATATGATAACAGTACCTCATAAATTATCAATTTTCTATCCCTTATTGGTGTTCTCTTCTTCTGATGGTAGGAAACTGTTGATGCTGTACGAGCCAGTGAGAGGGAAAGGATTAAGATCAATGAGGCACTTATGAGTTTGTTATTTAGGTTGGACTCGGTGCCTGGGGTGGATCCAACGGTTAGGGAACTCCGTCGGCACGTGAGTCACAGGATTGTGGGGTTACAAGAGATCCTGGATGCTGTTTGTGATGCTAGAGTTGATAGTTGGGATGGCTTTCTTAGGGACTGGGATGATGTTATTGAAATGATTGAGAAAGAGATTTGTGAACAGAGAGACGGTGGCCATGAACTAGAGAGGTTTTGTGCTGAGCATCTTGGGTTTAGCTGTCTACAGAGATTTCTTCGTGATCATTGACTATATACTACCTAGATGTCTCTTTCCCTTTTTTCTTCGTTAAACTATTTTATTCTAATCCTTGTAATGAGCTTTTGTTGGCTATGTCTTCAGTTCATACAGGCATTTGGTTGCATAATCTACAATTGTACATAGCTGAAACAAACAATAATACTTATATATATGTATATGTTTATAGTTGGAGGTTAGAAAGATGGTTGTATAAGATCTGTACATTTTGTGAGTTGCTTAAAAAATGACAATCTAATACTTTGTCTCTAGATATTGTGACATTTTTGCAGGTTAAACGAGGGGCTGTGTTAGTATTCCATAGTTGCACCTATCTGAAAGCAAAGTCACTGCAAGTTCCAAAAAATGGTATAATGAACTGCTTCATTTTTTCTTGCAGAACATATACCCTGCATTCTGTATTTGACATTTTTTAAGTGGCTTTCACAGTGATCTACTTAATGACTTTTGAGTATGTTTTCTCCTCATCCATCTTTACTGCCTCTGTTCTTTTTGCTTTTGCATCTTGTTTGCTACATATTCACAACAGTCAATCATAATTATATGTTATGTTTTTGTTGATGAGAATAAGGTTCTGATTACAGATTGAAATCAAAGAAAAGTGATTAAACAATTTATTTACATTCCCAGCATGATTTTTTATAATTATTTTTACATGTCCTTGAGTGGTTGAAACCACACATACAACACTAAGCACATGCTGTGACTGGCATATTGAAGACCACATCTCTAAATGATTTTTTGCCCATATGACTTTGGCAAGTATTGAATTTCTAAAGCTTCCCAGATTAGAGTTTCTAACAGAATCAATTGTTTAATTCTTCTAGATTTCTATGTAATATACTGCTCTTCAGAGAAATGGACAAGTTAGGTCACTGGGGCTAACTACCCTTCCAGACCTGAGGAACTGTAAGAATGCTAGAATCTCGGTACATCCTTTTAGATCTGCCTTGGCCCTTAATAGAGGTGGAAAAAACAGCCAAAAACTGCTGGATACCAGAAATACTAGGGTTAATATTCTTGACAAAATTGCAGGTAATGAGAACCTACCGGCTAGGAGTCTCTTGATGCCCATTTCCACTGCCACAGACATCCCACTTAGGAGAAAAAAGCAAGTAGCTTCTCCTGTGGGTTTCAATCTCCCAATGTTATAAAAAACAAGTTCATGCATCAGACCAGACACCAGAAATGTTACCAGCACGGCTGGGAGAGTAGACCACTTCCTCCAAATAGTCTTCCCAGCCATTTGCTCACAAAAGGAGCGGGTGGGATTATATACAGTCGGACGGAGGATGTTGGACACCATAAGGTTCCACCTCTTCCCCCAAAAATCTTGAAGAGAAGTAGCAAGATAGGGTTCATCAAACTGTGGTTCTAGCTGTACTCCTATCAAAACCTGGGCAAGAGCAGCAATGACTGCCAGTAACACCTCTAATGATGTATAGATTTGGATTAAGTAGAGCAACCAAATAAGTTTTGGATGAATAAAGTGATTTTTGTAGTGGCACAGGGTTATACATATGAATAAGGCTATAATCTTGAACACATAATTAGAAAGCGATTTATAGGCTTTCTTGGTTTTCTCTAATTCAGATGGATTCAATTGTTTGTGTTTATCTTTCGGAGACTTGTCTGACTTTTCGGACCTTGGAAATTGTTGAGCTTTGATCGGCAGACATGCTAAGCCAAGGAAATGTGAGAGCGGGAGGGATGGATTAGTACACAGAGGGCCTTGTTCAAAGGTAAATAGCAGAAGCTTGAAATTGGCAAGCCATGAAATGAAGAAAGTGGTGGTGCCACCAAGAGCAAGGGTAGTTAGATTAAGAGGAAGAAGGAAAAAGAGGCATACCACTGGAAGTATCGCAAGGGGCCTGATAATGTTACCAGCGGGGAAAAATCTGCCGATCATGTGACAGTAACAGAGAGATGTTAGAACCAGTGACCATACCAGGATGAAGTTGTTCATCTCCCCTTCCATTCTCTGGTTTCAGGTACTAATCTTTCATCGCAGACTAGGGAGAGCTAATTATGCATTATTTTTAGTTTAAAAGAGATAAGGGGGTGACCGTCTAGTTTCTCAACCATTAGTTTTTTTTGAGAAATTCTCAACCATTAGTTGTGATCCTTAATAATAATATCGTGGAGTATTCTCCGGATCAACTGAAAATGTTTATTGATTTCATGCGAGATTTTGTTATGTTTTGGACTCATCTATCACCACAACTGTTTCTAGGTTGATATGAGGTAGAAGAATCTGATTCAGTTTTCTCTAGATGTCAAGAAAGTAGACATAAATATATTTTATTGAGCTTCATTGTCAAATCTTACGTACTGCTAACTCCAATAGTAAGAAATTGTCAAAATTTTAACAATATTATATAAATTTGTTATTTATAAAGTTCTTTTAGATGAAAAGCATTAGCATTTTTGTCCTGCATCCCTAATTGAATTTGAATATTAAGATTTGAACATATAACATCTTTAGAATTTTATATTTTTATATTTCTAATAGGCCTATATAATTATACATACACAAAGTATTATAGGATTAAATATTTCTCCTGAATTTTTTTTCCACTTAATTTATTGGGGTAATTTTTTAGAATATTTGATATTTAAAATCACTACTTTAAATAATTCAAATTTGGTTTGAATTGCATTAGTAGTCTAATTATGTCATATTCTAATACTACAGATGCAAAGTGACATAATTAAACAGTCATTTAGGATTCTTTTTTACCTTATTTTTTCTAGGTTTGTAGTTACTAAATATGGATTCTGCCATAGTCTAACCTGGGCCATATTCTAATACTACTCATGGAAAGTGATATAACTAAACATTCATTCAGGGTTGTTTATTGCATAGATTATTATGACTTCTAAAACATGCTGCTCAAAAGCAAATTTCTTACAGCCACTTGAAAAATGACATTCCAATAGGCCATAAATTAATATTAGGCAAAACCATAAGTAAGTAATATCCTTAAAAACCATGGAAAAACTGTTGAGGTGAGAGTTCCCACAGAAACGGGATCAAAAGAACAACACACACATACACATATATATATATATAGAGAGAGAGAGAGAGAGAGAGATCAGATCTAGGCTGAACATTTACATTTGCATGGTAGCAAGCATTTTTTGCAGTCAGCAAGCCTTGGATATTCCTTATTACAGTCGCATTTCTTGATGCAATTGGCACGAGAAGTTCCTCCCCACAGACACCGAGCCATGCATCGCATAGTTGAGGCACAAGCAGGGCAGTTGAACTTCATGCGATTACGTATACAAGTACTGCAATCTGTGCCATCCGAAGAACAAGCCAGCGCAGGACGCAAAACTATCACCAACAGCACTACTAGTAGTATCGTGTAAAAGTGGCCTCTCTCCCAAACTCTTCCTCCCATTATTCTTCTTCTGCTCTGGATCCTGGTACTAATTCTATCCCCTCTTTTTTTTTTTCTCTCTTTGGTTCTCGCCCGGTAATCTTACGTACTGCTTCCGATGGAAATGGGAAATTGGAGTCGATCGGATGAGATTTATATATAGAAATTCAAGTATGGTCATTTAGATGGAGAGAGGTAGAAGGACCATGTTTAATTTCTGGTTAGTAGTTTGGGTGACATTGAAATGGAGCAGATAATAAATGACTCCAATTTAATGTTGTTATCTGATGTTTGAAGTTTGCTTCGTCTTGAATTGCTCAATACTATCTCTTCCATCGTTTTTATTATTATTATTTTATAACCAATATTCTCCTCGTTTAATCAGAAGGTTAAAAAACTCCTAAAACTAAAAGATTAATGTGAGATAAAATTATTTCTTATTGAATAAATTAAAGCCAAAAAGATATTTTTAATTTTTTAAAATAAAAGACATATCAATAATAATATATATATATATATATAGATATTAAAAAAAAATGTATAATTTTTTTTAAAATGTTTTATTTGTTCTCTTGGATTTCCCAACATTTGAAATACAAATCAAGGCAAATTGACAAATTTCATCCTTAAATTATATAATTTTTGTGATTTCATTCCTCTTTAAAATTTTTATATAATTGCAATTTGCATCCCTTATTTTTATAATTTTGACAAGTTTCATTATTTTGTTAATTTTATTAACGGTCAACTGTTAGTCTAACACTTTTTTTAAAAAAAAATAATTATATTTGAAAGGTTAAAAATATTTTTTTCTTTTTTTCCTTTTTTTTTTCCTTTTTCTTACTTCTTCTTCTTCTGTTTACGGGAGGCTGCAGTAGTCGTGACCTGTTACAAAGATTTGGTGAGCCAAAGCGATCTGATCTATCTAAATATTTATTTATGGTGGAAGATATATCAATATCTTTATATATATCTATCTCATATCTTTTATAGATACTCAAAGATCTCCGAATTATTGACAAGATTTATTTAATTAAACAAGTTCCCTAATCATTTAGGAGTCATTAACTATCGGTAATCAAAATTCATTACTATAAATACAGAGTTATTCAAATAAAAAGGTAGGTGAAATTCTTCTCTAAAAACTCTAGTCTACAAATCAATATATAGAAATTTTAAAGATGATGAAATCACAAAAGTTATATAATTTAAGGATGAAATTTATCAATTTACCTACAAATCAATCTAATTTCACGAATGTCATTTATATAATATATATTGAAATTATGTGTTTTTTTTTCCTTCGACACAAGTGTCCTAGATATGTATCAAACTATGGAAAAATACTTTTAAACTAAATTCACATCTACATTAATCCTCTTCGAGTTGAGTTAGTCCCTTACGAAAGAAACTCTAGCCCCAAATTTTAAACATGAGTAAGGGTGAACTCATTATTAGTTTACCTATGTCTTGGAGTTAAATTATGAATTTTTTTAAAAAATAATATAAAGTTACCTTGCTTTTTTTTTCTTTTTTTTTTTTTTTTTTTTAAAAAAAAATGATAATATTTAAAGAGAGTGTTAATTACATGAATGGGTACGTACTAGATTCTATCACACTAATAATATAAACAATAATTTATTCTCTTTTTTTTTCGGTGGATCTGATCAGCCTTTCTTTTTTTTTTTGGGTAAATGGATCTGATCAGTCTAAATCATTGGCGGACCCCAAAATTAATTTTTCACCACATAAATCTTCTAGAAGAAATCACTAACCATCCATCTTAACTAATTTCTAAGATCATAATTAATTAGTTGAGTACTACTATCTCTATCCCCAACAATAATTTAAGTTTTTTTTTTTTTGGTTTAATACACACTTAATTTGTCTGTTTAATTTAATCCATTACATAAACATTCGGGGAAAAAATAGTTAATTAATTAATTTTTTTTTTTTTAAAAAAAAGTGACCATTAATTTTAATTAAATAAGTTTAATTTTCATGATTATTTAATCTTTATTGGTACGAATAAATTTTTTTTTTCCCCTCTTATTTGTATAATACTACTTTACATGACTCACGTTTATTAAAAAAAGAAAAAAAGAGTTCACTTTATAATAATAAGATTCTAAAGATATACGTAATTCGCACTATATCAAAGATAAAAAGATAACTAATAATTATAATAATAATATTGATGTTATAAAAAATTTATATAAAGATAAAAAAAAAGATTAAGATATTTTTTTAACCTCATTAAAAAATATATAATAATGTAAAGAATATAAAAATCAAAAGTAAAAATTATTATTAGTGCTAAAATAGTTTCATTAGTTTGAAAATTTTTAATGAAAGTTGTTAAGAAAAACGGCGTCGTATCTGGTTGGGTGCTCTGAAGATTTTTATATTCTTTAGAATAGAATAATCAAGAGAACTGGAATATATATACATATACATATGAGAGGCATGTGTTTAAGAAACAGGAATTATTAGGATATAGTTTTAGGAATGTTTGGTGGATACAGGAGATGGAGAATCTTGAAAGGGTAGTTGGCACTTGGCGACCGTCAAAGATTTGTTTCGTCTTCGTCGCCGTCGCTGTTGTGTCTTTGACTCTTGTGTGGTTCTTGGCTTTTTAACCACCTTCGAGAAGATTGTTATGGCTTGGATTTCTCACCACCATTAACAATGGACTCTTTTTATTAGACAATTTAGTTTCTGGAGTCATTCAATCCAATTAATTTCGATCAGATCAGGTTGTATTTATAAAATTCAAAGTTTTTCTGAAGAAAATATTTTATTTTAACTCTTATATAATATTTATAGTAAGTGTCGAACTTTCAACTTTATATAGCATTTATAATGCATTTTCTTTTTTATTGTGCACCAAAAACTAATTTAAATGGTTATTGAATACTCTAAAATCTCCTTTCACTTATATATATATATATATATATATATATATATACATATAGGCAAAATCACAATAATAAGTCAAACTAATATAAGTGAGAATAAAAAATGATTATACCTCAAGTTTTCATACAAAATTTAAAAAATAATAATAATTTAGAAATAATTATATATATATTTTCACTTGTGGTCTTGATAAAATTAATTTTTTTTTTTATATAAATTATATACCACTTTAATTATTATTTTTTATATTTTTTTCACTATACCACATAGACTATATACACTTAAATTATATCTATATACAATAAGATTAATAAGTTTAATTTTTGATTTTGAAGGCATCTCAAGAATATGTTATATATATTGTAAATAATTGATAAAAAATGTGTGCCTAAAAAATTAGTTTTGCTTCATTTTAATTTTTAAATATAAAATCTGAAAATTAAACAACAGCATGATCATAATTATTATTAATGTCATAAAATTTCCCAAATTACAAGCAACTGAATACAGACATATATATGTATAAATGGGGTGGTGACGTCAGGATTAGAAGAATGGGCAAGTAACATTGTAAGGACTAACCAATCGTCGCTGCTGCAGAGACTGTAAGAAAGCAACCGACTCAGTGCATACTTTCACATTTCCCTTACTCTTTAGAAACGGCGGAAAAAACAGCCAGAAAGTCGTTAAGAACAGGTAGGTTAAGCTCAGCGGGCCGGAAATCATTCTGGACAGCCTAATATTCCGACGTGCAGCCTTTTTCTTCATTATAATTTCGAAAGCCGTACTAAACCCTTGAAGCAAGAAGTACGCCGTGATGTCTCCCGTGGGCTTCACTCGTCCAAACGTGTAGAAAACCAGCTCATGCATCAGCCCGGATACCAAGAACGTACAAAGAACGCCCGGAATTACTGACCATTCCCAACCTATCGTATTAGTAAACGCCGTTCGAACGGGAATGTAAACCGTTTTTTGGAGTATTCTGGACACCATTATATTCCACCTCTTTCCCCAGAAATCTTGAATCGAGGTACAAAGGTACGGCTCGTTGAACTGCGGCTCCAGCTCCATACGGAGAAGAGCCATGGAGGTGACTCCGAGAATGGCTAACATCATTTCGAGACCGAAGTAAAGGTGGAGGGTGTAGAGTAACAAAACGAGTTTCGGGTGAAGTGAGCGTGTGAATTCGTACGCGCAGATGCACATCACCATTAGCACCAGCTTGGTAATGTAATTGCGCGGCGATTTAATTAAGCCGCGTGATTTGTTCCCGCCGATTTGTTTCTGCTGTTCCTGTTTATAATCGTCGGGAACCTTGATAGGGAGAGTTGCGAGGAGAATGAAACGGGTTAAGGAGAGAGGATCCGGAGTGACTAAAGGCCCAGTTCCCAATGCGAATAAGATGAGCTTGAAACTACAAAGCCAGCCAATGAAGAAAGAAGTGACGCCGCCGAGATGGATGGTGGTTAGTTTCAGGGGAAGAACCATGAAAAGGCAAGCCACGGGAAGTATGCCAGCGGCTCTGATGATCATCATCATATTGGAACTGCGGCTAGGTATGAAAATTTTGCCAAAGGTTTGACAGTAGCAGAGGGATACGATCACGGTTGTCCATACCAAAACGAAGTTCTTAATCTCGCCTTCCATTAATTAATCAATATTTTTGTTCTTAATTATTTTGATAGGGCTAAGTAGTAAGTATACATACATACATATATATATATATATATATATACTAAGAACATGAAACGAGAAACACGAAGTAACCAAGAAAATGTGTGTAAGGTATTAACTTTTTAACTTTGTAAGTAAAAAATAAAATAAAATGGAGAAGATAGTTACACATTTTTCAGGTTTGGAAATGTGTTTTCTTATGTATGTACTTTTAAATTTGTCTTGTTTAACAATGAATGCAGCTTTTATGAAATTATCTGGGTGAGTTGAGTGATATGTACTGGAAACGGCACTGGATGCGTCGGTAAACTGAGAATCTCTGTAGCACCGTCGTATTTCTTCAATTCAATTCCAGTCTTCACATTGATTTTGCTTTTCGGTAAATACAAGTGAATGAAAAAGAAGAGATAAAATAACATCACTGTTCATCACGTGTTTATCACGTGTTTGATAAAATAAAAAAAAAAATATATATATATATATTTAAGTATGAATTGTTGTCGTTCAGTGGATCTGCAAAAACACATGGTTGACCAATAATAATTTTCCTTTTCTTCTCAATACGAAATTATCCAAACCAAACTCAGGTAATTAATTATTAATACAGTAAAAGTAATTGGAAAAATCTAAACCTTTATTATGTCATCCAAACGTGTCTTGCATGCCCATCCTTTTTCCCATTATTAAATACCATTAGTCACCTTTGTTTGAAAAGGATAAAAATAAAATAAAATAAAAAATATATAATTAATATTACTGTCCACCGGCTTTTCCCTTTAAGAAAAAGATATTACCTACTAAACTCAAATTTTATATAATTGTAGATATTATATATTTATATATATAATTAAATTTCATTTATATATTTTAAATATATATTTATATTTATATATTATGTATATTTAGATATTGGAAAAATTGCATACCTCAAAGTTTGTTGGTTTCATTCTGCGATACCCCGTCCCACATCGAAATGATAAGTAAATGTGTAATGGTATATAAGAATGGGCTTAGGTACTCATAGTCAACTTGGGGTATCCATTTTGGTGCGGTGAGGACAACACCAAGTAGTTGACTGTGGGTGCTTTGTCAGGCCCATAGTCGCGGTTTGGGCCTGCGGGTCCGGGTCGTGACAGTTGGTATCAGAGCGGGTAGCCAGCCCGGACTATGGGAACTAAGTGCTACACCCGAGGGGTGGGAGCCACCTCTAGAATCCCGGACGTCCACTGGTTGATCTTGGGCTGAGTCCAATTATGTTCGGTTGGGCCCTAGCGAGGACGCTAGGCCTTAAGGGGGGGTGAATGTGATACCCCGTCCCACATCGAAATGATAAGTAAATGTGTAATGGTATATAAGAATGGGCTTAGGTACTCATAGTCAACTTGGGGTATCCATTTTGGTGTGCAGTGAGGACAACACCAAGAGTAGTTGACTGGGGTCTTCTCAGGCCATAGTCGCCGGTTTGGGCCTCGGGGTCGGGGTCGGTGACACATTCACTGTAATTGAAAAGGGTAGAAGAACGGGAAGGAGGAGGAAGATGGTGAAAAATTCTGTTTTTCTTTTTTTAATGAAAGGGAAGCGTATGGAATGGGGGAAAGTAAGGATTAATTGTTGACCATTAAAAAAATTAATTGAATGATGAAATTTACCAAAAATTTTAGTGTGTCTAAAACTCATAACCTCTAAAATCATAAATAAAGCTGCTATCAACTAAGTTACAGCTTCTTCACATATAATTACTATAAATTATTCTTATTAAATTATTTAGCCCCCCAAAAAAATAATTTATTCTTCTATTTATTGTCAGAGAACCAATTAAACCCAAAATATTTCTGAAATAATATCAGTATCTGACCACACAATCCGGCTTTCTTTCTGTTCCACAAATTCTCAAAACTACTCTCCAGTTCCAACATTAATGGAACTTTTTGTCAGTTTGCCCCCTTCCTACACCAATATTTTATTTTACTGTTGCAATTAATAATTGCTATGATTACTATAATTACCATTATTTTATATTTATTATATTACCTGATTGAATGAGAACTAACGAAAAGTGATGTTTAACTTACGAAAAGTCTTCGTCACAAAATTTTGGGTCCAATCCAATTTTAATTGACATTAAAACTACATATCACATGGGTTTAAAAATATGTTAAGATTGATCAAAGACTTTTTTGATGTTGTCATAATCTTTAAGGAACCTAAAAAAAAGGTTTGGGCAATGGTTTTTTTTTTTATGCAAATGCAGTGTGGGAGTGTTTTTATTGTTCAATGTTTTATCATCAATACTAAAATAAAAAAATATATATATATATTATGCAAATAAAGAAAGTCAAATCATGATTACATGGGTTACTTCATATGATTCAGTTGACTAAAAAAGTTTTTATTGGTTACATTTATTTACTAATTAATTGTAATAAGTATTAATTTTTTTTTTTTGGTAAGCCCAATAAGTATTAATTAATCACTAACCAAATTTGACATTTTAATAAGTACTTGTAGTTAAATAAAGAATAATTGGTGAGTTTACTCTTAAACAAATTTACTTTTGGTAAATTCAATCTCAAAATATTTTTGTAATTTTTAAAGTACCAAATTTTTTTATTAGATAAAAATAATGTCCTTATTGACAGATTTTGTTAAAAAATTTTAAAACTTAACAGTTTACCTTATTTAGTTAATTAAAGAAAAATGTAAAAATATAAATACGTTTGAGAAAAATATTTAAAAAAAAAAAAAAACAAAAACAAAAACAAAAGAAGATGAAACGGCTCAACAGTCTTCTTCTCTCCATAATCAAAATTCTCAGAAGTGTCGTCAATCTGCCTTTCAAAATTTTAAAGTCTTTTTAGTTATGGTCAATCACACTCCAGAACTATCAAATGGTTGTTTCTTTTCCAAAATTCTCATGAACAAAGATTCAGTTTTCTCTCAATTCTATAGATTAACATTGCTATTAATTAATTAACTACGAATCAGAGTTCAAGAAAAGCCCCAAAACTTTGTCCATCTGCTTACTGCTTAGAGGCCTCACACCATGATGCCCAGAAGTGTAAAGCCACCGGAGCCCCTTCAGAGAGCAGTTTTTCGAGCTCTGCCTTTGATTTAACTTCCTTCATCGATCCTCCTCCCACCATTGTTGCGTTTTTCCCCAGAATTAATTCTGAGAATTTTGATTATGGAGAGAAGACTGATGAGCTGTTTCATCTTCTTTTGTTTTTATTTTATTTTATTTTTCTCACATCTTTTTATTATTTTCTTTAATTAATTAAACATGTAAATCGTTAAGTTTTTTAAGTTTTTTGACAGAATTTGTTATCAAGAGATTTTATTTTTATCTAATAAAAAAATTTAAGACTTTAAAAATTAAAAAAATATATTTTAAGACTCAACTTTTCAAAAGTAAATTTGTTTAGAACCAAACTCACTAATTATTAATAATAATTTGTTTAGAAGATATATTGATAATAATTTTACTTATAATTTAATAAATTATGAGTTCAAGTTAATTAGAGAAAAAAAAAATCCACGAAAATAAAAATAAAACAAAAACAGGAAAAGAAAGTTGTAATCTACTTATAATATTACCCTTAAATACAACGTTAGAAAGTTCTTCTCAGAAAAAAAAAAAAAAGAAGAAAAATGGCGGTTTTATTAAACAAAATGGATATTTCGATTCTCTAATGAACTGTGGTGTTATTGCCGGGCGTTGGCATTATAGTCAAAGCCTTTGCCAAGTCCTTCAGAAACGCGCCCAAGGCAGCGTACTCCTCAAACGCCCTAACATCAGCTTCGTGGCGCAACATTTCCGGCACAAACAGCCAAAGCCCGGTGCTTATAATAAATAGCACCACCAAGGCCGTGGCGACGGGCCTCGGCAACTGAAACCTTCCCTTGAGAGCTTTCTTGACGGCGACTTCCAAGGCCAAACAGAAGCCGTGGAGGATAAAGAACCACGTGACTTTCCAAGTGGGCTTTAACCGGCCCATGTAGTAAAATATAAGCTCGTGCATTAGGCCGGAGACCACGAAAGTGCCGAACAAGGCGGGCAGCGGAGCCCATTCCCGGCTGAGCAATTTGCTGGATAAAGAGAGAACGGGATCGTACACGCTGGGACGAAGGATACGGTTGACCATGATGTTCCACCGTCTTCCCCAGAAGTCCTGTAATGAGCTGGAAAGCAGGGGCTCTTTGAACGTGGGCTCAAGTTCCACTCCTAAAAGCTGGCGAGCCAACGCCGCCACAATGCCTAGTATAATTTCCAGGGCAAAATATATGTGAAAGCCGTACATGAACAGAATAATACTGTGGGGGATCCGATCGCTGTAGTCATAGATTTTAATCATGGAAGCGAGAAGAACGCCTTTGACGGCGTAGTTAAGAACCGAGTTCTGCGGCGGGTTCTGTTTCCGGTGACCACCGTTCTCCCCGTTCGAAGAAGAAGAAGAAGAAGAAGAAGGAGGGATTTGTTGCTGGATTTTGATTGGGAGACAAGCGACGGCCATAAAACGGGGAAGAGAAATTGAAGGATCAGAGAGATGGCCTCTGTCGAAGGCTAACATTAGGAGTTTGAAATTGGTGAGCCAAGAGATGAAGAAAGCAGAGGTGATGCCGAGATGCATGGTGTGAAGATTCAAAGGAAGGATCAAAAACAGGAAAACAACAGGGAGAATCACAAACAATCTCTTTATACCTTTTGGAACAATTTTGGAAACGAAATAGCAGTAGAACAAAGAGATGTAAACAGAGATCCATACCTTGATGAAGTTCCAAACCTCTCCCTGAAGGATCCAATTTTCCGTCAATTCCCTAATGTCTCCCTCCATTTTTTTTATTTTCTTCTCCCAAATGCCAATTTCAGAATCTTCAGATTTTAAGAAAGATTTTTATAGTGTGGAGGTGAGAGGTTATTCAAGGTAATGAATGAATAATGTGTATGGAGGAGAACAGAACCTGAAAAGCACCCCACTTCTTTTCTTTCTACTATTCTTTGCCGTGTGAAAATGGAGCCGCAGTCAACTGTCGCCCACCAAAGATTAAAATACTGTTTTACCCTTTTGTTTATATTATTATTTTTATACTTCTAGTAGTCTCGATTCATAACTTTTGGGTCATAAATGAGAGTGCTTATCATATAAGCTACACTTGCTTAGGGTGTAAACGAGCCGAGTCAAATCGAACATCGAAAGTTTGAACTTGGTTTGTTTAATTTTAGAACAAGCTTCGAGTAGACTTAAAAATTAATTAAGCTTAAAAAATTGTTTGAGCTTAATTTGTTTAATAAACGAACGAGCTCGAACGAGCTTTGTTCACAAACAGTTTTGTTTGTTTATAGCTCTAGGAGAAAGTAAGGGAAGAAGAACCGCCACTTTTTTTAGAGTTTGTCAAAAAGGTAGAAGGAGAGTTGAATTTGGACTCTAGATAAAGTAAAAAAAGGGAGCCATCACTATAAATTAGGGAAAATGGGAGAAAAAATTTATATATATATACCCTAATTTAAATATTAAAAGTTTTTTTAATAATATATAAATTATTTATAGTTTGTTCAGAAATACTTAATTATGTTCGCGAACACTATTCGAGTATGCTTGAAAATTAATCGAGCATAAAAAATTATTTAAGTTTGTTTGTTTAATAAACGAACGAGCTCGAACGAGCTTTTGTTTATAGTAAGTTAAACACGTTATAAATTAATATTTAATATTTTTTTTATATTTTGTTAAAATTAAAAATATTTAGAAGAAAAAATAAATAATGGGGTGTGATGGGGGGAATAAACGTTACATCTAGCCAATCTCGCTGAACCAGGAACACATTCTTTATAGTTTTCTGGATTTCCCTATTTTTTTTTTTTTGTTCTCAGTTTTGATACCAAATTTCATCCACATTTATCTCTCTGGTAATTTGTTTATAAAATAAAATAAAATTGTCCACCGTGCGTGCGTTATATCACTATTATTTATTTAAAGAAAAAGAATAGAAAACAGGACATGTTTGTTTAACTTTAACCCACTCACTTACCAAAAAAAAAAAAAAAAAAAAACTTTAACCCACTCACACTGATTAATCATAAATGAAATAAACAGTAAAACTCACGAATCACGTTTGGCTGTCTCCCTTCCCCACTTATTTATTTGTTTCTGATTATTGTCCTTTGTGTCTTAACTAACACCTCTCTCTCTCTCTCTCTCTCTCTCTCTCTCTTTATTTTGTTGAAAAAGTTGATGAAATAATATATTAAGAAATTCACAATAAATATACACATAATATTATTATTTTTTATTGTATTGGAGAGTTTTGTTGAGAATTAAAGGTTCATTAAGAGTAGGTGAAGTACGTCTTCAAAGGTATCCATTGTAGTAGGTGTATTTGCTAATCTTCTGTCGTCATTTCTCCTCTTGTCCGGGCTGCGTGTTCCCAAGACCGCTAGATTTGATGCCCTAGTTGAAATATAACAAAATTCCCTTCCATTCAATGAAATATGCATTGACCTCTAAAAGAAGGGAAAGAAGAAAATGTAAAAGACAAGTTTACCTTAGACCAGACCGGACTTGCCTGGTTGATTTCTCAAGCAGTCCAAATTTGAACTAACCATCATCTGTTTTGACTGCTGTTTCTATTATATAGTGGCGCAATTAGTGGAAGTAGCTATTGGCTTTTCCGGTCTTTTAAGTTTCCAATATCCAACAGTTATTTCAAGCAACTATGCAGTCCTGCACTGGTACTTTCCATGAAATTTCCACAAAAATGCGCTTATTATTACTCACCCGGAAAAGAAGAAAAAAAAAAAAAAAAAAAAGGCAAGAAGAGATGCTTAGTACATCATTTTCTCCTTTATTGGGGAAAAACTAAAGCTACCTATCTATCTCACCACTTTCATTGCTACTACCAAACACAAGACCCGCCAAAACGCACGAGTAGCATGATAAGCGAACCTGTAGAGATTTAGAGAGGGCTAAGCTGAAGCTGACAGAACTAGTGTCCAAGTTTTCCCCTTGTTATGAAGGGATGAGCAATCAATACATACAGGCTAATACTCCCACAACAATCATTACAAGCAAATGCCTAAAGCATTTACCTTTCTTTTTTCGCAAAGAAACAAAGGGGTCAGCAGCTCAGATGCCAATTAGCATACATATTGGGTGGGGCTTCTTCACTCAACTAAGGCTTTTGCAACAAACAAGCAGTAAATTACAGCTACCAAATAATGATGTGTGTGAATAATGAATTCTTCATGATAATGAGTGCACTACAAAATTGTCCACCTAATTAATTTCTATTACTCAAGACAAGTTAAAAGTACAGCCTCCACTGCCATTATCACTACTGTTGCTGTTCATATATCTGCATATAGGCCTCTGATAGAGCAACCATTTGGGGGAGAGTTTCAGATACATGAAGGTCCTGCATCTCATACCTGGAAGACAGTTTTTGTTGATATTAATTCTAATCTTAGCTCCTTGAAACACCACAAAAACACAAAATAGCCACAATAAAAGAAATGTGAGAATTACCATAGTTCTTCAGACTTCCGCTGTACAAAAACACGGTAGGATCCTTCTCCAGGCTTGCCATCATGAACAATATTAGAAATCAAATCATACTTGGATCTTAGTTTCTCATTCTCTTTAGGTGTTGGAAGTGGAATGAAGTCCTTCAACTCTAAATTCTTCACAGGGAAGTTAACTGGAGAAGAAATGGGGAAACATCTTGAGGAAAATTGAAAATGAAACACCCATCTCACTAAGTTTTCTTATAGCCCAAAGATTGAGACATCAAAATCTTCACACAGGGAGCAGTCATTAACAAGTACACAGATGAGGTTAATTCACAACAAATCTATGTCTATATCATAGAAAACACTAGATTGGGCAATCTTAGATGCAAAGAATACATCTGCGCAATTTGAATTTGCAATGAACTCTCAAGTGTGGAGATGACTATTAATATGTGGGAACTTTAAAATCCAAAAACGCTTGAACCTAAAGTAGAAGCCCCACATTAATAAGATAAAGTTACCAGCTCTCAATGAACTTCTCTCCACTTCATCAAGTAAAAATGAACAGAACAGGATCAGGAAGAGAATCTAAGAGGACATTACAAAGTTTGATCCAATCTGCAATGGAATCATTTCCACATATAGAAGCATTAGGACAAATAAGAGGCCATGAAATAACAAACACCACAAGTATATTTCTAACCAGGGTAGTAATCCTACGAGATCATCAGAAAAAAATGTCTCTAGCACAACAAATACTTCAATATTGTTATTATAACTTCTTTTTTTTTTAAATCTCCACTAAAATAAAACAAAGTACACATGGCAGATCCATCAAAAGTGAGTATCCCATTCATATGCACTTACCAAGTGTAGGATTTTTCTCCACAAAAAAGTTGTTCTTTGTAAAACGGAGCATGTGAAGAATTAGATACTGTGGTAGTTTGACAACTCGATATCTCATCCTTGCAATCTTAGGCCGCACAACCTCAGTTACAGTCTCACCATCAAACTTCTTAAGAATGTTGAAAAGTGGAACCTGTACATGATTAAGACAACAAAGAAGTCAACAAAATGAAAATTGTAACTGCATCACTTCTCAGGTAGCAAGGAATTAGTTCTAACACTCAAATACAACCCATATCATATGAAAATTGCTCAGATATCTAGATACATGCAAAAGACTAGAAATTTCCCAGTCCTCAGGATTAATTGAAGTCCGGAGTTTCATAAAGACCTAGCACTCGCCTGCTTGGACTATAACAAACAGGAGGTATCCAATGGTGAAAAATAACAGTGCAGTACTTCCTTCAGTGTAAAAATGTTGTCCATGGTATATGTTGATGCAATTCCTTATCGATCTCATTATTCATCTTTTAACCCCACATCGAAAAGGTAAAATGTGAAGAGGAATAATAATGCAATCTAATTTCATAAGCAACATTAAAGTGGTTTAACCAATATTACTAAATTAATAACATTTTTTACACCAGAAAGAATACTATATTACTGACCTGGGGTATGATGTTTTTTTCCATAACATCTTTAAACAGTGGAGGTGGAGGCAAGTCCAGTCCAAGCATTAAAAACGGCTTTCTAGTACTCTCCGTGACATTGTTATCAACCTCATCTCCATTTTCTTTTATGACCTCCATTTCACCCTAGAGAAAACATTGTATTCAGTGAGAACCATAAAAAGTACTTAAATTGGTACAATGGTGGAATGGAAAAGGAGAGATGCATTATAATTAAGAAGTCATGACAAGCAGTGACAAACACCTGAAAACACTGGTGGATAATACTGCGACCTTTCTTGGAAGTCCTGAGATCAGCATGCAAGGTATTAAGAAGCCATGACATAAACTCAACAGGATCAGACTGTTTCCCTATCCGAAAACGTTTCTTACTCGCCTTCATGACAGCTTGCAAGAATTCATGTGGACTGACCTGCAAAATTATAGTATTAGTAACCATGAAAAATATAGGAGGAGCAAAACTCCGCATATTATTAAAGTAATGACCAACCTGCCCTTTAAAATTCCTTGCATGCCAAATCTTTCGTGTAAGCTCCCCAAACCGGTGGACAAGAGGAGATTTGCTGTGCTGATAGTTTTCAGGTATGAGAAAGAAGTTCCTCAAAGGAGTGACACGCATTAAGGATTGAATAGTGACATTGACAAAATCAGTCTCCTGAATGTTATTCAGCCCCACCTAAAATGGCAGTAAACAAAGTAGAAATGCAGACTCGTTAAATCAAGCCTAATTTTCCAAGTACTAAAGGAATAAACAGAAAATATACCATTCCAGGTAGATAATCAGACCCATCGAGTGCTCTAGACCATTGCTTACTCTTATCAATTTGCTGAACTTGTTCCCTAGTAAACCTGTAAGGAAATTCCACAACAAAGTCAAAAAAAATTTTGAATAACGCAACAACATAAAATTTTTTTTTAAAAAAAAGGCAGCAGCAGCAGCTCTATAAGATTGTGGAAGACAATCCCACCTTCAAACCTCCGCAAAGAAAGAGAAAACATGAACGATGTACATTTCATTTCATCACATAACATTTTGTAATCAAAATCAGCACTTCAAAGGAAAAGTCCAAAAAATTTATAGAAAGAGACACAGAAACATACAGAGACTGCAAAAAAAAAATTAGAGTACCTTGGATTGAGAACATGCCGAATGTCATCTAAAGACGGATCAATAATTTCATATCCATCAGGAAGGCAATAAACTTTCTCTGTCCGAAGATTAATATACACATGATGTCCTGCTTCAAGACTGTGTGTATATGCATGAGACTTTTGTCCTCTCCCTTGATAATACTTCCCACAAACCAGACATGCATAAACATTCAAATTTGAGAGCGATACTGAGCAAAATCTCTCAAAATCAAAATCCAAAACCTGAAAAGAAGGCAACAGCGAAAAAAGGCTTTAAACTACAACAATCAGGCAAGATCATGTCCATGAAGTGCAGTAGGGAAGCTGCAAAATGCTACTTAACTCTAACATCAATAGCACTGATCTAATAAAGAGCTCATCCCCAATAAAGACCTTCACTTCCAAAAATCTATGATTTTACATCAATCCACGATGTGTAAAATAAAAATATATATTTAAAAATAAAAAAATAAAAACCTGGCTTTTTCATAAAATGAGACCTCACTCAATTCAACTCCAGTCAAGAGGCATACACTACAAAATTTATTATTTTCCTTACTCTCATTGTCTACTTTCGTATTTTTTTGTTCATAGCAGCCACACTTCACATTACGAAGCATTCTCAAACTTGTTTATATTTTTCAAGTGAAAAAAAAAAAAAAAAAATCTGAAATTGAAGAGGCCATTACTGATAAACAAAATTACCTGTCGATTAACTGTGTCAAGATAAGGACAGTCCCTCCGTACTTCAATTAAACGGTTACGTTTTCCTTGCCATTCATGTCCACTACGACCCCCTTCATCATCTTCCTCATCATGGTCTGAATGGTTATTTTGATCCGTTCTATTAACACCGTGATTGCCGTTCCCCAATCTTCTATCATTGTGTTCGCCCTCCTCCTCCTCCTCATCATCATATGAGGCCAAAGGAAGCAAAGCATTGTTAAAGGCAAGCTGACCTGGAGAAAAAGGAGAATCTAGCTCATCCAGCTTCTGCTTCTTCGAACTAGATTCCTCCATTAACGTGCTCTCCTCTTCCTCTCTCTTTGTTTTCATGTTTCCTCACGCCCTAACCTATGCAAAATCTTACTTCAAAATTATCAGTCATGAACTATAAAAGAGAAAATTAAAGCCCTAGCAAAAATCACTGATTAAGAATCACGAAACTCACCAGTGAAACAGTCTGATGAAGAGATGACGAACGACCTCTTCGATTGATTGAATCTTCTAGTTAAAGGGCCCAGGATCCGATTTCAATCCTTATTTCGGGTCCAGTAAGCACTTCAAAGCTAAAACATTATCATCTGGAAATTTGCTTCCGGCTAGATTGATTTCGCTAAAGTAACCTAACCGACTTATTAAGAATAACAAAAGCCTGCAAAAAAAAAAGCATTTGTTTTCACAGCCCAAATAATTTAATATATTGGGCTCTTTTAATTATATAAGGCCCATATTCTTAAGACGCTTATGATAAACTAAATAATAAAGGCTGAAACCCATCAAATAAAGAAAATTTTGGGCTTTCTTTACAGATTTGAGTAATTATCAAAAGTATTCTATATTTTAATCAAAAAAAAGTGAAAAAATATAGTTTAGTCAATTTGACTTCCGTTATTTAAGTATAGTTGTAGAGTGAAAAATTTAAATTCGATACAAAAGCATGTGTACGGATATAGTTGTTGTTATTAATATGGAGTCATAGTAAGTGACATTTTTAATTTGGTAGCTTGGGAGGTTTGAATCCCCCCCCCCGGGTGGTAGTAAAAACCCAAAAAAAAAAATTCGTCTTCACCAACGAAGAAGAAAGAAGAGATAGCTCGCCAGTGGTCCCAAAGCGACGATGAATATCACCATATGATGGGGGACACCCCAGCCCCCCCCCAAAAAAAAAAAAAAAAAAAAAAAGAACAATTATTATTACTAGTGTTGTTTTTTTTTTTTTTTTTTTTAACACCCGAGAAGTTTCATAAGGGTACTTCCCCCTCTTTCCCCTTTTTTTCTATCTTTTTTAAAAATTTTGGGGATTCCCCTTTTCCCCCACCCTTCTTCTGCTTACGGCAAAAGAAAAAGAAACTGCACTTTCTTTTTTACTTTTCTTCTGAAAAGTCAGTCAGTCACCCCACTAACAAGAGGGGTTTATTCAAAAAAATTTTGATATTATTCCGAAACGCGCCCCAACCTTGGCAAGTAGAGGTGGTTACCTCTACTTTGGCAAAGAGGGCTGAATTTTTAATAAAAATCCCCCCCCCCCCCAGGCTTATTTTTTATAAATCCCCCCCCTCCATTTAAATATTTTTATTTTTTTATTTTTATTTTAAAATTTTTTTTGAATATAATTTTCATAATATAGAATATATTTATTATTAATTATTATCATTATACTTATATTATATTTAACAAAGTGATATAAAAATTAATTGAAATTATAATATATTATAGTATTAAAATAATATTTTATGTAATTATGTGAAGTATTTTTTTTATTTGTGTTTATATAATCAATTAATTTTAATTTAAGATTTATTTTTATATTTTCGAATTAAGTAATTTAATAAATTTATATTATATATTGACATAAAAATATTTATAAAAAAAAAAAAAAAGATGGGTACAATTATTATTACAAATATATAATATAAATTTATTAATTATTTACTTAAAGAATATAAATACAAGTTTTCAATTTTTTGTTATTCAAGTGTGGAACAATTTTTTAAAAACTATTAATGACATGTTAGTTTGTTATTAGACTTTTTTTTTTTTTAAAAAAAGTTTCAATTCCCTTTAAAAAAATATTTTTTTTTTTATATATGGTACTTACACATCCTTTTTTTCTCTCTTTTAGAAAAGGCAATTTTTAAATTTTAGGTGATTCACTTTTTCCACCTTTCTTCTGCTTACGGCAAAAGAAAAGAAACTGCACTTTCTTTTTTACTTTTCTTCTGAAAAGTCAGTCAGTCACCCCACTAACAAGAGAACCAAAGTCAAACACTGGGACATATCAAGAAATGAGAAATGAGTATTAAAGAAAAATTTATCGAGTTAATATAAAATATATGTATATATATTAGAAAGTAGAGAGGAAGGAGGAGAAAGAGGAAGTGTAGCTAAACAGAAACAAAGACTAGTTTAACTTCTTGTGACCCAGAAGTTTATTGAATAGCACTTTGATGACAAAATAAGAATAACCTATTTGTTGTTCCAGAGAAGAAAAAAAGAAGACAACCAAGAATCTAACACCAGCAGCTAAAAAAAAAATCACCTTTGATAATAGTAAGTCAGACAGACAGGCAAATTTCTATAAGTCCTTTCTAGATTTTCCTCCTCTTTTTTTTTTTTTTTTTTTTCTTAGCACTCCTCAATAATGTTTGAAGAAAGATTAACAAGACTAAACGTGTTACACAAAAAAACCAGAGCTACCAATTATGGAGAAGAACAGAAAAATTTTTTGACGATAAATGAACTCTTTTTCATTCAAGAATTTGAAGACCATTCTTTCTTGATGTCAAATGTGTAATTGATCTCCAAGTAACACTTGTTGTCATCGTCTAAAAACTGCAGCAAAGATCAAAGAGGAGGAAGGTAAGTATACAGCTCAAAAAGACAGATTGAATGGCATCTGTGCAATGCTATATATATATATATAGCATGTGTATGTATCCAATTTCACAAACAAACTACTTACATATGGACTGAATTCACGACGAAAACCAACCATATATATGTATGTATGTATATGTACTACCTTTGATCTAGCAGAGTATGATCCTCTTGCAAAAATACCAGAAGGGGTAGTCTCTTCGGGCATTTCATGTGTGTATGGCTCTAACTGAGGACTGAAGGTTCCAATCATTTGTTTTGTGCTGTCAACTGTAATACATAACGAATATGCAGAGAAGAGAACGTTTTAAATATGAAAAAGAAAAACTCTAGCCATGTCAAGCATTTCTTACTTAACTCGAACTAAATTGACATTTAATGAAAGAGGGAAAGGAGAAAGGAAGGAGTGTCTGTGTGTAGTACCTTTAATGCCAGTTTTCCAAACTGTGTTTGTATACTTGAGTCCTGATACTATGTTATTGCTAACCTGGAATGTGAAATCCAAGCTGTAACGGCTACCTTCTTTCAATATAAACCAGGTGCCTTTTGGATTACCAGTCTCAGGGATTGCAAGACAAACATCAGATCTACCAGGAGATTTAATGGAAAGGCTGATTATCTTCACTTCTGGATCTAGAGTTTCTATATAAATGAACATCATATGAAACCAGTCTCAATTTCAGATTTTAGATTGGAGGACTTATACATAATAAATTTCGTAACAAGAATATGCTGTAGAAATCTACTAAATATTTTCTTTTTGCATAGTCAAAAGATGTTTTTAGAATTTTTCAATAAATAGTACCACCAGATTGAGCCAAGAACAGAACTGTAATACTCCTAAAAGATCCAATATGGCTTTATCACATTGCTTCTAAACACAAATAAACAGTAATGCAAGAGATGCCATCCTAAAATAGAGGTCTTGTTAACAGACATTATATGATGATCTAAAGAGGAGACAGGAAAATCACCAAATTCTTAAGATTTTTTCTGTTCACCATATGGATTAATAATAAGAACAGAGAAGGGAAAATTACTATTTTTCAGGATCAGCATTATGGGATTCGAATAAATTATGTTAATTTCACCTTCTTTTTCTTGTAAGAACATTTTCATGGTGATAGAAGCAAGAAACATTTACCCCCAACAGAATTGATATCGACACTGCCAAGAAGTTGCTCTTTCCACCTTCTCAAACTCTCGTCATCCTAAAAAAATAAAATTGTTGAAGGTTGAAGAAGACAAAGAAATTCATTCACCAAAAATTGAAATTAAAAATGAAGCCATTTTCCCTTTTTTTTTTTTTTTTTATACATTAAAAGGGGAAAAGATGAAGAAGAAGAAAAAACCTTATCCTTTTCTTGAAGCTCCTTGAGAGTGAATTGAGGACCCAATTGAATTTTTCCTTCCGCCTCTTCATCTTCCTCGTCCTCAGTAGTATATAAGGAACTCTCACTCATCCGCCTGCTAATTTTCTCAACTGCTTCTTGCTCAACCTCAGGAGAGTCTGCTGCAACTGAGCCTGTTTTACTAGATTCCGAGACTGGAGTTTTGTCCTGCTTATTATCCTCATCATCAAAACCCATGCTTTTGGAACTCGAAACAACCCCAACAGCCAAAGACATTAACAACAGTTCATTCAAGAAAAAGAAAAGTAGCAGAAGAACCAAATTGCTCTCTTAAAAAGGCAGAATCTTTCACCCCCTAAACCGAAATATAACAAAGAGAATTACAAAAAACAAAAAACCCAGAAAGAAAAAGAGAGGCAAAAGTAAGGATAAGAACAAGAACTGAAAGACAACAACGTTAACACACACCAAAAAGAATCTCCCAAGAGAAAGAAAGAAACAGACAACAAAGAATTGGGTTTTTAAGAGAAACTCTGTTTTATATATATATAAAAAAAAAAATTAAATATAAAGAAATGTTTTACATGTTACGTTTTGTTAAGAGGAGGAACGTAAGTCAAAGAATCCAAGAAAAAGGTAGCATAACATAACATTACATAACACCAAGAACTGTAAAAAAAAAATGGGATAAAAACACTAGTGGTTCTTCTACCAAAGAAAAAGATATTAGAGGATGATAAGAAAGAGATGGGTTGTTTGAGGGATTCTCAGCAAAGAGAAAGAGAAAATGTCTATGTGGTGATCCGTAAATCTTGAAAATAAAAATTTCAATTCAATAACACTCACGAGAGAGAGATGGGGGAAGGGAGAAAGAGTAGGAGAAGAAAGTGGTGAGATCGTGAAGGTCACTTAATGCACTGCCTTCCATGAATACACCCCATTCAAGGGGGGAAAAAAAAGGTTGGTTGTACACACACACACACATGAGAGACAGCCTAATGTTTTTCGTTACACCTTTCTTTTTTCTTGACCTCTTCTTGGCCTGTATACGTGCACTCACTTCAGCTTATAATAAAAACCACCCACGACCCACGCTACCCCTACGCCTACCCCAATGTTTTTCCTCTTTCTTTCACATCTAACCGTTGCTCACAATCAGCTGACCGTTGGATTTGGACTATATTTGGTATTCTTTTTCTTTTATCTCGTCCCACATGAATACTTTGCTCAAAAATACAGAATCCCATAATTGGGCTTTTCTTTTTTCTTTTTTCTTTTTTTTCTTTTTTGGTTTTGTTTTGATAACAGCCTTATTTGGAGTGTTGTTGTAGTAACGCTTAGCTGTCACGGTTTTATTCAATTTACCGTTTATTAAAGGGAGTGAAGAAAGAAAGAGAAACACACACACAAACACATCTTTTGATTTTCGGACCAAAACAAGAAAAAGATGGGGTACTTACTATTAGGGTTTTAGGGATTTGATTAATGCCTTTAAATTTGGAACTGTTTCCACTTTTTGATACACCATTATTTTTTTTTTTTTTTATGTGATTTGAAATTCTACTACCATTTTTATCTTTATCTTTTTCCTTATTTAATCTAATTGTCACTGAATTTTTGGGATGAAAAAAAAAATGATTTTAATGAATTGAGTTAGAGAATACATTAATAATAATATATGAATAAAAAAAAGTATTTACTACTATTTAGTAGTAATTGAACAATGAGTAAATGTGTACTTTTTAACTCTGGTGAATGATTTTCTCTACATCCATCAATCCATTGTTTTGTATACCAAAAAACATATGTCTCACTCATTCTTATGAACTACACTAAACACTCAATTCAATTAACTACAACAAAAATAAATAATAATAATAATATAATTATTGTGATTAAGCAATTATTAAATAAAGTATAAAATTATTTATTAAATAATACGTTTTAAATTTATGAGATTTATTTAAAATGGGTTAAAACAAATTATATTTATTGAAGAAAATCGTAGAAAGAATGAGCATTATGTATTTTTTATAATGAAATATTCATTCTCTTTCAAATTATTTCGAGGCAGAAAAATTAAATTTAAGAATATGTGTTTTTGTTAATCATTTCGAGGCGGGCGGGGTGTGTCTGTGGTTTAATTAAGGTGATAATTGAAAATAATTAAGTGGACCCCACAGGATTTGGAAGACTTTCGGGTAGACACGGCAGGTTTGGTGATTGATTGGATGAAGATGCTGGAATATCATCAAAGAAAAAACCTTAATTAATTCCCAAGCATTGCTTGATTGTTATCCGTTGCAGCTTTTCTTTTTTCTTTTTCTTTTTCTCTTCTGTTTCCAATGGGGAAGGGAAACTTTACTGCAAAGCTTTTTTTTTTTTTTTTTTTTGGCAAACTTCGAATCTTTTTGAATGATTTTGATTAAACATGTTTTCAAGAAGTTTACTTGGACAATACATTTTAGATATAAATTTCTAACATACCTATATATATATATTTCAAAATATTGAGAACCATCCATGTTATTTGTTTGACTGATAATAGGTGTTCTTCCCATGCAGGAAAACAAATATAAGGAATCTCAATCTGGGTATGATTTTTAATAAATTTTCGATAAATTTACACAGAAAGACGAAATTAAACTAATAATTTATATATATAAGAAAAGATAAAGAACAATTATAAGGACAAAAATGAGATTGCATTGAAATAGCGTCAGCCGACTTCTTTAAAGTTTTGATTTATGGACCAGCTCTTATATCCATGTATGTTTGGTCCTGTTTGGTCTCAAGTAAAGGAACAAAGTGAAAGAGAAGCAAAAATAGTATCTTGCTATTTTCAAATTCAATTCACATGGTGGCAAAAAGGCAGAAGCATGACCCCTCCTAAATGAACAATGTGATGTGACCCTAAAATTTTTCTATGTCATCTAATTCCTGGATATGAACTCTGCTCACTTAACACTGTGAAAGACGGAAACTGAAAGCCTAACCATGAAACTGAATTTAGCTTGCTATATGAGCAAAGGAGTCAACCGTTTCCCCATTTTCTCACCACATTTTCCCGAGCAGAAATTCCAGGAGAAGCTTTTTCTGGTGGAGTTGCACTGAAACTTGTTTGGCTTGTTGGATTTACCATTTTCTTAATTTGTAATGATATATATGTAAGACCATTCCTTGTTCCTCTCAGGACAAACAATAAAGGATTCATGAAAGCCGCAAACATCACATCGCCCTTTGCAACAAGCAATAACTGTTAATGAAAGAAAAGGATGGTTTGTCAAATCATCAGATACTGAGAGAAGTAGTGTCAAGGAGAGTGAGCTCATTAATGTTGAAGCAACCAAAAAAAAAAAAAAAAAAGGTGGCTAACACAAGTACTTACCATGACGATAATACCTAAAATAGTGAGGCTTATCTGCTGGGCCTCCTGCCAGAAATGGTCACCATTTGATCCACCAAACCATCCAAACCAACCTCCTCCACCAGAATTACCACCTCCACTTGCATCTTCCCTTCTCCTAATTTCTTTATCCCATTTTTCAAACTCAGACTTCTTTCCACCAAGGGCGCCTTCTAGGGCCTTCCTAGCCTCATCCTGTTAACGTGGCAGAGTCAGTTAGCAAAAACCAGAGAATATAAAAGGAGAAGACGTAACATCAGTTTAAGATATTGCTTCAAAACATGCTACCAAAACACAGGACCACTTGAAATATTTGATACAGCAAAGAATAAACTTGGAGTATTAAGTTACGACCTAAAGAATGAGGTAAAGAAACCGGGATCCATTTTTCACATGATAATCACTCATACTGCAGAGCTTTTACCTTGGACAAAATGACCATGACTTGAGGAATGAAACACAACACTGCTTACAGACAAGAAGGCATTAATATAACCAATTCTTCTTAAAATATGTATTTCCATACAGGCTGATAATGGTTGTACAACTTCATCTATGTTTCTTACTTTTCATTAGGCAGTTGCAGCAGGCAAATAAAAGTCAGCCTCCAGTCAGTCAACTAATTTAAATGGTGCAGGTTGACAATCTCAAAAAAATTAAAAATGCATTTTTTCAAGTTAAATGGTTTCCAACCATCCATGCTAAGTACTTTCTGTCACAAAAACTCCCTACTCCCCTCCCACAGACAGAATAAATTAACTAAAGCAAGCAAGAAGAAAGTGCTAGAAACACACTTCAGCCCTTAATATTCTTCGGGAACAATCTCTTTGACTGTGTTATGTGTTGTAGAAGTTGTTGCTGATAGTTTATTTGTCAAAATTTTGCATAGAGTCACTACCCTAAAGGCAACCATCGTTCTGAAGTAAATAAGGCTGAGAGTCCCAGTTCAGAAATCAAAACTAATGGAGTAAGAACTACAACAAAATATATTTCCTTGCTGAACACAGTCCTCCACAAAATTAGTCAAATATGGTAGAAAATGTGGAGAAATATAAATGGACTGCAAATAACAGTCCACTTTACCCACATTTCTTACTTCTTAACCTTCCTTATAAACCCAGAGAAAATTTGCCATAAATAAAAAATTACCCCTAAATCTCTAACTAATAATTCCTGGCAAACAAATTATAGGAAAATCCCCTATATAAGAAGTTATAGTTGTTATGAGTTCGATTTTGACAGCGATAAAATTGTCACAAGCTGGAGAGGTATATCCTCAAAAATACATATATAAAGGGGGAAAAAAAAAAAAAAAGGTTATCAGAAATCCTCTCTTTCTTAGCACAAGTTCTGCCATCCATTATTCCACAGAGCTGGGAGGAGGAAGTATTTATGCAGTCAAAATATCTTTTGAACCTTCTAGCTAGTAACAAAATAGTGCATAAACCCCAAAAAGAAGCTATCTGAGGTTCCCAGCAAAAGGTTAGAGGTCTAGAGAACATGTTTTGAATTCAAAAGTAATATAGAAAAACATAATGAATAATAACAACAAATAATCATCCTAACATCTATGGAATAGGCAAGTATCTTGTACTCCATTAAATTGTGAAACTGGTACCTGTTTCCGGTTGTTCGAAAACAAGCAGAAAAATTTTGGGTTGCATTTGAAGCTCTGTTGCAGGGAAATCCAGCTACGCTTGTCGTGCTCTGAGGTAACGGACTTTCTGAGTACATGGTTCAGTTGGTTAGCCGGCGAGTTGTGGTGGCGCCGGCCGGCAGTTGAAGTTGGAGACGGAAGGCGGAGGCACAGAACCTGCGCCATTCTCTTTGGACTTCTGACCTTGTATGAAGCCGTCTACTAATGAGCTCCTCACTCAATCGTGCAAAAATACGATGTCGTTTCCATTCACTAGTTTCCTGACTGTGGAATGGACTGGACAAATAAATGCTTGGACAATATTTTTAAAACGGGGCTTCATTTTGGATCGGTTTTTGATTGGAGTGTCCAACCAGTTTCTAATTTAATTAATTATTAAGAATCATTTTGTTTATTATTGTTTTAAAATATCTATTAAAAAGATATTTAAAATTTCTTGCTTAATTGGCCCATTTTTTCAAGATTTTCCAAAAAAGAAATAAATTAAGTGTACATTCGGTTTATTAAATTTGGATTGGAAAAATTAAATTAAAGTCAAAATATTAAACTCATTTTACCATTTATTTTAATTTTTTTCAAATGACATTAGTAGATATGCTTGTAAACAATAAAATTTTTCTTTTCGATTATTATTGTCTGTAAAATAAATAATCAAAAATATATATGTCACAAGATAATAATATGTATTTGATATTGGACTCGAATCTTTGTATTTCTCCGCCGATTCTTTTCGTCGTGGATCCGAAGGCCTTTTTGGGCTTGATCTCTATCCAATTGATTTGATTTCTTCCGAGGGGCGTTTTGGGTTGGATCTCGAAATGGATTTGAACTTCGAGGGCCTTTGGGCTTGATTTCGATCCATCTATATTTGATTTGATTTCTCCGATGGTATTTGAACTTGATTTCGGAATGAATTTGACTTCTCGAGAGCCTTGGGGCTTGCTTGATCTCGAAGGGAGGATGCACTAGGAACTATGGACGATTCCCGAAGGGAATCGTCGAAGTTTCCTTTCTTCTCTGCCACCACTAATTTTACCTCCGATTTCTACCTCACTTGAATGGTTCTCTTTTCTCTATTTATAGATGAAGAGAGTGACAATCAATGACTATTATTTTGTCATGTGTCATTCATTCAATAGCAAAATCTTTTAATATATTCAATGAATAATTGGTGAGTTTGATCCTACACAAATTTACTTTTGGCAACCTTAGTCCCAAAATATTTTTTTTTAACTTTTAAAGTCTCAAACTTTTTTATTAGAGAAAAATAAAATCCATTTTAACAGAATCCGTTAAAAACCTTAAAAAGTTAACGATTTATATGATTTAACTAATTTAAAAGGGGTAAAAATGTCATTACATAAGAAGAAAAAAAAAAAATAATAACTAATTAAAAAAAAGACTCGGATGCTCAAATATCTTACAAAAACTCGGACGTTCGTTCAATTCTCTACGAAGAAGACTTTTCATTTTGTTCTTCCAAAGCTTTACCTAAATCTTTTCGACTTTAATCTTCTTCCTCCTCCTATAAGAGAGAGAAACAAAACATGTGTCCATACGCGAGAAAGCTCGAGGAAAGTAGAGGTTGAAAATCTTCATCAAAATTGCCACGTTCTTCCTTCTTTTTTTTTTTTGAGTTATCGCCATCCGCGATCTCCTACTATCTCCTCGTCTACATCTCCGACACAACACCTAATTTTGATTTCTTTGGTCAATTTAATTTGATTAGGTTTTCAACTGTATCATCATCAATTGATGTCTGCCTGCGTGCCTACAAAAAGAATTACTGGCGGTTATTTTATGTTGGTAATTTTATCAAACATGTGGTGTGCAAGAGAGACAATGAACAGTGATTGACAAATTTTGTTATGGAATAAAAATAATTTTATTTTGTTTTTGGGGGAACAATTGGGAATCGTATCGGATTATTTCCACGAAGTCAAAAAGTCTAGTATAATAATATATATACACATAAATCACCATTAACGACTATATATTTCATCCAAATCGCATAGAGGGAGGAAGAAGAAGAACAAGAGAAAACTAATAATCATACTTGGAAATCGGCGTTGAAAATATTAGTTATCTTTTTTGTTTTTTTTTATTTCTTCTTAAGTGTAATGACATTTTTACCATTTTTAAAATTAGTTAAACAATATAAACTGTTAACTTTTTTTAGGTTTTTTGACGGATTCTGTCAAAAGAACCTTATTTTTCTCTAATAAAAAAGTTTGAGACTTTAAAAGTTAAAAAAAAATATTTTGGGATTGAGGTTGCCAAAAGTAAATTTGTTTGAGACTAAACTCACCAATTATTCTATCTTCATACCATCTATCATTTATTTTATTCATATGTTAGTATTTAAATCTTTTAAAGTTTATAATACATTAAGATATTTCTAAATTATTATTTTTTTTATAGCGCTCGCAGAGTTCAACTCTAACTCGAGGGTAACATGACGTTAACCATCTCGGGAGGATTCAAAACCTCGATCATCTGCCCTGGAGGAAGCATTAGGAATTCGCACAACAACTCCCTCAAGCTACTAATTTTCTAAATTATTATTTTATTTAAAGAATATAGAAAATGTTATATATTTTTTTAAAAAAATGGAATTCTGGCTCTCAAAAACTTATGCTTCTTTATTTTACCTTTTCCGACTATTTCTCATTTGAGAAACTTTTTCGGAGACCAACCAATTAGATTCCATGGCTCGATTTAGAATTTTCGGTTGAACCAATTACAAAAATTGAACTTTTTATACTCAAACTTAATAGATATTCAATAAATTTAGATTTATTAAATTACTAACTCCATTTTTCACAAAAATATATTTAACATACACAAAAAATAATTAAATAAAAAAATAAAAACTTATTTCATTATAGTAAAATTAAAGTACATTCATTTATTCTCCATAAATATCTAGCTAACTTTTCAAATCGCAATCTAAAAAACAAATTTTTTTTTTTTTTTGAAAAATCCTCATGTCTCGAACTCATAACTTCTCATGTAATAAGTAAGAGTGCTATCAATTGATTTACACCTTCTTAACAATCTAAAAAACAAGTTGATCTAAAAAAAAAAAAAAAAAAAAAAAAACACAAAAAAAAATAAAGATATATAAAAGTGGGTGAGCAAACCAATCTATACATTATCCAAATCCAACAACCCACAATAACTATCAAAGAAAGTCTTTCCTAACTTTTCCACACTCTTTGCTTTCAATAACAATATTTACAAAAGCCCCAAGTTTTAAGGGAGTCCCTTAAGCGTCACTCTTCAGCTTCTTCTCGGGCGGATGATCAAGGGTTTGAATTCCCTAAGGTGGTTAATGTCACGTTAAAAAGTTTTGGGTCAGACCATCACCATTGAGTAAGAGTTGTACTTTACGAGCGCACCCCAAACCGAAATGCTTAAGAAAAAAACAATATTTACAAAAATAAATTTGAAATTTCGACATATTAGTGTACTTCAATTCCTCTCAACCTCTTCAACTATGTTGTCCTAAAAATACTCAAAAAAGATTCACTTTTACCCTTTATTCCCTTCACCTCTCAATCTCTCTCTCTTATTTTTTTTTAATTCATTTATGTTGAAATGATTGAAATTTCCCATTATACCCTTGACTATATTTAAATAGTATATTTATAATATTTTTACGACGATTTTTAAAAAGATAGAGTAGAACTATATAAGTTATAAGAAATATTAGAGAATTTGGTTCATAATTTTCGTGTTTCTAGTATGATTGGTCCATTTTTTTTTAGTGGGGACTTTATGTATAACACTATGTGCATTTGGTCTATTCTTTTATTTAAAATTTATTGTTAGATCAATTAAATAATAATAATAAAAAAAATTTAAGGATGCATTTGGAATTTTGGACAAAGGTGGAGTTTGGTGATATTTTATTGTAAATAGTAAACTTGAGGGGGGAAAATGTAATTATATTTTTGAAATTTGAATGGAAAAAGAAGATTAAATGTTAAGCAGACTGTTGTGAAGGATTGGAATGTAAATACCAAATAGTAGTAGTGGTATTAGAATTACTGAGATGAATGAGAGGGCAAAATAGTAATTTAATAACCATGTGGAGTAATAAAGAAGTGAAAGGGTAGTATGGTCATTAAGAAATCTATATAGAGAGAGAAAGACACAGATAAAGGGAGACAGATCGGGGTAGGAGAGAGAAAGAGAGAAGGAAGGAAGAAGAGAGAGATAGAGAGATAGAGAGATAGAGAGAGCAGACGGAGGGACACTGAAAGGTAGCCGTTTGGGGATCCGTTAATTTTCCGTTAATATATGAATATAGAGTCGCGAAAACATGACTATGGTATCGGACCAAGAGATAGCGAAGGGGGTAGAGGCTTTGCTCCGTCAATCTGATCCTAACGTCGTTACAACCTTAAACGGTGTCGTCGAGCAACTGGAAGCGAAGCTAGGGTTAGATTTATCCCACAAGGCTGGTTTCATCAGAGACCAGATCAACCTTCTTCTCCGGCAACAACCTCAACCCCTTCCACAGAAAGACCATTTTTCCTTCCCTCAGTTTTCGAATAGCTACCATCTTCAACAACAACATCAGCAGCAGCAACAGCAGCAACAGCAACATCAACCATTCTATACCCATTTTTCTTTTCAGCAGCCTCAGCACTACGCTCCGCAGTTCCTTGCCCCGACGCAGCACCAAGTACAACAAGCCTCTTCGCCGTTGCCGGCGGTGGTGAAAACTGCGGTGAATACTAAGAATGCCGTCGCAAAGGCATCGGAAACACCTAAAGGAAGGTGTGAGAAGTAGCTCTCTCTCTCTCTCTCTCTCTTTTTTTTAAATTTTTTTTAAGAGTTAAAGTTTCATATTTACATTTCTCGTCTATTTTTTTCTTCAGTATATAGCTTTGGAGTAGGTCTTAGTTTTTGTGAGTGTTTTTTTAGCCTTTTAAGGTATAATTTTAGTGGAAAACCAAAGATGCTATTCATAAATATGCATACATGTTTCTTTTGCGTTGTTCTATTTTTTAAAAATATCCCGAGTTTGAGTAGTTTCTGTTGCTTGGAATAAATGCAAAGTAAGGGTTTTCTTTTCCTTACGAAAGAAGCTTCCTCTGTCACCAAGATACCGAGCATAGAATTTCACTTTAGGGCAAACAAAAGTGGAGCCCAACTGTTCAAAGTCCGTTGGTCAAGGTTATGAAAATATTTCCTTTTTCCATGTCCATGGAGTTTTTTACAGTATTTTTGGCTAGCCCCCTTTGTGAACTAGAGGAAGGGGAATGCAAGGATGAAATGAAAGCGTGAAAAATTGGAGATAAAAATTCCTGAAGAAACGTCATAGTCTATTATGACTAAATAAATAAATAAAAAAACTCTGTTTTGTATGTATAAAATGTTCGCTCAATCAAGTGTTCTGACTGGCACGGATTTCTTGTTGACGACAACTAGATACGGATCCGTGGCCTTTATCCTAATTTTTGACATTTGTGACTTAAGTATTTATTTCAGCTGCATGCACTGTAAACCTTGTGCATCAGAAAGATGCATATGCATTCCTGAAAGATCTTTGGTTGGAAAGTCATTTAGCAAGAGGAAAAATTACTTTTAAAGGTTGAAGAAAAATTCAAATAAGTATGTTTTAAATTTGAACATAAAGTCCGCCATTAAGAATATAATGAAACCTTTTAAAATTTTCATTTTCGGTCATTCTTCTTTTTTTTTTTTTTTTTTCTTTTGGAAACATTATCTTTCTATGGTGCTTATTTGACAGTGGTTACACTCACCATTGACATCGTTTAAATTACCTCAGTGCTCCAGCTGGAACTAAAAGAAGAGGCGGTTCAGGGGGCTTAAACAAAGTCTGTGGTGTTTCACCTGAACTTCAAGCTGTTGTTGGTGAGCCTGCATTGCCGAGGACTGAGGTTCTGAATTTAAGCAAAATAGTGTTTTCTCTGTATCTTTCTTATTTTGCAAGTTCTACCTAATTTTATTGAAGTCTTTGGACATACTCTGTTGACACAGATTGTGAAGCAACTCTGGGCATACATAAGGAAGCACAATCTTCAGGATCCAGGTAACAAGAGAAAGATCATTTGTGATGATGCTCTGCGCTTGGTCTTCGAGACAGACAGCACGGACATGTTCAAGATGAATAAACTGCTTGCAAAGCATATTATAACACTTGATCCTACAAGTAAGTGACCAGAATGTCATAACACGTGACTTTTGTTGTTATATATGTAGTGGTCATATCTTTATCCAATTATTTACAGAACAAACTGGTGAAGTGAAGAGATTAAAGGTTGAAACTGAATCTGCACCAGCAAGTTCTGAGGAAGTCCCCTCTCTGATAATAATATCTGATGCTCTTGCCAAATTTTTGGACACTCCAGAGAGGAAGATGCCCCAATCGGAGGCATTGAAGGGTGTTTGGGAGTACATAAAGGTTAACAATCTGGAGGTATGTTGATTACCTCTTCTTTCTACTATATGTTTGGCTTTCTTTTTTATCCTTTTTGGACTTGAAACATATTATTCTTTGCTGAGAGTTTGACAAGACTCTAGCCCAGATACATAACAGTCAGTCAGATCAAGATCTGTTTTCTTCCTTGCAAAAGAATAATTATGTTTCTGAGAACTAGTCTTCTTTTGTTAAAAAGGTGGATTTTGTTTATGGTTTTTGGGTAGTTTCCTTGATACTGTTATACTCTGTGGTAGCAAACTGTTGGATTTATTATTTGTTTGAACAGCCCTTGATATTTGTTGTAGTATGCAAATCATAAAAGCTTTGACAAAATAGGATTCAGAAGGCATCTGAAGGTGGATGTTTGTGCTAATTTCCCCTTTTATGCCTTCTAATTCTATTCTCATACCTTTTCCTGTCTTGTGAGAATTTCGTATTATTTCTGTTAATGTTTTTTGCGTCTTCATCATAATCTCCACAAGTGGGATGGGAGAGATTGCTTAGTCATTTTTAAACTGCTTTGAATGTTTTTCTCATCCACTTGTAGGATCCACTAAACCCCATGGCAATTGTATGTGATGCCAAGCTGCAAGAGCTTTTAGGATGCGAAAGCATTTCTGCCTTGGGGATGCCTGAAATTCTGGCACGCCGTCATGTCTTCAAGCAGTGAAGGTATCTTCTTGTTTGCAATGTTTTATATAATAATCACAGCCAGAATAGCATATAGTTATTTTGTAGAAAAGTTAACATCCAGCAGTGTAATTTGACTTGTTGATCTGTTGACAACCTCCTGTATTTTTGCAGGTATTTCTCCTGGGGGGCATTGATGTGTAATTTCCCGCAACTGAGTGATATAATGCTGCTTGGAAATATATGTATTTAGATTTGGTTTTCCCTTTTTTTTTTTTCTCTTTTTTTCTTTTCTCTAATGAGCTTTTAGGTCATCAACAAGGTCAGATGCTGTGTGGTTACTTGCAGTTGTGAATTAAATCAGGACGCTTTATGTTCCCCGAGGTTACTGGCCAAGAAGTGTAGTTGTAATATGCCATAACCTTGGTTTAGGTTTTACCTTAAAAAAATGTCTGACGTCTTTAGAACAGATAGTGAGATTAATCAACGCCTCTTATTATGTTGTAAATGCCTCTTATATTAATTTATAGTGATAACTAGTGTCCTATTCTGTTTATTTCAGTTCCTGCCAAATATTTCACGTACATTTGTTTTGTTAGTTTGAATTCCTTAGGTTTAATGTTATTGACTCTAAGATAAGTAACTCCTAAGAAAATCAACAAAATCTAGGCCGAAAAGAATCTTCTGCAGCAAAATATGTGGAAATCCATCAATAAATTATTGCTTCTACAGTGAATAGCCGCAAAACAACAGTAGAAAGGCTGCGAGAAGGAGCAAAATCTTGAAAGCTGTTTTTGTAGCCTTGGAACTCATGGCATCCATGGTAGTCGCCAGTGATGCAATTGTTTTCTGTAGAAAGGGCAAGAAGATTTGAGTTTTTCCAAGGGATTATGCAAACAAAGGAGTGTCGAGTTCAATCTTCCCTTACCAATCTAAGAGGTTCAATATGAAGCAGTGGCTCCAAAAACATTTCCACGTTTCTACAAAAGATAGCATTCATTCATTCATTCTACACAGATTCATCATACTGCTAATAATTATCCCATCTGTTTTCATAACTTACTTTATCAACACCTTGCCTTGATACACATGACACATATAGAAGCTGAAACCCTTTCCCAGAGGAACACGAGTTTTTTTCCACTCTGCAAAAGACATTGTAAATAATAGAGGGAAGAAAAAAAAAAAAAAAAAGTATGAAACTCCCTCTTTTGATTCATCACAATTCATAAAAACCACTTTTGAGAGGAGGATGAAAAATTGTACCTAGTTTCCAAGATACACCAACAGCCATCCCATCCAAAAATGTGGGCGGCTCAACTACGAATTCAATATTGTTCCCTAGATTCTTAATCAGAGAAGAGAAGAATTCCAGAACTTTCTACACAGCAAGTATCAATGTTAGGCATATAGAGAGGGAGGCCCTTAATTAATACCTACCAATTACATAATGTGACGCTATTTGGGCTTTTACCTCTTTTCCACGGAAAGGTTGGAATGATGAAATGAAATTGCAAACACAGAGGCATTCTTCTCCAATAATGTCAGACAGTTCCTCCAAGTTTTTATTCTTCATTGCCTTGTAAAGCTTGAGAACCGCTTCAACAGCTCTGGGGTCATCCTCGCCTGACCGGAAGTCCTGGGCACCGCAGAACACCTGCTGCTGCGGCGGCGATCGATTTCTGAAACTGATTCCGAGGAAAGGAACTGCAGAGGAAGGTTGATGAGACTGAATTATACGGGAAAAACTCGCACTTCGGGATAAGCATTTGCTGATGGAGTTTAGACGAGGGAGAGGAGAGTATGTGATTCTCATTCGAGATCGAGGCTGAATCGGGAAGGAGGTCGACAGCATTTTGATAATCGAAATTTCCCTGCAGAATAAGAATCCAATGCCCCGGAGAAAGGGGAAAGAAAATTTGTATGGTAATGGCTACCTTGTTCGTCATTGAATATATATACTGCGTTTTCCTTCAAAAGTACGGTGTCGAGAGAACATTGCTCCATCTTCAAGCTTGGAACCTTTTTCTTCAAAGTTCACCGCTGCAACGTGATTTCTTCAGTAAAGATTTAAATAAATAAATTTCTTTTTAAAAAAATTTTAGATTTTTATTTTATTAATCACGAAGGGGAAAGGTTCTTAGACTTACCTTTTCCTTATTAAAATTCATTTATCAAAGTCCCAATTTAATACTATAAAATATGTTATTGTGCTAATTACCAACAAAATAAAAAAAATAATAAAAAAAGAAACTATTGGGCTTGGGGAAGCCCAATTTAGGAAAGTTTGCCTCAATTTCATCCGGAAACTGAAAGTGGCCCAATTAAGTTTGTGAGGAACCCCGCTGAGCTCTTTCTTCCAAGATCTGTGTGAAGAGTTTAACACCTCCCAGGGAACTCGTAATAGAGCGACGGGGAAGAAGAAGATTGGCCTTTGGTTTGGAGTTGCAGTAGCTGAAGACTAGAAGGGCGATAATGGCGGAGGATTTGGTTTTGGATACGGCCATAAGAGACTGGGTGTTGATACCACTATCGGTTGTGATGGTACTCATCGGAGTTCTCCGATACTTCCTCACCGCTAAGCTTTTGCGCTCTTCTAAACTGCCCGACGATAAAATCATCAAAGAAGGGTATGTGCTTATAATATCTGGACGTAATCATTCTTCTTTGGATCTTTGGGTGTGCTTTTCCTTTTTATTTGATTTTTAATTTAAGACGATTTTTCCCCCTATCTTCAGTCAAGTGATGATTAGGGCTAGGAATTTAAGGGCAGCCGCGAACTTTATTCCTGCTAAATCATTTCGAGCTCGTAAGGTTTATTACAACAACGAGGTTAGAATAATTTCTCCCTTCTGTGTATTATTATTATTATTATTTTAATATTGATAAAAAAATTTTTGTTCTTTCTAGTTGGTATTTTGATAATTTTATCTGTTTTAAAAAAGGAGTTAAAAGTTTCAAATGAACATTTTAAGTCAAGTAGATATGCAATTTATTAAAATTTAGATTGTTGATTTGGATGAAATATGACCAGATGAAAAGGTAGTCATTTGTTAGAAGTATCTGTTTATGAAAATTAGATGTTATCTTGTTAATGTAAAGTGAAACTGTAGATAGGAACTAGATGCTTGTTTTCTGAGCCAGATATTTATCAAGTCATGCAAAGCTGAAGATATTTGCTGTAGCTTATATACTGGACTGAAAAATAAGGGATATTATAGTTGAGGAGAATCAGGAATTAGGATTTAAATAGTTTCCAATAACGGTTCAATTAGTTTGTATGATTCTTTAAAGCAGAAATACTGTAATTAAGTCATTTTAGATATTGTAGTATGATACAGTATTGCTGTTTTGGTGTTTTCTCGGTTAGAGCTTATTATTCTTCCTATCTATTAGTGTGTTTGTATTACTATTTGTTACATGCAGATTCCTTTCTGGAAAAGGCTTAAACTTTCATGACTTGACCCCCCTCCTTTCCACTTCATAATGACCTTCCACATGTAGTATGACCTATATTATATTGCAGGAAAATGGTCTGCTACATGTCCCTAAGGGCCAGGCTCAAAATGCACAGACACAAATGTTTTCTGACCCAAATATGGCCATGGATATGATGAAGAACAATCTTACAATGATCATACCTCAGGTTTGTCAGTCACCTAAATCTTGTCTGAATTCATGTCATCAAGCTAAATCAAACATTTAATGATTTCATCTATGGTCTTGTGCAGACTCTTACTTTTGCTTGGGTCAACTTTTTCTTCTCTGGATTTGTGGCAGGTCTGCCTGTTTCCTCTATTTTGTGTTCATTTGAATATGTTTGTATGTAAAAATTAAGCATCTTTTATTTTTGTCATTATTAATGATTAACTTCTCTGTCTTCTCTCTCGCACATGCAAAGTTTTAGGCTCTATTTTTCTCATGAATTATGCTTATATATCAACATTTTTCTCTTTCCCCAAAGATTCATTTTTGTTTCTATAATGTTGGACTTGAATTATGTCTTATTATATAGTTTTTATGTTCTTATTTACTTGTAGTACTGATCTTTTTTCTAGTTAAAAGGCATTTGCCAATGTGTACTAATCTTAACATCTTGATGCTTTTCTCTTCAGCTAAGATACCATTCCCTTTGACTCAGAGGTTCAGAGCCATGTTACAAAATGGCATTGATTTGAGTACTGTTGATGTCAGCTATGTTAGCAGCCGCTCATGGTAATTGTCCCAACTAATGATCTAAAGTTTCTTGCTCTGTCAGTGGACATAATGGCGTCTTTTTAAATCTACTTTAGTTTCAATGGAGATGCATCTGATTATTCATTTCTCATCTTTTGATAGGTATTTCCTCAATCTATTTGGATTAAGAGGATTATTCAGTCTCATTTTGGGAGAAGAAAATGGTTAGTATGCTATAGACTTTCTGATTAGAGGTGCACTTTTGCTCTTCATGTGTGCTTTTTCTGCTGTGTTCTCATTTGCTTTCAAAGAAACAGCTTTTAGCCTTTGCTTCAGTTAATGGCTTGCTTGAACTGTTTTTTGTTGTTTTTCACATATTGAACTTTTTTCCCTATTGGCCAAAAACCCTTTTTCAGAAAACAATTGGTGTTACTTTTGAAAATGGCTTTTTCATACTAATAACTGTTAAGAATAAAAATGTTTCATTAATTTCTAGGGCATTTTTTGTCATTTTTTTTTTTTTTTGGTATAAAAAAATTCCTTCAGTAACTCAGAAAAAGCTCCAACAATTAAGAACTGGGCCTTCATTCTTGAGATTTGCATTTTTTTGTGTATGTGAGCCACTCAAACAGAACAATTCCGTTCAAGTTTTTGGTACAATTGTTGAAACATTTTTACTGAAATGTTTGCCTCTTTCCTATAGCTGTGGATGACACTCAGCGAATGATGCAAATGGGTGGTGGGTTTGGTGTTGATCCTACAAAGGTAAATGCTTTTGCTTATTTCAGTGGTTTTGGATGCTAAGAAAGCATGAGTAGAAGGCATGCCTCTCTTTTTTTTTTTTTTTTTTTTTTTTTTTGTAATTTTAAATTTTGGTGTATCTGGGAGAATGGGAAGGGGGGAGAGTGAAAACCAACAATTCTAGATATTTATAATTTCTTTAGGTGTAATAGGTTCTAGAGCCTGCGTTGCTGGTGTTCAGTTGTAGTTTGTTAGGACTTGGAGCTTTTTGGTAGCAATATTGCCATGTCCAATAGTACCTTATTCTTAATTGGCATAAGATCGCATCCTAATACATGAGGCAAATATTAACCTTTGATAGGTTGGGTTGGTGTATTGCTAAACCGTTATCTTGATTCATCATTTTCAGACTTTGGGCGCTGAGAAAGATGGTCTGGATTTAATTCAGCATGAGTGGGCCTTGCCAAAACTTGAGCAGCGAGCAGAAGCTGTTTTAAGGAAACTTGTCAGCTGAGAAGTGATTATTAAAAGTAAACTACTGTTGTACAAGACAATGCTCCAAACTTGGCGCATCACCCATCATAAGACTTGAAGATTGAGGAAGCTGCAATATATGTATGGTACCATGTAGATACAGGTAACCAGCCAAGTTTTTCAGCTTATTTGATTTGGAACTCAACATGTGCTGCACCCATTTGAACTTTGCTCAAGGGATAATTTTGTTAATTATGCACACCTTTTGTATTTATAGATAATCATATTCCAGTGTAGAACTGAAATATTTTGTGATCATAATTCTATAAATTCTGAAAGCTTGAAACTGCCTTCTGTTGACTGTTAACACTTTTCTGTTAAAAAAGAGAAATGGAAACACTCTTGATAGGTTGGCACCCATGTCTTTTTGGACATGTTCGATACTTGTAATTCCTACCACCGATGCAAACCCAATCATTCATGGTAGATATTTTCTTGCAAACAGTAGTAGTTTACGGTAGCATTACATTGCTAGTCATGAAAGTATATGGTTTGAACTTTTCGAATGCTGGTTGGCATGTAAATGGGAAAAAGAATATAAAGACAGTTAAAGAAGTGTCAGAAATAAAAGTTGATGCTCCCGCCGGCCGCCACCCAATATTTACTAAGGAAGAGTTGTTCGTACAATGTGATAATGCATCCTAATCAATGATTTCTTTCTCAATGTGTGTTCATCTACAATTGTGGAATCCTCCTTCCTTTTTTTCATTTGGGCCTAACTTGAATCTAAGATTAGAATTTAGAACCAGGGTTAGCGTGGATTTTACAGGGATTCACTGTAGCGTGGACAATGAAGGTTATGGTTAAGTAACCAAATTCCAAAAGTACATGTAAAATCCTATATGCATATTTTTAAATTGGAGGAAGTAGTATTTATAGTAATAGTTTGGAAGGAATTTGTTTATGATGCACATTATAGGGGTGGAAATTATGCGATCCTGAAGTTCATTGATGTTTTAAGGAGATCAACAGTACATATACATCTTCATGTTCTTTAGGGATCCTTTTTAAATCGCTTTCAACAGTTAAAAGCGTTCTTAACGGTCATACCTAGGGTTCATAACTTGAATATCAGTCAAGTAATGGACAGGGTGGGTTAAAGCTTTCAAGGAATGAGCTGAGGTAGTGTACACGCACAGTGTACCTTCACCCTTTCGTCGCAGAAATTAAGGATTGTAACTTTTAGAATCTTTGATTGCTCCAAAGATAATTTGGTTAGAGAGAGTGCCGACACTCGATATCAGGCTGGACCAAGCAAAAGTTTATCAAAGTGCATCTATGTATGTATATACGAAAAGAAAGTTTCTTTGCCAAAGATGTCGTAAAAAAATAATTACATGATATATACAGTTTTGGGTTAAGACTAGGAAGGAGATTGCGCAATTAACTGGCAGGAACAGGAAGGGATTCTACTATATCTGATCCGCACAAAGTTTGATCATGTACTGAAAAATAAGAGTGAAGGTGACTGACTCCTTAAACTCAGATTAAACTCGAGCCGACTTTAAGCAAAAACATCAAATTAATTGGAAAATTGACTATTTAAAGTGTTATATAGTGGTCACATCACATCTTGGACCATTAATTCACTAATCATCTGTCACTAATAAAATGAAATTAAGATATACACTTACACACGGATTTCATTAAAAATGGAAATTTATCAAAGCATCCCAAGGAGAAAAATTCAAAAAAAAAGAAAAGAGATATATAATATATATATATATATATATATATTAGTTTGGACAACACGGAATGTCCACTTCAAATTCCTATTATAATTAATTCTCTGCGCCTTTTTCCTGTTCCAGAAAGTAAAAAAAAAAAAAGCTACAACTATGTTATATATATATTTAAAGTGTACGATAGAGAAATTACATGTTCCTGAAAAAAAAAAAAAAGAATCATTAATATATATATATATATATATATACATAACTATACTATGTATCTGGCACAAAATAATAAATACAAATTAATTGAATGAATTATATAGCTAGCTTCTTATTGTTGTTTTGTTGTTGAGAATGCAGAAAGGTTACTTAGGATACGACTATTTCACAACATTATTACGTCAAATCTAATCTAATCTTTCAAATCAATAATGTTTGGCTATGGAAATAAAAATCCAAAACACACAGGGACACACACTAGCCTCAGGTCCGAATGTTGGAACTCTCCCACGTGGCAATGTCTGATTGGGGCTGTTAAAAATTACTTCCCCCACGGTCAACCAGCACAAATCTTATATTGGGTCCCAGAACAGAAAACCCACCGTCCAACCTTCACATCATCCCATCCCCTTAACTTTTTCTTCTTTCTCTTTATTATTTTGGATTTTTTTTTTTAAACTTTTATTCCTTTTACTTATCATTACTCAGAGAATAAGCTATATTTATATATATATATATATATATATATATTTTTAATCGTTCATCAAATTTAAAACAAATAAAAAAGGACATATATCTAACACCAATTATTAATTACACCCAAAAAAAAAAAAAAAGTGAAAATTCAGAAGAAAGGTGTTGTTGAGATCCACGCCTGTGAAAATCGTCCTTATTAGTAGTAGCAGTGGTTGGTTGTGCTACATAATTAATCTTTACTATTCTAATTCCAAAATTCATGCAAACCAAAAAGGTAATTTTTTTTAATTCTTTTTTCTCTTTGTCATCCCAACAACGACTAATTCAGATTTGATCTAAATTGTGTTAGTAACATTTATAATGCGCTTTTTAATTATATTCAGCTAAAAGTTTAAAAGAAAATGTTTTAATAGCATTATTTTTTAAGATAAATCATTAAATTAGAAGCTAATTAAGTCTTTTAATAATATTGGATGTCCTTGTGTTTATTCAAAGAAAAAAGATGTTTTTACTTTTAAGTGAAAAATATGAATTAAAGAATTTAGTACTACTACTTGAACTTGATTACGGAAAAGAGGAGAGACGTGAGAGAATGAATGAAGGAATAATAAAAGAAAAGAGAGAGAGAGATTCAGTTGCCAGTTGGCATCGATGATGACACTGATCCAGCGTGGCAAATCAGAGGCACATTGAGTGGGGCCTTTGTCACGAGCATTACTACCTGGAAAGTAGAGCGCCATCTCCTGGCCCCACCCGCCCCCGACTCTCTCACTTTCCGACTCTCTCCACCACCCCTCACTCCTCACTTTCCACCTCATCTCACTTCCTAGGTACCTTTTTTTTATTTATTTTTTTTTAATTTATTTAAATACAGGTATTTACATTGCATACAAAAAAATTTAATTAATAACGTATTTTAAATATGAATTTTATTCTATTATGCGAAATAAATAAAATAACTATATATATAATTTTTCTTTATTTAAAGTGAAAATGAAAGAGAAAGAATCCTAAATGGACTCTTCAGTTGCCACTGCGGCCTGATCTCTCTCTCTCTCTCTCTCTCATTTGAAGGTGACGATAATAATAAAAAGAAGTACGTGAGACGGGTCCCACTTGATAACCGGCCATGGTCCCCACCTTGGCTTTTGGCTGCTGTTCCCATTTTGTAGCCTTTTTCATTTTCACCACCGCAGTTAAAAATGATTTTTTTTTTTTTTTAATTAAAAAAATAGATTTAATTTAAATTTATGATAGCTTAACAAAATTATTTTGTCAATTAAATTATACAATATTTTTAATAATTTATTAATTTTAATTATCAATAACCGAGAAGAAGATAGGGGCCATGGTAACAATAGCAACTTTTTAACTATCATTCAGATTTATTTTATGTCCATTTTTTTATTATTATTATAAAATAAAATTTCAGATTTCAGACGTGGTGCTTTGTCAAGGGAGGTTGATGACTGATGAGTAGCAGTATTATTCTTGTACTAAATTACTATATAAATATATATATATATATATATATAGAGAGAGAGAGAGAGAGAGAGAAGGACACAAAACTATTTAGTACTTTTTGTCTAAATTATAAAAATTAAAAATTAGTAGGAAGTAGGCTATGGGTAATATTAAAGGTATGTAGTGGAACTTCTGTCTTCTATTATTTGGAAAATGACTTCTTCATTTCCATCCATATCATTCCCCCATATATATATATATATATATATATATCAATTATATATAATTGAATTCATAATTACCCCATTCTTCTTCAAAAAAAAGAGAGGACAACGTTATTAATATTATTTATATATAAGCTGGTTGGAATTGCCCAAAAGAAGAAGAAGTTTTTATAATAAATGAAGGGGCCTGGAATGCAGGTTCTAAAGGCGATATTCATGAATGTGTGTTTCCTCACAATTGGGGGGAAACAAAGAAATCATATACATACATACACACACACACATATATATATATATATATATATATATAGAGAGAGAGAGAGAGAGAGAGAGAGAGAGAGAAGGGGAAATTAATCAATGTGGTGGAGGTGGCCAATGTTCGAAAAAGAAAAGAAAGAGAGAATTATGGAGGAATGCCCACCAAATAAAGTACATTCTGATGATCCATGCAATGCAAAAGCAATTGGCAATTTACATTCACTGTGCAAAAATAGACTTACTATAAATCCTAACTGCGCCAAAATAATTCAAATTTTTTTTTTTAAACTTACTGTACGAGATGTCGATAATTCCAATTATGAGAGAGTAAACAGTTGTATACATGAGTTAAGATTCAAACTTTTAACCTCACTTAAGTCAAGAGAACTCTTTATTAACTCACTTGTATCTTGGGATTGATATGTATCATTATTATGTGCAAAATTGGTATATATATCATTTAAGACAATACAAAATTGTTCCAAACAGTCTAATTTTAAAATTAAGTTTGAACATATATATATATATATATATATATATATATAATTTTAAAAAAATGATAATAGTAGAAGATTTAATAACATGAAAGCATGATGAGGCACAAAACACAGAATGAGGCACTCAAGAAAAGTTATCATATCAATTGTCGATGAAATGGTCTCCACCTCCATGTGGGATTAATTTGGATTTCCCAATCCACCATTAAACTAACCAAATTAATAATCCACAAGAAAAATAAATCAAATTTCAATAAATATTTTTATTTTTTAATTTTAATAATAATAATAAAAATCTTTTTAAAGTAAAAAACATTTACAACTAGACATACTAGTGTCCTCCCTGTCATGAGATGAGATATATCAATTTGCTAAAGATTTTTTTTTTAAAAAAATTATAATAATAATAATAAATTAATTATAGTGCTTCCAATTCTTCTCTCTCTAAACATTATTTTTGGTTATCTTTTTCACTTCTCTATAAATAGATCTCTCATTTCATCACTTCTCTTCACCACATTTCATAACACATTACTTTTAGCCTTCTTTTTCATTTTTGCTTCCCTAACTTCAGTTTATACGCTTTAAATTTCCTTTGATTTTCTTGCAATGGCCAGTGTTGAGGTACTGGTTTTTGCTCTTTTCATTTCATCTTCTTTCTTGGATTTTGATATTTGACATATCATTATATTTATATATTATGTATATACACATATATATGCAGCTTCTTTTTTTTGTATTCAAAGTTTTTGAAACTGATCATCGGCCAGCTAATCCCATATCTACATTCTATATATATATTTGATAAAGCATAGTTAGATCGAGTGAACTATTTGCTCTTTGATTCATGATCAGTATTTAAATATTGATTTAAAAAAATCCAGTGTTTCTACATATATAGAAGCACTGCACTTGATCATCATTGCATTATAAAGAATTCTTGACAAGTTTGATTCTGAAGGATCGAGCTGATCGATAAATCAATGATTAATTAACACAAAAAAAAAAAAAAGTGATAGTTCTTGTTTATTCAGTAATTAAAAAGATCATGGAATAAAAACTTATGGGGTTTTTTGTTTTTTCTCTGTACAGGTTGAATCAGTTGTAGCCCCTGTTGTTGAAGACACTCCAGCAATTGAAGTAGAGGCACCCGTTGCAGTTAAAGAATCCAAGCAAGAAGAAACCGCCCCCGAACCTGTAGCAGCAGCTGATGATGAGAAATCAGCTCCAGCTCCAGCACCAGCAGTAGAAGAAGAACAACAACCACCAAAGGAAGAAAAAGTTGCTGAGCCAGTAGAGGAGAAACCAGCTGAGGCTGAAGCAGAGGCCCCTGTTGTTAAAATTGAAACTAAGGAAGTGGTGGAAGAAGCTAAACCTGTAGAAAGCCAGAGCCAGAGCCAGAAGCGAAGCCAGCTGAAGAACCAGCACCAGCTGTGGAGAAAACCAAGGAAGAAGAAGTAGCAGCAGCTACAGAAGTTGTTGAAGCTCCGGCTAAGGTTGAGGAGGAAGCTGTCAAGGAAGAGAAAGAAGCTGCCCCCGAAGCACCACCAGAGGAGGCAGCGCCCCCCGCCGCCACCACCACAGAAGTTCCAGTCGAGAAGACTGAAGAATAGAATTATTATTCCAAGAAGTGGAGATCGATCATATGGAGCAATATAGCTGGAGGGATATATGTATATCCCCTGTTTCTAGGCTTGCTTTTTGAGATACTTATAATTTTTAAGTATGCTATTTTCAATTTTTATTTGGTTTTTCTTGTTGTTATTGTTATGAATATGAGTATGAGAATGAGGATGGGTTTCAGACTCTGTTATTAGGAAACCCCCCCCCCCCCCCCCCCCTTTCCCTACCCTTCCCTCTCCTCTGGGATCAAAACAGCATTGCATGGCTGTGGAAAGCAAAAATTGGTGAGACTTAAAAAACTCTGTACTTTTTACTTTGGTCCCAAGAGGAAAAGGGGGGTTAGTTTGTAGTTTGTTTCCCATGGCTTGGTGGATGTAATCACTACCTCTGAAATAATAATAATAATAATTAATATTAAGTTTTGTTGATTTGGTAATTTATTCTTCATTTTTACCATTTCTTTTCTCCATCTGCCAATCCCGTCTAAATTTTGAATACTTAAGGGATAATAATACATCACAGAATATAGGAGAAAATTTCTATCGCTTATGCATTTTGATTATCACCAGATAATCCTATACCACCAGTATAAACACTTCAATGGAGGAAACAAAAAAAAAAATTTGATAATATTTTTCTACGAAATGGAAAGAACACGCATTTTCATGGGGGGTATATTACCTATATATATATATATATATATTATGTACAAGCTGACTACAACTGTTTGTTCTATGTGCAGTTGAAACTTCTTGATTGAAGAATCCCAAGTTGCAGAGTTCTCTCACCAAGTGCCAAAGCTGCAACCTACATGCTCCTGAGTGATAATGCTAAACCGATTTCTCATAGCAGAGAGAGATGGATAAGGTGGAAAACACAACCGGAAGAAGCATGTGTGAGAAGAAGGCAGGCGATCACATGATTCGGGGGTTTTATAGATGAATAAACGAGAAGCCAAACCACCAAAGCCTTCTACAGGAAGATGTTTTATTGAGGTCCAAAAGAAGAGAAGAACCTTCCTCTGTTCTGCTGTCATTTGTTCAACAATCTAAAAGGACAGGATGGAAATACACTATCAATCAACAGATAAGATAGATAGATATCTAATTGATCTATATAACCTAAAAATGTTTTTTATCTTCACAATCTTTATTCTGCCAACAAACACACAAATGCAAATAAGATGAGTGCAGGATACAAACATGCATGTGTGCCTACAAGGCATAAACCAAACAGGTATTGACAATTCATATAGTAGAACTCACTCAACTAATATGCTCCTAGGATTCTCTCTCTCACACACAATGCTTAAACAAATAATCAAGAAAATAAGACTCTACACCCATCTTGTTGGAGCATGTTACTGTATGTGTTTCACACTAGGAAAGAGGGAGATGAAAAGGGCACAATATACTCTAGTAGACGGTTTCTGTCAGTGAAATAAGAAAAGGAAGACAGTACATGGAGGAGATAGTGACGACATAAGCAAGGCCTCCATGAGAAGGTGGTGTTGCACAACCTCATATGTGTGAGGAACATTCTAACCACTTTCTCTACAAGTGTCAAAACCATCCTAGATAGGGTCTTTACCTTTCAGGTCTACAGATAACAGTTTCTTTGGACACTAGATGAAAGAAACATTGCCAAAATATATGTTTCTCTGCAGCTCATTGTCTCGGGATACAATCCAAACAAGCCTCAAATTTCATTCAGATAAGAATAAAAATGTACAGAGCAATCAAACAAGACTGGTTTCGTGCAACTTTCTGCAGTTAACTAAACAACCAAAATATGATTTACATGAAAACCCTAATAAAATTGAAAATAGTAAACAGAGACCAATAAACAGAAACTATCATATTTAAGACTTGAAATACAATGTTGAAAGGGTGTAAATCTTTAAGCTTTGAGCTCTCCATAGGCTTATGCACCTCAAGGTGAAAGAATAAGGTCATTTCCAGCCCTGAAAATACTCAAATATATCATGATGGTCCACTCTTCTTTCTTCTTTTTTTTCTTTTTTTTGGGGGGGGGAGGGATTGGAGGTGTGGTATGAGCTATGCATTTGCATCAAGAGAAGTGTATAAATATGTGTGATGGTATTCCCAGTTTGCCATATTTTTAGTAACCAGTAAAGTGATATAATTGAAATCCACCTAATGCAAGCCAAAGTGTGGAATCAAATGGTATACCTCACTTCCACAGGGGAACTTCATTTCCTGTTTTTCTGAACTAGTAGATTTTTACAGGACAGACAAGGAATCAATCATTGACACAACATACTTTAGTTTTATACAGAAGGTGAACTCCCATCCATGATATGGGCCTTCTCTTCTTTACTTCTCACATTAGTTTACTAAAAGAGAAAGATAGGAGGAGACTAAGAAAGAAAAAAACAAACATTGACCTCCACCAAAATCTTTTCTTAGTAGTTGTAGTGTCCTAATTCACAAAGTTTAGTTCAAATGCAAACAAGAACTATAATTAATTTCTCGATAGACATAATCATAAGAAAAAATGCACAATGAATATACAATTTATAACATTTTTGCAAATGAAACTTTAACATAGATTCCTATTGAAAGAATTCTGATTTAGAAAATGAAACAGGAAAAGTTTTATGGAGTGGAAAAGGTAATTTATGCCAACATAAGTCTCAAGCAACCCTCATAGCATAGGTTGTATCAAGAATATTAGCAAATAGTGTACATCTGGAAAAAGAAAAGAATGAAAATGGAAACAGTGGATAAAATGAAAAAAACTTATACAGATATTGCAAGACACAGAAAACAAAGAAGAAAACAGGATTCAAATACCTCCCAAAACCAATGTATCTGAGTGTCAGTGTCCTTGTAGCCACTATATTCAGTATGTGCTTTCCAGTCTTCGACAGAAATGGTATTTTCATTCCCATGTAGCATCCAGTTAAGATCTTCAGAATCTATGCTTTGGAAGAAGGACAGCTGGATGTTTAAGCCACCTGCTATGTCAGCAAAACCTTGCGCAAAACGTCTTACCTGATCAGCAATTGATGTGACAAAATGATACTGAATAAGAAGATCAACATACTGCCTTCTATTCTTGCTATTCACAGTGATGTTTCGCCCATCAGGACACAGCTCAACAACTTTCATTGATCCCAGCTCATCAATGTCTCGAGTAAATGTCAGACCAAGAGTATCTTGATCAACAATGTCAGCATCCATTTCCAGTATTTGTTTGCAGCTACTATACATATATGGGTCTGCATCCTGTATATCTTCTAGTGAAACGTTCATTCCAGACAATTGATTAAAGAAGACACGATCAAGTACAATCCCAACTTGCACTTTGTGCATCAAGGCTAAGGCTATCACTCTGCCAGAAAAGTTAAAATATTCAAGATGCAGAGGATCCACCTTAGATGCTGCAAATAAAGTAAAATAATGAAGATGATCATTATTCCCTTTGAGATGAATATTTCTCAGATTTAAAATACACGAGCATAAAAGGAAAACAAATTGGTATCCATTTTAAAGGCATAATTTAGAGATAACCAAAGTTGAATTTGAAACAAAACATCAATTACGCACACCTCCAAGGTACAATTCACACATCAAACACTAGATTCCTAGTACACAGATATTCCCTTATAGCAACACAGAAAACTAAGTTCATGTCACCAGTCATCAGCCTTCGTTTTTATGAAGACCTTTTCTTTGGACCGAAAAGAAGGCTTGAATAGATAAGCAAATCAAGTTACCAACACCTACGATATTAGAAATCTACTCAACCATACTATCATTCTATGGCCCGAAAAAGTTTTCCCTTATGAATCAGATAATGTTGGTAGTCATGGTAGGTCAAACACTTCCGATAATTCACAAGCCCATTTTTGATTATCCAATAGCCAAAAGTTCAGAAGGAAGAATTATGTTTGAAGTCATCAAACATTTGTCAACATACACTTCAGAGTATCATCTTTAAGAAAACCCATTGATACTGTAGGTTTAAAGATTCTAGAAAGCTGATCCACCCACCCTTCTGATATGATTTTGTCATCTTAACTTTTGACATAAGAAAAAAATAAACAACTCAAAGAAGTCAATCTCTTCTATCAGGTCCCGATCAGAGAATACAAAACAAGAACAAGAAAAGACTAATAGCAATACCAACAAATCACAGGAGATTATTTCTCACGAAGGGAGCAAAACAGTAGTTTTTATCATTTTAAGAGTATCTTAACCAATTTACATAAACATAAGAACATTTGTTAATGTCACACTCATCATTACGGACAAGAAAATAAATATTCCAGGATAATGATTCCAACACTTTCAATAGAATAAAAACCCCAGACATTAAACTCAAGAGGGAGCAGAGCATATAAATGAAAAAAAAAAAAATATGAGGGGCATGTAAACAGATTAAGAATTATACAAACATTTCCCTTTCATACATAGAGGGGAGCATGTTTCCAAGCCACTTGCTGATAATGAAAGGTGATACCTACCAGCACCATCTCACTTAAACTCTGAGTCAATATAAAATTACACCCTTATCCACGACCATGCTTTTTGATATTGCAAACCATTATCAGTTAAAACCACAACTACTAACCCCCAAAAATGATACTCCGAAAATTGCAGCATGAGTAGTTGCATACTTGATTATCCAAATAGTAGGGGAAAGGTGACCACCAAAAGTGGGAGAAATATTTTGTAAAAGGTCTCATAAATCTGAATAATTAGTTTAATCATCTTCTAAAGTAACCTTATCCAAGAACCTTTGCTCATCAAAACAATTGAAGCATCCAAGGAGGAATCAAAGTTTTTTTTTTTGGCATAATACTAATACATAATGGGATTGAATAGGACACTGCAATCTTTGAAAGTTGTACGTACTTTGGATTGCATCAAACAACCCACTCAACAAAAATGAAAAGGATATGCCTCCTGAAACTTACCTGGATTTGGAAAAAACCTCCTGCGATCAGTTGGACATGCCACAAAAAGAGCATTCTGAGGGTTGAATATTGCTTGACAAACCAAGAAAAACCACTCCCGCAATACACCTGGACCTGTAGCTTCTTCATTCTTGAACTCCATAAATAAACCACTGCGCAATGACTCAGGCTCTGCATGTGCAATGTATTCAAACGATTCTGCTAATAACTGTGATCTATCAATAAGCATCTCATGCAGCTCCTCATATTCATCCTTTACCTCAGGAAGTACCATCATTGACAAATGTCTTCTTGCTTCAAAGTTTATTACATCCTTGTGCCCAAGAATCCAATTATTATCCTCGCTCCTCTTTGCAAATCTGACAATTAGATAACATAAACCAGCCTTTCTCTGCCTCATACGAAACCAAAATGTCTCTTCTGTACCATTATACAATTTAGATATGCTATTTAATTCCTTTAAAATTGTAAGATACTGGGACCAACCAAGTACCTGATGATCAGTTTTTCCCTTCTCAAGAAAACCAAGATGCTCCTCCATTCTCTCTAGGCAGCGGTCCATCTTCCCGAATAAATCACAAAAAATTGAGTGCAAAAACTTAATCCCATTCCCATAGCACAATGCATCTTCCCCCTTGCTGCTACTAGTGTTGCCACTCTTACCATCTTCATGCAATGGCAAAGCAATTGGACCATGAGAACGAATCTCATTATTAACAGCATTCCTTACAGGAAATACAAAGGCAATGAAATCACGCACATCTACCATAGATGGTCCTACAAAGGTGCTTGACTCCACACTTGAGACCAAATCAATCGATAGTTTACAAGCTAACTCACAAACATATGGCCAAATATCTTGAAGTGCAATTGAACTTTTAAAATTACTGTTCCCAACATCCCCAGAACCAATGGAGTCCACCATTGAACCCAAACAACTTCGACATAGAATATATAGAGGATCTTCAATTCCAGCAGCAGTTTTTAAGCACTTACAGAATTCTAAGACTATGACAGCGCATTGCTTATGTGATGCTTTAGGCAAGATAGTTTTGCAGTTCTGGATAAAATGCTTAATGGACTCATCAGCACAGGCTTTATTACTCTTCATAGGTGACATATAAAGCATTACCAGGGCAGCAGGGCAGCATGAAGAGAGGAAAACTTGGAGATGTCCAACAGACAGCGCAACATCATGGCATGGGGTCGAGGTAAGGAATTCGACAAGCCTGGATTTAACAGTGTGCGGACCCGGGAGAGGCTGACCACACTTGTATAGGTGTAAAATTTGAAACACCATGTCATCAACGTATTGCCAAGCTCGGGGATGTTCAGTGCTTCGCATCCTCGCCACCAATTCCAAGCAGGCATCATTCTGTATATGGCATTCAGACAAGGACTGTTCCCATTGGAGCTGCTTACCACGGTAGATGAGCCTCTGATCCTTGATGGGAACTCGAGAGGCAAGGAAAACTTTTTCGTGGATTTTCCTGACACTGTCAGAGGGATCGGCATGGACAACGAGCGTTCTGCTTTCAGAGAGCAATCGAACAAAGAAATGGAGGCGATTCGGTGACTCGGAGGTGGGAGCTTCGGTTGATCGAGGGCGGTGGGTGGAGTGATGAGGAGCAGAGGAGGAAGAAGAAGAAGGAAGCCAAGGGGCAGGGGCAAAATTGTCTTTCCGCATCCTAATGGAGGAAGTGATTGAATAGCATCCTAGAGAGCGAAATTCATCATCAGAATCGTCGGAGTCCACGTACCAATCCTCGCGCTTGCGCTTACCGGATACGACGATGGCGGTGGTGGTGGAGTTATCGGTGGCCGCGCTGTTCTGTCTGAAGGTGTTAAAACCAGACGACATTCGGACGTGGGTTTAACAAAAACCCGAACCCATAGAGAGAAAAAGGGCAAACCTTTTCAACCCGCTTCGAAAAACTCAAAAACCCTTCTTCTTCTTTCTGCAAATTTCTTCGACGGGAAAGCAAAAATTAGGGAGGTGACAGAGCAAGTCAGAGCTGATGAGTAGTGTGAAAAAAAATATATGATCAGAGACGGGACGAAGAGATACAAAAATTAGGAGTACGCTTGTTTTACGCTATGGGCCGTGTAATGACAAATTTCACCTTCTTTATTTATTCACAACAAAAATAAATATTATTGTTTATTTTGTTATCTATTCATCGAAAATTTTGTTTATTAGGACTGGGTCACACTTTATTTATTTATTGTCATTTCTTTATTAAAAAAATTTATCATAAATTCCTAACACTTTCATCTTATTTAATATTATTTTTTTAATTCTAAAAATGTGTAATTGTATTTTTTTTTAATAAATAAATTTGATATTTCATCTCCTAATATAAAAATACTTAATCCTTAATTGCTAGAACACAATTTCACCTTAGGATTTTCTTGGCACCCACTTTCAGGAATATCAAACAGAAGTTCAAGGTATAAATAGAATACTTAATAAAATAGTTATTTAGCCAAAAAAAAAAAAAAAAAAAGAATACTTAATAAAATACACAATAATCTAATTTTAAAAAATCTAAATTTTTTTTCTAAAGAAAATCAAATTGCGAATTTTATTTTATTTTAAGGAATAGTTTATTTTAAGTAAAAATATATATATATATATCTTGCCATATATATATATTTTATAACATACTGATAAATAAATAAATAGCTAAATAAATGAGAGAGAGTAGCGTAACTATTATTTAAATACATTTATTATAATTGCCAGTTGGTGCATAGTGGGTTTGTTACGATTCAAATATAAAATCAAATTAGACGAAAAGATAAAAATCTTAAAATTTTAAAATAGAAAATATATAATTCAATACGTTCTGATTAAACAACATTTTCACATTACAAAGGCAAATATCTACGCAGCTTAATATAATGCCTGCCTAGTATCCACTTTCTTTCCATCCGCCAAACTCTTCTCTTTCATTCTGGCCCTCCTACATAAAAACATCATTTGACTTTCAGACAACTATTTATCAATGCAAATTATACAGACAATGTTTTAATATTAGTCCATGAATAATAATACCTTTGGTGTAAAACTTAGTCCAACTTTAATTTCTCCAGCAAAGGTTTGATCACCACCCACAATGCTATACTTGGAAGGATGAATTTCAGCTTTCCCATTTTCTACTCCTAGCTGTAGAAACTCCTTTAAGTAGATACTGCATGTGTAAATTTAGTATTCAGCATCCCACACTGGACTATATATATATATATACACACACTATTAGAAGTAGCAAACTATCACTTACATGGCTTCCCCAAGATAGTCATCACTGGAGAAGTTGTCATGGTCCATAACCTTGAGGATGAGCTTGTACTCTTCGTCTCCCCCTGGATATTCTGCCCTGAATGTCAACTTCTCATCCCACACTGGATTACTGCCTTGTCCTTCATTTTGTTATGTACATTTTCTTTTCAAGTTAATGGACCAAAGAAATATATATATAGAGAGAGAGAGATACATACAGACTGACCACTAACCCACACAAAATTTTAAAATAGAAATTTCAAGAATAGTTGTTGAGTTGATGATTTGGCCAATGTAAAATAGACTATTTTACTAGGAAATCTTGGTTGACAACCTATCTATCTAATAATGACAGTGAAGAGAAGGAATACAACTAAAATAAGTGATCTGGTTGATTCGAGTATCAGATCAGTGGTGAGATCATGTCGGGAAAAGAAAACCCTTTCCATGATTTCACGGTAATGAAACTGTAAGAATTTACCTCGAGCAATACTACTCTTGCGCTCTTGGCCTTTGTATTGAACCAAAACGTATGGATCTATATTGCCTGCAACAACCCAACCAACATCATTTTACTCTGTAAAAACAATAACGTATGAAATAATTACTAATTAATGAGATTAAATATGCAATTAATCTAATTCCATTGACGATTTGACTAAGAAGGTAAGACAACAACTCTCCTAATTCCTCACCAACCAAAACAACACATTCAGAATTTCACCAGGAAAAAAATGAAAGTGAAAACACAAAGACGACCGAACTTGATTGAGAAACAACAACAATTTCAACATTAATTTTGCGGTGAAGTCCAAAAAAACAAATAAATAAATAATTTAGGGAAGAGATCATTCTTAGGACAACATTACGAGAAGAAACAACAAAATTCTCCAAGGAAAAAATCTAATAAAAATTTCAGCAACCAAACTAGAATGGATCGGCAGGTACTATGAAAATGCAAGCAGAAAAAGGATCATATCTAAATCTAATTTAATCGAAGAAATTAAGGAAAAGAACATGCAGTAGTGTGGAAAGATAGAACATAAGACATAAATACCCAAAAAATCAGTGCTTTTGAGGCCTCGAGCGGACACCAGATGCACTTCCATTGTTCCGACCGTCATATCTATTGCCGGAATCGACGTTGAAATAGATTTTTAACTTTCGAGAAGACTTAGATGACGACAGAGGTATTAAGGAGACTGGTTTTTCTATGCCAGAAAGAGAGAGAGAGAGACGCAGTCACGCAGCCCCTTTAAAGGGAGAGTATTAACATAAATAAATATAGCGAATTTTTATTTTATTATTTTTTTTATACCCACTTGGATGCCTGGTGTAGACTAATTCGAACTCGATTTACGGAGCGCTCACAGAGTTCTTACTCAAGGGTGAGAGTTTGGCTCAGAGCTTTTGTTAACATAACACTAACCACCCTAGAAGGATTCGAAACCTCAACCATCGACCCTAGAAGAAGCATTAAGAATCTGCACACCAATTTCTCCAACATGTTAAATATATATAGCAATTTTTTTTTTTTTTTTTTTTTTTTTTTGGTAAATAGATGTAGTTGTACTTTTAAGACTACAAATTCGAACTTTTCATTACAAAAACGTGGTACCATGACTTCGGTTAATTGCTTGGAAAATACTGCCCTTGCAAGTTTCATAAAGAGGAAAAATATATATGTATATATATTATATTTCAACACGTGATGTGACTAGTAACAAATGGAAAGAAATAGACAAAAGACAAATAAACAACAATTAAATGGAATTTTTTTTTTTTTTTTTTAACAGGGTAAATATATATACACTTAAATGGAAGATAAAATGAAATTATTAGTTTGGTACAATGGGTAAGGGTTTAACACATATTTGATGTCGTTGGATTATGAGTGTCGTATAAGAACATCTTACTCGAGTAAAAGTTACATTGTGCCGCCTAACTCAAATCGAACTAAATTCAAATTAATGGAGATAATGACTTCTCATAATAGTCTAAAAAAAATAAAAATAGAAGATTAGTAGAATTTTTTTTTTTTTTTTTAAAGATTATTGGGTTTAATCCTCAATATTTAAGTGTGTTGTATGTTTCATTACAAATATTTATTTTTGATAGGTTGGAATCTAAATAATTTAAAATTTATTAGATTTAGTTTTTATTGATAAAAATAACTTAAACATAAATAGTTAATGACCGGAGCCTATATAAAGGACCAACTAGAAATTTGAGCTTGTTCGTTTAATAATTTGAGCCAAAACTTTTGTTCGAGTTCGTTCGATTATTTGTTTATAAAGCTCGAGTTCGCTCGTTTAACTTTCAAGCATACCCGAGCTCGAGTTCGTTCGATTATTTGTTTATAAAATCGAGTTTCCAACTCGAGTTCGCGAATTATGACATTTTTTTTTTTTTTTTTTTTTTTAATAATAATATATATAAATATATAAAAAAAATTAATAATATGTTCGTGAACGCTCGATTATGTTCGCAAATAGTGTTCGAATATGCTTAAAAATTAATCGAGTCTAAAAATTTGTTCGAGTTCGGTTCGATTAATAAACGAACGAGCTCGAACGAGCTTTGTTCGCGACAGTTTTAAGACCAACTATGAAAAGATAAATTTGTCATTCATTTAAAAAGTATTTTTCTTAATCGAAACCTGATTATTTATGTTAACATTTTTATTTTTATTATTTTTTTATAATAATTTTACCTATTTGTTATGACTTTATAATTTACTTTTTTTTTTATCAGATTATCATTATTTTAGGAGATTATCATATGTTATTTATATTAAATATATTTTATTTATTTAATTTATATCTAGATAGTATTAAAAAAGGGATGAAGTTGAAATCAAATTTTTTTTTTTATATATGAAGTTTAAAAAGAAATTAGAAGAAAAATAATATTTTTTTGAAAAAGTTTTAGAACAGATTAAATAATAATTTTTTGTATTATAAAAATAGAAGTAAATAAAAGAAAATAAAAGTAAGCTATTTGAAATATTTGAAAAAATAATATAAAATCATAATTTTTGATAAAAATAGAGTTAAAATAATAATAATAATATTTTTAAAGTAGATTTTTTAGCAAAAAACAAAAAGAAAGTAAATAATTTTAAATATTTAGAAAATAATTTGAAATCATAGTTTAGATAATTAAAAATAATGAAGTAAAAAAGATTTGAATGTGAAAATTTTAGCTTTGAAATGTCTGAAGTATAATTTAAATTTATTTTTAAAACAATTGCACAATAGAAAATAAAAATCAAATTTTGAAATCATAATTTAAGTGAGAAAAATCTTTCTTCAAAAAGGTTGAAAGTATAATTAAGTATATTTTAAAATCATAGTTATTGACAAAGTTAAATTTAAAATGTTTGAAAGTAACCATTTTAAAAAAAATAACGATTTAAAAATGTATGAAAGTAAAATTTAAGTAAATTTTTTTTTTATATATAAAAAAATAGTAAAATAAAAAGTCAAAAAATAAAAATAAAAGTAAATAAAGTTTTGACAACTAATTTGAGAAAAATAGTTATTTGAAAATGTTTGAAAGTAAAATTGAAGTAAATTTTTTAATTATAAAATTAAAAATTGAAAGTCAATCATATGAAATATTTAAAATCATAATTTATGATAAAATAAAGAAAAAAAATTGAAAAAACATTTTTATGAAATTTTTTTTAAGTAATTATAAAATAGTACGTGAAAATAAATAATTTAAAATATTTGTCAAAATCATAATGTTTGATAAAAATATATTTTTTTTAATAAAAAAAAATTGATCTAAAAAATATTTATAAAAATGTTTAAAAGATTTTTATTATTATAAAATATACGTGAAAAAATTTAAAAAAAAAATTAAAAGCAAATAATTTAAAAGATTTTAAAAAACTAATTTAAAATCATAACTTTTTTTATAAAAATTAAGTAAAATAAAATAAAAGTGAATTATTTGAAATTATAGTTTTTGATAAAATGAAGTTATAAAAATAATAATGATAATAAAGATTAGAATAAAAAAATTATAAAGATGTTTGAAAGTATAATTTAACTAAATAGCTTTTAGAATTATATAATAGTAAATAAAATTTAAATTTTTAAAAAATATTTTGAAATCATATTTTTATATAATAGTAAATAAATTTTAAATTTAAAATATAATTATTGTAAAATAATTATAAGTAAAATATAATTAAAATATAATTGAAAAATAAAAATAAAATATAAGTAAAAAATTAAAAAAATTGAAATCTTTATTTTTATTAAAATGAAATATAAAAAAAAAGAAAGAAAAGGGAATGTGAAAATTATTGTTTTGAAAATATTTAAAAGTACAACAAATTTTCATATTAAAAATAGAATTAAAAAAAGAAAAAGAAAAAAAAAATCAAAGTGATCATTCGAAATATTTGAAGAAAATAATTAATAAAATTATAACTTTTGATATTAAGTAATAAAAATATGATAAAGGCTAGTTTTATTATAATGTTTGAAAGTAGGATTTAATGTAAATAGTTTTTTTTAATATATATATATATATATAAATAGGAAAAAAAAAGTAAATTTTTTTAAATATTTGAAAAGAATAGTTTAAAATCGTATTTTGAAAAATTATGATTTTTAATTTTTTTTCTAAAAAAAATTGAGGGATATGAAAAAGTTTCAAACTAGCTCTAATAAATTCATATATATATATATATAAAAGATAAATATATATTGAAAACAAACACACTAAAAGACATTCAATTCCACTAAAACACAAATAAAATAGAAAAATCATAGATGAGATTAGATGAGATGGATGGTAAAGAAAAGTAAATTTCAATAGAAAATAAAAAATCATGTAATAAATTTTGACAGACAATTAAAAATTAAAACAATGATTAAATAATATAAAATTTATATGTAGGGATTAAGCAGTAAATTCTTTAATAGTACAGGAACCCAATTGTCCAATATTTCTATTATCAAAATATAAGAATTTAAAATGAAAATAGAGATGAAAAAAAGAGTTTTTTTTTTTGAAAAAAAAATTTAATAAAATAATAATAATGTGAAAAATTAATGGTGTAAAAAGTTTATATAGGACTAAGCTATAAATTTTCTGAAAATAGATTGGAATGAAAAATAAAATTCTGAAAATGTTTTAAAGAATAATTTAAATAAATAATTTTTAGATAGTATTATAGTACTAAAAAAATTGAAGATATAGTAAATCGTTTGAAATATTTGAAGAAAATAAAAAAAAAATTGGAATAAGAAAATAATGGAATGATAATTTTTATTTATGAAAATATTTGAAAGTATTTAAAAAATATAATAGAAATTTAAAACATTTGAAATCATATTTCAAATTTTGATAAAATGAAGTTAAAATGTTTGAAAGTAAAATAGCTTTTGAATAGAAAATTGAAAAAAAATATAAATAATTAAAAACATTTGAAAATAATTTAAAATTATAATTTATTAAAAAAATTAAAAATGTTTGAAAGTATACTTTAAATAATAATTTTTTATTATAAAATAGAGAAGAATAAGAAATGATAATTTAAATATTTGATAAAAAGTTTGAAATCTATGATAAAAAAAAAATCAAATTCAACAATTCATTAAAATGCTCATATGTTACCAGAAAATAAACAATATATTAAAACCAAATACAACATAAAAGAGACATTAATATATATTGAAACCAAATACAACATAAAAAAGACATTAACAGAGACATTTAATTCCACCAAAATACAAATAAGGTTTAAGTATAATATAGAGTTCTTATATTATACATAAATGAGATGAGATGGATGGTTAATAGTACAACAAACAAATTGTCCAATATTTCTATTCCCAAACACTATGATTATGAGAAAATATGATTTTTATTCAATAATAATAATAATGTAAAAATTTAATATTTAATAAATATCAAAATAAAATTAAAATTTTGAAGAAAAAAAAATTTAAAATATTTCACTTTAAAAAAGGAAGAATGAAAATTTTTATCAAATCAAATAGTATTAAAAATTTTATTGGATATATAAAAAATAATAAAGTTATGATTAAAAAATAAATAGTTTTAAACTAATATAAAATCAAAATAAAATTAAAATTTTGAAGGAGAAATAAACATTTTAAAAAAAAGTTCACTTTTAAAAAGAAAAAATGAAGATTTTTATTTAATAAAATAATAATTAAAATTTTATAGGATATAAAATAATGAAGTTAATATTAAAATTAAATGGTTTGAAACTAATAAAATTAATATTATAAAAAAAAATTGATATTCACAATAAAAATAGTTTTATTATTATTAAAAAATTTATAATTTAGTCTTTTATATAAAATTTTAAACTATTTAATCCTCAATTTAACACAATAAATTTCTTCCATTCGTACTTTTCTATTTTTCGTCAAAATAGATTAAGTGAAAATGTGACCAATTCTAGAGGGGCCAAAAAAAGACTTTCATATTTCCTTTCCCACAAAATGGAAGGGAACAGTAAATCCAAATTAATTGGTTCCGCACGTTCCATTACGACTTCTCCATATTTCCTTTCCCACAAAATGAAACGGAACGGTAAACCCAAAATTAATTGGTTCCGCACGTTCCACCATGAACTTCTCCATATTTCCTTTCCCACAAAATGGAACGGAACGGTAAACCTAAAATTAATTGGTTCTGCACATTCCACCACGACTTCTCCATCAATTTTAAGCCTTTTTTCACCCCTCTAAAATTTGTGATGTGGAAACCATGTGTGATAAATTTTGACATAAAATTAAAATGAGGATTAAATGATATAAAAAATTTATATAGGACTAAGCTATAAATTTTCTGAAAATAGATTGGAATGAATAAAAAAAAAATTCTGAAAAATGTTTTAAATAATAACTTGAATAAACTATTTTTATATGGTAAAATAGTATTAAAAAATTGAAAATTTTAACGTTTGAAATATTTGAAGAAAATAATTTGAAAAATTAAAAAAAAAATTGAAATAAGAAAATATATGGAATGATAATTTTTATTTATGAAAATATTTGAAATTATTTAAATAAATATTTTTTAAAAATATAGAGAATAAAAGTAAATCATTTAAAACATTTGAAATCATATTTCAAATTTTGATAAAATGAAGTTAAAATTAAGAAAAGTATTTTTATTGAAATGTTTGAAAGTAAAATAAATTTTGAATAGAAAATTGAAAATAAATATAAATAATTAAAAACATTTGAAAATAATTTGAAATCATAATTTATTAATAAAATCAAGTTTTAAAATATTGGAATAAAAAAAATTTAAAAATGTTTGAAAGTAGACTTTAAATAATAATTTTTATTATAAAATAAAGAAAAATAAGAAATGAAGTAAATAATTTAACTTTTTGAAATCTATGATAAAAATAAAGTTTAAAATATTATTATTATTTTTTTTTAGAAAAAAGTTTGAAAGTATAATTTGAATAAAATAAATAATGGAATGAGAAAAAATATTTTTTGTAAAAAATCTTTCAAAGTGAAATTTAAATAGTAATTTTTTTATTATGAAATACACGTAAAAAAATAACTAAAATAAAATATTTTTAAAAAATTTTGAAACCAATAATAATAAGAGAAATGAGAAAATTATATTTTTTTTAATATTTCTAACCAGATTTATGGGAATCCAAAACAAATTTTTGTTTTAATTTAAAAAAAAAAAAAAAAAAAAAAACTGAATAAACATATCAAAGAACTAATGAATCAAGAAACAATAACTCACCCAAAAGAAAAAGAAAAAAAAGTAAAAAATAAAAAACAAGAACTTATTGAAAACAATATAAAAAATATAAAAAAAATCAAGAAACAAAAAATTTACTGGAAAAAAGAATCAAGAAACAAAAATTACTGGAAGAAAGAGAATCAAGAAACAAGAACTTACTGGAAAAAAAGATATCAATAATAATAGAAAAAAAAAAAAAAAAAAAACCAGAAAGAAACTACAAATTCAAAACGAAAAAACAAAAATAAATAATAATTAGATATGAAGGAAGTACTTAACTGAATGTAAGGCCTCCACTTGTTCAGTTACCGCCGCCGCAAGAAAAACAATAAAATGGAACCCCTCCCCTGCAGTATTTCCTCTTTCCGGCCATCGCTCCCTCATCACAATCAATTTTGAGGGTTACTGGAAAAAAAGAAAAAGAAAAAACATAATTAATTACCCCTTTTATCTTATTGGAGTAAAATTTATCATAACCAATGTGCGTACTTATAAACAAGCTCCCTGTTTTATTCTCACCAAAGATAAATCCAACCCACCTTTCAACAATCTCAATAAAACCTTAAAACCTTAAAACCTTTTCTTTGAACATGATTCAAAGTCAGGACTGTAATGTAAAGAAATTAACATGCTCTCTGTAATCCATTACCTATATTATTCCGCGTGGAGATGGAATTCTTGAATTCTTGATTAGATATCAAGAAATCTTTGATGGGTTTTCAGTAATGAAAGTGAAGGAACCATCGCGAGGAAATGCAGAAAGTAAGAGATGAAACTATATACAGAGAGAGAGAGAGGAAAAAAAATTTGAAGGCTTAAACTTTTGAAAGTGGTTCTGGGTATCATCGTATATATAAGCACCCAGCGCCGACTTTCTCAATCTGCCAGCAATGCATAAACATTTATTTTTTATTTTTTTAATTATAGCCGTTGCCTTGTTGGTTAAGTTAATTGCTTTTTTTTTTTTTTTTTTTGAAATAATAAATAAAAAGTATAAAATCTTTTAATGTTAGTGACACGCGCCGCTTAATTTACTGCCCTTGAACTAAAAAGGAAACAGGAATAGATATAAAAGAAAGAAAAGCAATATATCCTTCTCCCAATTAAACAGAATGCATAAACCTTTACAGTCATAAATCAACTGAAAGAGAATGCTTTGAGATATACCAAATTAAACAGGACGCAAAATTGTTTCACATTACCAAATTGCACACAATTGGCCAAACATCTTCAGTACAGTTTATGTGCTTCTAGAAAATTTATACCCTAAAAGACTTTTAGTGATCACTGAGCATTTATGCATTTAGCATTCTATACTGTTTAAATGTACTAGTCTAGAATGGTTTTGAAATAGCAGAAACCTGTATGGTACTAACTACTAATAGAGAGTGTATTGAACAGAAAGAATGACAAGAAAACATCAAGAACTTTCAGAGAGTAATAATTATTTCTTCTCTACATTCTCTACAGGTTGAGACCTGGGGATAGTGCAGGCTGTGCAATCTGGAGCTGTTGGTGGACGTGGAAGGTTGTTGGAAATACTAACCCGGAACGTTCGCAGCTTCTCATCATTACTGGGAACATGGAAGAGGCCTTCCATTACCAGTATTTCCCAGTCCCTTGGTCGTAAAAATGAATACCAGGTGTCATCTGCTTAAAGTTGTTTTCAAATAGAAGACAAAGTTACTTTTGTGAATTAATGTAGATATAAAACGTTGTAATAACACTTTCCCTTGGTTTCCTTTAGCTCTTCCTTTTTCAGCCTTTAGGTAGTTCTGTTATGCTTGTATTCAACTTTAATCTAGACCATATAATTTAGTAAAGATAGAACATTGATTACCACAGAAAAATAAAAAAACTTAGTAGAGACCAAGACTATAGTATACCTCCATTACGAACAGCCTTTATCTGAAATATTCCTGTGCCTTGTGGTCCGGAAACAGGAAATGTACACGAGACAGATTGCCTCTTATGAGCCACAGCAAGAGATGCATTATACCAAGGACCCCTCACAATAGGCGCACCAATAGCATTAATTACTTCTTCACTTTTACAGGCTTTTTCAATGGCCTTGCTGCATTGCAATATAACAAAGAGAACATTTTTATGATATATTGAAAAGAGTTCCCCAACCACAATCAGTCTCAAAGCACAGGAAGATATAAACCACAATGAAAACAGTATATTATTTTTTCTAGTCACTACGATTAAAAGATACAAGTCTCATAAAAATTGAAATGTTTTATTTGCACACACTAAAAGAGAAAGAACCAATCACTGTCTTGCAGAGAATCAATCAAAAGCAAAATATATAAGAAGCTAAGCAAAAAAAAGGCATCCGAATGACTTGCTACGGCAGAAAAGTATTTACACTTTCTCTAGGCAAAGAGGATCAGAGACTTGTAGCAAGTGGGAATAAAACAACTCAATCCTTCCTAAGCTTGACCTTTAATCTTGAATAAGATGGGTGCATGGGGAACATTTTTAAAGATATTGTGCAGCAGAAACTATCTTCAAAAGCTAGGAATAAACTTTTTTGTCCTAATCTCAAATGTGATATTATGTAGGAATTATGAAATTCAATTGTGATAGGCAAGAATTTTCCTTCCTTGGATTGTATCTTTCTTCAGTTAAAAATGCAAAAATGTTGTGTGCATCTAAACCATGTTTCTGAGCAAAAGATTGAGAATCAAATTAGCATCTAAAATAAGTCTCTCATTAGGTACTCAACTTAGTCTAATGGACATTAAAATGCAAGAAAGATCATAATTTTCAACACAATTAAAAGAAAAAGGGGAGAGGGGAAAAAACATACATAGAAATGCAACACGAAATCAAAGGAGTAAAGACAAAATAGCTCTGAGCTGCTACAGTCAGCTCAATAAACCAATATAAGTAACTTTCATAATATCGCCGTTCCATTAGTTTCAATACTACACTAAATAAATGCTCCAGAAACTAGCTTCTTTCAAGCTTCCTAATTCATATAAATCTTCTCAAAAAGGGGGGAAATTTTTTTTTTTTTTTTTTAATACAATCTCCACATAATCTATCTCCATGAAAATTCTGCATAACCTCAAGAAACCGAAATCTGAAAAGTTTAATTACTTACTGCAAATGAAAGAAAATTAGCAATTAGCGGATCGAAAAATTACCTGCTGCAGCCATGATAAATAGCAAGATCATCAAGAGCACTCAAAGCTACACCTCCTGTTAAGCATATCAGTACCCCTGAAACTACTCGCCGACCCCATGCCTTCCCGGTCACTTCTTCCCCGCTGCTGCTTCATCAATACCTAAATATTTAGTCGTTTGCTTCCCAATTTCAAAGATAAACGTAAATTAGATCATGAAAAATCAGCATACTTAGAGGTCTGTGATGGCACTGAGCCTGAAGGACTCCTCTTCAGAAAAGAGATGAACCTTCTTCCCAGCATTCTCGACGTTCTTCTTCTGCTCCTGTGGCTCCGGCCGAGGGGTTCAACGGCGATGGTAGAAGCGTCGGAGAGTGACAAAGAAGTATGCTGACCGCTGTAGACAATTGATATTGGGCTGCCAGTGTCTAAAATACAGATTAATTTTGGGCTCAATATTTATTATTATTATTTTACAATTGGTTTTTGGGCTGTAGACTGCATTTTCCCCTAATTCTTTTTGCACCAATTGTATATTATATATTTTTAATAATTAAATATATATATATATACATATATATATTTAGTAAGAAATTAGGTTAAGCTCTTCATTTTCTCTAATATAATTTTGTTTTGATGTAGGATATCCCTCCAAAATTATTTTTATTCTTTATATTCAATTTTATTTTTTTTATTTAATTATCACTTTAAATTTTTTTAATATATTTTATACTGTTATTTTCAAATTTAAAATAGGAATTAGGATTATTAAAAATAAATAAATTTTATGGTAACATAATAAAGAATTAAGATTATAAAATAAATAAAATTATTTGGGACTAAATCTTTCAATTATTATTATTATTATTATTTTGGTAACTAAATCTTCGAATTATTCGTAGATAAGATGGAGTGATACCTTAATTATAGATTGAAGTCAACCGAATAAAGGAACGGTTTTAACTTTAACTTTAAACCTAACTAAGTGAATTTCTCAGACTTGGTCGCACTTCATTGGAATCCCTCACCGGTATTTAATCCTAGGGTTCTTTTGTCCATACTCTGTCTCGAATTCGTATTTGAAAAAAAAAAAAACTTCCGGCAGGTTGATCTTTTTCAATTCATAGCTCTTTCAGGAAGAGGTAATCACTTATTTTTATTCTTGATCTTTACCACTCCATTATCAAGATTTTTTCTTTTTTCTTTTTTTCCATTGTCTTGAATTCAGAGACATGGACAAGCAATGCGGTCTATAGTATTTTACCCGGATCTATAGTTCATATGCAGTTCACTGTTTCAATTATTTGTACTGATAAAGAGTGTAAAATTAACCCCTTTTTCTCTTTTGGATATTTGGTAGTAATGCGGAGATACAGTCCACCTTATTACAGTCCTCCAAGAAGGGGATATGGTGGTCGACCAAGAAGTCCCCCAAGAAGGGGATATGGTGGTGATCGCGGCGGCAGGAGGCATAAGGATCAAAATCATGGCAGTCTTTTGGTTCGAAATATCCCCTTGGATTGCAGGTACACTGGACAATGCTGGATGTTTGTTTGTGTTCTCTGCCTGTTTAATCAGCTGTCTTTCTGTATAAATTTTATATCATATGCATAAAATGTAATATAGGGCAGAAGAACTCCGGATTCCATTTGAAAGATTTGGACTAGTAAGGGATGTGTATCTTCCAAAGGACTATTACACGGGGTGAGTTATTTTGCTGAAATTTCTTTTGTGATCCTGTTTAGAATAGTCTACAGATTCTTCTGATTAATTATTTGTTATTTACTTTTGATTTTTCTTGCTCATTTTAAATTTCTCATCTCCATTCCCCAATGTACGTCTGGGAAAAAGGCGAAAATGAAGAACTATTGTTTGGTGGATAGTTTTTCTAAACTAGCTGAGCAAGTCCATTAGGTTGAACCTTACATTTATTAGGACTTCCTCTCTTAGCTATGACCTGAAGTTTATGTGAAAGAGATGTACAGACTGTGTATGAGATGCATAAACCAGGACGTTTTCTTCTCCTTGGCCTTTGGAGGTGGTGTAGCCATTGGGGTCAGAAGAAACATTACCACCTATGAAGTACTCGTTTGCTGAGTGGATTAAATATTTATGAACCTAATTATAGGCTTAAATATTTTACTTGAAAGAGTTGATAATATTCCTGTTGGCAATTCTTTCATGAGCATTATGAATGTTTATGAAGGCTTATCATTCTCTTTTCCTTTATTTTCTTGGTTAGTTACATTTTGAACTGGTTTGTAGGGGGTCTGTGGTTTGAAGTTAAAACAAGACCAAGCCCCACATTTGGTGAAGCCAGAGTATTTTTGATAGCATAAACTTAGTCTCGAAAGCTGTTAATGCTTGCAAATGAAGCATCTTCTTTTATGAAGAGAAACTATAAAATTTCACATTCAATAGAAGTGTTGAGGAAGAAGATTGTTTGTTGATCAATTGACAACATGAGAAGATTTTATTGTGGGACAAGGTTGATTTGAAGTGCGTCATATTTTTACAAGCATGTGAAGAAATTTCAAGTAACTAGCATCTTTGAAGTTGCTTGCATTCATGGTTATAGATGAAAAGGTCAGCATTTGGATTTTTATCTCCTTTCATGTTCTTCACCATCTGCTTCTTTGTAGAAGTGCAGTGAAGACTATGTTCAAGTAAATTCTTAGGAGGTAGCAACTATGTTGTAGTTACTAGTTATTTTGCTGGCTTCATACATTTCTTCTTTTTCTATATGTTGAAATTGTTTTTTTTTTTTTTTTTTTCCATATAAATAATGATCCTTTTCATGTCTGTTATGCAGGGAACCTCGTGGTTTTGCTTTTGTGCAGTTTGTTGATCCTTATGATGCTGCTGAGGCTCAGTACCATATGAATGGGAAAATTTTTGCTGGAAGGGAGATATCTGTAGTTCTTGCTGCAGAGACAAGAAAAAGGCCTGAAGAGATGCGTCGGAAATCCAGGACAGGGTAAACAAACATATATTCTTCATTCGATATCATACCTTAATTTGTGTGTCTCCTGACATAAGTTACACGCCATATATTCAGTAGAGGACCTGCAAGCTATGGGGAGCGGCGGTCATCTTATTATGGTAAGTATGATGCAAGGCGTGTATGTTTCATTGATGTTTGTCTGGCTTGAGAAGGATGTGTCTCTGTTTTTCCAATTTTCACTTTAGCATCTGATTGTTCCCCCCTTAGCATGCCTAGTCACTTTTAGGTTGATTCTAACTTACCACCTACTAGATTTGCTCAGATTCCATTGATTACCAAGCGTTGTCATTATGCTGGACAAGATATTCTATTGGAATAGCATAATCCCATGACTTGTATTTATTGACTATCACATTTAGTTCAGGCTTGTGCAGAATTTTCTAATATCTTTGTATTAATTCATTACTTTTTCGAACACCATTAAGAATTTGTTTTGGTAGATAATATCATGTGTGGATGTTTGGCAAAGGAGTTCCTTGGAGAATTTGATATATAGTTGTGATGATTTTGGATAAAGCTTCTGTCCCATCATCTTCTGAGGCTTGATTTCCTTACCTTTGGTGTCCTGCCTTTCTGAAGTTTCTTGTACTCTGACTGTGCAGGGTATTCTCACTCACGTTCTCCTCCTCAATATGCTTCAGGGTCTAGAAGCCGTCACAGATCAAGGTAACTTACTTATCTTGTCAGGATTGTAGAGTCTTATGATATCTCCACTTTTGATTGAGTGTTGTCACCTTGTCTAATTGATCAGGTCCTACTCTCCTGCACCACGGCATCAGAGTAACTATTCTATCTCCCCAGAAAGAAGGCGTACAGAGCACCCTAGATCTCCAAGAAATCATCCTCAAGAGCAAGATTTCCTTTATAATCGCAGGTCATGTTCTCCTGGATATGACAACATTCCTGGCCAAAACTATGACAAGTAAGTGAATGGTGAACATAGCTTGTATTATGCAACAACAAATGCTTTGAACACACACTTCTTTTCTTGCCCTTTATGGATTTGTTTATATAGGATAATGTAGTAAACCAATAGAATATGAGGGAGAATTCTATTTAGACTTCTATTACAGCCCAATAAGTCTACTAAAAATATGCTTGGTTTTCATCTACGTCTATAGGTGTAACCTTGAGCTTGACTGTCTATTATGCTCCTTTCTTTCTAGTAGTTGTATTTCTATATTGTATGTTGTCTTAACTTGGGATTCCTTAGCAGAAATCCTGATCAGAAGACAAAGGAAGCACAAACTCATTGGAGATCAAGATCACCACCTGGACGGGCATCTAGATCTCCATCCGGATCTAGATCTAGGTCTGCAGATATTTCTCCCAGGCGTAATATATAATCTCAATTGGAACATTTCGAGTAGCTATTTTATCAGACTAGGATTAGTGGACTGTGTCTCTTGCAGCCAAAGATTCCAAATATGGCTTTTATGACTTTATTTGCTCTATCAGAATTTCCCTTTTCCTAGTTAGGGATGAATTAAATGAAACTGTCCTTTAAGCATATCCTGCCTTAGAGAAACTCTTTCTTTTGAGTTAAATATTTTGATATATCACCTCTGTGATTTTAACTGCCTAGACAAGATATTATAATTAATTTAAAAATTTTGAGATATTTTTACCAGAATACAAGAAAGGACGGATAAGCACTATTATCCTTTGACTTTTACATTTAAATTCGGTAAAGAAACAATGCACCAGATTCATCCAGCAAGCTTCACTTCAAACTACCTTTGAATTTCAACCAATTTACTCAGATTCATAATCCAGTGGCTCTCCAGGAAAACTTTTTTAGGCTAAAAGCTCACATTATCCAAAATATTCTTTGGGTTCCTCCACCTCTGTCTTTTTCTTCCAAAAACCTGGTTCCGATGAAGGCTTTCCAGCTGAGGAGCTAGCAGCATGCAAACAGACAGATAAAATCTGCATTGATCAACAAGCAACTGCAATCTCTGGCTGAGATTGCTGCTCAAGCAAAGGATCCTTCTGAAACTGATTTCTTAGCTGCCCACAGGCAGCACTTGCATCAAGACCTCGAGTCTGCCGGACACTGACAGTTATTTTACGAGACTCTAGAGCAGCTTTAAATGCAAGAACCTATTTGACCAAGAATCGTATTATTACATTCCATACAAAAGAAAAGGTAAAAATGATCCAAAAGTTGGGGCATCTATGAAGGATTTGAAAAAGAAAAGAAGAGAGAGAGAAAAGCATACTGATTTTTTGTACGGACGCTTGTATTCAGACCCTTCAATTGGATTAAAAGGAATCAAGTTGACATGGTAACTGTGTCCCCATTCATGAAGCAGCTGTGCAAGTTCTATTGCATGTTCCACGCTATCGTTGACTCCAGCTGCCAAGAAGAAGGTTACATATACACACATATAGGCAAAGCCATTAGCATATATTAAATTGAAAGCTTTACAGGAAAGAATTAACACGAAAAGCTTATATACACAGCTAAGAATACCTAAAAGTGTGTATTCGAATGACACACGTCGACTAGTTTCCTGAAAATAATCTCTGCAATCTTTCATAATTGCTTCCAAAGGGTAAGACTTGGCACTTGGCACAATACTTTCACGGAGTTTCTGGTTAGGAGCATGCAAGCTGACAAAGCAAGCGAAAGAAATAGTGAAATGAGTAAAACAAGTTAAAATCCCAACAACTACATTAGCATATTTTCAGACAGAACTGATTTAAGGTAATGGGTACAGTTCTTCAACAATTTCCTGATAGCTGAAACTCAATAATGCAGAACTTACCTGATAGCCAATGTTGATTGGAGCTTGTAAGAAGCCAATTTCTTTATTGTGTTTGGAACTCCTACTGTTGATATTGTAATCATTCTTTGCCCAATTTGGATATCCTAAAAATAAAGAGCACAAAAGAAATAGTACGCTTTATTAAAGAGTTAGAATGAAGGATCTGCAACAATTTATAGAACAAGAAAAATAATATGAAAGGATAATAGCTTAAATAAGTGGAGAAAAAGAAATGAAACAAAAATCTAATTAGAAACAAGAGTAATCTCATTTGCATTTTCATAAATGTTAATGGACCTTATTCAAGCAACGGTGCGCTTCAAGAACTTCTTTCAGGTTCAACATTGGCTCACCCATGCCCATAAACACTACATTAGTAACTCTGCGCTTGAAAGCATCTTCAATTGCCAACACCTGCATATCAAGATAAACCAGTTACTTGTTGTGCAGAATATTATTAATAACTGCCCAAAGTTTAACTGGATGCATTTAATAAATTAAATTGAAGTTGCTGTGTTAATAGGAGAAATGATCCAGAACAAATGCTTGGACAGGTAAGCGGTGGCCATGATAACACAGACACTTTAGAAATGGGTAAATATAAAAGGTAGACTGTGTTGCCGTCAAGTCAATGCATTCTTTGAAGTGATAATTGAACGTGCTGCCAGCTTAAGTAACTACAAGATGATGCAGGCAAACCTGCTCCACAATTTCATGCCTCTTTAGGTTCCTTGCAAATCCACCTTTGCCAGTGGCACAGAATGAGCAGCGCAATGGGCAGCCAACCTAGAAGGAAGGACAAGAACAGATAACTTATGAATCACAATGGAAAAAGGATCTCATTGAGACACATGCAAATTGGAAATTAAAATTACCTGTGATGAGACACATGCAGTCAAGCGCACTGAACCTTTATCATCTTCCACTGGTATGCCCACTGTTTCAACCAATCTATTGTCCTCCAATTTTATGAGTAACTGAAAGGTCAATCATAATGAATTTAGAAAATTGGTATCAAGCATTTTTGAGAGAAATAAGCATCACTTGTAGAGAATTTGATCGTTTATATACACACACAATAAAAAAAAAAATTTAAAAAAAAAAAAAAAAAACTGATATTTGCATACATATGGTCTCTTTGAATTTTTAAACATGATTATGGACAAAAGAAAATCATGACTGGCAAGTAGCATTTATCCTAGGTCATTTTTTCTAATTTTTATTCTCAAATAAAAGGTTCCATGATAAGTGCTTGCAATAGAAGAAATTCATTTTTTAGCTTGATTTCATGTGCTATGATTTTGCTTACACTTTGGGTATATTCTTAGAGTTGAATTACTAATTTGTTATGCCCTAAAATTCTTATGCATAAGTTCATACAACTCTTTGACTTTGACATCAATAAGGAACCTATATATAGAAATTAGCACAAAAAAACTAAACATATTGTGAAAAAAAAACCAAAAATATGTTGCAGTGTAAAGTGGATCTTATGAAAAAGCTATCGCCAAAAATACAGTATCTAATGTGACAGGTTTTGTTAGGTTATAAAAATTTACTCTAATGCTTTAGATATGTGCACAAATGGATCATTATACACTCACTGTAATCAGTACATCTGTCCAAAAATAACATAATTCACTAAGTTTCCTGAAACAAAAATCTACAGAAATAATTGAGGCATAAGAATTTGATTCTAATATTTGAGGAACTATATGTTCATATGCTTCCAGCTAGAAGTGAATTTGTTTCCCAAGAAAATAGTTTTTTTCAGTTCTGTTCCTCTAAACTTCAAAGATTTGGAAGAACAATAAAAGATTCATTATTTATACCATAAGAGAATCAACACATTACTTTAGACAATTTCTTAATCAAAATAAAGAAAATACATAAGAGTGAAGTTCAGTCAATTGTCCTGAATAAAGAAAGAAAGAGAGAAAAATTGTCCCGAATAATCACCTTCTTAGTGCCATCAGTTACAGTAACTTCCTTATAAACGGGTGACCGCCCAATTCTCCACCCAGCTTCTTCCAATTCATTCCTGAATGCCAATGGTACTACTCATGGAGAATAGTTTATGATCAGCAAATGGAAACAGGAAAAGGGGGGGGGGGGGGGGGGTGTGGAGAACAAAAGGCAACTTACAGTGACTGAAGTCTTGAATTTCTTTAACTTTCCTTTTATATAACAGGTGATGCAACTGTTTTCCTCTATAACGTTCCTACACAGAGAAGGAATAAAAGAACCTCAAAATGCTTAATTTTAAAAATTGAAAAAAAAAAAAATGGGAACTTTTTTATGCCCTTATCATTCTTTTTCCCTTTCAAAATACCCAGAAAAATGATTTGAAAGCAACCTGAGCAAAGTCGACGGCGATTTGCTGAAGCTCTTGCTCGGACAGGCCAAGTAAAACCTGTGACTGGGAGTTCGACCCAGCTGCCTTCTTGACAACGTTAAGAGAAGGAACTGTAACAGTCTTACTACAGGACACAGTTAAGCTACGGAGTCTTACAGCACGGGATAAAGATGCGGTACAGAATTGCTGAAGTAACGCCATGGACATTTTCTGAGCTTTGAATTCCTGCTAATGGTAGATAAAGCGTTTCTCTCCTCCTCTAATCACGTGTACAGAAGCCCACAGCAATATAATAGGCTTAAACCCCATCGACGGGATAAACAATTAGGCTTAAAACCTCTATTTTGTCAAAGTGACGCCTAACTCCCCCATGGGGATGAAACGCATTATATCGAGTCAATTATATCGCATACTTCGAATGCGTTATAATTTTTGTATAACTTTTAGAAACAGAACCATTAAAGTATTATGAACATAATTCTCCTATGCCTAACCAGAGACATGTGGTTGAGTAGTAGGGTTCTTACTCCCTTAATCAATGATCCAAATTTAATATCTTAGCTTACGTATAAAAAAATGTTAAAAATGTTAAATTCTCTGACCAGCTATCTCACTCAATGAGAAAGTGTCGCATTTCAGTGACGAGAACTACCCGGGACACCCGTGCGATAAGCAAAAAAAAAAAAAAATTAATTCTTTTGTGCCTTAAAGACGCCATACTCGAAAAACAGGTCCCAAACAATTTTCTTCCTTTAGTACAAAACATAGGCTGCAAATTTGATCCCAAAAGAACCATATACAACTCAATAAATTGATATAAACAAGACCAAAGTTTCCACAACATGAGATTCCCTTCCGCCATTATACATTTTTATGCTCAGATTCAGCCTGCTATGCCATGCATTTGTGACTTAGAAGGAAATAATCTGTAATTGTAGTCACTTTCTAAGAAAACTGTACAAAGCAAAACAAATATGATGGAGCTGATGTCTCCAAAATGCCCTGTTTTTTCGGTCATTATCTTCTCATTTGCAGTGATTCAACTGGCAATGGGTGAAGCAGATGGCCTTGGATAGGATTTAGCTTTTCTTCTAGATGCTTCTTCAGTACATGTTGTTCTATGATGCTTCCGAGTTGCCTCATTTTTAACACTTCCATTGCTCAAGTCTATAAGCTGCTGTAATCCTCTTACAACCTCGTCCATGTTAGGCCTGTTCTTCGGTTCCACTGCTAAACATTTAATGGCAAGAGTTGTTGCCCTCAATGCTGCACTTATCGTGTACTGACCTTCAATTCGAGCATCCATAACATGGAGAATTCTTCGTTTGCTTCCAAGATAAGGCTTAGCCCATTCGATAAGATTATGTTCTCCAGAAGGACGGTTCTTATCTAACACTCGACGCCCTGTCAGCATTTCTAGTAGTACAACTCCATAACTATAGACATCACTTTTGGCAGTCAAATGACCTTCAAGTGAAAAATATCAAGAATTAGACATGAAACATCAGACAATTCCAATTTCCATGGAGATAGATATAATAAGTAGTACCTGTAGCCATATATTCTGGAGCTGCATAACCATAAGTTCCCATCACTCTGGTAGAAACATGGCTTTTACCATCTACTGGTCCATCCTTTGCCAATCCAAAATCGGATAGCTTAGCATTATAGTTCTGCAGGTATATATACATACACATATATATATATATCATAAACAATGAGCAAAAACAGTAACATTTACAAAGATATTTAAGGTGTATGTCCTACATACAGAATCAATTAAGATATTCGATGCCTTGAAATCGCGATAAATGACTTTAGCTTCCGGGCTATGAAGATATGCCAGTCCCTTTGCTGCACCAAGAGCAACCTTCATTCTAAGGTCCCAAGAGAGTGGTTGGAAGTGAGAACTCCCTGATTTAATAATGAGTGAGTTAGTAAAAGTTTCTCCAAACAATCAAAACCAAGAAACAAACTTTGGTAAAGAATTGAAGAAAGAACTCACTTCTGAACAAATGATTCTCCAAACTTCCCCGAGGCATGAATTCATATACAAGCATTCTATGTTCATCCTCTAAGCAATATCCAACCAATCTTACAAGATTAGGATGATGTAGCTGTCCCAGATAATTAATCTCTGCCTGCAGTTAATGAGGAAAAAGATCAATATTTTGGAAAGAAGTTCTTGAATAAAAGATTGTGGAAGAACTAAACTACTCACCAACCATTCCTTGTGACCTTGTAGGCCTTCTTGATTAAGTCTCTTGACAGCAATAACCATACCAGTTCCAGGCCTTGTAGCCTTGAATGAATGTTCATCAATCCAGCCTTTGAAAACACAACCGAAACCGCCTTCTCCCAACACACTATCTGGCCGGAAATTCCTTGTTGCAACTTTCAGATCGTTGAAACCAAAACTCCTCAACTTTAAAGATTCCAAGACTTCATTCTCACCACGAGGAGTGAGAGGCGCTGATGAGCCTGATGAACGCCTGCTACTTAAGTCTCTTCCGTCACTGCTGACGTATCTTGAATTAGCCCCTGTATTGTAAAGAAAAAAGGCATTAACTTTCGTTTTGAATGACTTCTTTCATCGTATATAACAAATTACTTATACCCAGGTTTGCCAATTTCGGACAAGTTTCTCTCGCCAATAAATCAAAGAATGATGGAGCAAAATTAGAAAAAATGAAATGTGAACAAACACGGTTTCATTTGGCTCAAGATCAATCACAACCACTTAAAAGAAAAGGTTGAAATCGTCAAAATTCCCATCAGCTATTGCATGTTACTTTGGAGAGAAGTAAAAAACAAGCAATCCCCTATAAACTCAAAAAACGCAAAAAAAAAAAAAAAATACATATCCAAGAATCGCACTAAAGAAAGGATATCCAATAACTTTACCATCTTAGAATCCTAACAAAAAGAAGAAGAAAGAGAAAATCAAGAAACACAAAAATTTGAAGAATCTAAAGAAAATATATATATATATACACACAAGATATAGAACAGTAAGTTTTACCAGCATGAAGGGGACTCTCAGCCTTGATACGAGCACTGAAACAAGAACCCATATCATCACAAACCTACACAGTTCTCTGATCCCCTTTTTCTAATTTCTCCTTTTAAAGAAAAAGCAGCAATCTTTCTCACAACCCTGCAAAAAGATTTTCCCTTTATGACTTCTTGACACAAACAATACAAAAAAAAAAAAAGAAGAAAAATCAAAGTTGTTTGGAGAAAGAAGAATACAATTAGTAAGAGAAGACTAAGATGGTGTGAACATGTTCAGGTATTTTCCACTCACTAAAGAAAAGTAATAGTAGGATGTGTCTATGGTCTATGGTCTATGACACTGCTTCTGAATTTTATTTTAAAACATAGATTTTCTTTTTGGTTGGCTTCACGAGAGAAGCTATTCCCCAGAGCTTCCCGAAGGCCAAAATAGTTGACTTTTCTTACCACCCACACCTCAAAACACAACTAGTCTTTTTTTTGGCATCCATTACTCTTACTACTCTGCAACACATGTTCAGATATGTGGAATTCATAAAGTGGAGCCACGGAGAGAGAAAGAAATAAAGAAAAAGGACCCTTTTTTATCTTTTTCCCTTTATCGGCTATATGGATTCGTGTTGTTGGGAACTTGGAAGCTTGCATACGATTTTTTCATTTTTCTTTTTTTCTTTTCTTTCTAGAATCTTGTATAAATTTTTTTTAAAAAATTTTAACTTTTATTCTACCTTAAACTTATAACTTTTGTAATGAAGTTATAAGTGAGACTGTTATCAATTAAGTTATATCTTTTTAATAAAATTTAATATAATTTTATTTATTTATAATTTTAAATTTATTATATATATATTATTTCATGAAAAGCGGAATATTGTGTAGAGCTTCTCTAAAATATAATCATTTATTTGTGAAAATAGTAAAATAAACTTTAAACTATTTTCATGAGTACAAATTTAAATAGAATATGACTGAGTTAAATTATCTAAAAATTTATTAATTTAAGTTTTTTTTTTTTTATGTGATATCTCATGTCCTTTCTGCACGGACTAATCCATCCCGGGAAAGGCCTCTGGATGAAGTTTAAACCCTTAACCTTTTGACATGTCGGGATGTAAGGGAGAAACTCATAGATCAATGATCGGGAGAGATTAGAACCCTTAACCTTTTGGTTGAGGAAGAGACTCTTAGACCATTAGGTTACGAGAGTAACTTCTATTAATTTAAGTTATTATTATTATTTTCCATTGGAAAAAAATAAAGGCGGAGAGGCTATATTTATGTTTTTTGGGGGGTAATGCTAATTTATGGTTATTGCTACCTAACGACCTTATCCTGCAAATACCGGCCGCCGTTCCTTCTTTAGTAGAGAGTAGGGGACAAGCTAACAATATCAACCGTCCGATTGCCTCTTATTCTGATTGGGTATCACTATATTCCCGCTGTCCCTTTTTTATTATCCACTTGGGACGTCCGGTGTCCCCTTACTTTTCGGTGAGACTAATTCGGACTCGGCCTGCGGAGTGTTTACAGAGTTCAACTCTTACTCGAGGGTTAGGGTCCGACCCGGAGCTTTTAACATGACGCTAACCACCTCGGGAGATTCGAACCCTCAACCATCTGCCCTGGATGAAGCATTAGGATCCACTTACCAACTTCCCCAAGCTACCGGGTTATTCCCACTGTGCCTTTGTTAAGGAGATTTATTGAGCGTTTTAAAATAAAATAAAAATTTAAAATCTTTTACTTATTTACGTATTTTAATCTATGAGATGCACCTAAAATAAGTTAAAAGAACTTAATATCAAATTTTAGATTATACAATAATTTTTTTTTATTTAGCATTCAGTTATTGATTGTGTTTAATTATTTTGTTTAGGTTGGGATGAATGTCATAATCAAGAAAGTTACAGCAACGAGGAGACAAAGAGACACTTTTAGTTCTTTAATCGGAGTGCAATTACAGAAATGGGACAAACTTTAATACAGTTTAATAATAATGCTTTGGAAGTTATTAAGTAGCAGTAGAATTTTATTTACTATATTTGTTTTTTTATTAGTATAATTCATACTTACTGATAATTTTTTTTTTTTTTATCTTAAAGTTTAAAACGAATCTCGAGTAAAAGATTTTATGCCCTACATAAACTATATTAGACTTCAAATCACAATAATTTAAAAAAATAATGTATTTCTAGTGCACTCAATGTGTAATCGTTACTGTGTCTACGTGTTTTTTTAACACACTATATTTGTATACATTTAATAGAGAATAAATAAATTATGTATTAAAAAAATATAAAATATTATATAATAGTATTACAAGAACACATGTAATATATAATTCATAGAATTTTAGTTTGAAAACTTATTTAAAGAAAGATAAAGCAAGTTGGTTGTTAGAAAATATTAGAAATAAATAAATACTAAATATGAGTGCAATCAAACTAAGTAACTTGTGAGAGTTTGTAAGCGGACTTCTAAAGCTTCTCATCGGTTAGCGCCACGATTAAAAAGTTGTTTTGGGTCGGATCCTCACCTTCGAGTAAGAGTTGTACTTTGCAAGTGCACCCCGGGACGAATCTAGATTAGTCGACCCGTATGAGTTAGGATACTGAATGGTTAAAGAGAAATAAAAAATAAAAAATATGAGTGCAGTCTATGGGCTGCAAGGAATTGCATTATTAGCATTTCCAGCACCAATACAAAATCAAAAGCAATCATTAGTTACGAACAAATTCCCAGACAATTATACAAAAAATGTCCTGTAAAATAAAGACATGGGATCTTTGGTACTACAAAGTACTAATAATACTCAAGAGCATAAGTCAAAGTAGCCAACTATTCTCCAGCTATTTCACTTCATATTTTGATACGTTCTTCATTTATTTAGGTAAGAATAGCAGCATATTTTTTTAAACCAAATTAGGGTAAAATTTTTCAGATATGACAAAATAAATTTTATTTCATTAAAAATCAAATAAAATTAAAGGTTTAGAAACAGATTCAAATCTTATCTTCTAATTTAAATTCAAGTTAAACAATACTACTTAGTTATTGCTTTAAGACTTTTAAATTAGATACAAAATTACAATAGGGACAAAAGCAATATATTTATTTAAATAGGAGACCTCTTGTATCACTAATAACATATTATACGGTCGTCGTCAATTTACAGACAAAGGAAAGAATCCTCATCTCCCTTTTTCTTTTATTTATCTTGTGTCATGTGATTAGAAGTATCGGTTTTTATAGACTAATTTGTCAATTTCTACATTACAGCCGGGCAGATACAGAAATGTTTCTAATTTATATATATTCACGCATCGCCGAGTAACTGACTGACTCATCTACTAACTACACGGGATTGGCGACCGCCTCTCTCTTCTGCTTACCCCCTTTTTTCTATAAAATAAGAAAAGCAGCGTGTCTACATGCAGCTTACCTATACTTCCATTTTTTCAATTTTTCAATTTTCACGAGTAATTTAGGTACAACCACAATTTCCTCATCTTTTTCCTCTTTTCATTTTATACTATTTTATTTATTACTAAAATAGACTGGCCAATGCCTTCTCAGATTCTCTCCTATACGGCCCCTAGGCCTCCAAATCCAAGGAGCTCATCTGAACTAGCGACTCCTTACTCCTCACTATGAAATCAAAAGTCAACTACCATCCAATGACCTCGTGATGGGTTCTCAACCAAGAAAAAATAATAAATAATAAAAATCCAACAAAGAGCTTGACTGACTCAGAAAATAAAAACTGTTATTATACCTACAATATTTAGACATAGAGGGATCTTAGTAAGAGAATAAGAAAAATACTCCTATTTCATATTTCATAATAATAAATAATCATACACAAATAACTGATTTTACTTTTTATAAAGTTTCCAAGCAAGCTCTTTATTATTAAAGAGGAGAAAGCCTCCAAATGAATCGCACCCAGACACTCAGGTCCTAGGCGATAAGGTTTGATTTTAACAGAACAAAAACATTTATAACTTAGGCGGCAAATGTTACAACGTCAACAACAGAGGATAAGTGCAGATTCCACTTGTGATTATTGCGTTCACCACTACACATTTTCCATGTAAAATTTTCTAAAAAACTACCCAACTTAGCTCATTAGAAAACTGATAAAAATATGCATTCGTAATTCTCACCAAAATCAACATAAATTCCCAGGAGAAGATTAAATTATTCTTATTATACAAATTAGCTAGAATGTCACAATACTGAAATCCCTGGCTTTATTCTTACGTAAAACCGTAAGTTCAAAGTATTGCCAAAGTACAACAGCAGACTCTACTCCAGTTACAAATCCCTAGCCAAAAAACAAAAAGCCAAAATTTCAATCGACCATAGATCATGCAAATGCTTAAGCATTTTTCTTCACCTCAGCTGACTTGATAATGTCAATGAACTCCGGCTACAACAAAGAGGAAAAAAACATAAAAAAGAGTTACATACGTCACTCGTCCCTTGGGTTATGCAATTTTTAAAATAACAAATATACCAGTCCCCGTAAGCAATATTCTAGAACCATACCCACCGTAGGACTTGCATTCACAATTTAATAGTTCAAACAGAATTTAACCGATAATATTATTATTAAAATTAACAGATTTATTATTATGATTAACAAATTTCATTTAATATTCAATCGTACTTCAACCATGTTATCTACTAAATAAAAAATAATATGTCAAAGTTTATAAAAATAAATTAATTTGTATGTCAAATATATAATTCTCTGATAAGTATAATTAAAAATATGAATTGATATGCCATATAATGTTATCTTTATGAATACAATTTTAATAATTTTAATACTTTTTGGTTTTTATAAAAAATTCAATATTAATGTGCAATATATACATATTTAAAGATAATAAAATGACAACTTAAATATAAGAAATTTTTATTAAATTTTAGACTAATTCGGCCTTATTTTAAATATGCATAACTTAACAATTCAAGCAACAATAGCACAACACCTAAACGACTATATGGATAAAATTACCTTGAGAGAAGCTCCACCAACAAGAAATCCATCAACATCAGCGTTTCCAGCTAATTCCTTGCAGTTAGCACCATTAACAGAACCTGAAGGGAAAATAATTTTAGCAACAAGCATTATAATAAGCAATTAAGGAGGGGAAATATACATCTTGAAACATATAACAATTTTAAAATAATAATAATAATAATAACAACAATAAACAATATCGGGTGTATATACACAAGTGCCCCTATTCCCACCTTCTTCTCCAGAGACATCTTTTCCCGTCCTTCCCCCCCAAAAGCAAAAAGAATATGAAAACTACAAGAACTTCCTTCTTTGAGGGACACGACACTCCCACTAATCTCAACACAATAAAAAGGATCTGCACAGGTTGAACCTTATCTTTTTAAGTGTGGGATAACAGTTCTCATATTAACTAGACTGTGATGCTAAAAATAACAGTAAGGAGCCCGCCCCTCCTAGGTATCAAATGTGAAGAAAAAGTAGTTTCTGGGCCTTAAATGTGCATCCAACCAGATATAACAATCATCCAACATTTCACACAAGACACCATCCTCCCGAACTCTTGAAAGAATATTTTGGAAACCAAGTATGACAAAAAGACAAGTGAATGGAGATAATGTTGAGCTGCAAACTAAAATAAAAATTCAGAAAACACTCAAACTAAATTGGACTTTCCTAACTCTGTCAGGAGAAAAGTCTCTTCTCCAACTATATTCATAGTAAACACACTGTTGTACAACACAGGAAATTAATAAGGGATGGTAAACATGATAGGAAGGCAAAAACTTGTTCCATGTGGAGTTGAGAGAACAAATTTTACCTCCATAGATAATCCTAGTTGAAGCAGCTACATCGGCATTGACATTAGAGTGAAGCCATTTCCTTAATTCAGCATGCACCTTTTACACAACATGATGGAAAGATTTAAGTATAAAGTAATACAATCTTGTAAATCAGAACTACATTCTCTGTGCATGTCAGTCAAAAACTGTCACAGTAATACAACTGAACACTAACTAGATGGGCAAAATAAAAAGAACAGTGAGGATTAATGGACATGGAATTCAATGTTACTTCAAGTTTTATTTTTCCAGCACCATGTGATGAGAGAGGATATGTGAATTTAACATATACCAGAAGTTCACGTAAATAATGTACCATAATCTTCAGTCAACCTTTAGACAGAGAGAGACTGGAAGATAAGAACCTAGCCTTACAAAAGTCCTCTGCCAATGAGATACAATACAAGACTATACCCTGATCCACTACTATAGAAGTTTCTTATGGTGTTATATGATACAGAGGGTATAGTATGTACAGATCAGAAAAGTCCACTTACAAAAGTGACTACAGAGTTTTGATCAATATTTCCTTTAGTTACTGTACCATCACTTCTAACCTAGCCATCACCAATCCCATGAATCCAATGTCACGAAGATAAGGTGGTTTTTTGACAATTTTATATTGGTGCCAAGGCAATTCTTCTAACTGTAAGAGTCAACCAAAAACTATTTTCAAGAAAAAGTCAAGGAAAGTTTCCCGACTAGAAACTCATTGATAAACTGGCATATTTCTTCTAATGAAATCTTCTTCAATTTTTTTTTTTTTTTAAAAAAAAGCTATATATCACCTAAGTTGAGTTTTTGATTTCAAGTTAATATTTCCTTCGTAGCCCAGAAAGGAGGTAACAGAAAATAATAATAATAATAATAATCACAGTAATCAGAAAATTAAATAAAATGCTAATCCCGTCCTTACTTCCTGGGCCTGAGCAGGAGTTGCAACCTTCCCAGTTCCAATAGCCCAAACAGGCTCATATGCTATAACAACATTTTTCCAGTCAGACACTTTATCTGCAAAGTCAAAGAATATAAGTAACATAAGCGCTGAGATGGAAAAGCACATATGACAAGTTCAGACAGAGTAAGGACATAAACTGACAACAAAACATTGAAAATATATAAATTCCTTATCAGAAAGGAAAAGCCAATATGTAGCAAGTAATAAATCAGTTAGAGAGCTGCTAAAAAGAGGTAATATTTTCAAGTGTAGCAAGATTACATGTATTGTTAAATATATAGTTATTCCACAGTTTCAAACAACTTCTATACAAGACCAAGCTAGAACACTACTTGAGCAACAATTTATGCTCTAATCATTCATAAGTCAGGCTTTTCGTTTGGAATACTAAATATTCAGTTGATAAACATCTTTTCTGTTTGGCAGAAAAGAATCCATGGAACAGAGAGATGTTATTTCTCCGCATAGTATCAGACAGTTGCAGCACTACAGACAATCAGGTGTAAATCCAATGGTCTACTGAGAATCTACAAATGCATTTCAAGCTGAATTATAGCTAAGGTTGGGCTTAGGTGTTGCCATAGCTAATGACTCAAGATACACAGATTAGCAAGATTATGAACCACCAGAGAAACAAGTAAAGCAGGCTTATGGTCTTAAGTTGACACATACACCTATGTAGAAAGTGTGGAAGATAATTTGTTAGAAGAATACAAATAATATATACCTGCAATTGCCTTAGTTTGAGCTGCAACAACATCCATAGTAGATCCTGATTCTCTCTGCTCAAGAGTCTCTCCAACACAAGCAATGACCTTCAAACCTTGAGAAAGGGAGTATGCAACTTTGTCTCCAACAAACTATTAACAAGACAGTTAATTATTGACAAGAGTGAAATGCATTTTCATTGTAACAACTCCCAAGATTAAACATGAATTTCTCTATCTATTGTGCAGGAGAAGACATGGATTACCTCATTTGATTCACCCAGTATAAGTCTCCTCTCAGAGTGACCAATGATGACCCATGGAATGCCCAGATTCACCAGCATTTCAGCACTGCATACGAATTATTCAAATTATTCATATATTCATGACTAAACTTGCACAAACACAGATAGACTGACGCATTCTAAAACCCAACCAAAGAATCTCCTCATTTACGAAGACAAATAACAATATTACAGTAACTTCAAAGGAATGAAAGTCAAAGAAAGAGAAGGCGCAAGAGCAGAAGAAAGAAAGAAAGGCACACAAATGATGTCTGCCATCAAGTTTCCATAAACAATGAACCAGCAACCAATATCAAGTTTCACATGAGTTAAAGTGTAAGAAACTAATAAGCAATAAAATGAATTTATAAGGGAGCAAATTAGAACTAGACACAGGGATAATGAAAGCCTACCTAACCTCACCGGTGAAAGCACCACCTTTCTTAACCCAGCAGTTCTGGGCTGCAACATGGATCTCTGGTCGCAATTCACTCTTGACCAATGGAAGGAACACATATGGAGGGCTCACAACAACTTCTGCAAAAATTAAACTTAAAAATGCATTAGGAACCATAAAGATCGTCCTTAAGCTACAAGATTCTAATAGCAAACAAGGAGAAGAAGAAACTGGGTAGACTAAATTATAACTCCGTTATGGGTATATCTCCCCAAACGTTAAAAAAAGTTAAGTATCCAGCTAGCCCAAACATTTTCAAAACAAAGCTTAAATGACCTTGAATATTCATTTCAGAAATTTCTTTTTATATTTTTAATACATTTTTGTGGGCATAACCTGAAGCAAAGCGAAATTGTTCCTGTAAAAAACCTATCGGTTTTTAATCAGTTAAGAATGCTCTCAGATCGTTTCCAACCATTAGATTAAAACTATTTAATACAAGACATCATAGAAATGCCACACCAGTTTAATGCTTCTGCATTGATACTATTTAGGAACAAAACAAACTTCATTAATGAAAGAACCTCAAACTAAGTATTAGAAAAAATTAAAGCCAGAAGAAGTAACCAGTTTATCGATCTATGAACATAAAAAACTATGGGATGATCAAAGTGGTTGAAATTTATAATTACTCACCAACAACGTCCTTAGGAGGAACTTCAGCGGAATTGAGGGTTGATACTATCTTCTTCACCTCATCGATAGTTCCATTCTGCGCATATTATTAGATAATCAAATATTTTCGCTTCATAAGCTACACTCAAAAATTGGAAAAAGTTCACACTAATAAGTAACCTAATGCTAATAGATGTTTCCTCAAAGTCTTCAAAAAAAAATTAAAAAATAAAAATCAAGTGATAAGAAAATAAATCGGAGCTTAATCACTTTCAATTACTGATTAATCTCGATCCATTACAGCCAGTACAAGATTGCTAAAACAACTAAGATACTTATGATTTTTCAAGCAAACAGACTCTGATCTACTCGTAACTGGTTGGATTTTTCAACCTAAACCAGAAATTCAAAAAATATTAACATACTTCAAATTTTCTACATTCAGATCACAAAATACCACTGGATCAGAAAAATCAAACAGCAAAACTTAGAAAAAAAAGAAAAAACAAAGTTAAAGCAAGATAAGGAAAGACGAAACTAACGCATTTCCAGTTGCCTCCAACGAAAAACGTTCTTCCCATGTTTGACGATGATATCGAGAACTCGATTTGTATTGCGCAGCAAGAAAGAGAAGAGAGAGAAATAAGTGAACTTCACGGAGTATGCAAACACAAGTGATGCAGGATTATATATCTGGATTTTTCTTGGGTGAGGGGAAAATTCAGCAATATTTTGCGGATCTTAGTGGATTGCGTCGTTGGTGTTGCGAAATACCTATTTCACCCCCTCGACAGCATACGCTTATTCTTTTCTGGTTTACTTTCCGTCCGGCCTTTGTGGTTCAAAGTCCGAACTTACCTAGAATATTCCGTTTTTAGCTGTTGTGCGTTAAGGGTAATCTTGTCAATTCATTAATGCCACGACTGGGCGTGGGTGATGAGCTCACAGTTTTCGGTCTGAAAAATATTCTCATTATCCTGTGGGCAGCAGCGTTATAAAAGGCTGGGCTTTTTCGTTACGTTAATCTCGGACCGGTCCAAAATAATAGTTTTGTCAGTAAAATTTTTTGAAAATAAAAATAAATTTGGTTTTACTTTAGTAAAAAAAAGTGAAAAAAGTATAGGAAATTTAGGAGTTTGACATTTATTTTTATAAATGTATATAAAAGTTAAAGATGATTTTTTTAAAAAAAATAAATGTTTTTTTTTTTTTGATAAAAAAATAAAAAAAAAAAATAAAAAAATAAAAAAATAAATGTTAAACTATAACTAATATTAAATCTAAATTAGTTGAAATATTAACTTTAGATAATCGATAAAGATATTTTTAATATAAATAAAGATGCTTGAGGGTTAACCGAGCTAGATTAGTCTGGGCGTGGAATGCTTGAAGGTGCCGCCCCTCAAAAAAAAAAAAAAAGATGGTCGATGGTTCGAATCCCCCTAAGGTGGTTAGCGCCACGTTAAAAAACTCTGGGCCAGACCCTCACTCTTGAGTAAGAGTTGGACTTTGCGGCGTATCCCGGGACGAATTCGGATTAGTCAGTCCATGTGGGTTCGGACTTTGTGACATAAGAAAAATGAAAGATATTTTTAATATTGGATTGGGCTTTTCCTTTCATTTTCCTTTATTTTGAATGACATTTTTATGGTTCTATTAATCCTTCCTTCGCTTACTAATTAAAGCCCAAGCCCAACTTCATGAGCTACAGATAAAAGTCTAGAACGGCGGGAGAGCAAAATAAATGCTTCCCGCTTTTTAGTTTTTATTTTTATTTCTTTTCTTTTCCCGCCTTTCCAAATTAGGGCTCGTTCGGTTCAATTTGCTCTTTCTTCTTTCATTTTTTTTTCCCTTCTCAAATCCACGAAATTTCATTTCATCTTTACACTGTTGCAACGCAATTAAAAGAAAATCTTCAAAATTCACAGGAATGGCTGCCCAATCTGATCTTCATGGCTCCACATTTTCTGCTGCTGAGGTTCTGCTTTACCTTTTTGTCTTCATTCCCTTAAGCAGCTTCACACTTTCTGCGTTTTCTTTAATTTTGGGGTTCCAGAGAAGCTTTTTTTTTTTTTTTTTTTTTTTTTAAACTTTTATAATGGTTTAATTATAATTATGCAGTTGGAGTTTCTAGCAGAGGATGAAATGGTTGAGATTGTACCAAATATGAGAATGGATCCTCTCAATTTGATCTGCGTAATCTTCTTTCTTTAGATTATTTAACTTTCTACACGGAAAACATGCTTAAGTAGATCAGAGAGAATGGAATTAATAATAGCTTCTCGCAAAATTATTCACTTGGCAGGGGGATTTTGGTCCCTTCAGACCGCAGATAGTAACTCAGGTGCCTATCTGGTTAGCCGTGGCTTTGAAGAAGAGAGGGAAATGCACTATTCGGCCTCCAGAGTGGATTTCTATAGGTTAGTTTAGCTTCTCAAATCAACTGGTTACGAGTTTGTTTGTTTTTTTTTGTTTTTGGTTAAGCTATTTGGGTTTTATAGCAAGGAAAGGAGATTGTTTCAGGAGTTTCTATGGAATAGTATTTGGGTGGTTTTTGTAGTAAAGATAACCTATTGTTCGAAATGATAAATGGAATGCTTGTATTTACTTGTGTGAAGCTAGAAAGAAAAGGAATAATGAAACTCTTATTAAATTCTATTTGCTAAACAGAAAAGTTGACACAAGTACTTGAAGCTGAAAGGGATTCCGAAAAGTTCCAGCCTTTACCGTTTCACTATGTGGAAATCTCAAGGCTACTCTTCGATCAGTAACTCTACTTTCCATATTATTCTATATGTGTTTATTCCATATGCATCTTTTACTTTGCTCAAAAAATTTCTGATGCAGTGCCCGTGATGACATTCCTGACATATACATGGTTAGTTAAATGATTCTTCTACAACTGATCTGACACTATTATTTGTTATGTATTATTAATGCCAAAGTATCTGATAGGTGAGATCTCTGATTGAAGACATAAGAGATGTGAGATTTCATAAAATTGGAACTGGCTTGGATATAATCTCTAAAGAACGAACATACGCTTTGAGGGTATGGCTCTCTCCATGATTCTTTCATGAAATTGAGTCTCTTGTTTCATGATTGTATTTTATTCTTGTGGGGACATAACCTACATAACCTTTAATGTCTTTGCCATCTACCTTGCTATAACTGTTGCATTGACCCCCCTTCGACTTAAATTTATCTGTAGTATTTTCTGAATGTTTTTTACCTTTTGCAGCTTAAAAATCTGTCAGCAATGGAAGCAAATATAGTGCGTCCTTTTGTCACAAGCGCTTTGCAGACATTCTATAAGCTAAGCAGCCCAGAGATGATTCAGGATTCTGACAGCATCTCAAATAGACAACCCCAAACAACAGATCGTGGCCCAAGAGTGAGTAGCTTTTCCTACTTCCTTATTCTGGAACTATTCATTACACAAGAGATGCACTATAAACATTGCTAAGGTTGCAATCTTTTCTTTTATTAATTGCTTTCGAAATTGGTCGAATTTGACACACATTATGATGATTACAGTTCATTTTACATGAAAGGATTAAACTTTTTGATAAAAATTCTTGGAAGACTTAGATGCTAACTTTTCCTGTTTGTTAAATTCAGCGTCAATTGAGAGATAGATGATCAAATCTCCATTGAACTTCTCGAGTGACTTGGATATAGGGCCAACATCTCAAAGGTAACAGTTTCAGCTTGCTGTTGAGAACTCCAATTGCTCTTTAAGTTACTCATATTTACTGCTCTTGTCAAATCTTTTCAATGGTAGATAAAACTCTGAGAAAATTACTCATAGAATAAATTATTTGTTTTTCAGAATACCCAATATTGAACAATGATGACATAACACTGGACTTTTATTACATAGACAATTTTTTGCACCTCTTTCTTATTCAATTAACTATTTTTCTGCTTTCTTTGAGCATAAGATCATTCTTGTCTTTTTTTTGGTTAAAATGCCGTCTCGAGCAAAGGGGATTCACAATTCATTTAAAGAGAGGATAGTTATGTAATGTACAAAGGCAGGTGGAAAGAGAAGGATCAAAAAATGGAAATATAAAACCATGTGCTACCTAAAATTTTTTTCTATCTAATGTTATGGTAGAATACCCATTTCCCCCTCCCCCCAAGCCAAGCTTGTGATAAAGAAGTTCATGCTACCCATTCCACAAAGGAAAGTTGTTCATCCTATTACAAGATGGCTGTCTTCCATTACACATACTGATTGTATGGGGGTGCATTCATAATCAGATAAGGCATGTGTGTGGTTATTTCCATTTCTTTCTTCTTCTTTTCTACTAAAAGGAGAAAATGCACCTTAGTTTGTAGAAGGGGTTGCTGTGACTAGGCTGCATTTGTTAATCTTGGGAACTGAAAACGTCTATGCTTGTTAATGATTAATGAAAAAATCAGCTTTTGCTATGCATGTTTGTATAATGGACAATTAGATCTCTCCTGGAACTAACTGAAGCTGCTTATTTGTTTTATTTTATTTCCTCCAGTGCATATTTGCTGATGTTCGGTACTGGATATTTTAAAGCTGGCTCGTATATTGGAGTTTGAAGTGTGAATGTAACATGTTGGGTTTATAATGAATGTATCATTTCCTTTCTCCCTTTTCGAATTGAGGTTATTAATGTCAATTTAGTCATCGATATTGAGATCGGGACAGAGGTCTTAGTGAAATTCAAGCTCTGGAGACAGCCTGTAAACATTAGTACTCATATAGACGTTTACTTGAATGTGTCTATGCAAGTCAGCTTGCATGGAAAATCTATGAAAAGTTGGCTTGCAAGTGTGATGTAAAATATCGCCTAGGAGTTAATTCAATCTCTCTAAGCATTTATCATAGTGGGTTTTATTGATAACCCTCGGGCTAATCAAGATTTGAATCTTGGCACATCTGTCATCAGAAAGCTTTTAAAGTCTCTTTTTGATTAGGGATTATTACATTCCTATTCATTACATGATAGGGAAACATTTTTTGCATCCACCTTTACTTGCTTATAGTAAACAATAATATTTTCATTTTCATAAGTTTGATGACGTTCAAATAAGATGTTGGATTTGACAGTGCATTATCTGCATGTGATTTGCAGTACAGAATCTGCCAGAATATTGTGGTCCTTGGTATGTTTGCAGCTGTTACTTATTTAACAGTTGTTGGTAGCATATGTCCCAGTAACCTTAAATAGCAGGTGTCAGCAAAAAGAATCCCGCTTACTTTTGGAAGGAAGGGCAAAAGAAGCGGAGGATATTCCAGAATAGTGTATTCTATATATCATGTTCCTTGTTCCCTGCATGTGGTGTACTGTTTAATTAATGAGGCAATGAGTACTGTTTTGACAGGTGGGCGCTACCCTTGATTATTGAAGTGCTAGGATAGAAATCTACGTTAATTGTTTTTTTACCCTGAATATCTTTTAGGCCTTTTTTTTAACCTCATCGAAATTTCTTCATCTCGTGTAATAGTTGTAGTCATCAAATTGGAGTAATTGTTTCCTCAATTGTATGGATCTCGTTTTTCCTTCTCGCTTGGCCGGTGGGTTTTACTTGGTTTGGGCTTCAAAAGTTAAGAAATTTCTTGGTGGGGAAGACGAACAATCATCTTGGTATTATTAAATTATTTGTGCATTTTCTCATTTTCTAATCTTGCCAAGTCTTGGGTGGTCCATCTTTTTCATGACATGATTATGGTGCTATGAGCTTTTTTAATCATACTTTTATTATTATTATTATTATTATATTTTTATTTTAAATTCACGTTATTATTAAATAAATTGAGATTGAGATTAGGTTTACTTTTGTAATGATTAGATTCCCATTTCTTTTCAGTAGTGGTCTTCTTATTTTTATTTATTAACCTTAAATCTAAACCTGTTGTTTTCCCTAATAGACTTGTTTACTGTCGATTTTCATATTCGTGTCTAAAAAAGCTATAAAATATGTAAGTTTTTTTTTTTTTTTTTTGCAGGCTCTTTTGACCCCCCCATATGCATCATTCTCTATCCTTTACCTAAAGTTAGTACTTGTTTATTTATGTTTGAAAACGACGACGTCGGGAAGAGAAAGGAATGTGAACCAGGCAAAACTACTATAGAGAAAGGTTGGACCACTTGACGAAAATAAGTGACACCTGGTGGTGTGCCCTTTGATGGCGATGTCACATATTGAGTTGTCTTTTTTTTTTTTTCCTTAAGCATTCCGAACTCATACGTGCCGACAAATCCGGATTCGGCTTAGGATGCGCTCGCAAAGTCCAACTCTTACTCGAGGGTGAGGGTCTGACCCAGAGCTTTTTAACGTGGCGCTAACCACCTTAGGGGATTCGAACTCTCAATCATCTGTCATCCGCCCTAAAGAGAAGCTTTTAGGAGTCCGCTTACCAACTCCCCAAACTGCTGGGTTGATGTCACATATTGAGTTGGTAATTCAATTTTTGGTTTTATCTTTCTGCATTATGATTAATCAAAATCGAATGGTCCATTTTATTTATTCATCACAATTAATAATTTTGTTTCGTCAATTGTGTTTAAATTTTAAATTAAAAAAAGTATAATTTATCAATTTTTTATGATCTTGAAGATTTTGTATATTTACTTTGAATTTTTAATTAATTTAATTATTTATGTTTATTTTTTTTACAGGCAAAATTTAATAATTAATAATAATAATAATAAAACGAAACTTCTAAACAAACTCTTGGTTTAAGTATAATGAGAAGGCGTATAGTATATTGTAAATATTATATTCAATTAAATTTGAATTTATTGATGTTACTATAACTCTCAATATCTAAAAAATAATAATAATAAAAAAATTAAAGTTCTACTATGGATATACATTGGAAAAAGGGATGGGATATACATTGATGAATCATATGATTTTATCATGGTTTGAATGAATGGATATAGAAATGACATTATCCCCAAGAAAAGGATATACATTGATGAATTGATTTTTTTTTTTTCTTGAAAGGTGGGTTGTCAAGTGGCAATAAATAGATAGTAGGAAAAAAAAAAAGAGTAGCTGTTTCCAGAAAGTTGGAACTGGGAAAAAACTTATTGGAAAGATGTGAACTACAAGTTCAAATTCTCAAGTAGATTAATTTAAAAGAGATTCATGAAATATAAGTATTAAAATTATAATACAAATTTTTTCAACTTAAATTAAACTTAATTTTTTTTACTTAATAAGTCAATTAAAAATATTTAAATAATAAAAAGAATTTCATGGATTGATTATTACACACTTTTATCCTAATAAAAAAGTTGGGGGAATGGTTCTTGTCATAGTAAAAGTGGACAAAAACCATTGTGTGCAATAAATAAACAACATTAGCTTAAACACTATTAAGACAAACCTAGTTGCGAAGTATACTATACAGCTTCGATTCACATGCACTTTGGTTTATCGGCCCTTTTTTTTTTTTTTTTTTTTAGCGTAGGAGAGTTAGTGTGTAAATTCCTAATGTTTCTTTCAAGGCGGATGATAGAGGTTTCGAATCTCTTGGAATGGTTAGCGTCATGTTAAAAAGTTCTGGGATAGACCCCCTCCAGTGAAGAAGTTTGAACTCTACGAGACTCACGTATGTTGACTGGATTAGTTCACCACCAAATAAGGTGAGACACCATCACCACCAAGTGGATATAAAAAAATAAAAAAAATAAAAAATATCTAAGAAGAATTGAACAAGACTTGGAATCACTCTATTAAAATTATATATATATATATATATATATATATATATATATATATATATATATATATCAAGTTGGATAGGTTATGTCATGGACCGATTAATCACTTATCTGAAATCTGATTAGTGATAGACAACTCGAGATAAGGATGCAGACATACATGAAAGTGACAAACGCATACATTAATAGGCCTTTTTACCAAACAAATGGTTTTTTTTGTTGAGGTAAAAAGACGAATTTACCCCGCACCTCATTTATTGAAAAATTGCCAATCATATGAGATGTCAATTATGAGAGACTCCTAAAAGAATTTTTAATTAGTTAAAGCTAATAAAAAATTAAAATAGTCTAAATTTAAAAATTGAAGGGAATGAATTAGTAAATTATCAAATTAAATATTAAAAGAATTCCACACGAATCATGTTCGTTTCTCATTCCTCGTCAAAAATTCAAACTTTTTTTTTTTTTCTAATATGTTGACCGGACACAAAAAGTCATTCGGTCACATTTTTTGTAATGGGGAATTTGGCAGGGCGGCTAACCGGTCGGAAACAGGCTGGAAGGAAATGGGTGGAGCAGCGGTGGGAAAGAGGTATTATTAAAAAGTAATTAATTTAATGCTAAAATAATTTATAAATGTGGCGGGCGTCTACTGTCTCACTGTCTCCGCCACCACCGGAGCCAAGTCAGAGGTCAACCAATTCTTCCTCCGCGTATGGCCAGGAGCACTTGCAGTACGGGAAACATCACCCGGTCACCCCCTTCCGCAGCTTGGCCTAATTACCAGTATTTTGAAATCTTTTTAGTTTTTTATAAATAATTAAAGGGCTGAACTAAAAAATTTTGTTTAATTAAAATTAAAATAATATATAAAAAAAAGAGTTACACCCATCTAATTTTATAAATATTAAAGAAATGTTATAATTAAAGTATTATAACAAAAATAAATAAATAAATAACAATAAAGAGGAAGGAAGAATTTTCGCGACCAAGGAAAGAAAATAAATCGTTATTAGCTCTAAATTTGCAATTTCTGTTTTATTATAAAAATAAAAAAATAAAAAGAAAAGATAAATTTTCTTATTTAAGTAAATAGCAATAATACAAGAAGATGCCAAATTAAACGCACAAAAAAAAAAAAAAAAGAATATGCCCGTATATCCGTCCAAATACATATTAAATACTAGTACAAAAAATTAGATTTACTCCTTATCCTTTTCTCGTAACTCCCGTGATTCTTTTACTTGGGCTTTACGGAACACAATTCATACTCAAACCCCATTTTGGTCATTTCACGCTCTCTCCCTCTTCTTTCATTATTATTTTCTTTTTCAATTTTTGTTAATATTAACCGTTTTTCTCCCTTCCACAGCGCCTTTATTCCTTCCACTGAAGCGCTCTCTTCTCTCTCTCTCTCTCTCCCTCTCTGCAATCAATTCTTTTAAATTTTTTATTTTCCTTCTACTATCCAACCCCCTACGGATCGTCGGAATTCCAACTGAGTCTCCCGAATTTGTATCCAATTGAATCCCAATTCCAGTACTACCGGGGAAGAGCGTTTGTTTATTCAAATTACGCGTTATGCTGGTTTGTATTTGACCTTTATTTTTCTTCATCATTGAATTTTAATGATTTGATTGCTTGCAAAATTTTTTTTGTTCATTTCGAGAAAATTTCTCATTTTTAAAATGGGTTTTCTTTGAATTATGATTTTTTAAATTTTCTTTTTATTTATTTTTTATAAAATTGGTATGTTATCCTATGGTTTAAGAATTTTTTAAGCTGTATTTGTGAAATGGATAATTTTGAATTTAATTAGGAGAATATTTTTGTTTTTAGGGTTTTTGTGTTTCATTTTTTATAATGACTCTTCGTGCATAGTAGTTCATTTTTTTTTTTTAAAAAAAAAAAATTTTAATTGCGTTTTAAAGGTTGTTGAAATTTTGAAGGCAAGCGGGAGGGGTACCAATTTGTGGATGGATTGTATGGTTTTCTCGAATCCGGGGGACTTATGGTTGGGGAAGATGGGAGCTGGGGGTCGCGGCAGTGGAGGAGGAGGAGGCGGAGGTGGAGCTGCTTTGGGGCAGATCGGTGAAGGCTTTAGTAGTGAGAGCGAACATGATCTGGCGATGATGGTGAGTGAGTTCTTGGAGAATGGAAGCGGTAGTGCTGACTCCAGGTGCAGTAGCGATAGCGAGTCTGGCTTCTGTGATCTTGCTCTCCTTTGTGATAAAGTTTCTGTAAGTCTCTACAACCTATTTGCCTCTCCCCGCCTTTTCTTTCTTTTTCTTTTTTTTTTTTTTTTTTTTTTTTTTTTTTCCTTCTCTGCAGGCAGAGGGAGAGGGCTGGGCGAGTAGCGCTTGTATAAAATTGAAAATTTTTTCTTTGGTACCAATTGGTATCCTCAGTTAAGTTAGTAGGGAAATATTCTATTGTTAAAGTCTAGATCTCTCTAGAATTTAAGATGGAGAGAATTGGGAGTAGGGAAAAAGGAAATGGTCTTGACATCAAGAGGAATTACATGAAATGAAAAGGTAAACAAGAATGACATGTAGTTGGTGTGGATGATATGCGCAGTTGCAGATAACAGATATGGTTCTCTTGGCTCTCTTCTTGAGATTTTGATAGTTGATTCCAATAGGCTTTTACCTTGCAGACAGTTTTTAATTGTTTGTGTAGTCCGCTTAGAACTTTCAAATTCTCTTAGACAGCTTTTGTACTTATCTTTATGTAGTAACAAGAAGATGAATTCATGCAAAATATACTTGTCTTTGTGTTCATATGTATGTGTCTAGATTAATTCCAGCATCTTTGATGTAAAATAATCAGACAAGGATATTCTGATTGAATTTTGGTGAGGGGTAGTTTTTTACGAAATTCTGCTAGATATCCCAAATCCAAATTACTTTCTTTACCTTTACTGATATACCATTTTCCTTGTGAAGAAATTTAAAATGTGACATTTACGGAGTATTATCTTTATTCATCTTGCTTCTCCAATTTTTTTAGTTTTTTATGTAAAGTATACCTCGATATTAATTCAGTATTGGTCTCCTTGCAATGGAAGAGTTCAGATATATGTCAGCTTGATGTTTCTTCTGTCTGTTGTGTGTAGTAATGTTTGGTTATTGGAGCTTGTAAAGAGATCTGCAGTCATAAAAATTAAATATCTTGTGTGTGTGGGTATATGCCTATCTTAAAGTATGTGAACAAAACTGTAATAGTTTCACAGTAGTTGACTTCTTCCACTTTAGTTTAGTTGCTTAAATGGACAAATATCGTTATCCATTATGTGATATGCAAAGTCCTACAGGTTAATTGTGGAGTGATGGACTTCAGGCAAGATATGTTTTCTTTTTGGTATGTTGAAGGATTTTTAAGATGAATATAAATATAAAAGGTTCCCCCTTACTGTATGACCCACCCTTGATGAGAAGATGGTTAGTGGGCTTATACTTTCCCAAGGCATAATTACAATTGTGGAGGAAAAACTATAGAGAGAGTAACTTATGTACTACTTACATGTGTACAAATACAACTAATTCTAATTACTTCTGTTTGCAAATTAAGAGGATAATTTGGATTGTTAATGATGATTTAACCTTGTCGTACTAGTTTCTGTGTAAGGAGTGAACAAGAATCTAGGCTATTTTGTCCATTGTATTTACCCTTCTGCTTTTCTTAAGAAAAATAAGTTTCAAAAACCCTACATGAGTCCTTGGTATGTTGAATTGTTAAGTTGCTTGGTATTTGGCATCACTGTTATAACATCCGTTGATTATCAGAATCCATAAGTGCTGGTTTTTGGTGTTAGTTTCCAAACTTCTTGGCCTTTTTTTTTAAAAAAAAAAAAAAATTATATTTCCTACGTTGTAATTTACAATCTTTTCCTTCGTTTAATAATTATCTTGTACCTTTTCTCTAAAAGAATCATTTGAAGTTATTGGTTTTTGAATCGGCCTTTTTTTTTTCTTGGGTTATTGTCCAGTACTTCAAGTTGGCAACAGAACAGTACGAGAGAGATACATTGTCAGTGGTTAATTCTCTCTTGCTCTCCATCAGTGAACGAGAGCTCTACCATGGCAAGTCTGGTTCATGCAATGCAAGCTGTATCAGGTTTTCCTTGGTAAAACTTCTGAGGCTTAATGGTTATGATGCTGGGGTCTGTTCAGCAAAATGGCAGGGCACTTCCAAAGTTCCTGGAGGTAGAAATCTGGATCCATTTGAACAGGACTGTTTTTGTTTTGTTTTTTATCCTTTTCAGAAAAATTAATTTGAAAATTTCACCGACTTTTAAAATTAATTTTCAAATTTAGTTAAATTTTAAGTGTGTTAATTATATTTAATATTAATTATAAAGATTTTCAAATTTTAAAAATACAGCTATTTTGATTTCTAGCCGAAAACTAAATGTAATTTTTCTGTAGAAAGTTGTTTGTCCAAGCATGTGGTCTTAGTAGGATTATTCACAGATGTTAGACATGGATATGCATAGGGTAGTTAGTAGAGGGAAAATGGGAAAAAATTTTGAACATTTTTATTTCTCAGTATGTCCATAAATGTTAGGTCTTGATTGGACTTGTGTATTATTTCAATGTTTTTTTTGATATTCTAATTAGCAGGTTGTTATTGTCATTTTTGTCTGCAAAATGGTCCTCTTTGTTCCAGTCTCAAACCCTAGAGTTTTGTATATTTTAGAAAAATGTAATGGAGACGCATTAAGTTGTGTTCTATCTACAGGTGACCATGAATACATTGATGTGGTAAATTATGAAAAAGCGGGGACTTGTGATCGTTTGATTATTGATATTGACTTCCGTAGTCACTTTGAGATTGCTAGAGCTGTGGATTCATATGATAGGATATTGAATTCACTCCCGGTGGTTTATGTTGGTTCTTTGGGGAAGTTGAAACAGTTCCTCCAGATTATGGTCGATGCTGCTAGATCCTCTTTGAAGCAGAATTCAATGCCTTTGCCACCTTGGAGATCTATGGCTTACTTGCAAGCGAAGTGGCAGTCCCCTTATCAGAGGAAGTTCATTCCTGAGGGACCAACTAGTAATAGCCCTGATTCGTTGGAACATAAAAAGTGCAGCGGATATCTAAAGCAATTGCAATCTTCTTTGCACTCTGAGATTGGGTTTGAGCGGCTATTGAAACCTCTAAACAGTGATAATAGGAGGCTGAAGCTTGATCGTAGGAGGCCATCTCCATCTCCATTCAATAAAAAGTTTTGATGTGTGAGAGACTGTGTAGGATTAGCTTTCGAGGAGATTCTTTTCCAGAGTCAGGGAATAAGTGTTTATGTGAATAATGAAGAGGAGGATTAATTCGTATAGCGGCAGTGTAGTAATAACACGCACTAAGTTCGATGGGAATGTCCCTTTTTGTTAGTCCCATCTGGTGTTAGTATACAGTTTCAGGCATCTTTTTTTGTGCTCGAGAAGTAAGTCAGTCATACCAAAGCAAGGAAGGGTTGCGGGAGTTGTATCTGCACAGACATCCCCGCTGTGGTTCTTGCTCGATGATTCAGCCCCCTTTACGTAACATTGAGTTGTATTTTTTGTTTACTTTTTGGAACCCTTTGCCTCGTTAGGTGGCAAAAAAAATTTTTGCTCTCTTTTCTTCTGCGTGATTTTGTAGCAAATTGTTAAATTTGAGCCATTTTGCTTTTCCTTCTTTGTCGAAATAAATAGATTTTTTTTTTTTTTTTTCTTTTTCGTTTCTCCTTGTATAGTTTCTATATCCGTTGGGCCCAATTTTTGTGCTTGTCCAATTTCTTTGGTTTAGGTAGCAATTGCTTTAGAGCTTGGACTCTACTTCTAGTGAAAAAAATAAAATAAAATCATTGATTAAGATAGTTGTTTAAACTTTATTAAAATATAAGTTAAAGTAGTTCAATCCCTAAAACTTTTTAGGAGTAAGAGTTGGATTCTACGAACATATGAATCCGAATTAGTTAGTCTGTGTGAGTTTTTATTCGTGTGAGTTCGGATATCGATGCTTAAGAAAAAAAAATTTAATAATTTATTAATTATTCTCTGTTTTTTCCTTGTCAATTATAAGCTAGTAAAATGACAGCTTTGTTTCTCCTTGCACTTTTTTTTTTTTTTTTTATCCATATCCCTAATTATTCGGTTTTTGAAATGTAATCCTTAAGATTAGTAATAAAAAAATATTACCCGTATTCTTTGTTTGTTAATAAATATCAATCAAATATATTTATTTCCTCCATCCCAATTTAATAAAATATTTACAAATTAAATAAAAAATAAATAGAAATTAGACTTATTCTTTAAATACTCTAGTTAATTCCAACTCATCAGTCAGATTATTAATACACTTTTTTTTCACTTTGATATTGTGAAAAAAATTATTTATTATTTACGTCTACATCTCAAATACTTATCTGAAACTAAATTAAAAAATAATAAAAATAATAAAAATAATAAAAATCCAACTGATATAAATATTAACAAATATACATAATGTAATGTGTGTACGTAAGTGTTTCGGTTCAAATAGGCATGTGGGAAACGAAGTGGTCCCCAGCGACCTGCCCGTTAAGATTAGCCGTTCGATTACTTTTCCGACAAAAATATATTCGTCCGCGTATAACGGCGCTGTTCTCTATCTTGGAAGTATTTTATTAAAAAAAAAAAAAAAAAGCAGCACAAAAGAAAAGAAAAATAACGTTATTGTCTTTGGTGGTACAGCGTAAACCGCGTCTAGTAGTGGAATCACAGAGCTGCCAGATACGACACACTTTTTTTTTTTTTTTTTTACTTTTCTTTCTTTTTCATCTTTATCTCTCTAGATTTTTCTTTCTTAGCCAAACATTTTGACTATAATTAAACCAAACCGATTTCTCTGCCAAGTTTGAAGGTCAGCCTTAATAGTCCATATATTCCAGAGTTAATAAATACACCCGAAATCTCCCTTCAGTTTTCTTGATTTCTTCTCTCCCTTCCATTGTTTCTGGTATTGGATTCTTCTTCTTAGAAAGAAGCAACAATGGAGATGTGCAAAAGACAATCTCCATTTCTGGCTCTTTTATTGATTTCATCTCTCCTTTCTCATCATTTCTATGGCGTGAACTGTATCGGAGTTAATTACGGAACCCTCGGTAACAACCTTCCACCACCGGCTGAAGTTGCTCGGTTTCTCAAGGAAAAGACATTTATAGATCGGGTTAAGATCTTTGATGCTAATCCAGATATCATTCGGGCATTTGCTAATACCGGGATCTTTCTCACGATTACTGTTCCTAATGGCGATATTCCCAGTCTCACTAACCTCGATAATGCCCGGAGATGGGTGGATGCTAATATCAAGCCTTTCTACCCGGCAACCAAGATCCATTACATTCTGATGGGAAATGAGATTCTTCATTGGGGACCACAGAACTTGATAGATAATCTCGTTTCCGCCATGAAAACTTTTAAGCAAGCTCTGGTCATGAGTGGGATTACAGACGTCAAGGTCTCCACTGCGCATTCATTGGGAATTCTAGAAAGAGCAGAGCCGCCTAGCTTTGGTAGATTCAGACCCGGCTGGGACGTCGGCGTTTTGGCTCCCATGCTTCAGTTTCTCCGAGAAACTAAGGCCGCTTTCTGGGTTAACCCGTACCCGTATTTCGGTTTTGACCCAAGGAAATTAGACTTCAATATATTCAAGCCCAACAGAGGATACTTCGATCGATTCTCTAAGAGGACGTACGGCAACAGATTCGATGTTCTGATGGACGCTACTTTGATGGGAATGAAGAGATTGGGATATGCGGATGTGGAGATTGTCGTCGGGGAGACCGGCTGGCCATCTCTCGGCGAAACATTCGAGCCGCAGTGCACAGTTGAGAATGCGGCTGCATACAATGGGGGATTGGTGAAGAAATTCAACACTGGTGCTGGTACTCCATTGATGCCGCGCAGGAAGTTCGAGACCTACATTTTCTCCTTGTTCAACGAGAATGTTAAACCGGGTTCTTTGGCTGAAAGAAATTGGGGATTGTTCCACCCTGATTTCACTCCCGTCTATGATATCGGTATCATGCGCTCAGGCCCCGTTAAGGTAACTTCTTACTTCCAACCGCCCCATTCATTCAAATCAATCTTGAATCTTGTCTACAAGTGTCATTTTGTACATGTTTTGTGGCAATTTAGGTTGACAAGTGGGTAATAATGTGAGATTTGCATATATTCTTTTATGGTGACATTTGTCTATGTAGTGACAGGCGGTTGACAAAAAATTGAAATTGTTTGTGCTATTTCTGTTATGTCATCATCACTCACCAATCACTAGTCAAAATAATGTCCCCACGCCGTGCATAATTAATAAATGTAACATTTTGAATAATATGTACAGCCCGCACCAAGAGTACCGGTACAAGGAAAGAAATGGTGCGTACCAAAGGCAGGGGCAACCGATGCGCAATTGCAGGCAAACATAAACTACGTTTGCAGCCAAGGGTTAGATTGTAAACCAATTCAAGCCGGCGGTGCCTGTTTTCAACCCAACACTGTTAGGGCTCATGCTACCTATATCATGAACGCCTGGTATCAAACCAACGGTCGTAAAGATTTCGATTGTGATTTCTCTCAAACTGCTCAAATTAGCATGTCTGACCCAAGTAAGTTTACTTACTTGTCTTCTGATTATTAGTCCTCTTTTTTTTTTTTGTCTGTTGTCTTTGGTTAGAAACTTAAAATGGTAAAATTTTCAGGCAATGGTACGTGCAAATTCAACTCATAAACCTTTGGAAGAGAAGAGATGAGGAGGAATTTGGTTGCTGTTACTTCTAATTAATTATTCTTCACCCATTTTTATCCATAGTTTTTTCTTTTTTGTGGTTTTTGTTTTGTACTGTAAATCAATGTTGTTTTACGTAACTAAAGATGTACCGTATGAATTAATTTTGAATTTCCTTTTCTATCTACATATCAGGAAATCTGATCCGACAAAAAATAATAATCATACATGTATATTTAAGGTTGAATTTGTCTTCCACTAATATTATTATATACATTTGTATTAAATATATTAGTTTATTTTTATCTTAAAACATGTTTAAATTATATTCATATAAATATGAATTAAAGTTGCAACTTACAGGTTAAAATATCTGTTACCAAATTAATTACGACCACATTAGTTTAAATATATATATATATATATTTATATTCCATATCAGATGAATAATAAAAAAAAATAAAAAATTATAATTTGTAAATATTAAGAATGTGAGAACAATTCATGAATATAATTTAAAGTCATTTAATTTTGGAGATTTATTTGACTCTAATTAATTAACAATTCACCCACGGAATCAAAATTTAATTTTACTTTTAATGTCCAACTATAAAGTTTAACTTGATTTTATTCCTATCATAAATCTAAGTTTAAAATTTTCACAAGGCTAAAATAATATATATATATATATATATATATATATATATATTATTTTTACAATTTTATAGATAAACAACTATCACGCCGTGGTCAAATGAGTTGTGATCGAGTGGTCAGTACTCATGCTCCTAACCTAAATATTAGAGGTTCGACACTCAATTCAGTCACAGTGCTTGTCAAATTCGGTTTCAAACAAAAAACCGTGAATAATTGACTTAGGATGGATGTATAGATTCACATATAGTAGTAAATTACTATTTTACCCATGTATCCACGATTTCAGCATTAGTTGAAGGAATTTGATGAGAGGGTAACGAGAATCCGTTGGGCTAGTCCCTTTTTGGACTGTCTGTCTGGATATATATATTATGGTTCAAAGAAACAAAATCCAATTTTAAACAAGTTTGAGTTAGAAGCCTGTTGGATTCCCCTAACACACAAACTGAATCACATTTCACCCTTATTACAAAATTATTACATTGATGGCCCACCCTTGGTGGTGTCACATAATCATTCTCGTGACAACTCCTATTATTTTTTTATACTCACATGTGCCGCCTGATGCCTCACCTTATTTGGTGAGATTAATCTGAATTCGGTATATACAGCGTTCGTAGAGTTTAACTCTTACTAAAGGGTGAGAGTGTGAGTCCGACATATAATTTTTTAACATGAAGTTAACCATGTCAGAATTATTATTATTATTATTCTCGTGACAACTCCTATTATTATTATTGCAATGTTTGGTTTATGTCTCATTTATTTGTCCCACCATAAAAAACTCTCAACTACTTTCATTTTTCTCATCAATATATATATATATACATACATATTTTTGATAGAGTTCCTATTTGAGTAATTAATTACCAAATTTTGCAAATAAAAAAAAATAAAAATTACCACTTGTGGGAAGTTTTGATGTGTAATTTAATGAACATGATTCTTCAACATTAATATAGTAACTCATTCAATAATAAATTTTATGAATTTGGCACCATCTTTCAATATGTATATATATTTTTAAAAATAAATTTTATGGAAAGGAATCAAGTAAAATATATATTAAGTGGAAGTTTAAGAAGCAAGTACATTTGTTGATTTGAAGAATTGTCAGCCATTGGATGCAATGACTTTTGTACGAAGAGATGCAATCTAACGGTGTTGACATAATTGAAAATCGAGTAGGGTAGCTACCCTTAAAAGGCATAAAATTTTGTGGACCAAAACCTCAATAGTTGTGCATATATACCATTTTAAGAGTGTTAATTATAGTTTGTAACCCCAAGATTTTCAATTGCACATGCTTGTTTCTCTCCTACATTTTATATGCTCATTCTTCATTTTATACATACAAATTGCATATAATGTAACAACTAATTATTTTTTTCTCAATATTCCAATCGACTAATTTATGAAGAATTTGTAAAATATCAGTTAGGAAAATCAAACCAATTAAGTTATCATATTTTTACACAATTAGTAATCTTTAAATTATAAATGAGATAGCTACTAATTAAGTTATATATATATTTTTTGTTAACATCCAAAAGACCATTTATAACAAATTAAAATTAATAATTTTTCTAAAACATCCATTTATTAATATATATATATATATTTCTAATACTATATCTTAAAAAGAAGAAACTACAATTTATCTATTAACCACTTCTGTTTGTATTAGTGCTAAACAATCAGTAATTTAACAAGTAAAAATTAGAAAATATTATAAAATTATATATTTCATATATCTCTTCGTTTAAAAAATTTTTTTTAAAAAAAAAAATGAAAAGAAAAAGGATAAATGACAGGTCGTGGAGGGGGACAGGGGCCATCATAGTTGGTACATTTCCTTGAAAATGAAAAAGAATAAAAATAAATAAATAAATAAAAATAAAGAGTTTATGAAATACAGTAGGAGACATCAAAGTTGAATTTGAACTCTCCCCAAAGGGGGAGGAGACCAAAAAAGCGGGGGGGGGCATGTTTCTAGTCTACATCTCTTAGCCAAAGTCGTATTCCAAATGGGGGAGGCAACTCTAAGCGGTTGATCGGCAAATATGTTCCATCCGGAGCATCAACTCCCAACCTAATCTTATTTCGCCACATCATCGGTCTGTTCAAACATTATAACCGCATAATGCGGTATTTTCCATTTTTCCTCCTTATCAACAGTAAAGCAATTATCATCATCCAACAGCGTTTGAATCCGGCGAATAGTTCCACCTTCAGTAAAATGGGTTATCCCGATCTGCCATGGAGATTTCATCCAGCATAAAACTGCAATTGGACATTCAAGCAAGAGATGGTCAGTAGACTCAATATCATTCGAACACAGGAAACAATTAAGGTCAGGCAGTGGAATGAATCCGTGGATCCGAGCCTTAGTAGGAATGATATTATTTAGTATTCTCCAAGTCAGCACTTTATGACGTTCATGAAGATTAGATTTCCATAACAGGGACCACGCCTTTTTGTCCAATCTAGACGCCAAACTAAACCGCGCACGGTTATTAACCCTGTAAGAAGATCGAACGGAAAAATCCCCAGTCGCATTGGGGTTCCAAATCAATCGATCATGTTCCCCTAAGAAGATGGGAATACTGAGAATTAAACAACTTAAGTTCCGAGGGAAGATCCTTTGTATCAGCTGTGTATTCCAAGCATTTTTCTCTGTATTCATGAGATCACTAACGTACTCAAGATGCGCAGGAATAATCAAATCTGACGGGAGTTTAAAAAGGGGGATATCCGGGAGCCACGGATCCTCCCGAATACGGATGCAAGAGTTTTGTCCAACCTTAAAACAGAGCCCATTTTCCAAAGAGTTTTTGCAGCTCTTAATTCCATTCCAAATCCACGAAGAAGATCTAGAAACTTGTTGAAAATCGGTAATTCTACGTCCTCTCGGATAACGAGACCTTATCAATTTAACCCATGTTCTGTTCAGCTCTGTGCAGAGCCGCCACCCTAGTTTAGTGATAAAGGCCATGTTGGTATCTCTTGTACGTCTAATACCGAGTCCACCCGCCTGCTTCGGTACACAGACACTATCCCAGGAACGGAGAGATAAATACCTAGTCTTATCTTCCCGAATACCCCAAAGAAACCGGCGATTAAGCCTATCAATTTTGTCGCACATACTGACGGGTAGAAGGAAGAGCCGCATTATGTATGAAGGAACAGCAGAGGTGACCGACTTGATTAATGTGGATCTACCTGCAATGGACAAGTGTTTCGACTTCCATCCCGAAAGCTTCGAGGCCAATTTTTCTACTACGGAAGCAAAACCAACATTCTTGGATTTGAAAGTACAAAACGGGGTACCAAGATATTTTCCATTATGGGTACATTCCCTCATGTTCGGAATGCTACACAAGCTAGACTTAACAGATCGCCCCACATTTGAGCTGAAATGAACATCCGATTTATCCCAATTTATTCTTTGTCCAGTCCATTCACAATAAAGATTCAAACAATCTATCACCGCCTTCGCCTCAGCCTGATTTGCTTTACAGTAAATAACTAGGTCATCCGCATACATAAGATGAGTTATACGGGGACTAGTTCTTGAAATCTTAATACCGCCGATACGTCCCTCAATTTTAGCTCTATGAAGGAGTCGAGATAGGAGGTCGGAGAGCAAGACAAAGAGAGCTGGAGAGATCGGATCTCCCTGTCGAATTCCACGGGAACCGGAGAAAAAACCACATGGGGAACCATTGACTAGAACAGAGAAATGAGCCGAAGAAATACAATCCATAACCAGTTTACAAAAATCAGTATTAAAGCCATGCGCCAACAACACTGCCTCAAGAATATCCCATTCCACCATATCGTAAGCCTTTGCCATGTCGACCTTGATTGCCATAAAACCATTTGGTCCTTTCCTCGCATTCAAATAGCACATAATTTCATGATTTATAATACAGTTATCCAAAATCGATCGAGAAGGGATAAAAGCGGATTGAGCTGGGTGGATTATATGAGAAAGATGCCTCTTCAGTCCGAATGCCAAGATCTTCGTCACTATCTTATAGATCACGTTGCATAAAGCAATCGGGCGAAATTGATCCACTTTATTTGCAGCAACCCTTTTTGGAATTAAGGCAAGGAAAGTGTGGTTTACCGCCCTACTGATTTTCCCACCACGAAAGAAACTCTGAATTGCACCAACTACATCAGCACCGATGACACTCCAAAACTGCTTATAGAACAACGGACTCATACCGTCCGGACCGGGACTTTTGCTCCCGTGCATAGCCTGTACTTGCTCTAAGGATCTCAGCCGAGTCCTATTATTATTATTGCAATGTTTGGTTTATGTCTCATTTATTTGTCCCACCATAAAAAACTCTCAACTACTTTCATTTTTCTCATCAATATATATATATATACATACATATTTTTGATAGAGTTCCTATTTGAGTAATTAATTACCAAATTTTGCAAATAAAAAAAAATAAAAATTACCACTTGTGGGAAGTTTTGATGTGTAATTTAATGAACATGATTCTTCAACATTAATATAGTAACTCATTCAATAATAAATTTTATGAATTTGGCACCATCTTTCAATATGTATATATATTTTTAAAAATAAATTTTATGGAAAGGAATCAAGTAAAATATATATTAAGTGGAAGTTTAAGAAGCAAGTACATTTGTTGATTTGAAGAATTGTCAGCCATTGGATGCAATGACTTTTGTACGAAGAGATGCAATCTAACGGTGTTGACATAATTGAAAATCGAGTAGGGTAGCTACCCTTAAAAGGCATAAAATTTTGTGGACCAAAACCTCAATAGTTGTGCATATATACCATCAATAGTAATCTTTAAATTATATATATATTTTTGTTAACATATATTTTTTTTTTTGATGAATATTTTTGTTAAATCCATATTAATATATATATATATATTTCTAATACTATATCTTAAAAAGAAGAAACTACAATTTATCTATTAACCACTTCTGTTTGTATTACTGCTAAACAATCAATAATTTAAAAAGTAATAATTAGAAAATATTATTAAAATTATATATTTCATATATTCTTCGTTTCAAAAAGTTTTTTTTTAAAAAAAAAAAAATGAAAAAGAAAAAGGATAAATGACAGGTCGTGGAGGGGGACAGGGGCCATCATAGTTGGTACATTTCCTTGAAAATGAAAAAGAATAAAAATAAATAAATAAATAAAAATAAAGAGTTTATGAAATACAGTAACCCCGCAAAAAGAAAGAGAGGCAAAAAAAAAAAAAAAAAAAAAAAAATGTAAAAGATTGTTTTCATTTTGTTTGTTAACAAATAAAACATATATCATGAAGATCAAAAGCAACCCTGCACCAAAGTCTCACCGAGAAGAAGCGGCAGTACCTCCACCGCCATCGCAGCCGTATTCCATGGAAGAAAAAGAGAAGAACAAGAAAAACAAGAAGCAAAAACACAAGCATCCAAATGATCAAACCACGAAAACCTCTTCAGATTTTTCATTTAAGCCCAGTTCTGAAGTTAAAGGTCTAAGGTTTGGAGGTCAGTTCATTGTAAAATCTTTTACTATCCGCCGTGCTCGGACACTTGAGCTCCTCCGTCTTCTTTCTCTTACGCCGACA